>JAABKJ010007545.1:283101584-283411161 GCA_011634705.1 Andricus grossulariae | reverse complement strand
GAACTTGCTGTTGAAATAGGTAATTTTATCCACATAGATTACATTTTATTTTGTAGGATATTATTTGCTGAATGTCAGAATAATGTCTAGGTGACTGGAAAATTGTTTCATGGGCTTTTTTTTTGTTGAAATTCTTCAGAAAAGCCACATGATTACGTCTTTCAGATGTAGGTATTTGGGATCTAATTATAATTCTCAACAAATGCCTATAAAATTGCCACAAGATAAAAGAGACAAAGTTAGGACATACATATTAAAATTTTCCAAGCTGAAAAAGTGCACTGTTAGAGGGTTCGAGGCCTTAGTAGGTACTTCAGCTTGATGCTGTTGTGCATTATTATGCGGTTGGGTTCATATGAAAGATTTTAAAATAGTTAAGTCTTCAGCTCTGGAAACCAGTAATGATCATTTTGAAACCGGTGGGTCGATCATATTGATCCTGCAGTAAAATATATCTAGTAATTTCAGCCTATTTCAGAGGTTTCTTTAGACGCTTTAAGATCGAGTTGGTGCTCTTTATTTAATGGTTAGATGGCGCACGGCTATTGAAGTGAACGAGAGATATTTTATCTTATAAATCATATTGAGCTGTTGTCAGTGTTTTTCGGTGGTATGCAATTCCCAACACTCAATATCTTGGTTGAAACGAGCTGCGAAAGGTGCGTGTAATGAAGTATTCTCTATTGCGTTCGACATTTCGATCAATTTCTGTTTAGTTCGGTGTTCCGCAAATCTGCAAATCGTTAACGTTTTGTTTCATGGTTGATGGACCCGGGATCTATAGCAGTTGACGCATCTACTCTAGACTGAAGAAACTCCAGACTGAAACATAAGTGCTGCCTGGAAGCAGTTATGTAGAGGAGAAGTGTTCCGGAATAAGCGCATACAATCATGATGTCGTCTCGGTCGCACTCTTTGCAGTATGATTCTTGTTTGAGGACGGAGTACACATTCTGTCTGTGAGATAATATCAATATCTATGAGTCGAATGTTCAGCGAGATATGGAGTTTTTGTCTACAGAATATCGAAAAGGAGCATCTTTGTGTACCCTTAACAGTTGTCGGTTAAGTACAGCGCTCTTACGTGGCCCAGAATTGGCTGAAGATGCTTAATTGCCTGAAGATGGTTACTCACTTTTTGGGCGTTAAATACGGTTCACCGTATGCAAAATCTTTCTCTAAAAGATATCAGAGATATTAAAAGATGCCAGGATGCTATTTATATTGAGTTTTCTGACAAGATCAGAACTTCGCGATTGAACAACACTCAACCTACTTCGTTGATACTTATTTTTGCCAGGACGAGCCTATTCGTGTAGCTAAAACATTGGAAGTTTATTCAGAGAAAGCTAAAGACTTACGGGGTAGTGAGACTAAATAGTTTACTGCTTTTCAAAGGCTGTACAAAGGCTGTTTCTAGCCAATCTTTGAATCTGTGGATAAAAAAGTTTCTTAATACCTGTTAATTCGATTAAGAAAACTGCTTGTTGAACAGGAAATTCTGTTATTTTTGCTCGATTCTACGAGAAGACGGTGTTGTCAAGACAAGAATTATTTGAAAATGCTATCCCTAATGCAAGCTTAGTTTTTTATTTGTGTTATCTTTTATTGTATTTTTATTTTTGTTATTGTTTCATATATATCTGCTTTATTGTACTTTGAACATCTACATGATGATCTTGAGAAGAAGGCGAGAAATACAATTAACTGATTAAACGACCTTACCTGTAATTGAAGTTCAATCATACTCCTTTTTCGAATAGCTTATGTCCTTCCTTGTCCGACATAATTGAATTAGTTTCTTGATTTATGAAATTATTTTTTCAAAAGTATTCGTAAGTTCTTTTAATCAGTTAAGCATTTCAGATAATGATTCTTAGGAGCTATTTTTGTTGTTGTATTTTGTACTTGGCGATGATTCGCTACCGCGAATCTTGAAAATTGTCTTTTCCTGGTGAGATTAATAAGGTAGATAATTCGTTTATTCATAATATAATAAAAAATAAGAAACGCAAATGATAATTATGTAAATAATTGAGGTAGAACTTCATTATAATAAGCGGTATTGTGTGAAGAGATTATAAAACATTGAAGTTTAATTTTTTCGTGGGTAAAAATTTAAACAATTGGAAATTATTGAAAGTTTACATTGCTCATTATTTCCAGACAATACGAGCTTTTCATGATCTGAAATAGAAATAAAAATAAAAAAAAACATAAATTGTTTGAACAATTTAAAAATGCTTCAAACAAGAAGTATTATTCTCAACATTTGCTTGCTGTGTCATGAACCCCCAAAATACTAACTTATCGTGAATTTGACATGAAACTGCTATTTTGCCATTCTCAGGACATTTTCCAGGTTGCAAGTTATTTCCTAAACCTTTCCTAAGCACTGACTGAAATTTAATTTTCAAAAAGTCAATGAAAAATATTCGTTTCCCCCATTTTTAATAACTGAGCTTTTGCCATTTAGAATCCTATATTAATGTCAAAAACCCTGGGTAACTTCTTAATATTGACCGATTTGAAAAAAAAATAGAATTTATATCGCCGAGAACTTCATAAAGTGGGGGAGGGAGAAACTATTTAGCATTTCTATTGGAAAAGATAGTTCTAGACAATAATAATTTGTTTTAATAATTATTTTTGCTAAACTTCATGAATGTTCACCTCGCTGTAAGTCTAAAGTGGAGAAAAAGTTGAAAATTGAAAAAAGACCGTTTTTAGCACTATCTAAAGAGAATATGATCAGAAATGACAATGAATTGTTCAAGCAATTATTGTTGTAAATAATTTTTGCATTGTTTGAATAATAAATTTTAACTCTATTCTAAGGGACAATTGCTACAGAAAATAATAGTTTGCTTCAAAATTCATTGTAGAAAGAAATATTTCATTAGGAATTGTAATTTATCAATTTTAACTGCATATAACTTGGTTGTGGTCTGCTTTTTTTATTTGTAAACAGTTATCTTCTTCTCGCAGAGGCCCTCGCGGAGGAGTTGTTTCGTCAGAAGCCTCTTCAGGCTTACGTATTTCATTTTATTTATACGTATCATTTGAATTCAAGGGATTGCAGGAATTCAAGGAAGTCTAGGAGTTCATGATGTTGAAGGAATACATGGAATTCAAGAAAATCAAGAAATTTAAGGAATTCCTGGAATTCAGGGAATGCAAGGCATTCATGGAATTAAAGGAATTCATGGAATTCATGGAATTTATGGAATTCAAGGAATACATGGTTTCCAAGGAATTCGTGGATTTCAAGGAATTCATGGAATTTAAGGAATTCATGGAATTCAAGGAATTCTCAGCATTGAAGGAATTCATGGAATTTAAGGAATTCATGGATTTCGGAGAAGTTATGGAATTTAAGGAATTCAGGGAAATCATAGAATTCTGGGAGTCCCAGAAATTCATGTAATTCAAGAAATTCATGTAATTCATGGAATTCAAGGAATTCATGGAATTCAAAGAAGTTATGGAATTTAAGGAATTCATGGAATTCATGGAATTATAGGAATTCGAGAAATTCATGGAATTCTAGAAATTCATGTAATTCATGGAATTCGTTGAATTCATGGAATTCATGGAATTCCAGGAATTCATGAAATTCAAGGAATTCATGGAATTCATGGATTTCAAGGAATTCGTGGATTTCAAGGAATACATGGATTTCATGGAATTCAAGGAATTCGTGGATTTCAAGGAATTCGTGGATTTCATGAAATTCGTGGATTTCAAGGAATACATGGAATTCATGGAATTAAAGGGATTCATAGATTTCGAAGAATTCGTGGAATTAGAGGAATTCATGGAGTTCGAGGAATTCAAAGAATTCTAGGAATTCAAGGAATTCAAGGAATTTGAAGAATTCATGGAATTGAAGGAATTTATGAATTTTATTGAATTCAAGGGATTGCAGGAATTCAAGGAAGTCTAGGAGTTCATGATGTTGAAGAAATACATGGAATTCAAGAAAATCGAGAAATTCAAGGAATTCTTGGAATTCAGGAATTCATGGAATTTATGGAATTCAAGGAATTCATGGATTTCAAGGAATTCGTGGATTTCAAGGAATTCATGAAATTGAAGGACTTCATGGAAATCAAGGAATTCATGGAATTCAAGGAATTCTTGGTATTCAAGGAATTCAAGGAATTCTTGGCATTCAAGGAATTCATGGAATTCAAGGAATTCATGGATTTCAAGGAATTCATGGATTTCAAAGAAGTTATGGAATTTAAGGAATTCAAGGAATTCATCGAATTCAAGGAATTCATGGAATTCTAGGAATTCAAGAAATTCATGGAATTCAAGGAATTCATGGAATTCAGAGAAGTTATGGAATTCAAGGAATATAAGGAATTCATGGAATTCAAGGAATTCATGGATTTCAAGGAGTTCGTGGATTTCAAGGAATACATGGAATTGAAGGAATTCATAGAATTCAAGGAATTCTTGGCATTAAAGGAATTCATAGATTTCGATGAATTCGTGGACTTAGAGGAATTCATGGATTTCGAGGAATACATGGAATTCAAGGAATTCAAAGAAATCCTGGAATTAAAGGAATTTATTGATTTTATTGAATTCAAGGGATTGCAGGAATTCAAGGAAGTCTAGGAATTCATGATGTTGAAGGAATACATGGAATTCAAGAAAATCAAGAAATTTAAGGAATTTTATGAATTCAGGGAATTCATGGAATTCCAGGGATTCAAGGAATTCATGGAATGCAAGGAATTCATGGGATTCATGGAATGCGAGGCATTGGTGGTATTCGAAGAATTCATGGAATTAGAGGAATTTATAGATTTCGAAGAATTCGTGGAGTTCGAGGAATTCAAAGAACTCTAAGAATTCAAGGAATTAAGGGAGTTCATCATGGAACTCGAGGAATTCATCATGGATTTCGGGGAATACATGGAATTCAAAGAAATCATCGAATTAAATAAATTTATTAATTTTATTGAATTCAAGGGATTGCAGGAATTCAAGGAAGTCTAGGAGTTCATGATGTTGAAGGAATACATGGAATTCAAGAAAATAAAGAAATTTAAGGAATTCTTGGAATTCAGGGAATGCAAGGAATTCATGGAATTCAAGGAATTCATGGAATTTATGGAATTCAAGGCATTCATGGATTTCAAGGAATTCGTGGATTGCGAAGAATTCATGGAATTCAAGAAATTCATGGAATTTATGGAATACAAGGAGTTCATGGATTTCAAGGAGTTCGTAGATTTCAAGGAATACATGGAATTCATGGAATTGAAGAAATTCATAGAATTCAAGGAATTCTTGGCATTCAAGAAATTCATGGGATTCATGGAATTCATGGAATTCGAGGCATTCGTGGTATTCAAGGAATTGAAGGAATTAATAGATTTCGAAGAATTCGAGGAATTCATGGAGTTCGAGGAATTCAAAGAATTTTAGGAATTCAAGGAATTTAAGGACTTCATCATGGAACTCGAGGAATTCATTATGAATTTCGAGGAATACATGGAATTCAAGGAATTCAAAGAAATCATGGAATGAAAGGAATTTATGAATTTGATTGAATTCAAGGTATTGCAGGAATTCAAGGAAGTCTAGGAATTCATGATGTTGAAGGAATACATGGAATTCATGAAAATCAAGAAATTCAAGGAATTCTAGGAACTCATGGAATTTAAGGAATTCATGGAATTCTTGGCATTTAAGGAATTCATGGGATTCATGGACTTCATGAAATGCGAGGCATTCGTTGTATTCGAGGAATTCACGGAAGTAAAGGAATTCATAGATTTCGAAGAATTCGTGGAATTCGACGAATTCATGGAGTTCGAGGAATTCAAGGACTTTAGGGACTTCATCATGGAACTCGGGGAATTCATCATGGATTTCGAGGAAGACATGGAATTCAAAGGAATCATGGAATTAAAGGAATAATGGATTTTATTGAATTCTAGGAATTGCAGGAATTCAAGGAAGTCTAGAAATTCATGATGTTGAAGGAATACATGGAATTCAAGAAAATCAAGAAATTTAAGGAATTCTAGGAATTCAGGGAATTCATGGAATTATCTACCTGAAATCCACCGCGAGCCAAAATATCGATTGTTTTTTTTTAAGCTTGGGCACTCAAGATTGTCTGCTCTGAAGAGAACTTCAACGTGGAAATTCTGTAATAGAATTTTTGTACCTAAAAAATAAAGGGACGCTCCATCATGAGAGAGTTGTTTCATGACATTGACAGCAAGATATGGAGCAGCTGCAGTACCGTATGTTACTGTCAATAACCTGGCTGACTCACATACTATCTTGGCCCCTATTTACCGGAATTTTCAAGTAAAACTCGTTCGACGAAAAATCCGATTTTCGTAATTGGACGCACAATTTTGACCGACAGTGTATGTTCTCCAACTCTCAAACCATTTTACTTCATCTACTGATTTAACCTAATTATATAAATACTACTATGAGAATCTACACTGTCTATTTCCTTGAACTACTAACATAAAACTTACCATGAAGATTTGCAGCAAAATCTTGTAGGTAGTGCACTGGATGCTTATCTGGTATATGCGGTCGTTGAGTCTTCTGAAACCACCGCATGTTTGCCATTCACGGAATTTTTTGAGTGCAAGGTGAAGAGGTAAAGATCATGGGCCCACAGGGCGTCGCGCTATTCAGACAGCGACCATTGTTTTTTTTAATTCGTCCTTAGCTACTTTTAGTTTGTTCGGATCAAGCCGCCTTTTTTTACCCAAGGCAGGTGTTTCAAGTGTCTTAATAATACAATAACGAGTTGAATGATTGCATTACTCAAAAGCGTCATCTGGTTTGGTAATATCTGGAAATTGGCTGAGAAATTGAGAATACACTGACTCACCGTAAACAAAATTTTGATTGATGCGTGAACTTATCCATGAATGGCCAGCACCAATTATGGGTTTCGAGACATCAGCGATAATGAAAAGTTTGTTCAAATCTATGTATAAGCCGAGGCAAAGCTTTTGATGTGAGAAACCAAACGTCTTGATCGGTGTACCATTTGCTGCATAAAATTGGTAGTCCAAAGGATCAATCTTGTATTTCAGTTGAGAAAAATAGAAGTACAGAAACATCAGAACCTGCATCTACAAGAAATTGTAACACAGAGGCTCTGTCTGCAAGAAAAACGCAGCGAGAAGTCGTGTCAGAGTCATGTTCCGCCGCTAATAACTCTAGGACTAGTTTCACTCACATTAACAACCAGATGCACATTTCTTGGCATTATTGCCAAATTTTGAATGGTACCACAGTTACCTTTGTTGTTCAGGTTGTTCTGTGAGTTGCTGCATCGTCGCTGTCGTTCAGTTCCGACCTACTATCTCTAACTTTAAAACTAGCAGTGGTAGATTACTTAGTTTAATTTGTAAATAATTTTTAAATGTTGACCCCCAGGAGTTTATAAACAATTTTTTTTTTAAAATTGCCGATCGCGTATGCTAGTTTTGAGTCAATATTGAGTCGATTTTGAACAATTCGTGGTCGAAAGGCTTAAATTTTCATATTCTTGCATAGCAACGGCTCGAAGAGTATTTTCACCAGCATTCACCTTATTTTGCCTCGCACTAAACACGTGAAACATATCCTCATGCAAAAGATAAAGTAAGTATACGTAATCGTTTCTGTGCTAGGCATGTAACAGTGTCATTTTGAGTCAAAAGGGTTCAATTTTTATGTATTTACACAGGAATGTTGTGACGCGGCAAATTTTGACGAGGCTGCTATCTTCCTCGAGCAGTTCGGCAGAATGGAGTCACTTGGAAGGTAAAGGGAAAATGGCCGAGAGTAGATCTAAGGAAAGCGCAAACAATTAATTTTGCAAAATAGAGTCCTGTCATGATAGCGACCTCTTCTTTCTACCTCACGTGATTTCAAAACCACTAACAGCGGTAGTTTCCACCTGGTGGGCTACTGCTTTACCACCAGCACCATTGTGGCTTTCAACTAGTCAGACATGATTCGCCCGGCAGGGCCCTTCTCCTCCACGAGAGGGAACAATATTCACAAAAATTATACAAACGACCATAACCTGTTAACTTACATCAGAATCAACTCCAAGCCTTTACGCCTAGAAAAATAATATACATTTCGGTGTAATCTGGTTAAATCGTTTGAAATTGAGGGTTTCGAGTAGGCTAAGCCACGCCTGACTGCCTATGTCAGTCTCCTGAAAAATTAATTCTACAACACTATCGTTCATTTGCTCACCGTTGTTAAGAAACCCAATTAATGTTATTTCAATACGCGTCTTTTTGTAATAGGCTCCCGATCTTATGAATACCTCTATAAAAGGACGATGCAAAAGGTCGGAGGTAGTCAGAATCCCGCGATCCCTCTCGATGTGAAGATTATTACTTAAAAATTAAATTAAATTTTTTTAAAAGATTTCACTTGTGTTTGTTTCTAGACTTATTCGTTTTTCTTTGCCTTGTGTTCGTGTTTTCTCTCGGAAGCAAACTTCTCAACCAACACGTCGACCAGGAGGAAGAAGTGCATCAACCTCACAGTCCTCTCCAAGACTAAGAGATTTCTCCTTCTTCCAGAGGTCGCTATAACCTCGAAGAAGATGTATTCCAAAATCTATCTATAACTCCCAAACATCGTGTCTACCAATAAACTATAATGTGGAATAATTTCTCTGCTCTAATTCTATTTTGTTTTACTCCTTCAAGTCAGCCTCACTCCACAGCTGAACTCAAGCTTGCGTCTCCAGTACGAACTATAGACATATTATACGTAATACTAAACAAAAAAATTTCTTTGATAAAGTAATTTTTACTCATTTTCCAAAAATTCTAAATAAAAAAAAATTCTATTTTTTAATTTTAATTTTTTTAGCACTTAAAACCAAAAACTAAACATAATTATTAACATATCTTTTTCGCTTTCTAATATATAATTCGTGTCTAATTTTCTCATTATTTCTTTTATATCTCAAAAACAGCAGATCAAACCAAAAAGATATTATTTTTCTAGCCCTGGAACTATTGTCTAACACTTTCTTCATTTCCGATGAAAAGTTAGATGGAAATTGACAAAAACCATTTTTTTACCTTTACGGCTGTTAAGTTAAATAGTCAACAACTTCTACTTTGCTGTTTATTTTAAATGAAAGTTTTGATACATAAATTTATGAATACAAATTATGTTTAAATTTGAGAGGCTGCATGACAAAGGAAATCCTTAAATTAAATATACTTAAGACTCATTGTTAGTAAAAAATATTCTTTAATTAAGTGCAGTAGATGTCAGAACTGCAACTCCTCTTTCATAGAAGCTATGTGGATCTTGACTGGGAGCTATATTCAAGTCTACCGTAAATAATAAGTCTGTTCTTGTGCTATTTAAATAGACTGGTAGTGATAACTTTCCTTTCTTAATATCTTCTGTCGAAGAACGACTCCATCTTAGCATGGTCATAGGTAAATCAGTCATAATGGTGGATGTGAGATACAGTTGATTATCCTTACACTGTGCACCTTGCAACTTAAGTCCAGTGACTGCAAACGAACAATCATCTGTCGCTATGTTATCACCATCACCGATCATCACATCCAAATGAAGTTCTTCAAGCGACCAACTATTTGCTTGAGCGATGCATTGTCTAGTGGCAGTAATGTATGCTTCCGGATTCAACAAACCACCAAGCCAAACAGGAAAACTCTGTGAACGTACAAAGAAAGTTACAATAAAGTTTTTAGTATGAGCGTTTGGTGATTAATGCTGCGTTGGAAAACCATTCGACCAATGGTTCCATGTTAAATGATTACGTCTTACGAGTCAATGCATTAATAGGTTTTTTGTAAATAACTGATTGAAAGGAAAAATAAGAGTAAATTGTTAGAGGACACACGAACAAAAAATTAAATAGAATAAAAAGAGTTAAATTTCATAGATAAAGACGTTTTTATACGAATGCAAATAAAAATGGTGCGTAGCTTGTGTATCTCGTGCCAGAATGCAAACATAATACAGGGGCGAACTAGTGTGGAGTAGTCGTAAAGACTTTTATCGGGACGACTGATTCTTCCAAAATACGGGTGTTATTCGACGCAAAGAGAAGAATACAGAAGATGGAGATGAGGGTCAGGGAGAATCAACAGTTTCTCATTGACCCATCGCACCTCTTCAGCGATTTCCCATTTTCTGCCAAAAATCCGTCCAAGCTGGAGGAGGTCAAGGCTTTTTCGTGAGAAGTTTACGAGGTCCAACACCAATTGGAGGAAAACACTGAGAATATCATCCGCTTCAAGAAATTTTGCGACAACCTCATAACATCTGAGGAGGGATGTCAATCATCACTGGCGAAGAGGTGCAGAAAGCACTGAGGGGGACGAGGAACTTCTCCGCTGAAGGACCATAAGATATCAAGAACTTCTAGTAGAGTATATGACCCGGAAGAAAGGCGACCTGTCCAACCCAGGGAACTGCAGGCCAATAGAATAAAATTGGACATGTGTGGGGAGAGATTTACGAACAACGCGGCCCGAAAAAAGATGTAGCAGGGTGCAGGGAGAACCTGCTAATTGACAGGTGTGTCTGCAAAGATGCAGCGTTCCACCAGCACTGCTTGTCGATGACCTGGATTGACAACCGGAAAGCTTTCGATTCAAGCTCCCATAGACTCATCATCTGTCTCTTGGAAAGCTTGAAGGTTCATCCACACATAGTGAGATGCACAGAGAGATTGATGCTCCTTTGGGAAACCAGATTCAATATCTCATCTGGAAAATATCGCGTGACAATTAACGGCGTCAATTTCCAGAGTATTGTCTTTCAGGGCGATACCATGAGCCCTCTGGTCTTTTACATCACACTTCGGCCACTATCTCTTCCACTACACAATTCTCCTGGGTAGCTCTGCGGCGAGACTACTCATAGCGAGCATAAGGTCACTCATGGATTTTATATGGATGACCTGAATATGTATAACAATGATTTATTTCTAGTATTTATTTTGCATTGACTCTTGTCGCACCCTTTCTTGTGAAACAGACTGTACATAAATAAGAAGTGTATAAAATAGAATACGTTAGGTTGAAGTAGTCAGTTAATATCGAGTCCTGATATAAAAAATCGTGAAGAATAACGCATAGTATATCCAGAAATGCTTGAATTATCTAAATGTCTGCCATTTTTCCGTATACAATTTATGACTATTCAGTAAATCATAAAAATGGTATGATGCGAAAACACATTTCCATGCGTGGGGTAGGATATAGATTCACGTCACACATGATTCGATGCAACGTTATCACGTTGTTGGTGAAGGAGGATCTAAATGCTATTGAAATTTTTATAGCGTTTTTATAAAATATTTCAGAATAAAATACTTCCACTTAATCCAATTCTGATCAATTTTTTTTCCTCATAGTTATGTAAAATTTGAGCGGTATTAAGCAAATTCCATCCGAATTCAACCTATCTACATACGATTACATGTTAACTTTTATGAATTTCTCGCGAACCAAGCTCTAAAGCTTCACAAAATTTGCACATTATGTTTTTATTGCTAATATCACCTAATTCACAAAGTTTTGACAAAAGCTGATCATTTTCAATTTGAGATCAACTATCCTTCATTTACTGCTAAATGTTTATAACACAGGATCGTAAAATAGGAGGGTGCCGCCCGAGCGAAGCAAGGGGGACAATCACACGAGTCGAGAATCACTTACGTGCACTAGTCCCACATACTGTTTTTTTAAACTGGGCGTGAGAAGTTCGATTCCAAAAATCAGCCGAATTAAGGTTCTAATAGTTAAAAAAATAACTTAGGGACACTTCCCATTTTCGTCGATAGCTGAAATTCCTGCGAGAGTTCATCCAAATAGTTTGGTCATGTGCGTGGTAACAACCTGAAAATTGAAGTGAATGTCTAACCTGACATTTGAATAAAAGCAGCTGAAAATTGAAGTGAATGTCTGACCTGACATTTGAATAAAAGCAGAGCTGTGGCTGAATATGAATACTGTTTTCTGATTGGTTATCGCCAGTTTGCGAAGAACTGGCCGATTCACTTCGGGCACAGCTGATCGCCAATCAAAGAACAACATTCATATGCAGCCACAGCTCAAGAGTGCACTAAGAACTTCTCCCACTTAGTGTGCGGATCTGGCACTTCGCGTCTGCTACGCAGGCACGAGGAATGAAACTTCACACACAACTGTTTCAAAAAAATGTCTATGTAACGCAGGCATGAATAACGCGTTTTATCGGCGTCTCTTTAGTTCTGAAAGTAGACATTTACACGACAGAAGGGGTGGTCTGTACAAATATTACTATTGTAGGCTCATAATCGCGCTCCGCACATGCGCATTGGCTTGTGCGTTTGATCCGTAATTCGCCCATTCTGTCAATGATTTCGATTTTCGCGACTTTCGCTTATACAGTAAAACATATAGACGACTAATTGGATATTCGAAATGAAAAGAGACAATTTTGATGACATATTGCAAGTAACTGAACGAAAAATTTGAACCCTCTTCTCTGTGGTCGATATATTGAATGCTCAAAAGCACGATGAATGTCAAAGAGAAACTCGATATTGGCAGGATTTCAAAGTGAAATCATTACATTTATACCCTTCTTACTTATTTATGACAGAGTTCATGTTCTATTTTTATGAGAAAAATACATTGATAGCCGAATTTCTTTTTATTTAGGCGAAAATCTCGAAAGAAACGCAAGATAGAGAAAAGTGCCAAGAGACTTTTCTTTAGAATTTTTCGAAGGGATTAACTTCGCTTCTCTGACTTTTTTTCATGTATCATCTTGCTTTTGCACAGAATGTGAATATTCATTTCTCAGTAACAAATAAAATTGTTTCTCCTCTTCAAGGCGCGGGCACAAGATAAACTCTCATGAGATATATTCACCATAATACTTCGAAACTAGAACGAAAGTAGAGAAAAAAAAAACGCTGCACTTTTTGAGAAAATTGAATTTTTAAATTTTCAGAAAAATCGCCGACATTTTGTCAGTTTTAAACATTTTTCTTATTTTTTTCTAAATTTCGAAAAAGAGTGGAAAGAAATACTAGAATCAAAAACAAAAAGTATGATATCTATATCAGTTTACAAACCACAGTACTTTAAAGTAAAAATCAGATTTTTTTTCATAAATTGCGTTACGAGTTTCAAAACTTCAAATACTCATATCTTTGCCAAAAAAATTTTGCTATCAAATCGTTGAAATACGTGTCGTCTAAAATCCTTTGAAAAACAACGTATTCCATCCGCACATGATTCTGTGACTTGAACGTGTTCAGCCTGCATGATTTGAAATGAGTTCGGCCTATATAATTTTCTTCTTAGACTGGTCAGTGATAATGCACAAAATTTGGAGGCCTTTGCCAGTATATTTTTGTTTTCTTGAGAGAAAAAGAGCTGTTTGTTATTTTGAAGTTTGTTATAAGTTAAATTTTGTTCAAAATCATTTGAAATTTTTTTATAAAAGTTCGTTAAAAATAACTATAATTGAATTAGAAATCCTTTTTTTGGGTATTGGAGAAGTATAAAAGCAGACACGCAGGTATCCGTCCTGGAGTACAGAAAATTATTTAGTTACATTTTCAACGGGCTTTTTTTTGTAGAGTAAGTTTTAGACGGTTTGTAAACCGCGTGTTGTTCACGTCACTGGATTTTTATTTCCTAACATTAAAAATATAAATAATTTCAAAATCCATTATTAATTCAATTTTTAAATGTTGAGAGATTTTCAAATATTTGAAATAATAATTAATAATTTCGAATTTAAAGCGTTTGAATTTTTTAAATATATACAATTTTGAACGATTTTGAATTGTAAACGTTCCAAATCAAACAATTTTAGATTAGGTAAAATTTCGAAAAAAGGACAATATTTCGAATGGAATGTAAAATAATTGAAATGTTATCATTTCTAAATAAAATTGTTTAAGAATTGAATAATTTGAAATCGAAAAGTGTTTAAAATTGAACAAATTTAAATCATAGGCTCACAAAATTAAAAATTTCGGACTCAAATTTTTTTAATTGGACAATTTCATTAGAAAGGAGTTGAAACTTTAACATTTCTAATACAATATTTATGATATTAAATAACTAAATTTAACACTCTGTTCACAGGTCTCTCAAATTTTTGGCATTTCTGGAGCTTGTCGCACAAATGAATTAGTTAATGTCAAACTACAAGATATAACTAAAGAAGGTGAATTGATGGTCGTAAATCTACCTATTACAAAAACTAGGAATCCTCGAAACTTTATGATGAATCAGGGCTTCACTTAAAATAGTGAGAAAATATGAAGCCCTGCGCCCGACAACAGCACCTACAGACAGATATTTCCTAAATTATCAGAAGGGAAAATGTACTACACGCAGGTCGTCGGAGTACAAAAATTCTCAAATATGCCAAAATAAATTGCGGAGTTTTTAAATTTAAACAATCCTGAGACCTATACAAGAAATTCCTTTCGTCGAACCTCTGCCATATTGCTCGCAGCCAGCAGAGTAAATATAACAACTTTAAAACGTCATCGAGGTCGGAAGTCAAATGCAGTTGCAGAAGGCTACATAGAAGTGTTTATTAAAAATAAAATTGGCAACGTATTATCGTCCTCGATAAATATGTCCTCAGCTTCAGGTGAATAGCATATTACCACCCAAGGCCAGAAAGTTGAATTTCCGGGCATGTGTGATATGATGTCCGAGGCGAAGCCGAGGCCTCATATCACGCACGCCAGGGCATCCAATATTTCTGGCCGTGTGTCTTATACTATTTTTCTTCATCCCCAGCCGAAATTACGTAGTGCCGCCGCGTCGCTGCTCTCGGTCAGCTGAGCGGATGCATGGGATTCGCTCGCCCGCCCGACTTTTGCAAAGCCGAGGCAGAGCCGAGGTTTTGCTAGTCGGGGCGAGCATCAAAAACACATTTTTTATTTTTGCGTAATACTTCTTCCTCGTCCACAGAATTTTCAGACGAGGAGTCGACCATTTTTGAGGTTTTGCGCCGAATTTTTGTGCAGAAAAATCGAAATAACCTTAAACCATCAGTTTTGAGGTTGAACACACCGACGCTCTCTTTTTTCCATTCACCTGTCAAGATACAGTTTTTTTCGGAGGCGAAGTACACAATAACACAATACTGAGTAAGCGTTGCTACGTCAGCGAGCCACAAAAATCTCGCAGCCAATCAGAGATCGCGTTAACTCTAGCAGGCCGCAAAAGCCTGGTAGTATAAAAAGGACGGAGAAAGGAAAAAGTGAGAGGTTGGTTTTTGGTTGACTTTTTCTCTTTTTCTCCCTCCTTTTTCTTTTTTCTTTTGGTTATCTTTGTCTCTGATGAGCCGAGAAGTGAGATGGTTTGGAATTCTGTTTTTTTAATTGTGAATGTTTTTCATGCTTATTTTGCATAAAATTATTCTTGATAAAATAGATTTCTTTTCGATCTTAATTTAAAAAAAATGAAATAAAAAGTCTGTTTGGATTCACAATAAGGGTCTGAGAAAACATTTTTAGAGAGCCGATATTCTCAAGTGGTGTTTTGCTTACGAGTTTTTTAAGCACGCTTTGAAATGGGGCATACTGATGACTTTGAAATCACTAAAGTTGTGTTCGTGGGCGTGCGATTTATTCATTAAAAATAAATTTTATTTATGTGGCTAATACGTCATTTATGTAGAAATATCCTGCTGCACATGTCATTAATCGTTATCATAACGTCCAGAAGACTTATTGCTATTACTCATCGAGACCACATAATCGCAGTGACTGCATAAGACGCTGATATGATAATTGAGGATATTTTTCCTTCTTATTCAATTTCTTATGACTTAATTCATCTGAAATAAAATCTTTTTTACGCATCAAATGAGAAATGTGTTGGAAATATTATTTAATTTTCCAGGGGAACCTGCCTACAGTGGATAGAGCAACCTACAGTGGATAATCAATCAATAAAAATTGTAATATATCTAAAAGAATTAATTTAATCTCATGAATAGTTGAGACACTTTACGTTTTAATAAATTAAAATTGAAATTAATTATTTTTCTTTTATTTGTGCTATTAATTATTGATTATCCACTGTAGGCAGGTTTCCCCTATGTATACGAAACACATCATTTGTGACAGTCTCAAAAAGTTTTTTTTTCTTTATGACAATTTTTTTTATTTAAAAATAGATGTCACAAAAAATTTGATACTTTAAAAAGTTAAATCGGTAAATTAGAACAAAAGATGTGAAATTTAGAAAAAAGGTGCCAAAAATAAGACAGAAGAATTTTTTAGGGAATAAAAAAAAATCAACCAAATTTTCAAGCCAGAAGAAAACATTTTTCTAGAAAAACAGTTGAATTTTTAATACAAAATATGACTTTTCAACAAAAAAGTGAATTTTCAATATAATTAAATTTTCAACCGAACAATAAAAATTTTTAAACAAAAAGCTGAATTCTCAACCAAAAATATAATAGTAGACTTTTTAACAAAAAATTGAGAAAGTTAAATTTTCAGTAAAAAAATTAATTTTCAACAAATGAATGAATTTTTAACAAAAAATGCATTTTTAACACTATCCATGAATTTTCAATCAAATAGTTTAATTTTCAATTGAAAAGGATAATTTTTAAGTGAATAGTTGAAAAAAATTATTTTCGACTAAAAAAATGAATTTTTAACAACAAAAGACGATTTTTCAACAAAACAGTTGAATTTGCAAAAAATGGTTTATTTTCAACCAAATATTTTTCTTTTTCAACTGAATAGTTGAATTTTAAACCTGAACAGGTTAATTTTCAATCAAACATTACATTTTTAAGCGAAAAAATTAAATTTTTACCAAAAGAGAAGAATTTTCGAAACAAAAAACGAATTTTCAACCAAGAAGGATTTTTCAGTGAATAAAAACAAAGTTTCAACCAAATTTTCAATAGAAAAAAAAAAATTCTACAAAAACAGTTGAATTTTTAATTCGAAAACATGAGTTTTCAACAAAAAAGTGAATTTTCAACCAAACAATAAAAATGTTAAAACAAAAAGATGAATTCTCAAGCAAAAATATAATAGTAGACTTTTCAACAAAAAATGGAGAAAGGTAAATTTTCAGTAAAAAATTAATTTTCAACAAAAAATAATTAATTTTCAAAAAATAAATCATTTTTAACACTATACATGAATTTTCAACCAAATTGTTCGATTTTCAACTAAAATGGTTCATTTTTATTCGAATGGTTAAATTTTCAGTTAAAAAAATTATTTTCAACTAAAAGAATCAATTTTCAACCAAATAGTTACATTTTGAACCAAAGAGATGAATTTTCAACTAAAATAATTAATGTTCTAGTACAATAGTTAAATTTTCAAACAAAGAGATTAATTTTCAAATAAAATGATGAATTTATTATTTATTTATCATTAAATAATTAATTTATTATCAACCAAAAAAATGAATTTGTAACAAACGAGTTCAGCTTTTCACCAAAAAATCGATTTTTCAACCAAAAAAGCGAATTTTCAACAAGAGTTGAATTTTCAAACAAGAAGGATTTTTCAGTGAATAAAAAAAAAGTTCAACCAAATTTTCAAGCCAAAAAGACCATTTTTCTACAAAAACAGTTGAATTTTCAACTAGAGAGGATCATTTTTAACCAAATAGTTAAATTTTCAGTTAAAAAATTATTTTTAAAGAAAACAAATTTTTTTTAACAAAATAGTTACATTTTGAACCAAAGAGAGGAATTTTTAACTAAAATTATGAATGTTTTAGTACAATAATTCAATTTTCAAACAAAGAGATTAGTTAGTTCAGCTTTCAACCAAATAGTCGCTTTTTCAAACAAAAAAATTACTTTTCAACCTAGAATGTTGATTAAAAAAAAAAAAATTTTAACAAGAAAGTTGAATTTTCAACCCGAAAATATGAATTTTCGACTGAAATCATGAATCATAACAAAATACATGAATTTTCAACCAAATATTAGAATTTTCATCTAAAAACTTCCATTTTCATTGAAAAATAAAATAGTACAATTTTCTGTTAAAAAAATTAATCCTCAACTAAAAAAAAAATGAATTTTCAACCCGAAAAAATCTTCAACTGAAATTATGAATCTTCAACAATTTTCAATTGAAAAAAAAATAAATTTCTACCAGAAGAGATGAACTTTCAACCAAGAAGTATTTTTCAGTCAAGAGGGAAACAAAATTTTAACCAAATTGTTCAATTTTAAAAAAGTAGTTGAATCTTTGACAGAAAAAAAAGAAAAAAAAAGTTGAATATGCAACAAAAAAGTTTATTTTTGACCAAATAATTTAATTTTCTACCTCAATAGTTGAATTAATTTTCAAACCAAAAGACGAATTTTCAAAAAGAGTTGCATTTGCAACCAAGAAGGATTTTTCAGTTAATAACAAAAAAAAGTTCAACCAAGTTTTTAAGCGAAAAAGACATTTTTTCTACAAAAACAGTTGAATTTTCAACTAAAAAGGTTGATTTTCAACTGAATAGTTCAATTTTCAATAAAAAATATTAATATTCGAGAAAAATAAAACAGGTTAATTTACAGTTGAATAAACTATTTTTAACTAAAAAAAAAACTTATTTTGAACATTTAAGAAAAAAAAATTTACCAAAAAAAGTTCTTTGGAAAAGAAAAAATTTTCTAACAAAACAGTTAAATTTTCAACTAAAATCATGAATCTTCAACAAATTACCTAATTTTTCAACAGCAAAATAAAATTGTTCATTTTTCAGTTTATGAAAATAATTTTTAACTAAAAAAATGAATATTTAACCAAAAGGTTTATTTCCAACCAAATGGTTTTATCTAAATAATTAAATTCTAAACCTAAACATGTTAATTATTAATAAAACAGTCGCATTTAAAAAAAATAAGAATTTGCTTCCAAGAAATTGAATTTGCAATCCAACAATATGAATTTTCAACAAAAATCATAATTTTCAAACAAGAAACAGTTGAATTTAAACAAAAAAATGACTTTTCAACAAATTAATTAAATAATCCTCAAACAAAAACAAAATAGTTAAATTTTCAACCAAAGAAATTAAAAATTCATCACTTTGGTTAAAGATTCAACTATTTTGTTAAAAATTCATTTTTTTAGTTGATAATTAATTTCTTTAATCGAACATGTAACTTTTCCAGTTTTCGTTAAAAATTTATTTTATTCAGTTTCAAATTCAACTGTTGTAAATTTATTTTTTTTGTTTTGTAATTACTCTTCTTTAGTTGAAAATTCAACTTTATCGTTCAAAATTCCTATATTTTGTTGAAAATTTGTCTCTTTTTATTAAAAATAATCTTCTTGGTTGAAATTTCATCTACTGGGTTAAAAAATTCATTCTTTTATTTAATGATTCTTTTTTTTTTTTTGAAAATTTACCTCCTTGTTTGAAACTAACTTTTTGTTAAAATTTCATTCGTTTTTGGCTAAAATCAATTTTTTTTCTTTAAACTTCTTTGATTTCGTGGATAATTCATATTTTTCAGTAGAAAATTAATCTTCTTGATATTGGCTATTATTTTTACAATAAAACTTTAATTTTTGTTTAAAATACATCTCTAATAATTATATACTTTTTTTAATGTTTGTTATGTTGTGAAATGAGTATCTTAATTCAATTTTCGAAATTTTCAATTTTCTTTTGTTTGGAGATCCATAATTTAAGTTAAAAATTCATTAAATTAATAATTAAATCACCATAATCATTAAATTGATTACTTACTTTAAGAATATGTAATTGAATATTGGCTATTATTTTTACAATGAAACTTTAATTTTTGTTTAAAATACATCTCTTACAATTATATACTTTTTTGAATGTTTGCGATGATGTGAAATGAGTATCTGAATTCAATTTTCAAACTTTCAATTTTATTTTGGTTGACGATCCATAATTTAAGTTAAAAATTCATTAAATTAATAATTAATCCATCAATAATCATTAAATTTATTATTTACTTCAAGATTATGCCATTGAATATTGGCTATTATTTTCACCATAAAACTTTAATTTTTATTTAAAATACATCTCTTAGAATTATATACTTTTTTGAATGTTTTCCAAGTTGTGAAATGAGTATCTGAATTCAATTTTCGAAATTTTCAATTTTATTTTGGTTGGAGATCCATAATTTAAGTTAAAAATTCATTAAATTAATAATTAATTCATCAATAATCATTAAATTTATTATTTACTTCAAGATTATGTCATTGAATATTGGCTATTATTTTCACCATAAAACTTTAATTTTTATTTAAAATACATCTCTTACAATTATATACTTTTTTGAATGTTTGTGATGTTGTGAAATGAGTATCTAAATTCAATTTTCTCTTGGTTGGAGATCCATAATTTGAGTTGAAAATTCATTAAATTAATTATTAAATGATCATTAATCATTATATTGATTATTTACTTCAAGATTATGTAATTCAATATTCGCCATTATTTTTACAATAAAACTTTAATTTTTGTATAAAATACATCTCTTATAATTGTATACTTTTTTGAATGTTTGCGATGCTGTGAAATGAGTATCTGAATTGAATTTTCGAAATTTTCAATTTTATTTTGGTTGGAGATCCACGATTTAAGTTGAAATTTCATTAAAGCAATAATTAAATCATCAATAATCATAACATTGATTATTTACTTTAAGATTATGTAATTGAATAATGGCTGTTATTTTTATGGTAAAACTTTAATGTTTGTTTAAAATACCTCTCTCTTACTATTATATACTTTTTTGAATGTTTGTGATGTTGTGAAATGAGTATCTGAATTCAATTTTTGAAAATTTCAATTTTCTGTTAGTTGGAGATCCATAATTTAAGTTAAAAATTCTTCTCTCGGTTGTAAATTTAACTTTTTTTGAAAATTCTGTTTTTTTTTGTGTTGTATGAAAAAAAAAACTTTTATTTTTTTAAAATTCAGCAAATTGGTTCATTGAAAATAATTAATTGCATCAGTGCGTAAAATGACTGATTTAAAAAAATCACATTTGGCTAATTCATCAGTCGTCAAATCCGCATTATTTGAATCAGTAAAATTTACTTCGAATCAGCCACTTTTGCCTCATTCAGATTTAGAGTCAAACAAATAAAAAATTTCTTTGATTAAAAAAATATATTGTTGGAATCAAAAAAACTTTTTTTTTAAACTAAAAATAAATTTTGTAAACTGAAAATTGAGCTACTCCATTTTTTATCTACAATATTGATCATTTTTTTTTAATAGAAATTTAATCTTCTTGGGTTAAAGTTCATCTGTTTGGTCGAAAATTTAACTATTTCGTTGAAAATTTATGTTATTTGGTTGGAAATTATTTTTTTTGCTAAAAATTTTTTACTATTCTATTTTAAGTTGAAAATTTATCCGTTGTAGATGAAAATTCAATTATTTATTGGAAAATTGGTCTTTTTTATAGAAAAGTAAACTCATTAGTCGAAACTTAATCTTTTTGGCTAAAAATGCATTTTTTTGTTGAAAATTTAACTTTCGTTTTAAATTTATTATCCTACCTAAAAATTTAACTATTCTATTTTTGGTTGAAATATTTTTTGTTTTTAGGTGAAATTTCATGTCTTTTATTAAAAATGTGTCTTTTTTGAATGAAAATTATTATTTTGGGCTGAACATTCAACTGTTTGGTTAAAAATTAATTTTTTTGGTTGAAGATTCATCATTTTCTTTCATAATTCCTTCCGTTGCTTAAAAATTTATTTTTCCAACTAAAAATTTAACTATTCTACGTTTGGTTAAAATGTTTCTGTTTTCAGGCGAAAAATTATGTATTTTATTGAAAATTTGTCTTTTTTGATTGAAAATTATTATTTTGGGTTGAAAATTCAACTGTTTGGTTAAAAATTCATTTTTGATCGAAGATTAATCATTTTAGTTAAATTTCATTTTTTTAACTAAAAAGTAAACTATTGCATTTTTCCTACAAAATTTATCTTTTTTTTATAGAAATTCAAGTTTAGTAGAAGTTTAGTTAAAAATTAAACCATTTCGTTGAAAATTTATTTTATATGGTTGAAAATTAATTTCTTTTTACTGAAAATTCATAAATGTTCTATTCTTGTTAAAAATGTATATTTTTCAGTTGAAAATTCATATATTTTGTTCAAAATTTTGTCTTTTTAGGTAGAAAATTAATATTTCCGGTTGAAAATTTAACTGTTCGGTTAAAAAAAAATGTTTTTCGTATAAAATACATTTTTGTGGTTGAAGACTCATCATTTTAGTAAACAATTAATTTCTTTGGTTGAAAATCTAAATATTGTGTTGAAAATTTATTTTTGTTCAGTTAAAAATAAATTTGTTAACTGCAAATGTAACTATTCTACTTTTGGTTAATATTCATCTTTTTTAGTTGAATTTTGAGAAAATATTACACAAATATTTCAAAAAATTTGTAAGGATTTCAAAATATTCGAAAAATTTCAAAGTTTTGAAACAAAATAAAATTTTTTCAGAATATCAGACCCTGGCACAATAGGTAAAAAAAGGGGTTCGAACCACTTTTCTATGCACCAATTGTCTCCAAATGAAAATGTATTCACTAAAAAAAGGACACTGCGCTTTTCTCACGATCGCGATGAAAGTAGACAATAATACCGTAACGAAAAGTCCGGAACCTAAAAGGTCCAAAAGGCCTGAAAAAAAAAAAAAAAAAAAAAAGAATGAATCTTTCGTTTCACGTGCACAAAGGAAAATTCAACAACGCTCACTAATGTCCCCTCGTCCATGTGTATCATCCCCTTTCCCTTTTATTTATCTGTTACTCTACTTTTTGGCTCTAAACTCTTTTAATCCCATTTTTTATTTATTTATTTTTTTATTTTCGTTTTTTATTTTGCTTCCTTTTTTTATTACTTTTAATAACAGGTCAAAATATTTAAATGAATTTTAAGAGATTTCCGAAGACTTGAAGGATTTGAATGGATTTTAAAAACTCTCAAAGTATTTTTATTTTTAATAAATTTTTCAGGATTTAAGAAGATATTATAAAATTTTATAGAATTTCATGGGACTTTCTAATATTTTAATGTATTTAAAAAAATTCATTCATATGGAGTGAGGGATTTTGTAGGTTTTCACAAATTTGAAATTCATTTGAATTAATTTGAAATTCACCCTGAATTTTCATCAAATTCTTTCGAATTCACTTTTATTTTTTTTAATCATTTTAAACTTAACAAAATCAGTGCAATTTTTTGAAGTTTAAAATTTTTTTAAATTTATTTCCATGTTTTTAATTTTAACTTTAATTGTTCGAAGTTTTTTTTTTATCGGGGAGAAAATTTTTTTTGGGTAAATTATGCGATACGTTGAAAAAATTATTTTAAAAAATGTTTATGTTGTAAACTGTCTAATTAATTATTGGCTGATTAATTTTTTTCGCAATATTAAATTACATTTAGATTGAACTTAAACTGTTTTTCAATTAAGTAAAATAAATTGATTATTTACTTCAAGGTTATTATATGAATTTTTAAAATGTTTTTCATGTTGTGAAATGAGTATCTAAGCTCAATTTTCAAAATTATATGTACACATATTTTAATTTTTTTGAATTAGTTTAAAAGGTTGTTAATCAATTAAATATATATAAATGCAGTTTCAAAATTAAAGAAAAATATTATATAAAAATTATTTGAATATTTCAATAAAACTAATTGCTTAATGCTTTTTGTTGTGAACTGATTAATTAATTATTAACTGATTCTATTGCACTTAAATTTTCTGGAATCAGTTTGAAAAGTTATTAATAAATCAAATTTTCATAAATGGAAGTTCAAATTCATAAAAAAAATATAAAATAAAAATTATTTGAATGTTTTGATGAAAATTATAGTTTAATGCTTTTTATTTTGTGAACTTATTAATTAATTATTAGTTGATTAATTTTTTTTTAAATTCATATTAAATTAAATAAAGATGAAAATTTAATCTTTTTCAATTAATTAAGATGAACTGATTATTTACTGTAAGGTTCTGTAATTGAATATTGGCTATAATTTGTATAATAAAAGTTTATTCATGTTTAAAATACCTCTATTACAATTATATAAATTTTCCAATGTTTCTGAAGTTGTGAAATGAGTATCTACATTCTTTTTTCAAAATTATATGAACGTATGTTTTTATTTTCCATGGAATTAGTTTAAAAGTTATTAATAATTCAAATTTTCAGCAAAATATAAGGTAAAAATTATTTGAATATTCTTATGAAAATAATTGTTTATTTCTTTTAAGTTTGTTAGCTGATTAACTAATTATTGACTGTTTAATTTTTTTACAATATTAAATTATATAAATATTTTATTTCAATTGTTATCAATTAAGTAACATAAATTGATTATTTACTTTAAGATTATGTAATTGAATCTTGGCTATTATTTATACAATAAAACTTTATTTTTTGTTTGGAACATATCTCTTACAATTATATACTTTTTTTAATGTTCGTGATATTGTGAAATGAGTACCTGAATTCAATTTTCAAAAGTGTACGTATATATGTTTTAATTTTTTCGAAAATTAGTATAAAGGGTTATTAATAATTCAAATTTTCATAAATGACATTTCAAGTTTAAGAAAAAATAAGAATTATTTGAATCTTTCAATGAAAATAATTGTCAAGCCTTTTTATGTTGCGAACTGATTAATTGATTATTGATTGATTCATTTTTTTTTAATATTAAATTACATAAAGATTGAATTTTAATTTTTGTCAATTCAGTAACATAATTTTATTATTTACTTTAACATTATGTAATTGAATATTGGCTATTATTCGTATAATAAAACTTTATTTTTTGTTTAAAATACGTCTATTACAATTATTTAATTTTCTTAAATGTTTGTCATGTTGTGAAGTGAGTATCTGAATTCAATTTTCAAAATTATACGTACATATGTTTAAATTTTTTCGTATATTATTACATATGTTTTAATTTTTTTGAAAATTAGTATGAAGGGTTATTAATAATTCGAATTTTCAGAAATGAAATTTGAAAAAGATAAAAAAAATACAAATTATTTTAATATATATTAATTAAAATAGTTGTTTAAGGCTTTTTATGTTGTGAACTGATTATTGCTTGATTAATTTACTTCACACTTTTATTCTTAATTACATAAGGATTGAATTTTAATTTTTGTCAATTGAGTAACATAAATTGATTATTTTCTTTAAGATTATGTTATTGCATATTGGCTATTATTTGTATAATAAAACTTGATTTTTTGCTTAAAATATATCCATTACGATTATATAATTTTTTAAATGTTTGTGATGTTGTGAAATGAGTATCTGAATTCAATTTTCAAAATTATACGTAAATATATTTTAATTTGTTCGAAAATTAGTATAAAAGGTTATCAATAATTCAAATTTTCATAAATGAAATTTCAAGTTTAAGAAAAGGAAAAAAATAAAAATTATTTGAATGTTTCAATGAAAATAATTGTTTAAGGCTTTTTATGTTGTGAAATGATTAATTGATTACTGCTTGATTAATTTTTTTACAATATCAAATTGCATAAGGATTGAATTTTAATTCTTGTCAATTGAGTAACATAAATTCATTATTTACTTTAAGATTATATAATTAAATATTGGCAATTATTTGTACAATAAAACTTTAATTTATGTTTAAAATACATTTTTTACAATTATATACTTTTTTTAATGTTCGTGATGTTGTGAAATGAGTATCTGAATTCAATTTTCCAAATTATACGTAAATATGTTTTAATTTTTTCGAAAATTAGTACAAAAGGTTATTAATAATTCAAATTTTCAGAAATGAAATTTGAAGTTTAAAAAAAACAATCATTTGAATGTTTCAATGAAAATAATTGTTTAAGGTTTTTTATATTGTGAACTGATTAACTGAGTATTGGTTGATTAATTTTTTTTACAATATTAAATTACATGAAGATTGAATTTCAATTGTTGTCAATTGAGTAACAGAAATTGATTATTTACTTTAAGATTACGCAATTGAATATTGGCTATTATTTGAATAATAAAACTTTTTTTTTAAATATATCCATTACAATTATTTAATTCTTTAAAAATGTTTGTAATGTTGTGAAGTGAGTATTTGAATTCAATTTTCAAAATTATGTTTACATATGTTTCAATTTTTTGGTATGACATTGCATATGTTGCAATTTTTTCCAAAAATAGTATAAAAGGTTATTAATAATACAAATGGTCAAAAATTAAATTTCAAGTTAAAAAAAAAAATATTTGACTGTTTCAATGAAAATAATTGTTCAAGGCTTTTTATGTTGCGAACTGATTAATTGATTATTGCTTGATTAATTTTTTTTGAATATTAAATTACATAAAGATTTAATTTTAATTGTTGTCAATTGAGTAACATTAATTGATTATTTACTTTAAGATTATGTAATTGAATATTGGCTATTATTTGTATAATAGAACTTTATTTTTGGTTTAAAATACATCTATTACAATTATATAATTATCTTTGATGTTTGTGATGTTGTGAAATGAGTATCTAAATTCAATTTTCAAAAATAAAAATGAACATAAAAGTTGTTGCGCACATCCGCGCGCGTATAATAGTTTAGTAAAATAGAAAGATTAGACGAGGGTTGTTTCTGTGAAGAAAACGCGAAGGGCATCTGCACCCCGATAAAATTCTCGAGAGGCGCGCGTCGCGACGCCCGAGGGATGCTCGAGCGCATCCGGTTTATCCCGCTTGTACCGGTTGTTGTTGCTCACAAAAGAAGAAAAGGCGACCTCTTATTCACTCTTATTCACTCTTATTCACCAAAATTCTATTTGCGACGAGAAATCTCGTTCTGGTGCAAGAAAGGAACGATTCACCCCAATGCACGCGCGGTTATCTCTCAGAGGGGCTTCCAGCAATCGCAGCATCATATCCAGAAAAGGTCGAATGCCAAACATCGTGCGGTCATGCGTGTTGCTTTTTCGATAATGGATTTCTTTCTTTTTTCACAGAAATAGGGTAATCGATACAATGGTTGACCACTTTCCAATGGTTGGCCACTGTCCAATGATTGGCCACCTCATTTAAATGTGTTTTTTATGAAATAGTGCGCAGAAATAAAACTAACGAAGAACTGTTGAGAATGGGAGATAGATTTATCTAAATACATAATGATTGGCCACAATATCTGATGTTGTGAAATGAGTATCTGAATTCCATTTTCAAAACTATACGTACATATGTTTTAATTTCTTCGAAAATTAGTATAAAATTAGTATAATTGAAATTGTCAGAAATAAAAAACTGTTAAGAATGGAAGACAGATTTATCTAAATACATAATGATTGGCCACAATATCTGATGTTGTGAAATGAGTATCTGAATTCCATTTTCAAAACAATTTCCATCAAAACAGTTAAATTTTCAACAAAGTACATAGATTTTCAACTAGAAATATGAATTTTTAACCAAAAAGATTAATTGTATACCAGAGAAGACAAATTTTTAAAAAACATTCATTTTCAGCAAAAAATATACACAAATGTAATAATAATTAATAAAGAATTGATAAAGAAAGATTTTGATTTTGAATCAAAACAATTGAATTCAGCAACAGAATACAAATTTTTAACAAAATACTTAAATTTTCAACCAAATAACAAAATTTTTAATCAAAAAGGTGAATTCTTAACCAAAAATAAAATAGCAGACAGAAAAATAGGAAGTATTTCAGAAAAAAACGGAATTTTTTGGATTCGGCTAAATTAACATTTATTTTCAAGAAGTTTAAAAATGTTTTACCTGATACTTATTTAATTTAAATTAGAATAACATGTCATCGTATTATATTTTCAAAAAACAAATAATTTTTTACTTATAATTTTCGTGAATTTTGCTATGTTATTGATTTTTAAAATACTATCACCAAGCACAAAAATTTTCTTTAAAAAAAAATTCATGGCCTGCTATTCTAATTCATACTTAATAGGTTTCAGGTGAAAAAATTTTCCACATTTTAGAAATCAATGTTGATCTAGCCGAACCCAAAAGTATTTTTTGGTCATTAAATTGAATTCCTATATTCAGCAGGAATTTTTTTTATCGTTTTCAATTTTTAATTCTTACCTGCTACCTAAAACATTACAGAAAAATAATTCCTATGCAATTATTTGCACCTACCGAATAAATATTTAAAATGTCAAAAGTTTTAGAAACTTCCCAGCACTACAAAAACTTTTTTTTCAATCTTGAAAAAATTCCAGCGCAACCCTAATCAAAAATTTTCATTGTAAAAATAGAGAAAATCGAGGGGTGACTTCTAAAATCACGTAAATCCGGCAGTTGCAAAATCTTTAAAGATCGGAATTGGCGATTTAAGATTTAATATTTGAGATATTATGAAGATATGCAACGATTTTTGAATTCTGAATCTTCAAGTATTTTATTCCTCTCGCATAGTGACTCTGAACAAAATTTAGTAAGTGAATTTTGAACAATACTAGGAGGAGGAGTAGAAGGAGGAGGGAGAGGAGGACGAGGAGGAGATGGAGGAGGACGACTATGACGAGAATGAGGAGCAGGGAGAGGAGGACGAGAAGGAGGACGAGGAGGTGGACGAGGAGGAGGAGGAGGAGGAGGAGGAGGAGGAGGACGAGGAGGAGGAAAGGGAGAAGGAAGAGGAGAAGGAAGAGGAGACGGAGGAGGAGGAGGGAGAGGACGATGACGAGAAGGGGGAGAAGAAGGAGGACGAAGACGACGAGGAAGAGAAGGAGGAGGACGACGACGAGGAGGAAGAGAGGGAGGAGGACGACGACGAGGAGGAGGAGAAGGAAGAGGAGATGTAGGAGGAGGAGGGACAGGACGAGGACGAGAAGGGGGACGAGGAGTAATTTTTACGAGCTTGACTCGCTACTATAGTCATTATAAATCTACATTAAATGAAAAGAAATTGCAAAAAGCTTCAGGGTGAATTCCAAATTCTTGGGATATCTGTTTTAATTTATTAAAAGAAGTAACTGAAGTGAAGTTTTCATTTTTAAAAGTGACTATAGGGACTGTATCTGTGTCACAACCACGCGTTTTAAAATTGAGAAATAAATCTTTGCCAAATTGTTCTTTTAAAGTCGATGAAATAAAAAAAGCCTCTCTTGTCAAGCCCCTCGAATAAAATTATTCATAAAATAATTTGTTTAGCAATCTTACTCGTTCGCAAGCAAAAAGAACTGGAGCAGTAGCCAATCCGAGTTTAAGATCCGCAGCTGTTGGTTTTCCCATAGCATCAGATGAAGAGACGAAATCCAAAAGATCGTCTACTAACTGGAAGGCCAATCCAACATTCCTGCCATACTGAAATGCCACTTCGGCAAGATGATCATCTGCACCTCCTAGCATCGCAACCTATTCACCCAAAAATTAGAGATTAATTTTGACTTATTCAGACATAACATTTTACAGGGCTGTCACAGCCTAATTATGGGGAAACCTCCTACAGTGGATAATGCAACCTACCTACAGTGGATAATCATTAATTAGGAAGACAAATAAAAGAAAAATTATTAATTTTAATTTCGATGTATTAGCACATATAGAGTTTTAATTTTTAATTCAATTATATTAATTATTGTACATACATTAGTATTTTAAATAATGATTATCCACTGTAGATGGTATTATCCACTGTGGAGAGGTTTCCCCTGCTTGAAAAAAGTGAAAAAGTCACCTATTTAAACCGAAAACCGCGATGGATTTGGCTTAATGGTATAATAATAATATTATTATTATAGGAAAAGTTTTTGGCAAACATTTAATTTTTTTTAATTGTAAATTTCTTCAATAAACAAGAATTTACAACAAATTAAAAAAATCTAAAATACTGTAGTTTCTGTAACGCCTTGTAGGTTTTCACAACAAAGTAAAAAAAAAAAAATACACAAATTTTCAGATTGTAGAAAGTACTTCATTGTTGTTACTAGGGAAAGTGACCCAAAGTGATTAATGTTTTTTTTTCAATTTAAAAGAATTCGATGAAATTTATAAAAATTCCAGGCGACTTTAAACAAATTTAGGATAAATTAAAAAAATAAACCATAAATTAACTAAAATTCGAATGAATTTAGAGAAATTTATGGAAAATGAGAAGAATTCGATGAAATTCATAAAAATTCAAGGTGAATTAAAAAAAAAATCAAAAATATGCCAATGATTTCAGTAAAATTTAAGTGAATTTATAAGAATTCAAAGGAATTCAAAAGAAATTGATAAAATATCTAAGAAATCAAAGTGAATTGAAAAGACTTCAGGGTGACTTAAAAAAAGGATTTTTTTTTTAATTTAGTTTGTTGAGTAGAATTGAGTGAATTTAGAAGCATTGAAGTTAATTCAAAAGGTTTCAGCAAGAGGTAAAAAAAATCAAGAGAATTCCAAAGAATTCTAAACAATTTAAAGGAATCCCAAATGAATTAAAATGACGAAACTCATAAAAATTTTAAAAATATATAATTAAGCAAAGTTTTCAAAATCAAAAAATTTCAATCGAATTGAGTAAAATGGGACGAAACAGAATTCAGGGCGAATTAATGTGAATTGAAAAAATGTAAACACACGAATTAAATAAAATTCGACTAAGTTTATAGAAATGTACGGAAAATGAAGAGAATACGACGGCATTCATCAAAATTTCAAGTGAATTGAAAGAAAAATTCAAAAATATTTGAAAAATTAATTAAATTCATTAAATTTAGAACAAATTAAAGAAAATTCAAGGGAATTCAAGAGGATTTGATGAAATGCTTAGGAATTAAAGGTAAGTTTCTAAGGTTTAAGGATGAATTAAAAAAAAAGCTACAAAAAATTCAAAGAATTGAATAGAATTGAGTGAATTTGGAAGACTGCAAGTGAATTTAGAAGAATTCAAGCGAATTTAGAAGAATTCAAGTGAATTTAGAAGAATTCAAGTGAATTTAGAAGAATTCAAGTGAATTTAGAAGAACCCAAGTGAATTTAGAAGAACCCAAGTGAATTTAAAAGAACCCAAGTAAATTTAGAAGAATTCAAGTGAATCTAGAAAAAGTGGAATGAATTTAGAAGAATCCAGCATAAATTAATAAGAATTCAGGGTGAATATAGAAAAATGTAAGAGGAATGAGTAGAATTCGATGGACTTCATAAAAATTCAAGTGAATTGAAAGAACAATTCAAAAATATTTTAAAAATTAATGAAATTCATTAAATTTGAAATGAATTTTTAAAAAATACAAGGGAATTTAAGAGAATTTTATGAAATGCCTGAGAATTAAAGGTGAATTTCAAAGACTTCAGGATGAATTAAAAAAAGCTACAAAAAAATACAATTAATTGAGTAGAATTAAGAAAATTTAGAAGAATTCAAGAAATTTTGGAAGAATTCACATGAACTCAGAAATATTCAGCGTAATTAAAAAAAAATCAAGAGAATTTCAAAAAATTCAGGGTGAATTCCAAATTAAATGAATAATTTGAATAAATTTAATTTAAACAAGTTTTGAAAATCAAAAAATTTCAATTGAATTTAGTAAAAATTCAGTAAAAATAATTTAAGGAAAATGATCAAAATTCGACGGAATTCATAAAAATTCAAGTGAAATTTCAATTAATTTAGCAGAATACAAAAGATTAACGATTAAAGATATTTTTATTTTTAAAAGTGACTATAGTGACTTTGTCTTAAAAAAGTAACTAAAAAGTGATGTTATTGTTTAGAAATAAAAAAAAATTTCAGGCAAATCTAAATGATCGGCAATCAATTTTTATTAAATTACATATGTTTTCTTAAAATTGATTTCCATGCCTCATATCATATGTAAAAAAAATTGTAGGAGTGTTTGTGATTTCAGGCCGTGAAAATGTTTCAACCTGCATAATTATTATTTAAATATTAACAGATAATTTTTATCACAAACGTGACAACTTGAAAGGTTTTCTGAAAGTTCAAGGTTTTATATGCACCAGCAGTGCTAATATTTAAATAATAATTATGCAGTTTAAAACATTTTCACGGCCTGAATATTTCTAAATAAACATAAAATTATGATTTGAAAATTAGAATCTGTTCAATATTTATATTCATTTAAATGCTTTTTAATTAGAAAAATGCTAATATATATTTTCATTTAAAATATTGTTAAATATTTATAACTCTCAATTTATATATTAAAGAAAATAATAAAAACTTATATTACCACCAAAAATGATTTTCTAAATTTTGGAAGAAGGAAGCTTCAAATTAGGGTAAATTTTTATTTGCAAAAAAAATTATGATTTAATTTAATGAATGAGGTTTTTTTGTGAATCCTCTTTTCCTAAATAAGAATTAAAATCATTTTTCAAAATTTCCCGTTCCAAATAAAGAATTTACGGGCTCCGAGAAAAAATTATAATTCTTTACGAAATTCCCTGTTCTAAAGTCAGAATTATATTTATTTACAACATTTCCTATTATAATTCAGAAATACAGTACCTCTTTTTTTCTAAAAGTTGGAAAAAGGAAGTTTCAAATTATTGTGGAAAATTTTTATTCACAAAAAAAGGATGTTTATGTGCAAACAAAATCTTATTTGGAACAATAAATTTAAAAACATCTGACGAATTCTGACCTTTTTGATTTAAAAATAATCCCCTTTAAAAAGTATAAAATCAGAAAGTTTTGAAGAATTAAAATTTCTCTAAACTTTAGGTCGTGTTAGTTTTTTCCTCCGGATATTAGAATTAAAAAAAAAATCAACAAGATTCATCATTTTTAACAATTTTAGGTTATGTTAGCCTTTTACACCGGAAATCGGAATTTGTAATAAAAAATTGTTAGATTTCAACGATTCAAACATTTTATGATTATGTTAGTTTTTTTTTTGTCAGAAATTTATATTTTTCAAAATGAAAAAATGTTTGAGAGAAGATTCACAAATTTGAACAATTTCAGGTTGTGTTAGCGTTTTACGGTTTTCACACAAAAAATTGATATTTTAAAACAAAATTGACTATACTTCAAACAAGATTTATAATCTTTTAACAATTTTGAATTATGTTAGTGTTTTTGGTCGGAAATTGACAGTTTTAATAATAATAAAATATGTATATTTTAGAGAAGATTCGCAATTTCGAACAATTTTAGGTTATGTTGTCGCTTAACAGTTTCAGGTTATATATCAAGATTTTCATAGGAAATTCCTTATTATAAACAAAAATTATTAAATTTCGAAGAATATTTACAATTCTGAACAATTTTCTGTTATGTCAACGTTTTTTGTAGGAAATTTTTTGAATTTTTAACAAAAAATTATTAGTTTTCAAATAATATTTACAATTTTACAATAATTCAAGGGCTATGTTCGTGAGTTTCGCCTAAAATTTGTATTTTTAAACAACAAATCATTAGATTAATGATTTGTTGTTTGAAATAACAATAAAATTATTTTAAGAATTTCGGATTAGTGTTTCTCGTCGGAAACTGAAAGTTTTATTAAAAAATCATTAGGTTTCAAAGAAGTTTAATCATTTTTGAATAATTTTAGGAAAATTGGTATTTTTAAACAAAAATCACTGTAATTTGAACCAGATTTAGAATCTTTTACTAATTTTTAATTATAGTATTTTTTAGTATTTTCGACGGAAATTAGTATTTTAGAACAAAAATGCAACGGTTGTTTTAATAATTTATTTATCAATAATAATTTTATATATTAATTTAAAAACTGAGTGTTACTAAAAAAAATAATCGCGCGCGCAGCGAGCGTGTTTGTTTTCTAATTTTATTAAAAAATGTAACAATGAAACCAGATCTTTAATGTAAAATAATAAAATCTTACCGCTTTTGAAGAGTTAGCAATTAAACTCGCAGTCTTTCGATACGTCTTGGTGAGGTAGTGTGCAAATCTTTCGTTTTCAGTTTCTTTTGAGCCTAGCTGCATAAATTCGCCTTGCACTAAGTCAGTCACCACCTAAAAAAAAGAAATTCAAGAATTGTTGTTGTTTTTTTTTTTAATCGAAGTCCGAATCTCAACTTGAATTTTCGATTTTTCTTCTTTCCAGAAAGAAAGTTAAAGACAAAACATACTCATTTTAATGGGCTGCACCAAAATATAAATTATTTAAAAATACATTATTTAAAAAATTGAAATATTATATTTAAAAGTAGTTTGAAAAAAATGAATAATTTCAACTTGAAAGTGTGTGAAATTAAATAAAAATGTATTGAAGGGTTTTAAATTGAAAACGTTAAAAATTAAACAATTTCAGATCATGTAAAATTTAGAAAAAGGACGCTCCTAAAATTAAAAATCATAAAATTTTCGAACTAGGAAATTCCCGAATTTGAACAATTGAAAAATGTTTTTTTTTTATATCAATATTATTTATTTACTAAAAATAAAATTATCAAATATTTTTATCAAAGAAACCATTTCTTTTAATGTTGAAAGTTTTTTTTTCAATTATTATTTGAATTTAAAACAACAATAATTGAAAAAGTATATTTCTGGATGACGAATTTTGTTAAATAAAGGATTAAATTTTTTATCACCGTCCAAATTTAAAAACACGTGAGCCTCAAACGAAAAAAAAATTGTTCCTAAATTTTCTCTCAACCTATGCACATTTTCAAACAACATTTTTCATCTAGAAATATGTACATATTTTTCAATCATCGTTCTTCTAAATTGAAACATAATTTGAAAAACTTTAAACATTTACCAAAAATTTTTCGTTGATAATAATATTTATTTATTATATCGGATGTTTAATAATTCGGCAATTTTCTCTTGGATATTCTATTATTCGGGAATTTTCAATTTTTCCCTTTCATAATTTTTCCTTTTGCAATTAAAATTGAAATTGTTAAATTTTGAAGAGTATAATTAACAATTTAAAGATTTTTATTTTAAAATGTTTTAAATTTACATAAAATAATTGAAATTTTAAAGGGTTTGAGTATAAAAAAGTTTAAATATTTTAAAGGTACCAAATTGGAAAATTCCCGAATAGTAAAATTTCCGAACAATAAAATTCCCGAATAATAAAATTTCCGAATTAGAAAATTCCCGAACAGCTTATAATATAACCGAATTTGAACACTCTCGAATAATAAAATAGCCAAATTATAAAATATCCGAACTAGAAAATTCCTAAATTTAAGCAATAAAATTTGTTGTTAATAAATATTATTTATTTGTTAAAAATACAATAATCAAATATTTTATGACAAAACACATATTTTTTATGTTCAAAGTTTCTAAAATTATTGTTTGAATTTAAAATAACAATAACTGAATATAATATATTTCTGGATGACAATTTTTTCCAATTATTATTTTAAATAAAAAAAATAATTTTAGAAACTTTAATAATTAAAAATAATTTTTTAATAATAATATTTTATTATTGTATTTTTAATTAATGAATAATATTTATAAGAAAAAAATTTGATTGTTTACATTCGGGAATTTTATAATTCGGCAATTTTCTGTTGGGAATGTTCAAATTCGGTAATATTATACACTGTCGGGAATTTTCCAATTCGGTAACATTACAAAACTTTTCGGGAATTTTATTATTCTGGAATTTTATTATACGGAAATTTTATTATACGAGAATTTTATTATTCGGGAATTTTATTATTCAGGAATTTTATTATTCGGGAATTTTCCAATTCGATAATATTATAAAAATTTTCGGGAATTTTCCAATTTGGTAATATTATAAAATTTTTCGGGAATTTTATTATTCGGGAATTTTCCAATTCGTCAACATTATAAAACTTTTTGGAAATTTTATTAATCGGGTATTTTATAATTCGGGAATTTTATTAATCGGGAATTTTATTACACAGGAATTTACTTAATCGGGAATTTTCCAATTCGGGAATTTTATTACACAGGAATTTTATTAATCGGGAATTTTCCAATTCGGGTATTTTATATTTAGGGAATTTTATTATCCGGAAATTTTCCAATTCGGCAATATTATAAAACTTTACGGGAATTTTATTACACAGAAATTTTATTAATCGGGAATTTTCCAATTCCGCAATATTATGAAACTTTTCGGGAATTTTATTAATCGGGTATTTTATAATTCAGGAATTTTATTGATGGGGAATTTTATTACACAGGAATTTAATTAATCGGGAGTTTTCCAATTCGGGAATTTTATTACACAGGAACTTTATTAATCGGGAATTTTCCAATTCGGGTATTTTATATTTCGGGAATTTTATTATTCGGAAATCTTCCTATTCGGCAATATTATAAAACTTTGCGGGAATTTTATTAATCGGGAATTTTATTACTCAGGAATTTTATTAACCGCGAATTTTCCAATTCGGGAATTTTATTATTCGGAAATTTTACAATTCGGTAATATTATAAACATTTTCGGGAATTTTGCAATTCGGTAATATTATAAAGATTTTAGGGAATTTTATTTTTCGGGAATTTTATTGTTCGGGAATTTTCCAATTCGGTAATATTATACCAAGTTTTCGGGAATTTTCAAATTCGGCAATATTATAAAACTTTTCGGGAATTTTATTAATCGGGTATTTTATAATTCAGGAATTTTATTAATGGGGAATTTTATTACACAGGAATTTAATTAATCGGGAATTTTCCAATTCGTGAATTTTATTACACAGGAATTTTGTCAATCGGGAATTTTCCAATTCGGGAATTTTATTACACAGGAATTTTATTAATCGGGAATTTTCCAATTCGGGAATTTTATTACACAGGAATTTTATTAATCGGGAATTTTCCAATTTGGGAATTTTATTACACAGGAATTTTCCAATTCAGGTATTTTATATTTCGGGAATTTTATTATTCGGGAATTTTCCAATTCGGTAATATTATAAAACTTTTCGGGAATTTTATTACACAGGAATTTTATTAATCGGGAATTTTATTATTCGGGAATATTCAAAATTGGTAATATTATAAAACTTTTCGGGAATTTTCTTAATCGGGAATTTAATTTTTGGGAATTTTTCAGTCGTCCATTAAAAATTAAACAACATCATACTTCATTTAAAGTTGAAGTATTCTTGTATCATGCTATATAAAATTCACTCATTTTAATCTAAAATGCAAAATTAATTTTTTCCTTACGTGTTGGACAACTTCATGTTGAACAAAATTTTATAATCTTTTTTATTCGAAAATTCAATTATTTGTTTGAAAATCCATATGTATTTAGTAAAAAGTTTGCCCACTCTAGTCGAAAATTTAACCATTTTGGTAGAAAATTCTACAATTTGGTTGAAAGTAGAACTACTTTGTTAAAAATCCACTGTTTTGGTTAAATATTAACTTTTTTCTTCAAAATCAACTTTTTTGTAGAAAATTAAATTGCTTGGTTTGAAAATTCAACTGTTTTATAGAAAATTTGTCTTTCTGCCTGAAAAATTAAACATCTTGCATTACATTTTTTTTCTTCATTTATTGAAATATCGGTCTTGCTTGAAAATTCAACACTTTTGTTAAAAAGTCGTCTTTTTGGTTTAAAAATTCATCTCTGTTAGTAAAAATGTAATCTCATTTGGTTGAAAATGAAAAATAAAAATTCATTTCTTTCGTTGAAAATTTAACTATTTTGTTCAAATTCGTTTGTTTTTTTTGTCTAAAGAATCATTTTTTCAACTCAAAATTTTACTATCAAGTATTGGAAATTTATTTAATTAAAAATGCATCTGTTTTATTAAATATACGTCTATTTTGCTAGAAAATTAATCGACTTCGCTGAAAGTTGAACTAAATTATTAAATAAATTATTAAATGCCTTTTTTTGGTTACATGAAAACTTGGTTATTCCATTTTTTGGTTAAAGTGTATATTTTTTAGTTGCAAATTCAACTATTTGGTTGAAAATTCAAGTATTTTGTTGATAGCAAAGTCAAAAGCTAAAAGGAACGAAAAAAAACGAAAATACAAATTGGGATTCGGACTTCTTTTATTTTTGAACACCCCTATTGTGTATTTAATATTGATATACTTTTTAATATTCATGCGGTATGATGTATTCTAATGTTAAATGTCTTAGGATTAAAAAAAAATAGCTCAATAAGTAAAATTGTTAACAAATTAACGACAAAATTTTGTAATCACCTGACTGAGGGTGAGGGTAACTTCATCGTTTCGAAGTCTTGCTATCATCATGGACGCCACAGCAAGGATAAAATCACCAGCCATTGTCACCTGAAAAAAATTAAGATATTAAAACTTAATTATTTAAAAAATTTTAGCAAGTGTCTAGAAGTCCGGTTTCAAAGTTCAAAGTCTTTTCCAGGTTTTCCAGGTCTATTTTTTAAAAAATCGAGTGAACTCTATTCAATTTAAACATATTCTACAGATAGTAGACTAATTTACCAACAATAGTTATTGATTTCTAAACAATTTCTATTAATATTACTATAACAATTTTTTTCATTCTAGAATTATAATCATATTTTTCTAAATAGTAAAAAGAATCAATTTCTAGAAATTTGAAAATATCCACTCGTAAAGGGCTTTCTAATAATTACTGGCTTTTATACAATTTTCATTAATATTATTATAAAATATTTAAAAATTCATTTTCATTAGCGAAAAAATCAATTCGTATTAATTTTAAAATTTTAAACTTGTAAAGGGTTGTTCGATTTTTATGGGATTCTTGAAAATTTCTATTAATATTATTATAAATTTTTAAAAATTTGTGGAATTATAGACACATTACATTTTTAGTAACAAAATCAATTTGTATCAATTCACAAATTTGAAATTTGTAAAGAACTTTTTAATTATTATTGAATTCTTAACAATTCCCACTATTAATACTAGAAAATTAAAAAAAGTCTGCAATTATTGAAATATCATTTTTATTAAGAAGAAAATCAATTTGTATCACTTTGGAAATTTAAAATTTGTAAAAGAGCTTTTTAATAAATATTTAATTCTAAACCATTTTTATTAATATTATTATAAAAATTTTAAGAATGCTGGAATTATAATCATATTATTCTTATAGTAAAAAATCAATTCGTATCAATTCACACATTTAGAACTCGTGAAGTGCTTTTCAATAATTATTGAATTCAAAACAATTTTTATTAATATTATTCTACAATTTTTTACAAATTCTCGAATTATAATCATATTTTCTTATTAGTAAAAAAATCAATTCTTATCAATTTGAAAATTTTAAACTCGTAAAGGGTTTTTCAATAATTATTAAATTTAAAAAATTTTTAATAACATTATTTTTTTTAAATTCTAAAATTATAGTTATATTATTTTTATTAACAAAAAAATCAATTCGTGCCAATTTTAAAACTTGCAAAAGGATTTTCGGTAATTATTGAATTATAAACAATTATTATTGATGTAAATTTTTTTAAATTCTGAAAATATAATCATATTACATACTTTTATTATGAAACAAAAAAAAAATTCATGCCAATGTTAAAATTTTAAACTTGTGATGGGATTTTTAATAATGATTGAACTCTAAGCAATTTTCATTAATATTATTATAATTTTTTGTTAAATTCTTAAATTTTGATCATATTTTTTATTAGTAAAAAGCCTTCGGGACCATCCCTGGACAATTGTCCGCGACTGCTTATTAATTATTGTAACCATATTCAGCAGAAACCCTTGTTTTTGAAATTAAAAATTTTACATTCATGAAATCACAACAACAGGCCGGCGAAACCCTTGTGTGTCTTGAAGACACGAAGCGACCCAAGGACGACAGCTTTCTGCTTCTATCTCGCAAGTGACTTGACATATTTTGGACACGCGGCTATGGCTTTAAGGTTACGAACCAGTGATAGTTTCGCACATCCGAGAGCAGCTTAAGGTTGATGGCCTTGACATTGCCTTCGTTGATTTGGTCAGCGAATTAGGGTACATCCTTAACCGTACCCTCTCCTCGAAAGAGCAAATTCTTGAGATCTCGAGGATTCTTCTTGTTAAGAGTCTTATCCTCCCGTTTTTTGATTATGGGTTTATTCTGTACGACGATATCACATGTGAAGTGAATTGTAAACTCGAGCCAGTACTTAATGCCTGCATACGGTTCATCTATGATGTACCGAAATATGAACACATTACATCATATCGGCAACGGACGGGATTTCTTAATGGGGCTGAGAGAAAGACAATTTTTTATGGGAAATCTAATTTACAATCTTTTTTATAAAAAACCCCTCTATATCTTCTAGATGTCTTCGAAAACAGAAATGTGACCTTACAGTTCCACGTCACAAATATTGTCAATTGCAATGATCCTTTATTTAACCTTAATCAATCAGGAACTCACCTTCGCCTTATCACCTTTAAAAGCTATTCTTCAACTTTTGGTTCAGCATCGATAATTCTACTCTCGAAATTTCGTAGGGGTATTAGTATTATAACAATTAAATCTTTACAAATCGATCCATAGTTTATATTAGTTATCTAACAATTAAGTCCTAATTTCTCTAATGATATCTGTTATGCCAACCACTTACTTATATTAGCATATATTACTCATATTCATCATATGGTATATTATTTTATCTTTAGCCACCTGTAATTAGTTTTTTTTACCTACGTCATAATTGTCGTTTGACCAGAATTGTCACATGTTTTGTAAAACATATTTATAATTTGTTTCTTAGAGGAACTTACATGTTTAGTGTTTAGCCCTAGGGTATTAATAAATAAATTCGAAATTCTATTCTCTTGAATTATGTAAAATTCCCTTAAAAAATTTTGCAATCATCACAAAAATTTTGAATACTTTGATTTATTTGTAATTCATTCATCTTTTCCCACTGTAATATTCAGCAACCCCTCAAAACCACCCCTAGTACATTTATCGAACTCCGTCTCAGCTGCCTTTGACTACAGAAGCTAAAACAAGAGAAATAAAAAATAATTACCCCATACATCATTTCATGACTCTAGCAGATATCGCCCCCCCCCCTTCATTATCATTTCAAATGTAAACCCATAGTATGCTTGTTTGACGAATTTAAGCAAGATAATGGTAGGTTGGCTTTCGTTCTCTTGGAAGTAGATGAATTTTTCCAGCAAAAGTTGGATTGGTAATCATGATCCACCGCCGATAGTGTCGTGTACTTTAATTATATAATTGCAACTTTTCCCTTCATTTTCTTAGAACTGGATGACTTTCTTCATAGTCCAGTCGCCCGCTAACACTTCTGTGTGCGCTGTTAAAAAATTACGAATATCTTGCATTTTTTTGTTGAAAATATGATATGCTTTTGTTTGAACAATGTTTTAAATCAATTCCGTTAAATATTTACAGGAAATGTTCGAAAATAATTTTTAGCGCGCAACATGCACTATATGTTATTGTGAGTCCTTAAAACCTGAAGCGCGCAGAAAGCGGGTCAGTCGTCGCTGAACGCGTTAAGAGGTTATATGTAATTATTTTAAGGGATTGCAAAGATTTGGTTTTAGTAATGTTAATAAAATTTTATTAAAATGGACAACCTAGGATCTATTACTATACGGGTGAAACATTTTAATCTATTATTGGAAATAACTCGGAATTTTGGTTTGATATAGAAAAAGGTTTCAGACAAAACTTGAAGGGGGTAGAGGGGTTAAACTACTGATACCAATGACCTTGACCTTGAATTCGATTTTCAAGGTTATTTGAAGGTCAAAGTGATTTTTTAAAATGGGAACCCCTACTTTTGACTCCAAATTTGCGATAATCTTTAAATAATGGGCGTTTGCTCGGAATTGAGGTTGGGAAAATCAAATTCAAGGTCATGGTTATTGGTACCAATAGTTAATCCCCTCTGGCCCCTTCCACTTTTGTCTGAAACATTTTTCTATATCCAACCAAAATTCTGAGTTATTTCCCATAATAGATTAAAATAGTCCACCTTGTATATTTGTGAGTTCTTTTTTATTAAAACATTTTTAAAACTTGGAGAAACATGCATTTTCAACAAATTTTGTTCAAACTTTTTTTTCAAACATTTTTTTTCAACAAATATTTTTAAAAAATCAAATTAAAAAGAAATTCACAAAATTAGGAAATATTTTGTTTTAAGATTCTGTTAAAACTTAGATTAACGTCTTAATAGGATACAAGACACTTCCTTGTAGGGGCTCGGCGCCTACTTTGCCTTTTTTTTTGTAAATTGAATTTTAGGCAATTTATGTTGAGTTACCATGAATCACCTCTCAAATTTTTCGTATATTACCAACAATATACGGCAATATTTTTGATCATTTGTAATAAGTTAACATAAATTTCATGCTTCTTTATTCAAAATCTAATATGGCCTGAAATCATGACTGTATTTCGAGAAATGCCTGAAATCATCCATTTGTTATAAAAAATTTCTTGTGCGCCAAGGGGGAGAGGCACTTTTTCGACTTGTGTATGTTTTCAGTACTCGTCTCCGGCTTGCGCTACGCGCTCGCCTGCAACTTGTACTGAAAACACGCACTCGTTAAAAAAGCGCCTGTTCTCCTAGGTGCCTTATATACTATTTTTCAACCGAATGTTCACTATAAAATGACTATATTCATGTGCGTATTCAATTCAATTTATTCTCCATGTATACTCATCTTGGGTTTTTCATATGTATATACAATGTATATACACTGTTGTCACCTCCAGCACTCGCGGCCGCTTTGTAAGCATAACAGCGGTAAAAGACGAACTGCAAACTGCACCATGCTCCTATTATTGTACCTACAACATTATCCCAAATGATTTCATACATCGTATTAAATTACCTAGAAACATCCTCATCACATCAGTCACTTGACTTAGTCCGTGGCTATGATGGAAAACCGAGTTCTTTTTAACATGAAAACAATGTTGAAAAAAAAAAACATAATACGAATGTCTTGGAGGTATTAATGCTTCATTTCTTAGCCAACTGAACAAGATTCAGGCTTGCGAGCGTCAGGCTCATTCCATCACGAACCGAACGCAAAAGTCTGTTCTTCTGTGATCACTTCATCTGGTCCGTCAACACTGTTCCTCATAACCTTAGCATCCTTGCGGAGGCGGTGAATAGGTACTCTAAAGCGATTGACATGAGCTTCGCTCTGGACAAGTGTGCCTGCGTCCAGCTACACCAAGGAAGACTAGAAACTATATCATCGCTTGACGATCAGGATGTTCAACTCATAGGCGGAAATACCATTTAACATCTTGGTAATGGATAAACATATACTTATCTTGGAATACCGCAAGCGGAAACCCAAAACGTACATGTGTTAAAAACGGCCCTTGAAAAGAGGTATCGTCAAATTCTCAGAAAAATTTGGGCTTCCAAATTATCTGGAATGAATAAGATCTAAGGGACCAATATGCGGGCCGTTCCTATACTGCTCTTTCCTCTGAATTTCCTGATCTTTTCTGGTTGTTGTGCCCCTTTCCAAATTATTTCCTATCTCCTCTCTTATTATCCCTTTACGCATCCAATCTAGCGTTTCACCGTCTCCTACTTCCCTTAAAACTTCTTTTAATTACATACCCCAACTAGAAGGATTCCCATTTTGCAGAACTCTTCCTTTAAACCAATTCTCCGTCACATATCTTCTTACATGTTTATTATGTCCAAAAGATATTTATTAGCTCTATTCCTTGACTCAAATTCAATACTATACCTTCCCGTTTCCATTTTCCAGATATAATCTGGAGTGTTCCTATCGAACCCTATGGCCATATTTACATCCATTGTATGTAGCCGTTTTCCTAACTCTCCTATCCTTGCTCTCTTCATCACTCCCCAAGCCGCATTTGCCGCATTTTGCAACTTGCTCGCCATTGCCTTCACATGGTTTCTGTTAGTTCCCCCTGTTGAAACCCAGTAACCTAAATATTTATATCTATCAACTAGTTCGACTATTTATCCATATATTCTCCATTCCTCCTCTTTTTTCTTTCGCCCGCCCTTTCTGAATACCATAATTTTTTATTTTGAAACATTAATTTCTAGACCACTCTCCCTTACATATCCTCCAAACGTGTTTAACATTTCAGCTAGTCCCTCTGGGTAATCTGCAACTAAAGCTAAGCCTTACACAAATTTAAGTACAAATGCCTTCTTTTTCCCTACTGCTGTCCCCCCTTCATTCCTTCTCTCCCATCCATCCTCAATGTCATCAATTAATATATTAAATAATGTAGCACTCAAAGGGCATCCTCGTCTCACTCCTCCTTTCGTGTCGAAAGGATTTGTAGCCCCTTTTTCTGTTATCACTTCATTCGTTGTTTTTCTGTATATTGCTTTATCATATCAAACATCCTTCCTTGTATCCCTAATCTTTTGAGTTTTACAAATAACAAACCCCTATCTACTGTATTGAATGCTTTTTTCAGGTTGAAAAAATCCACATATAATTTACCTCCTTCCTTCTTTAGTTTATTATTAATAAGCGAATTGAATACAAATATATGATCTCTTGTAGGCCTTCTTTTTCTGAAACCCGCCTGGATTTTTTTGTACAATATCTTTTTTGCTATCCACAATCTTATTCTCTCATCCAAAATCCCTGCTAATATTTTAAAGCTTGTGTACAGCAAGGAGATACCTGTTTTATTTTCGTCTCCCCCCTCAAAGATAGGAACTATTCCGGCTTTTTCTCAACCTCTTCCTAGTTTACCAGTTATCCAAAATCCATTTAATATTCGATTTATTTCTTCTATCCATAATTTTCGTAATCCCTTTTTGAATTCCACTTTAATTCCATCCTCCCCTGCTGCTTTTCCAATTTCCATTTTCTTTATGGCTTTTGCTATTTCCTCAAATGAGATATCACTATCTAAAATATCTTGTTCATCTATTTTTAAATGTGCACCCTCCCCTCCCTCTGTAGCCTCTTTTTCTGCTGTTTCCCCTTCTTTGTGTACCCTTTCTCGAGCCCCTCCTCTTTCTTTGTACGAATCCGGCTTATCACTGATTATCACGCCTAACAAATTTTTAAAGTGTTTGATCCATCTGTCATCACCTATTCCTTTCACTCTTTTCCTTGTCTTTTTTCTAAAATTTCCTAGCGCTTTCCAAAAACACCCTATATTCCTGCTTGCCTCTACCTTTTTACATTTTCCCTCCTTTTCCTCTATTTTTTTCTTCTCATAAATTTCTCTAAGTTTCTTTTTTTCTTCTGCTAAAGCTTTATTTTCGTTCTCACCTCTGGTTTTTATGAAGATTTAAGTTTATCCCACACCTTAGCGCTCTGCTGTTTACATTCTCTATCAAACCAATCCTTTTTATTGTTATTTACCCTACACTCCCATTCCCTCCTACCTTCATTATTGACCCTAGTTTTTCTGCCACATTCCATGTAAATTCATTAAGCTTTTCCCATCCATCTTCCCACTACAAATTGTTTAGACCTTCCTCTGTTGATTCCCAGCATCTTCCATTTCTTTTTCATATTCCTCTGCCTTTGTACTATCCCACTTTAATCACTTTGGTATATTTTGAACTTTCCTAAATTTTTTGTTCAGTTTCTTATCTTTGATTTGATCTATTCCCAAGATATATTCAGCTGGGAAGTGATCCGACTATATTCGTACTTCCATTTTGATCTCTGCGATAGGACATTCATTTTCAGTCTCTTTTACTATAATATGGTCCAAAACCGAGGTCCCACCTTCACAAATATGGGTCCAATTTCCTTTTTCGTCACCTTTAATTCTTCCATTTAATAATCTTAATTCCCCTTCCTGACAGAACTCTAGCAATTTCTTTCCCTCTCCATTTACTATTTTATCCTTTGATTTCCTATCTTTACGATTTCCTCTTGTTATTTTCCACCCATCCCAATCCATACCCCCTTGTTTCTCTCCTACTCTTGCGTTCCAATATCGCACCAATATTAATTAGTCTCCCCTACTTCCAGCTTGCATTACAATATTTCTGATATCTCTTTTTACATTAAGCATCCCAAAATTGTTGTAACTGAAACTATATTAATGATCTTACCTCTAGTTTTCAAGTCTTTTGATTTAAAGATTAAACTTCAAGACTGATTTGCTTGCACACATCCTTCTTCACTCCTATTATATGCCCTCCTCTTGTCGTATCTTTCTTCTTCTCTCTCGTCGCCGCCTTTCCATACCACACGTAGCTCTCATCAAGTTTTTTTATAAACTCTTGCAAGTAGTTCTCTCCTATCCATGTTTCTTGAAAAACACTATTTCGTAGTTTCTCCACTATTCTTCCGCTTTCAATAAGATGATCCCTCCTACGATGTTCCATGTCAGTCCTTTAATTATCTCGTTAGTTTTTTCCATGAAACCCCTTCTTATCCACCGCTCTTTCTTCCTTGTTCCAAAAGAATCCAGTGCTACCTACTCTCGATCTCATGCCGCTTTTGCTAACCCTTTTTCCCATTTTTTGCTCTCTTACCACTTCTTCGTCTATCCAATTTTGGACCTCCTTCTCTCTTAGTGTGAAAACATTTTCTATTCGAATCATAGTTCCTTTCAGTCTACTTCTTTTCTCCAATAATCTCCGTTTTGCTTTCCCTGATGCCATTTTAATTAATATCCTCCCTTCTATCACTCTCGATTTACGAATTGAAACTTTCTCACTCGTTAATCTCCACATTACATTCTGTATTTCCCATTCCATAGTTCTTCCTCCCGATGGCCTGAATCCTCCAACCATCACCCAATTTTTCCTAATTTATCTTTCTTTCGTCTCCCATTCTATTTCACTAACCTTCAGCCACTCTGACTTGTCTTGTTGATCAAGCTCTTCCCTTGAATTCCCGAAATCCTCACTTTTTTCAATTACTTCCTGCTCTTCGATCTCATTTGGTCCGCTAGATTTTCCTGTTCTCTTCTCCTCACAATATTTACCCTTTTCATTCGTGTTATTATTTTCACTTTCATTTTTTAGTTCCAATACCTCTTTTTTGGCGTCTCGTAATTCCTCCTTCAAACTTTTAATTTCTTTGATCAATTCCAACTCCCTTTCGGTTGCTCTAGCCAGAGAGGTGTTCATCGCTTCCTATCTTGTATGTTCTTCTTCCTCTTGCTCTCTCACTCTCTCTCTCTCTGTAACATCCATTCTTTAAGTTCCCTGAATTTTCTATTTAATTTCTCTTCCCACCACGAGTCGTGAATTCCCCCAATCTCTATTTCCTTCCCCGATAGACTATCACTCGAACTTGTTTCACCTAATGGGCTTGAATGTATATGGTAATTTTTATGCATGTGTTTATCATTGACAGAGCCTTCTCCTAAGTTCTTGTGTTTATCCATACCTTCCTGTGTTCTCCTATTCTCTGTTTCATTCTGTCCAGTTCTATTCGGCTAGCACGATAGTTTTTCCCTTGATCTAAAAGTTTCTTCCTTCAACCCTCCCCACACTGACCCCTTTTCATTTTGCACTACAAAGTCCGTTAATTTTCTGTCGCCTTCATTCTTCTTCAAACATTTCCTTTTACCAGCAGGTCAGGTGCTGCCACCACACGACAAATGACGCGTGTTCAACGATTACGTAACCAACCGGAAGTCCTCATGTGTGTATTCATTATCAACGAGTGATTTACTTTGGGCTTTCTCGAGAGACAAAAACGAATTCAAGGAAATCAGAAATATAATGCTCCTCCAAATCAATGTTGTCGAATATTTATTTATAAATTCTAAATTCAGCAAGTAGCAAAATAAATAAATTTCCAATAACCCACTTGACCAAATTTAAAATCTTAATATTCCAAGAATGAATTCTTTGAAAATATACTTATAAATTGACCAAATCCATTTCAAATCAGGCATGTTGTGCACTTGAAGTCGCAGAATCTCTCGGGGACAAAATATGTAGTTTTTTAGAGAAAATCAAGCGATACTTATATTTGCGATTTGTGAAAAATTTTATTAACGAAGTTATGCGTATTTGAATTGTTTTCTTTGTTTTAAAAAAAAACTTAAATTTTTTCTTCAAACTTATATAACTTTTGACATGATTGGGGTATTTAAAATTTCTTTCCAGATTCTGGTAGAGTTTATCGCCTTCTTTCGAATTCCGCGATATAATTCAGAAAATCTTTAAAATAAACCAAATGGCGGCGTTTTTTCTGAAAATATTAATAGTCAATTTTCTGAAAACCCGCACACTTGTACTTTTTGCCAATTTTTTATCGAATTTGTACTACCACAGGCAAAATATCCTGTGAGTTTTATGTGGGCTAAATGTTTTTTGTGGCAAGGAGATTTTTGTTCTCAGAATATCGAATATTCTCATTTTTCTTGAAAACAACGAAAGATACGAAAACATGTTGACAAAATAGTTTGCACAGTTAAAAAAGTTTTACAAAAAGTTTTTTTTACTCATTTATGATATTTTGCACGATTTTCGATAAAAACAACAAAATTCAATTTTCATAAACAAAAAATTGTGCAAAATATAAAAAAGTAATAAGAAGATGAGGTGCCCCCTTTCACAGAAATTTCCCATATGTTTCTAGTCCTTCAACTCGTTTTTCACATTTCATATAGAAATGAACAATTGAAGTTCGAAAATGTCTTTTTTTATTTTATTAGTTTTATTTATTCTTCGAGTTTTAACCGTTACTGTGAATCTAAATTTGCATAGAGAATGTGTGGAAACCTCTGACATTTAAGATACATTAAACTGTAACAGAATGATACAATAAAATTAATATAGACATGTTCGAACTTCAATTGTTCATTTATGTATAAAATTTGAAAAACAAATGGAAGGACTAGGAACATATGGGAAATTTCTGTGAAAGGGGGCAAACTGAAATTTTTTTATATTTTTTTACAAATGTTTGTTCATATAAATAAGATGTTCCACAAGTTTTATGTAGGCTAAACCATGTTCGTTGTCAAAAGAATTTTTTTGTTTATGAAAATTTAATTTTATTATTTTTCTCGGAAATGGTGCAAGATATCATAAATGAGTAAAAAAAAGTTTTTGTAGAACTTTTTTAACTTTGTAACTATTTTGTTAACATTTTTCGTATCTTTCGTTTTTTGCACGAAAAATACGAAAATTCGATTTTTTGAGGAAAACAATTCTTCTTGCAACAAAGGATATTTAGCTTCCGCCATTTTGTTAATTTCAAAGATTTTCTAAATTATATCGCGGGCTTTGAAAGAAGGCGATAAACTCTACTAGGATCTGGAAAGAAAATTTAAATACCTCAATCATGTCAAAAGTTATATAAGTTTAACGACAAAATTTGTTTTATTTTGAAAAACAAAGCAATCAATTCAAATACGCATAACTTTGTAAAAAAAAAATGTTTTTTCACAAATCGCAAAAATAAGTATCGTCTAATTTTCTCTAAAAAACAACATATTTTGTCGTCGAGACATTCTGCGACATCAAGTGTAGAACCTGCCTAATTGGAAATGGATTCGGTTAATTCTAAATTTAGACTGTAGCCAAATAAATAAATTTCAAGAAACCCACATAACTAAATTTGAAATCTAATTATTTTCTCATCTAATAAATACTGAAAAAAATGTATTCTTTGTAAATTTATTTAGAAATTCCAAGTTTATCAAGCGGAGAAATAAATTATTTTATTAATACCAAATTTTAAATTATAATATTCCTCCAAAATTATATTCTTTGAAAATGTATTTATAAACTCTGAGTTTGTGAAGTAGCCAAATCAATAAATGTCAAAATAACCACTTTACCAAATTTGAAATCGTAATATTTCAAAAATGGATTCTTTGAAAATTTATTGATAAATTCTAATTTTATCAAGCAGCTAAATAATTAAATTTAAAATGACCCACTTTACCACAGTTAAATTCCTAATATTTTAAACATTGATTTCATGCAAGTTCATTCATAAATTCTAAATTTATCACTTGGCTAATAAAATAAATGTTAAAATTACCACTTTGCCAAATTTAAAATCATAATATTCCAAAATATAGGGAAATTTTAGGATCTCAAATGTGATAAACTGGATATTTTGAAATTTATTCATTTGGCCTCTTGGTCAATTTACAATTTATAAATAAAGTTTCAAAGAATTGATTTATGAAATATTACGATGTCAAATTTGGTAAAGTTTGTATTTTAGCACTTCTTCCTTATTCATAATGTGTCCCCTAAGGGTTTATATGATCTCCGTTTCTTACAAGACCATCTAAAAATGTTACATTATCTTATCCTGATTATTTACAAACATTTACAACTATTTATATAATTTCATACGGTATCTGGATCCTTACTTCTATATTATATATAGCGTAATTTTATTGTAAAACGATTGAGCAATTGATCGTAAGTGAGAGAGCGAACGTGTGAAAGCGATCGCATTCGCAACTTAATCTACTTATACTATTACATAATCGTTACTTATATATATTTACGCTCTTAATCTAAGCGACTTCCGTTTCCTTTTTCTTTCACTTTTACTTCTCTTCTATCTTATTCTCATTTTGTAATTTTTCCACATCCATTCTTTCGTTCTTTCTCTTTCGCCACTCTAGCCCTCTACAACTCCTTCATCCTTATTGATTATATTTTGATATCTCAATCATCCTCCATCTTTCCATTAATCGTCTTTCCCTGTTCCTTCTCTCCAATTCTTCTTAGCTTGCTCCATTCCCCTCTCTAATATCTCAAGCACGAAAAAAATCCCTCCTTTCTTCTTCCCATCTTATTAGTTCTATCGCCCTCTCTCTCCTTATTTCTATCTCCTTTAAACAATTTTTCGCTAACTCCTACCATTCCCGTCCTTAGCTTCGTCTCAAATTTCCATGCCCTCTTTTTCGCTCCAGTACCTAATTTATCCATTTGCGCTTCTTCTCTCACCATATATGCAGGCGTACTCTAGTCTACCCCTAGCTTCCACCTTATATACCTTTTTTTGTAAATTCTCAATCTCTTTCCTTCCATTTCCATATCTGCGCTCTATAACCTAATATCGGCCATACCAACGTATCAAATAAAAACATTCATCTGCAATCTGTTTTGAGTCTTTTTCTGTTCCCAATCCCACCATACACGTTCTATCTTTATTTTATCATAATTAACCCACGTTCTTTTTCCCTTCTTTCCTCTGCCGGCTATTTTACTTAACTTATACTGCATATTTCTTTCTACTTATGTCAAATCATTCTCTATTCTCTCCGAGCTTCCCTGTAATTCCCTCTTCTTTATCATCACTTCCATCTAATGTTTCTATTTCTCTAGTTTCACTAGTAGAATTTTGCCTCCTCAAACCGTTTCTTTTCCTACACTTTACAGTTCCTCTATCTCTACCTTGGCATCTATTCTTTTTGTCACCTCTTTCAGTCCTTCCTTCAGTCCCCCCCTCTAATAATAGACCCTTTATCACTATGTTTCTTTTTATTTCATCTCTCTCTTTCCTTTCTATTCTTCTTTCTATTTCCTTTAGCCCATCCCTCTCCTTATTCCCATTCTCCCCTCCACCAAACTCCCATTTTGAGTTTTCTATGTTTACTGTCCTACTTTCCATTAATCCTACCTTTTTATTAGGCTCTTCCTGCTTTTCTAATCTTTGTTCTAAAGTCTGCATCCTTTTTTTCACATTTTCCCTAACTTCTTCCCCTTTTCTCATCTCTTTTCTGAGCTCTGCCATTTCTTGTTTTATTTCCTCTATTTCTTTCTGCCTTTCTTCGTTCATCTGTTTGATCATGTTTTTCATATATTGTTATTTCTATATTCCTTCGTCATAAGAGTATTGCGTTATAATTATATTAGCCTATGATTATCGATAACAATATAATAATAATTATATATATATATATATATATATAATTAAACCATTATTTCTTTGATTTAAATAAACCTAAAGACTTCATTCAAGTATGCAAAATTAATTGATTCAAATGCGTCCGAATCAATTCAAAGAATCGAACTCATTGAATCAAAGAAATATTTCTTTGAGCGACTGATCAGATTTCAATGAATCTAGACCTTTTGAATCAAAGAAATCATTTTCTTAAATATAAGAAATATTTATTTGAATTAAGACAACATAGCCAAAGAATTAATTTCTTTAGATCAACAAAAGATATGTGTCTCGTTTAAATAAAAATTACTACTGTTAAAGAATATTTTCATGATGCTAAGAAATAGGATTTGAAGTAAATGTATTTTCTTGGTTCCAGAAATTCTTTTTTTCAGTGGAGGATCATCAGGGCGCCCCTGGATGCACCGCTGCGCTGGAGATCACATCAATAAAAGGGACAGTGGCGATGCTGAGCTGCGAGATAGTTAGGTAGATCTCACTAATCCAATAGCTGGCCAGCATGATCATCTGCGACAAACGGTACACAGTGAAAAATCAACTGTGCCTGCTGAGGATGCTTTGGATAGCGTTAGCAATTTACAGCCAACCACCGCAAGAGAAATAACGTTGGAGAGCATCAAGTGGGAGACCGCAATGAAAGAGGAATTGGGGCGTCTTTGTTATAAATGTCCGAAGTTTGAAACCAAAAGCGAACAAGGATACAACTTCAGGACAAAGTTTGCTGCAAAGTATCCTCATATACCGGAAGTTCCAGTAACAAAACTTATCGCTCAGGTGAAGTACATCAGAAATAATATTTTTATCTCAGAAGACCGAGCAATGGAGATTGAACGACACGTTGATTTGGGCTGGAAAAACGTCGATAATGAACATCAGTTAGAGGAAGCCGCATCACATGATCAGGCAGCGACAATTGATGTTCTTTCACAACCTGATGATGGTCCAGTACCACTGCATCCTCCAGAGGTAGATGGCCTGATTCAACCAGAGGCATACGCAGAGGTTCAGCAACCAAGAAGGCGATTAAAATGGACATAAAATATGAACAGAGATGTTATGCCCCCTTATTTTTTGGCAGAAAAATTTCGGCAAAGTGTGAGGAGAGAACATCATCGTCTCTTCCTACTTAAGTACCCAGTGCTAGCCACAATAATAAATGAGCAGAATCGAGCAGACCAAAAACGCTTAATATCTGTAAACAGATTGCTTTCGGCTTTTGAAATAGCTGCCATCAAAACGGAAGTGGAACAGCAGCTACCTTCTGATGGACTCCCTCTGGAAGATGTGGACAACGAAGACCTGATTAAAGCTAAAGGCATAGGTGTTTGGGATTATGATCATCAAATACTGGATCCACTAGAACCACATCCGGACATTGATAACGTTGTTGTAAACAGTCAATTCCCAGGAAAACTACAGCACATGTGTCTACACTACAGCAGCCGTTAAAACGTTTGGCCGCATAATTAAGCCTACAAATGCAGTCTTTGCACGAAGGAAGGGATCGAGATCCACCGAAGAAAATCAGGTTGGATATGGATGTCAGCAAAGTAAGGTGCAAAGTGGGTCGATTGACCCAATATAAGAAAGGTAATAAAACTGGAAAGCGGGGAAAATGCGAAAATTCAGCGTCGATCACCTTTCGCCCAATTATCTTGTTTAAATTCAAATGAAATATCAGAATTCATGACCTTTTTCGATTATATTCACATTTATAAAATATTAAAGCGATATGAACGTCTGTTTGTAGTTATAAATTAAACATATATAAGTTATGTGTAAAAGAAGATATAATGTATGATATATAGCAATACTTGATACTTTTGTTATCCTAATATTTATATTATGTACTGTGCTTATGTATACCTAAACTCGTGAAACAACACGTAAACTAGTAAAATACCGGCGTCTAACAGAGGGAATTTACCAAAAAAATAGCAAAAATTCTCAAACTTGTTATAAAATATTTACGTCTGGCGGGTTATGCGTAAAGAGATTTGAAAGGTTATGTCAGGTTATATTTTGCAATCGGAGGTTGTCACGTCCATTTGGGTTATTTTGACAGCTATGAGTCTTTTGTCAAATCTCAAATACAATATTTTGGCGAAAGGCGATCAGCGCCACAGTTTCGCTGTTTCTCCGCTGAGTCAAGTTGGGAACCAACTTCTTATAAGCTGGAATGGCTGGCGTTACATACCCCTGGGTTAAGGAAAATAATTTGTAGTCACTTATAATAACCTACCGCATACATTTCCATGTCTCTTAGTACAAAAAGTATCAAAGACTTATGTAGCTAGTAGTTTTTTGATACTATGAACGTATTTTTAAGTTAGCATTTATTTTTCAAATTGTTTCAAACTTCTGATCGGAAAAAAGTTTATAAGTATACGAATTGCTTTGAGCAACTTACTTTTTATTCCTGCAAGAAGGAGAACCTTTTTTCAAAGTCAAATTGTCAGTTGAAAATATACTACAATGTGTAATACTTATTAGTGTCGAATTACGTGTGCACAGTTTTTTATTGCTATTCTTCAGAATTTCTCATAAACCTTCTTTTAAAATAATTTTGGATCTGAATATCATGCATGTTCTTTAGTAATTATTGTAGTATAGATGATTTTATTGTATTTTTGCACAGTTTGGAATTAAAAAGAAACAGATATAAGAAGAGCCATAGATAAAAAAAAGTAAAAATTCAAATTTTCAGAAATTTTATATGTTTAGAAAAACTACAAGGCTACTCTTGTTAAACGCTTATTTTCATTTCCAGAATTATAAAATAAGGTATTATTTTAATTATATCTTAAATACGAAAAAGATATTTCTTTAACTATATGTGTTCAGAAAAATAACTTATTATCTACACAATGATAAAATAAAATAGTTATTCTATCAAACACTTTGATATTTAAAAACTGTACAGTTAAGATAATTCGTTTTAAATGTATTTATGCTGTTCATGATATATTAAATGCATGCGTGATTCTAGAAAAGGATTTGAACTACATTTATTATATTACCTATCATGTAAGCGTTGCTATAAATATTAAACTATATATATGATTTGTAAAAACAAAGACTGAAAATTCAAGTGTAATAGAAATTTGCAGGACAGGAACATAGCCATCCAAAATTTATTAGCCATATTGAAGGAATTTATGATTTTTGTCTCAAATTTCTAACTTAACAGGAGACTTCTCTGAAATGTAGATGTGGTGATTAAATTTGGGACGCCAATATTATTACCTGAAAAAATTCCATTGCACTTGAATTCTCAGTAAAGTGTACTGCTTATCATCTTTTATCATGTTAGTGGCTTATAAGTAATTTTGACATTCAGGAAATGCGAAGCGCACTACTAGGATCTGTAAGGTATACCGTTTAAATCAGTTAGATTTGTATACATGATCCTTTGAAGCGACAGAATAATAGGTATAAGCTGCATCTAGGAACCGTTCAGAATAGCAATTGGATCGGTAAAATCTACTGATCCACAAGTCACCACCACTTAAGAATTGGTACTGGTAACCATTAATGACATTTACATTAACTTACCTATTCTTGTTAAATATACCGAACTGGCATGTTGTCCATATGCGTACTTGGAAGTTTAGTAGATTTAACCCGGGTTTCAGTCAAATACAAGGTTCTTTTTTCTGCGTGTAGGCTAATAACAGGCGTTAATTTCTAATACCTTACTAATATATTTATTTAAATAAACACAGCTTATACGTGAGACAATGGTTAAATTATGCATTTATTTTGAAATCTGTATAGGAAATTAACAATTATTGTCTGAATACAAATTACAGTGGTAAAAAAATCATTGATTTTAAGAAAAATACTGTTAATTTTGATGTAACCACTTCTTTATAACGATTTTTGAGAAGAATAAATTTCTTTAAACTCACAAGTAAACACTTTTTAACAGGTCTTTTTATGACCTAAGACAATTCTAAGTATACGTGAATAATTAACAAAACTAGTGTACTTGAAAACTGTTTTGCGGTGTTCTGGAGCGTGACACCCGAGTGTGAGCGCCAGGACTCCCTTTTCATGCGGGCCTGTATCTTATTAAAAATTAATTTCTCTATTTTCGTGTTTGTAGTTCTTTACAGTAAAAAAGTCAAGCTTGCTTTTGGGACTTAAATTGCGGAAAAATTTAAATAAACAATTACTTTATTCACAAAATTATGAAAATTTTTGTTATAAATAATAATATACGATGAAATTATGTAAAAAGCAGTTTCCAAAACCCTCATAAAAAATTCAAATCGCGTAATGGTGATAGGGACAGGGAAAAAGTTCTTTCCCATTTTCCCATACGAACCCCCCCCCCTCCCCCGAGTGTACGGGTGAAGTCTCAGACCGATGCGATGCGGGAATCAGGAGGTCTAAAACCCGCAAATAAGATCAACCAATCCCGCCCAGCCGCTCACATAGCCTGTTGGTCTTTCTCTGACCTCTGACGTTAGAAGAAGCGCGAAAACGGGTGTTCATGGTGTTTTGGCTGCCAGAAAGGACTTTTCGCCCCCCGGGGGTTGGGGGGAGAAATTTGCCTTTTCTAAGAAGGCCTTAGTGCCCCATTCCCCCTAGTATACTGGTAAAGCCTGGGGCCAATCCGGTAAGTAGTAAGCCCAAAGGATCCAATGTCAGCTCGACCAAACCCGTGCGACCTCTCAGCACTCTGGTTTCGTCTACTCTGACGTCAGACGTGAGGGCAGACATGACAGCAGGTGCTAGTGTTGGAGGTCTCGCGGGAGATTCAACAACAATGGCGCTACCTTACAGCGTGCCTGTTTCGTCTTCTCTAATGTCAGAGCAGACTTGGCGGCAGGTGCTAGTGTTGAAGGTCTCGCTGGAAACCCACCAACCACAAAGGTCTTATGGGCTGACATTGTTAATGATGGCAATTTTGAAGTGTCTCGCGACCTTAAGGTGACCGAAGCTATGGCTTCGGCCACGCTTGGATAGATAGCACGCTTGCTTCACCGATGAGGACGAGAAAGGGCAGGGAGACGGGAAGAGAAGGCAGTTCGAAACTTCTACTCCCTCTCCCTCACAGGCGAATCCATTGCCGCTGTCTGGTGCCTCTCTAGAGGGCCTCAGAACCAAGGCAATGAATTTAGAGCGGGACATGGCCGCGTACTATCTTGATGGAACAAAAAAAATAGCCAAGACACAAATGACAGTCATTGCCGGGAAATTAAGGAGATGCACTACATCATCGTGTGATCGGTACTAAGCTTAGTATGCTAGAAAAAAAAGCAGAAAAGCCGAAACTGTCGTATGGTCGCTTCGGTGGCCCCCCACCCCACCCCGCAGTCACAGTTTAAGGGAGTATGGACTTCGCATTTATGCGAGCATATATGAATTTGGGAAACCCAAACTAGAATTTCTTGGATATTTGATTAATCGAGACGGGTGTGCGCCAACGGTGGTGGATTTGAAACGTTTCTTGGAACCGTGGAGCGATCAAACTAAGGCTGCTTTTGTACGGGTTCAGAGTGGCCTGGCTAACGCAGCACTATTAGCCTATCCAACCCACGATGCTGAGACCCGTCTAGTTACGGATGCATCAAACTTCGGCATGGGAGCGTCGCTCGAGCAGAAGCTCGATGGAGTTTGGAAGCGATTGGCATTCTTTTTGCGAAAATTTTCGACTGCTCAATGGAATTACAGCGCGTACGATCGCGAGTTAACTGTGGTCTATGAGGCGGTTAAGTACTTTCGGTACTTTCTTGAGTGGCAAACCTCAAGACCAGATCGTTCGAAAAAGGCATCACAGCGTCAGCAAAGACAACTTTCTTTTATATGACAGTTGACAACGACTATAGAGTATCTTCCTGGTACTGATAATGTCGCCGCTGATTCGCTATCATGAGTAGAAACCATACATTTGCCTACCGATAGACGATACGAAGTGTTGGTGAATTCGTCCTACGCGAGAATTTTTCACCGGATCCGCATGCTTTCTTGGAAGAATTCCGCGAGTACATGCGCAAAATGAAACCTATCCCGGTGGCTCAGAAGTACAAGCGTAATCCTTTTGTATTTAAAAAACTCAATTCTTGTTCTCTTGTATTTTTGCGCGCTCACGCCAGAAGATCTTTTGAGCGTCCATAGACTGGCCCTCATAAAATTTTAAATAGAACTTCGGAACGCGTGTACGAAATAGAGTTTAACGGCGCACCTCAACAAGTCTCTATTGAGAATATCAAGCCAGCGTATCTTATGCGTGAGGACGTCGACCACTTACCGCAACCGAATGAGGGCGAACCCGCGTCTTCATCTGTAAATCCGCCTGTTCGCACTTATTCGCGTCAAAATCAAAGAGTATACTAGAAATTGTAAATTTGGGGAAGCAATATAGATGCGATGTCTGTCACTTTTATGGCTATCTTGTGTGATTTAAAAGCCCTTGACTGACAACGGCTACATCGCCATAATAAATGTTTTAAAATTCGAGATACCTATTTTTAAGAATAGCGATTTTAGGTCTTACATATTTTATTCTATTTATTTCAGACCTTATAGTCTGTCAAAATACTATTTTTTAGGTTATGTATACCTCGTTCTTTAATCTTAGACCTTATATCATGTGAAAATAACAATTTAGGTCTTACATTTAGTGACCGACGATTTTACGATCACCTTGCTGTGCATGCAGTGAATTTATCCAGTCATTATTTATAGCGCTAATCTTATATCAAAAACTATTATCTCGTTATTCTAAGTATGGTAAGAATGAAACTGAATGATTGTGTTTAAGGTGCATTTTATTTAAAATTATGCGAACGTGCTTCCTTCTTTTATGTATCGTTATCACTCAGGAGGGAGTACTGTAGGGAATCACTATGGCAATATGGCATAGTCACGACATTCTATATTCTATTCTATATTCTATATTCTATATTCTATACTCCTTGTAAGTTTTTATAGTAACTTTTAGTCAGGTATTTGACCGACGAGTTTCCACTCTGTTGCGAATCGCATAAACATAGACTCTAGCCGACAGAACTTGGCACTCGTCTCGTCAGTTGGTTCTGGCTCGATCTGCCGTTCACGTCGTTGACTCGTGCTACCGTACACACTGTGAATTCAAGTCTAATAAAACTAAGTTTTTAAGTTAAACAAAATCTCTCACCTTCATTTATTGCCTTGATAGTCGAGGAATAATACTAATATAATGGAGACAGATTTATGAACTAGTGGGAAGTTGCTACAATTGGCGGCATTACATAAATTATTCCACACAATTCTAAGGAAAATGCTATCTGTGATGTTCGAAGAATAGTGGACGAACATGGTGAACGACTCATAATTTCCCTTCTCTTTTACATCACGGGTGCTTTCGATAATAATATCAGATGGCCACCGGTAATCCGGGGTCTCAAGAAGCGTGGTTGTCCCCAGAATGTCCTCAGCGTTCTTGAACACTACTTCAGCGATAGTCTATGACGTTGCAGATTTTCTGCAATTCACAAATTCCGTTTCAAGTAGATTATCGTAAATAAAAAGCTCTCGTGTTTACGCCGAGAGTAGAAAAATTCGGAACTCCTCTATTTTGTTACATTTTTCCTTATTTATTATGTTTTATTTTATGTCTTCTTTTATTATTCGAATTTATTATTTTGTTTTATCGTTCCGATTGTTATATTAGCTGCAAAAGCATAGGGCGGTTCTAATTGTTGTTATGTAATTTCTTCATTTCGCGGTCTCGAGCGAAGGCTGTGGAGATTTCTGCCACCTACACAAACGATGGATCAAGATCCACCACCGTCTCATCTTCGTCAGATCTTCGCATCCACGATCCCCACATAGATTCTTGGATTTAGTATCGCTGATCCTTCCGGCATCCAGGGTAGGATAGAGGAAACTACCCCGAGGATAGAGTGGATTAATCTCATTATCGGCAACCCCTTTTGACATCCATGGCAGGATAGACAGTTCTGCCAATGAAGGATAAAAGGGACAGCAAAAATTATCGTTGGTCATCTGAGATCCAGGGCACTTTCCTCGTAAAGATTGACCGAGGCAGTCACTACTCTAATCCTGCACAGGACTTGGTGATTTCGTCTAAAAATTATTACCTTTGTCAATGTTTCTGTTGTGAACAGACGTTTCTCGGCTTTAATGCCATTTTTTTGTTGTGTTTTCTTTATCGGGAGGTTCGTCGAGCCCACTCCGCACCTGCAATAAGGAGAAGAGGGCTTCTCGTTCTCCACCTCGACACCAGGATATAGTCGGCTCTGAAAGCAAGAATGGATGATTCTCGCCTTTCCCATAACGGCGACTGGTAAGGACTGGAGAAGAGAAGGAAGGACGAATCGAAAACGGACCTCATCATCTGTCTTTCTCCCGACCGTTGCGAATTGTAGAAATCAGGTTCGCGCGCGCCAAAACTTCCCCCGAATCATGTGATCCCTTAGGTTCCTTTAATATGACGGTAAGCATGCGATTCGCTCTCCTAGCTTTTTTAAACTCTCAGCGTCAACGCGTGAACGTGACTTCGCTTCCCAGTTTAACACAGGTAGGACTCCAAGTCTTTAATGGTTCATTTCGCTGACCCCTTGCCTAGATCATCATTATTATCTGTAAAATTTATTGTCTTCGGACTTATTGTGGTCTTGATTTGCTCTGAACACGTGCCTATAATTCGACCTATAATCCGGAGTGTCGAATTGCCAAAAGTTAATCTTGTTTCCTGATATTTTATTTGAATAATGTTCCCATGTTTGCGATCCCTTTGCCCCGTTTTCAGTGCCGTAATGCCAAGCGCCAATCATGTTTCTTGATATTTTATTCAAATAATTTGACCATGTTTTTGATCCCTCTGCCCCGTTTTTAGTGCCGAACTGCCATAAGTTAATACTGTTTTGTGATATTTCATTCAAATAATTTCTCCTATGTTTACGACTCTTTACCCCGTTTTTAGTGCCGAATTGCCAAAAGTTAATCATGTTCTCTGATAATTTATTCAAATACTTTTGCCTATGTTTGCTATCCCTCGAGATTACCCTTTTTGAAATACCCTTATAAATTTTGATCCCTTATGATAAACATTTTGTGACCTTTTGTAACCTTTCGTGAACTTTTGCGATTCTTTCGATTACTCCTTAATTTTTCAACCCACACTTTGCAACCTGCACCTTGACCCTTATTTCCTAATTTGTGATATATTTTTGTAATGGTAACCCCTTATGGCTAAGTTTGATTAGCAGTTTTAATTATTACTCTCGCTAGCCGAAATCCTTTAAGAAACCTCTTTTAGCGTCTACCTTTGAGACCCCTGTAAATATATTGTTAAAAACTTCTTTTGCGTTATTTTAGAAACACCCCTTGCGTCCACTTCCGAGTACCCCATTTTTGGCGTTTATTTTGGAAACCCCTTTTGTACCATTTTATATCTATTTTCAAGAACTCCTTTTGGTATTTATTTTCAAAAATCCTCTTCGTGTCTCTTTCCGAAAACCCTTTTATATCTACCCTCGAGACCCAGTTATCACGTATTTTGAAGAACGCCTTTTATATTTATCTCTGAGAGCACCGGTGTACTTACTTTCAAGAACCCCTTTCGTGTTTGTTCAAGAAAGCCCTCGTATGTCTATTTTCAAGAACCCCTTTGGTATTTGCTTAAGAAACCCCTCGTATGTCTGTTATCAAGAACCCCGTTATATTCACATTTGAACCCCTTTTAGTACCCATTTTTAAAATCCCTTTTGCGTTATTTTCTGAGACCCATTTGGTATTTATTTATGAGCATCCCCCTCTATATTTTCGAGAACTTTTAATATTTATTTTTGCAAAGCCCTGTATCTCTCTAGCAGAAGAAGAATCCCTTCAATTGTTTTGTCAGAATGAGAACCCTCTATCCCGTTGCGTTATTATGTACCGCTTTATAATGTTTTATACCCTGCATTATTTTAATTCATTTATATACTCGATGTTTTATAATGTTTGGTATTATTATGTGTATCTAGTCACCCTGATTGCCAACCGCCCCTTTAGCTGAATCCCCCGACTGTTGAGTTAGAACCCCCATTTGCTTGTTTTCTAAAGAATTTCGAGAGAGATATACGTCACATTGTAAGAATTGTCCCAACTCGCTTTTGATGAAATTGCTCATAATGTAAAATTACAAATTTAACTGAATGATGCTCGACTCTTATGATGTATTAATATAATTGAATTTACCGAACTTCAATTTATTAGTACCAACTGAACATTTATTGAGTGATATACTTACCGGTTAACATAAATATTTTCAGGATAATGTTCATTGTATATAGAAGGTGCTATAATTGCAACATGTGTACAATCTACACAAGCAATAAAACCTGATAATCCATAATTTGAGACTAATTTATAGCAAAAAATTTAAGTTTTCCTGAAATATTTAAACTTATTTTTAATTATTTTATTCTTATGATTTTCTACCAACTTATTACGAATTCGTCTTAGCTCTTCAATATTTTGAGGAAAATGTACCCATCTATTAAAAATGTCATCTTCGCATAAGATACTAGTCACTTCCTCAAAACACCGGCTTACGGATTGTTGACTTATTGCCAAATTTATGTTGCTTCCAATATGCATTTGATAACTGCCTGTGGTTAAGAATTTAAAAGTCGCAAATACCTGTTAAAAGTATTTATCAGGTTGGTCGTCCCATCAAATTAAAGGTATAGGGTTTTTAAATTTCCTTACATTTCAAATTGCAAAAGAATATTCAAACCAAAGACATGATCCTGACCTAAAAAGCCGTTTATACAAGGAGGGATAAGAAATTTAATAAGACGTTCAGGTGTTAAAATCTCATAAATCAAAACTTGTTAGCAGGGCTACCTTTTTGGCTTCGTGAAATTCGAGTTATTTCATTCTTACACAATTTTTATATACGTAGGTCAAATCAATTTTCTCAGAAAAAGCAAATTGAGAGGCTTTGATTCACTGTGAATTCATGTATTCATTTTTTCCGCATCACTTTTACACCAACTTTACATCCATAGCAACATATTTGGGATATAATTATAACCAACTTTTTTATTGACAAAATCTATTTTAATAATTAAGTAACAATATGTTTTTGATTAAAATTATTTTTTTGTCTGCCCCCCCCCCCCTGAAAACGCGCCATTGCATGCACGTGAAACAGGCGTAATGTGGCCGCTTCCAGCCCAGTGACGCTCGCACATGCTTGTTTTCAAGGAGGGGGACAAAAAGTATGGTGTGTATCAAGGGCGTAAAGCTATTTTGCCTCGCGTGACTGCAGCCCTCGCTTCGCTCGGGCAGCAAATTCACTCTCGTCGAAATAGCCTTCTTTACGCCCTCGATACACAATATACTATTACAAAAATTATATTCAATTCGTGATTCATTAGTGTTGTCATGCTAGAAAGAAAGTATAATTAACGTATAATTTTGTATGTAAATAATTAAAGTATAATTTTGAACGAAGTTTTCAAGGACGGAATAATGAATGTAGAATACAATGAGATAAATTTATTAATATTGTATTTTTATCAACATAAAAAATGTAAATAAATAGACCAATTAATGATGATAAGAACGGATTAAACAAATTAATTTTTTTATAATACTGAAAATGGTTATAACGAAGTGGACTCATCAGTAGAAAGCAATAAGAGCACTGAGTCTGAAGTTCCAGACATTGATGTAGATGATGCGGTATTCACTGATGCACTCTCTGAAATAAACTAGGGTAATTATTCCAGCAATAATAGCGGCCTTTCATTAGACTTAGAATTCATGGAGATTCCCAAATTCCCAAACAGATAGAGATGAACTCTCACCATGATAATCCAGGATAATCCTGAAGTAGACTGGTTAAATCAACGTTATTTATGAAAACGCTACTATTAATTGAGGTAGTGCTGTTAATGATAGTAGTTATTGAATGTCTATAAAAATCATCCAATTAATAACTATGCATGCACGGATTCGAGAGGGAAAAAACTGCAAAGAAAATAGTTATAATTTGGCAGTAATAACTATAAAAGATCACTTTATTCTTATTCTTTTAACGAGTTGCAAATAAGTTCACAAAAGTTTCACACATGCGAAATTTTTAATTAATAACGTTTTCGTACTTGGGTTCATGAGCCCATCATGACCTGCGCGGTGCTCGGTAATTTGCACACTGACTTGTCAACGAAGATGGTCGGACAAGTAATAATAATATATAATATAATAATATATAATAATATTGCCAATGATGTTTTCTACAAAGTTTTGCCATGCATAATTATTTGTTTATTTTGTGAACAAATTATATAAACAAATAAGTTTTCAAGCGCCAAAATTTCTTTCCTACTATTTTTTTCCATGAATTATTATCTTTCTTTTATTTTATTTTCAAGGAAATTTTTTTTCAAACATTTTTTTCAAACAATTTTTTTCAACCTATTTTATTTCAAAATTTTTTTTCAAACTTTTTAATTAACAAATTTTTTTTCAATTGTTTTTCGACCAATTTTTTCTAAACATTTTTTTTCAACATACTTTATTCAAACATTTCTTTTAACAAATTCGTTTTTTCAACAATTTTTTGCAATACATTTTTTTATCAATTGTTTTAAATAAAAAATTTTGTTTGAAACATTTTTTCACAATGTTGAAAAATAATTTGTTTTAAGATTCTTTTAAGACTTAAATTCACGTCTTAAATCTTAATAGACTACGAAACCCGTCCTTGTGGGCGCTCGCAGCCTACTGGGACTATTTTTTTTCTTTTGAACTTGCTGAAATCATATTGCCAACGATACTTGAAGAAAATATGTTGCCATGCATTAATATTCTTCTATTTTATTAACAAATTATGCATGAAGAAATCATATAAAGATTAAAGAATAGAAAATAAGAAAAAGAAAAATAAAGACTTATTTTGGACGTTTTTAAGCAGAGTAATGTGCAAATAAAAACATTGACAGTGTAACTGTTTTGAGTTTTATATGTTTAAAATTAAAGTTCAACACATTTCTCATTCGGAATTGTTTCATTCAAATGCAGAAACATTTACACGCACTTTACAATAAAAAAATTGCTATAAATAGAACATTTCAAAGATTTCAACCATTTAAATTGACTTGTTTAACTATTTCTTTCAAAATTTTTGCTTATTTTTAAATACAATTTTTCTTTTCTGACAATTTGAAGTATTTGATTTGTTGCTGAAAATTCATCTTCTTGGTGAAAAATCGAGAGAAGAGAATAATAATCAATTAATAATAATTCTCCCAAAAATAATTTCTATATATAAAACTAATATTGATAAATTCATTTCACAATCTTGAAAATTGAACGTTTTGGTTGAAAACTGAACTATTTTCTTTGTAAAAATTTTAAGTATTTTGTTGAAAAATCGTATGTTTCAGGTGGATATTTATTTTATAACTGAAAATGCAAGTATTCAAGTTGAACATTCATCATTTTAGGGAGTCATCGTGGCTCAGATGGTATAGTGATCGCCCAATGTTCCAATACTGCAGCCTTGGCAGCCACGCTGGCGCGGGTTCGATTTCTAAAGCAGGAAGCGAGGCTGGACGTGCTTTCTGAAAGATTCGCTTCTGTCCTTTGGTATAATACCCCACAGATATCCTACAGTTTATAATTAATCCTACAGTACAGTCGCTAATGACCCTGGCAGTTGATGCGACTATAAACATTCAACTAATAAAAAAAAATTCATCATTTTGGCTAAAAATTAATATCTTCCTTTGAAAATTCAATTTTATAGTTAAGGGAGAAACAGTAATAGACTATATCCTGGCGGAAGAAAGAATGAGGAATATGATAGGCAGGATGAATGTGGGGAATGAGATAGGGTCCGAGCGAATATAATAGGCAGTATGAATGTGGGGAATAAGATAGGGTCCGAGCACTCATCGATAATATCTACACTGAAAAGTGGCGTCCGTAAGCGTGGCAGAGCGAGAAAGGAAAGAGGGGGAGAAAGGAAAACGAAAATGGGAGTCTGGGAGGTAGATTAATGAAAAGAGTTTAAACAAAAAATGTAAAAGGAGAATGTTAGGTATGAAAAAGAGGAGGGAGTAGAATCGTTAATTGAAAGGTTGAAAGGGTCAATTGAGAAGGTAAGGGATGAGATAGGTACCAAAGAAGAAAGAGAAGAGGGGAAAAGAGGCTGAGGGGACGAAGAATGCAGGGAGAGTAAAGAGAGAATGAAAGAGTGTGTAAGAAAATGGAGGAAAGGAGAAATAGAGAAGGCGGATTACAATAGAAGAAAAAGAGAACATGAGAGGATGCTGGAAAGGAAAAAGGAAAAGGGAAAGAAAAAATACAAGGAAGAAGTAGAAAAAGCGATCAAAGAAGGTACGGTTTGGGATGTGATAAATAGGGAAAGACGAGGAAGCAAAGGCGTGAATGAAGAAATAGAAATGGGTGAGTGGACGGACTATTTCAAGGGTCTATCAGGGGGAAAACAAAATAGGATGAAGGGAAAAATATAAGGATAGTCCAGAAAGAAATGGAGGAAGGGAATGAAATAACATGAGAAGAAGTGGATGAGGCAATAGATAGACTAAAAAGAAACAAGGCTACAGGAGAGGATGGTATGGGGAACGAAGCGATAAAGTATGGAGGAGTAGGGGTTAGGGAAGGAATGTGGAAGATCTACAGCAAGGTCTGGAAAGGAGAAGGGTGGCCGGAGGAGTGGATGACAGGTCTAGTAGTACCGCTTGTCAAGAAAGGGGAGGGCAAAAAGGTAGAGGAGTACAGAGGGATAACTTTTATGCCAGTTTGTTATAAAATATACGCAGAAATTCTAAGAAAAAGGTTAGAGAGTCAGATAGAAGAGTAACAAAGTATCCCACACAATCAGACGAAATTTAGGAAAGGGTCGGGGACAATAGATAACATTTACGTACTAAATTACTTGGTTAACAGACATTTAGGGAGAAAGAGAGGAAAATTAGTTGCCTTGTTCGTAGATTTTAAAGCAGCTTTTGAAAGGGGAGGTTTTCTGGACAGGAAGTGGTCTAAGGCAAGAGTGCCCGTTGAGTCCGCTACTCTTTAATATTCTGCTGGCAGACTTAGAGGAGAAGCTAAAGGAGAGAGGTAAAGGTGGTACGATTTTAAGTAATAGCAAACTATACTCTCTAGCATACGCGACGACGTAGTTCTGTTAGCAGACGATGAGAAGGGGATGAACTTAATGATGAGAATTTTCGAAGAGTATGTGGGAACAAAAGAACTGACGGTGAACGTCGGGAAGACCAAATTGATGTGCTTCAGAAGTAGGAAGACCAAAATAGGTTACATTTGGAAGATGAACGGACAAACAGTGGAAAGTGTGGAGGAGTTCTGTTACTTACGTTTCTGGCAGCAGGGGGAAACGAATGCGCGTGTCGTTGTTTGATGCGTTGGTTTGGGCGGTGTTGTGTTATGGAGTGGAGGTCTGGGGATGGTAGGAACCTAGGAAAGTGGAAAGCATGCACGAGAGAGTTCTGAGATGGGTAACGGGAGTTAATTGAAATTGCCCAGGATACATGTTAAGGGAAGAATTAAGAAGGGCAAAAATGGTAAGTAGACAAATTAAGAGAGCCTGGAGGTTTGAATAGAGGCTGAAAATGGGAGAGGGGAGCAGAATAGCACAAGTTTGCTTGGATAAAGTTCGGAAGAAGGAGACGAGAGGCAATTTGGGAAATTCGAAATGAGAGGAAGAGAGGAGAAAAATGAGGAGGGTTTGTGATATACAAGAAGGGGCTTTGGATTTGCAGAACATAGAATTAGAGCTATTATTAAGACAAGAAGAAGAGAGATGAAGAAGGATTATGGATTCGAGGTCCAATAGATCTTATATGATGGTCAAAGGGTTGACAGAACCAGAATGTTTGCAAAAAATCAAAAAGGAAGATAAATGGAATAGGATGGTACGGTTTAGAATGGGAGGAGGAGTGAGAGTTCGCAGATATTGGTTGGATGAAATGGACAATCTGTGCAGAGTATGTGGATAAGAAATGGAGTTATTGGCACATGTGTTACAGGGGTGTACGGGAGAGGAAGATGGACAGTTGAGTGTGGATGCGTGTGTAAGATGAATTTTGGATGGTAATGGACAGGGAGCGGAGGCCCTTAAACCCGTAAATGGGAGAGATTAGATATACAATACAATCAGAAGTTTTTTCCCATACTTTACTTTTTAATAATGTTAGTAATTATTTTAATAATTGTTATGCTATTTTTAATCAACGCATATGTAGTGGATTTTTCAGCCATATATTTTCCTATTTTCTTATAAATTGTGTTTGTTTTGTTTTGTGCGTTTCTTAATTTGAAAAGCAAATATTTCATATTAACCACTCTTTCAGTAATATTGGGAAATAAGTGTAAACAACAACATTTTCTTGGGTTTATATACCGTCGAATATAATCAATTTTTTTTACAAAGCTGTGCTGATTTTTTCTTAATTTCTGCCAAGATCTAAACTTTGAACAAATAAGTCGTAATAATTTCAAATTGTGAAATCTTTTATAAATTTGGTATTCAAGTATCAGAAATTTTTGAAATCATTTTTGAAAGCATTTGAGTAATAAAACGTGTTCGCTGATAATATGAGCTTGACCTTAAAAATGCACCACATCCAAATTACATAATTTATGGGACATTTAATTCAAAGCCCGCCATTATATCCAACACTCCCCTAGTTATTATACAACATTTCAGTGACAAATGTCAGAAAAATATCCCGGTTAAAGTAAAAAAATTAAATATGACTCGGGCCACCAAAAACTTTTGGTTCGGCACTGGTCGTTCCTCACAAGCGTGGTTAAAAATTAGGTTAGGCACAGTCTTTACAGTAAGTTAAGAATGTGTCCATCGTGTGTCTTCCGCCCGTCCTTCCCTTCATTCCTTCTGATATACAAAGTGGGCTAAATGTGGAAGCCGCCCCTCCATATAAATCGGAATCTTTTTTTCGTGTTGAAAACGACGGCGCACTTTGTTTTTAACTGACTTTATTTTCGCAAATTTTAAAGTTTGCCGTTGCTGAAACTAATGTATCGTTTAGGAATTCTACAAACATTTTCACAAAAATTTACAGAATTGTCTGCCGCAGAGTAATGCCGAGCACATCTGCATTTTTCCTGAAGTGCTTCAATTTAAACAGAAAAGCAAAGACTTTTATAGAGTATTTGGGAATATTTTTTGCAGAAAAAACGCTGAGAAATGCATGAGAATGCAGACCATTTTTTTAAGAAGAGTAATGCAGAGTTCTTCTGCATGTATGCTAAAGTGTTTCAATTTAAGCAGTAATGCAGGAGACGTTTGCAGAGTACTTGCAGAGCTATTGCAGGGATATTATGAAGTATTTTCCAGAGAATTAGCAGGGAATTTGCAGAGAATTTTTTTCACCAGCGATGATTATAAGTACGACAACATGGTATCCTAACTTATAAGCAATCGTTCGCACGCTTGTCAACTATTGTTATATATTTTTTGAATTATCATCTCGAGTGTTATATCCTTTGCACACATTCCTGTAGAAATATTGATTATAAACAGAAGTTAGTAAATCAGCAGTGACATCAATCATATCAGTATAATAATAAGATCCGTTAGAATTTATAGATCACGAATTCAAAATATTTTTATTATTCTGAATATAATTTGTATGAATAGATATTTAATTTTTATGTATAAATATAATATACCCTGCCGATGAAACGGCACTGAAACGGCTATTTTAGCGTGTCTCATTCCATTTGCGGTAATTTCAAAATTTTACCGATTTTAATTTATAATTTTTAATCCCTTTCAGATGGTCTACTTGGTAGCCTAGTCTCAGGTATAAAGGGAAATTCTGCAGGCATTTAAATCGGGAATCCGAGTAGCTTTAAATGAGCAGCACTGAAACGGCACTGGGCAGTGCCGTTTGAGTGCTGTTTCAGTGCCGTTCAATCGGCAGGGTAGGGCTAGGACTTCATGACGGGTATTTGTATATTGACTCGGATACTCGGGTACCCGAGATCACGGGTATTACTTGGGTACTCGGGTATTACTTGGGTACCTGAGTACTCGGGTAATAACCAAAAACCCGGATACCTGGGTAGTTGGGTAATACCTGAGTACCCGGGTACCCGATAAAATTTTTTTGGATTTTAAAGATTTCTCCATCTCATTCGACATCAAGTTTCAAATGCAGAGAAAACAAAAAATGAACGCGTGATAGTTTCATAATCCTTATTTGAGAATCAAATTAAATAACCAAAATCTCAGAACGCCCGGAACGTAAAAAACTAAGTTGGGTTTGGGAATTTGTGTCCGAACGGTCAAGTTGTCTATTTGCACAATGCAAAATATGCAAAAAAGACATTTCTTACAACATCAGCTTTAAATAAGCACTTACGTCATGTGCATTCACTTAAGCAAAAGGGACAAAGGTGTGTGAAAGTGTGGAATTTCTTAAGTTCATTTTGATAATCAAACCAGTTTTTCTTCATCTAAGTTATTAATTCATATAGTTTTTAATATTTTTTTAACCAATTTTTAAAAAATTTTCAAATTAAGTAAAAAAAAAAATTGACCGAAATGTGGCATTTCCAAAATATGTTTTTGTCTCTCCTTTAAATATAAATTTCACAATCACGTATTATCTATTTATTAATTTAATGGTAAATATATTATTTTGTCAATTTATTGAATCATTTACACCACCATATTTCAAGTAAAAACAAACCTATTGGGAAAATCTCATTCCATGTCCTTTTTGGCTCAAAGGAAAAAGAAGATATTGATCAAGATCATTTTTGTCAGCGAAAATGAACAAGAAGAAGATGCACCTTGTGAGTTGGTCCCAGTTTCGAAAAAGCAACAGAAGAGTATTTTGAAACAAAAATGTTGAGTTGTTTAGACAGGAAGAAATATCGAAGGCGTCAAGTTCTATGATTGAAAAGGAACAATTATCGATCTCAATCGTTTCCAGTGATAGTTTACGTGATTTTCTCAGAACAATTGCTCCTGATTACGTAATTCCTGAATACAACGCCATGCTGAAGCGATTAAAATTATAAAATGCTATAATGGGACAGAGAAAGAGATGATATTTCTAAATGCTAAACAGCATAGCTTTCCATAGATAACTGGCTGTCGAGCAAAAATGATCCATATATACTAGTGAAGCTACATTACATAAATAAGGAATGAAAATTAAAGATTTTGTCTCTTTCTTGTAAAAGGATTGAAGACAATCCATCAGAAACCAGTTTAGCTCTAGCTCTAAAATATATTATCAAAGAATTATTTGAAAATGACATTCCTTCTGCCATCGAGCTGATTCAGAATAGTGTTCATGATGCATTGGTTTGTTTTGAGGGTTTCGATGATGTGTATGCCCAAGTGAAAAAAATCATTCGTTACTTTGAAGAGTCTGATGAAGCAGCTTCATCTCTGGTAAAAAAAAAAAGATAATGTTAGAAACGACACCTGGAAAATTGATAGAAGGACACCCTGATAGGTTAGATTTGGTCTATGGCATGTTTAATACATTTTTAGAGAATCGTATACCTATTTCTGCAGTCTTATCTGATAAGGCGGAAGAAGAATGGATAAATGGGCAATATGAATTGTCTGATATGCAATGGAAACTTGTCAAAAATTTAGTAACTTTGCTTTCTCCATTGCAATCGGCAAATAAAATACTTTGCACTCATTCAGATGTTACAATTTCTGCGGTTGGACCCATCATTGGAGGCCTCTTACGGAATCACTTGATAATTAAAGTATCAGATGATAAATATGTTAAACAATTCAAGGAAAAATTTTCAGACAAACTAAGATTGGTTTTAAAATGGATAATGATGAATTGGATGCATTTTCTGTTCAAAAGATTGCCATATTCTTTGATTCTAGATATAAGAAGTTATTACATGCTGAATTGACAGATGGAGGGAGAGAACAAATATTCCGAAATGTTCAAAAAATGTTTGCAGATATGTCAACTGACGAAGGGGACGGTTCAAATACTAAAAAATCAGCCACAGAATTCCTCCCCAACAATTCATCGAATAATAAGGGTCCTCCAATGCAGTATCATATGTATTTAGCTGAAATGGAAATCAAATACGACATGAATCCTCTAGAATGATGGACAAATCACGAATAGATGTACTCTTGCATGGCTAAATTGACCAAAAAATTTGTGGCCGTACCCTCGTCATCAGCGAAATCCGTTACTAAGTTTTCCGCAGATGGACCGGCCGTAGCAGCAAAAAGAAAGTGTCTACCTCCAGACACTATCAACGTTTTAATACCCTTGAATCAAAATAAGGAGTATATTTAAGCTTTTGGATTTTTGTTAAATATGCTTTCGTATTGCTGTTTCAAATTCAATTATTGAAAAAAACACCTGTTTTAAATGATTTCTTAATTTGCCTTGATTAAAAAAAATATGAAAAACAACTTTTTCTCTTTCAGGGTGGCCACTAGACTCTATTTTAAAAATTCCCTGACATTTCTGTAACCATTTTCTTTATTTTCGCTGCACAATAATATTTATTTAACAGAAATAAAATTAGCAATTAAATCCCACGAAATTCCATAAATGATCTCATATAATCTCATATAATCTTTTGAAATACCTTGAAAATAAAAAAAAATAATAAAAGAAACTTTCAACATTTTATTAAATTGTAGTTGACTTCTGTAATAATTAACATTTTTAACGATTCTCTGTTTCACTGTAAAATGTTCTTTTACTTCTATTTCACTAGAAAACCCCGATTTTGATACAGAAAAATCAGTATTTCGGCTTTTTTGGGTGAAAGACAGCTACGCTTTGGCGACACAATATTTCCAGCTGTTGAAAATATTCTTTCAGAGCTAGATGACGAGCCTGGTATTGCTAAATATTGTTTTGCGACGACAACTAACGCTGGATATATCTGAGAATGATATTTCCAACACAATAATGGATTTCTGTTTTGATCTATTTCTAGCTCTGCCATGTAAAATTCGTATTCAGATGCCACATGCTTTGATTTATCCTGTCCTTGGGGTTGCAAAATAAAATCTATTGATGTTCCAGCCATCTTTTTTTGGAGATTCTGTAATAAACATATCTCTCATCAATTCTTGAATATGTTTCCTAATTTTCGTTCTTGTGGTTTCATTCGGTTCATACTGCAGCGACTTGTGCCGTGCATCGAGAAGGACAGAAATTTGTTCAGCCGTAAGATCCTCTTTTGGGTGAGATTGCATTCGAAACCGTGCTATAAGTTGTTGTGAAACTACCTTTTTGACGTGCTTGATGAGATGAAAGTTTTCTGCAGTAGGTTTAAGATAATAATCTAAAGGACCTTTTATTGCGGGCTGGACCATCGATATTGTAGCATCGGATTGAGAAGATAGCAAGGTCGTTGCAATCTGAAGTGGATGTAATACCTTCACTAGGCTCCTAACCCTTCAGCCGAAACATCCGCCTGTCAGGCGGATAGCATCGGAAAAGTTGTTGCTAGATAAGGATTAGAGGCCCCAAAGACGTAAAAGACGTAAACATAGACGTAAATTATTGTGAAATATTAGTTTTGCAGAAGTTATTGGAAAAACCAAGGTATCCGTCTCGCAGACGGATGTTCCGTTAAATAGTTGAAAAAAGATGTTCCGTCAGAAGGGTTAATTAAATTCCAGTCTTCATTCGTCAATGCAAATTTACTTGCCTGATATTCTTTGGTAACCAGCCGATCCGAAATTACTGTAGTTACAGGAACTCGATTTTCTAAAAATCTTATTAACATAAGAAAAGTTGAATTACATCTGGTGGGGCAGATTTGAATTATTTTCCTTGTTTTCAACTTCAATTCCACTTGCTGTTTTCTTAGAGCAGCAGTAGCAACATTAGAGTGATGAAAATGCGTAAGAATTCTGCAGATCTTCTTACAAATTCTCTTAATTTTTTTTTTCAAAATAAGATCTTTGTTGGCAGAAAGTTGTAGGGTGTGATCAGAGCAAGAGACATTATGCTCAACTTCATCAAGCAAATTCACTGCAACTGGGACAACAGCAGCATTTTCGTGTACGATTCAGCTTACTTTTTATTCCAAGTTCCAATCTTCTATTACCTTCTCTAAATTACTTACCAAATTAATCGCATTTTGCCGTTTATCTAAATGTTTTTTACTCAGAGAAAAACATATAATTTTCCAGTCTTCGTCGATATAATGAATTGTTACTGATACATAGGGGTCTTGAGCTCTTGATGACCATTCATCTGTCTCTAATGACACACTACGAATTTTCGAGATATCTCTTTTTAGAATTTGTACTACACGATTATACGCTTCATAGATTTTTTACCAGATCGTTCTTCCGCAAGGTATTTGATAACCTGGTTCCACAATACCCATAAAGTTACAAAAACCTTGACTTGAAATAATTTTTACGGGCAATTGATTTAATATCATCAGTTGAGTTGCTGCTCGAATAATTATTTCGCGACGTTCCGAGAAGTATTCCTCAACAATTTTCCGTTTCCGTTTCCTTGGTGGCCCACTCAGACTCGCTGCTGTTGCAGGAGAAGTAATTTTTTTTCATCCTCAATTGCATTTGTAACATTTTGGAATACGTTAAGCAGTAACTTACTTTAAATTTGAATTCGGCGCTTCGGGCCCTGGATTGTGCTTATGTAGTAAGTGGTGGCTTTGTGATGACGCTGAATTTCGTTATGAAAATATTTCGCTGCAAATATGAACCTTCATAACAAAATAATCCCACATCCAACTTGGCCGTTGAGGCGACATGCTGACGAATTAAATGAAGGGTTATCAGACATTTGTGATCATGTCACCTTTTGTTTCACTGTATTCCTGATTCCTGAAACTTACCCGAGTACCCGGGTATTACCCGAATATCCTAGTACCCGATATTTAGGTTATTACCCGAGAGATACCCGTGTCGCCGGGAACTCGACCGAGTACTCGGGTTACCAGGTATTGGCAAAGTCAGAGCCCTTATATAATACCCCCGACACAAGTTCCATGAACATGCCATAAACATTAATTCATAAATAATAGACTTTTCCTAGTCTCGAGTTCTGGAGTTTAATTCACAAAAATTATATTATATTCTCTTTATACAAAGAAAATTCAAAATAAGGAAGATTGTATAAATAATTGAAGAAACTAATGTAATATTTATTCTTTCCCTTCTAGAAATAATCAATTGAACACGATTCAGAACGATTCATAGTTGTCAAAACTTCAATCGTTTGCAACCGTTCCTAATCGGTGTACCATTTATTAATCGATTTCAATTATTTTCTATCGTGTATAGAGGTTATGTTTCCATTCATAATGTTCCTAATTGTTTTCAATCTTGGCCGCAATTCAGGTGGCGACCGGCGTTTGTTTTCTCTGACGAAAAATAACCTAAAATAGAACAAATTTTTCTTCGCGTCCTCGCGGTGTGTTGGGCATTTTTTATATCTTTGTGGACAGTTTTTAAGTGTTTTTAAGATTATAAAGTGATATACATTGATGGTTTCCGAAATTCGCAACAATTTAATACTATAACCAGTGGCTAGAAGGAAGTCGACAGGGAGAGAAAAAAATAATTTCCGAATCCGATTTCAGACAGAAAAAAAATCTTGAATTTCGAAATGCACGAAAAAGGCACATTTTTTATAATCTTATTTTTAGAAATTAAAAATTCAATGAAGTAGGCAAGAAAATTGTTTTGGAGAATATTCTTTTTATATAGTAGAAGAAATCCTGCGCACATTACACCAGGGGAAAAAAAATTTAGGAGCTATCTCAGACCAATAATTGTAATGAAATTATAAATTTTCTTATTCTAGGCCTGATAATATTTTAAGACAATTTTACTTTTGTTCTATCAATTTTAGGGGTTATTCCTCTCCAAAGTACTTTCCAAGGATGAAAGAATTTTTTAGCTTAAAATTTGTATTTATTAAAATTTGAAAATTAAGAAAATTCATATTCAGGCCTAATACGGCCTAACACTCTCAACTCGCGAACATTATTACAAAACATTAATTTGATTTTTTTAATGAAAATATTGCTTAAAATGTGTTTTTTCGAAAAAAGTACATAAACGTTTTCAAATAATTCCCGCGAGACGAAAGTGCTGCCATCAAATTGCCGCTTGATAAACTCAAAATCTTACTACCGATTGGCCCATTTGGGAACGATTGAAACTTTACAACACTCAATCGTTTCCAATCGTGCACACACGATTAAGAAACACGATTAGAAATAATTCCAATTTCTTTCTATCGTTCTGAATTGTTTTCAATTAATTATTTCTAGAAGGGCTGACTTTCGGTAACCTGTCCTCTTCCATCTCTAGTATCTCGTAGAGGTAATTACTCGCCCTCCTCCTGGCCTCAATTTTTTTTTTTTTTTTAAAAAAAAAAAAAAAAAAAAGATCAGTAATCAACACTATTTAATATTCAACATCAAAAAATTAATTGATTTCCCTGGTCAACAAAATAATATCATTGTTTAAATTATTATATATTTTTATAGAAGTAGCTTTTATATTTTACTTCAATTGAACTGGATTAATTGAATTACTTTTTTTTATTAAATAAATAAATGCTAGTAAACTTGACTATAATTGTCAGGATTTTTTTTTAAATGGCTATTAATTATAGAAGCTTCCAAATATTACGCAATACTGAATTTTAATAGTTGACATTATGCACTCAAACCATTTCTTAAACCAAATTACTCACCAATAGATTGAAAAATTGTCACTTTTGTTAAAATTACAAAGAATAAGACGCACTTCATTTCACTAAGTTGTCAATTATCTCACTAAGAGGTTACGAATGTCAGGATTTTTATACCATTATCCACTGGGTGGGAAGAGCTCACATATCAGTTGGGTTTATCCCACATATACGTATAAATTCTATAAATAAAGCTTGTATAAATAATTTCTTTAAACTATGCACATTTATGTAAATATCAGGATCTTTACTCACCTGTAAAAACCTGGAAATGTCAAGGATTTTTTTTAAAGCCAGTAATATAAAATTTAACTATTTAGTTGAAAATTCCTTTTTCTTCTTTGAAAATTAATTTTTTTAATAAAAATTTATTTCTTTTATTTTTGTTTGGATACGTACCTTTTTTATTTCAAAATTTAATTATTCGGTTGAAAATGCACTCTTTTCGAAGTTGTAGTTACTTTCTTGAATATTAATTTTATTCATTTTTTCAGGTGGGTAAACATTAATTTTCTTAAATGGAATTTTAACTATTTCAGTTGAAAATTCAAATCATTTGTCGAAAATTTGATTTTTTTTGTTGTTGAAAATTAATTTTTTCAACTGAAAACTTAACTAATCCAGTTGGATATTCCATGATTTTAGTTGAAAATTCATCTCTGTGGTCAAAAATTTAAAAATATTATTGAGAATTCGTTTTTTTGTTTGGTTGAACATTAATTTTTCGAATTCGAAGCTTAACTATTTTGCTTGAAAATGTAACTGTTTTATTGACAATTTGTTTCCCTGGTTAAAAACTAATTTTTTTGACTGATAATTTAACTATTTAATTTTTGGTTGTTTCGTTTTTTTGTTTAGTTGAAAATTCGTGTATTTTCTTCGAAATTCGTCTTTTTTGTTTTAAAATTAAACTATTCCTGTTGAAGATTCATCTTTTTGATCAAAAATTCAACTATGTTGTTGAAAATTCGTGTTTTTTTGGATTAAAAATTCGTTTTTCTTTTCTTGAAAAATATTTTTTTTTTTCAACATAAAATTGCGCTAATCCAGATGAATATTTCATCTTTTTAGTTGAAAATTCATCTCATTGATTGTAAATTAATTTTTTTAACTAAAAATTTAACTATTTAATTTTTGGTTGAAAATTTTGTTTGCTTTGTTAAAAATTCATGTATTTTGTTGAAAAATCGTATTTTGGGGGGGGGGGATAATCTTTATGGTTGAAAATGCATCTTTTTGGTTGAAAATTCAACTACTTGCTTGAAAGTTAAATTCATTTGTCGAAAATTCATTTTTTTATTGAAGATTCTTCATTTCAATTAAAGATTCATCTGTTTGGTTGAAAATTTAACTAATTGGTTGAAAATTCGTGGTATTTTTTGGTTAAAAATTCGTTTTTTTTTTGGTTGAGAAATAATTTTTCATCATAAAATTTGACTTATACATTTGAATATTTTATCATTTTAGTGAAAAATTCATCTCATTGTTTGAAGACTAATTTTTTTAACTGAAAATTTAACTATTCAACTTTTGGTTGAAGTTTTTGTTTTTTAGGTAGAAATTCATGTATGTTGTTAGAAAACCGTCTTTTTGGAAAAACATTAATCTCTTTGGTTGAAAATTAATCTTTTAGGTTGAAAATTAAACTATTCCATACAAAGATTCATCATTTTAGTTAGAAATTCATCTTTTTGGTTTAAAATTTCACGATTCTAGTTGAAGATTCCTCATTTTAGTTTAAGATTAATTATTTTAATTGAAAATTTATCTCTTCATTTCAAAATTTAACTACTTCGTTGAAAATACGTTGTTTTTTTTGTTGAAATTTTTGTTGTTGTTGAAAATTAATGTTTTTAACTGAAAGTTAACTAATCCAGTTTAATATTCCAGAATGTCAGTTAAATTTCATGTCTTTGGTTGTGAATTAATTTTTGTCGACATTTTGTTTTGTTTACTTGAAAATTCATTAATTTTGTGTTGGAAATTCGATTTTTTTGGTAGGAAAATAATAATTTTGTTTGAAAATTCATCCTTTTGGTTGTAAATTCATTCTTTTGGTTTGAAATTAAACTATTGCAGTTAAAGGATCATCATTTTAGTTGAAAATTCCACTTTTGGATTAAAATTCATTTTTTTTTGAAAATTGTGTTGTTTTTGAAGATTCATTATTTTAATTGAAAATTAATGTCTTTGGTTCAAAATTAACTTTTTCAACTGAAAAATTAACTATTTTCTTGAAAATTTGTTTTTATTTGTGGTTGAAAATTAATCTTTTTAAATGAAAATTTAACTATTTAATTTTTGGTTGAAAATTTATCTTATTTATTTAAAAATTCAACTACTTGATTAAAAATTCACATTAATTCCACTTAAATAATATATTTCCCTATTTTACTCACCTAGATAATATTTTTTATTAAAATTAATAATATTTCAAATATGTGCTGAATTTTAAGTATATGAAGATAAACTTGATTTTTTTTTAAATTATGAATTCCTTGACTTTAGGAAAAAATTAGAGAAATATTTAATAAAATGTTTAGTATTATCTATTTATTTAGTTATTCCTTGGCGATGAGATATTTAAGAATATCTTGTAATATAATTTGTCAACGTTTTATAATTTAAATATATTTATTAACTTCCTAGAAATGTGTACGATAATAAATTATTCATCCTTTAAAAAAGTTAAATTAAAAAATAACAAAACAGCTATTGTATTTTACATATGTATAGTACTATTTTCACACATTAGATATAACAAGGACGGACAAAAAACATTATTTATAATGAACTTGGATTTTTCAAACGTATCTACTGGCTTTTGCAATAATTAATTAAACATCACGAATTTCCAATATTTCAATTTGGTAAAAAGCGAGAATTTTCCAAATTTAGAAAAAAAATTTAGTAGAAAATTTTTGGGATGTTTTAGAATTGGCACATATATCTGAGAGAAATTGAAATTTTACTTTCTGGAATGATTTGCATTTCAGTATAGAGCTTATAAATTTATTATGAGTTTTTAAAAATAAATGAATAACATTTAGAAACCACTAAAAATAATTCAGTTTTTTTATTGAGTTAGAAAAGGTACAAAAATTTATATCCTATCATGGGGATTCAAAATAAGGATTTCAATGTTCAAAATACATGAGGAAATTTTAAATTGTACATCTTATTAATAAATCTTAAATATTACTCTTAAAAAAAAGATCAGTTTTCCAGCTCTAAAAAGGTAACGAAAAATTTTGAAAAACATTAAATGTACAAAATTACACTGATTTTTTTAGATGTAAATTATTTTAAATCTACTTAATTTTATGAATTTCCAAACCCTTCAATATCTTCGATCTGCTAGATGCTTCAATAAATCTAGGCTATAATATATAAATTATACGAAACGCATTTCTATATAAATAAAATATTATTTTTATTAAACTTCTGATGTAGTTGTTCATTATAAAATTACGAAATATTGTCACACAATATACCAAATATTATTAAAAAAAAGTCTTAAAAATTAACATTACTATATTCCTCAATTGCAAATCAATTAACGTCAGTTTCCTTTTGATCATTTAAAAAATTATAATATTCATCAAAAAAATTCTCTCATGTGATTCTGAATAAATTTTAAAAACTGGTCTAATTCCTAAAAATCTTATAAAAAGAAATTCAATTTAAAAAACGAGGTCTAACATTTTCTCGAATCATAATTCAGATTTTCACTGCATTTTTTCCTTAAACCTGATAGCTAATCAAACGTGTTCTACTGTTAACACTTGTTTCATTTTTTTTAGAATATTTTTGAGTTTTACATCCACAAATTAATTTAAAAATATGAATTATAACACTGAGCAAGGCAATCGCTCCTATATAAATCCAGAATTCAGATACAGTGCTTTTGGTATCTGAATTTTGAGAATTGGGAATATTCCAGTCCGGTTCTCCGTTGCAGAAATTTTTGTAACAGACAGTTTTTATCGTAGCTTTGGCATTTAATTTCTTATCAATGTGATTGTCGTGACAATCATAGACATTCAACTTGTGGCCATTATCTAAAGTGACGAAATAAAGAGTATATTTAGAAAACGTATACCAAAACAAAATTTCAGATTAGAGAAAATTGCATGTTATTATTATACTGGTCATTATTTTTATTTCTTTTTCAAGTTTTATTACTAACCTTCAATTTGCAGCTTTACACAACCAATTTTGCAAATATTATGAACAACACTTGAATTATTATCAGATGTGCAACATTCTTTCTTTGGAAAATCACTATATAAGTCATAAGTGAAATTTCCAGAATAGCACTTGAAACACCATATGCTTTCACCTATAAAAAATGAATACAAGATCAATCAATTGTCAATTATTATTAATTTTTTTAGTTATTTACCTCTAAGAATCATGAGTCATGTATGTCTTTCTTAATTGAATGGTACCAAATGAGGTTTTAATTAAATTCCCTAAGTTATATTCTACTAAAAAAAATTTACAATAATTAATCATAGTCAAATCGCTCACTTGAGGTGAAAAAAGTGACAAAAAGTGCCAAAAATAATTCCAACTTCATAGCTTCGTAGTCGACTACACACTGAAAGATCGCGAATGTAGAGATTGGAACTCATATCTCTAGATATAGAAGATTCGAAGGAGGGAGTCAATGTATACTAGGGTGCCCAGCAATAACAATATTTATTGTGGGTGATTCTGAAACCAATCCGTTCAGATTATTAAATTTTCCAATTAGGAAAAGAAAACAATGCAGAATATTCAAATGCATTTATAAATAAATTTCTAAAATACAAAACATTCTTTTAACAAAAATGTAAACAAAAAGAAGACTTCTTTCAAGAAAATTGAGTTAAAATATGGAAATTCAAATAAAGGAAATCTTCAAAATTATTCATAAGCAAACTCTGAAGATTGAAATGAATCATTAGTTTAGTGTCTCTATTCAAACAATTTTCAATTAGGATTGAAAAGAAATCCATTTTATTTTTTTTTCATTTTTTATTTCTGTGAAAATTATTTTCATGCTCATTTTTCCTAAGTCCTAAGTCCTTTTTGTCTGCCCTATATAAACTGAATTGCAATCTTTTCAATTAACTTTGTAAATTACACATTTTTTATCTAGCGTTTCATATTTATCCTTTCAAAATGTTGCAAACATATTGTTCGTAGAAGGAACTCTAAAAATAGTATGCAAACCCAATTTTCCCAACGTTGACTTCAAGATCTTCGAGATTTTACCAAAATATGGAAGAACAACAGTATTAAATGTATTATAATCTGCTCTATCTACTTTGTTTTGATAATTATTTTTGTTTTCAATAGAATTTATTCTGTTATGCCCATGTTTTTCAATGTACTCAAAAGGGTAATGGCTTAGAAAAAGAATTTGTTTACATAGCTCAATATTTTTTTCATGGAAAACTGGATGTGATAATTGAAGGGCTCTATCAATCAAATTTTTAGTAATTCTTATTTTATTTTGAATAGAGTTATTTGAGAGAAAACTATATGTTCTTCCTAAGCAAATAGTTTCCCTATGCCAGTCAGTGATAATATGCCTTTCATCGGTTTCAATTAAAGTTATGTCGAGAAAATTTAAATTTCCTTCAGTTTCAATTTCAACAGTAAATTGTAATCTTGGGTGTATACTATTAAACGCATTAAGTATGCTAACATTATTTTTATGTACACTAAGTACTGAATCATCTAAATATCTTGCATAAAAGTCAATATTAAAATCAATTTTTTGGAAAACTTCATTCTCTAAATCGTCCATAACAATTTCAGCTGAAATAGGAGACAAAATTGATCATATGGTAGTTCCAAACTTTTGTTTGTAAAAATTATTATTAAATTTGAAGTACACTGAATGAAAAACATATTCGATAGTATCGAGAAAATGTTTTTTCGGAATTTTGGTACGAATTTTAATCAAATCCCAACGTTTTTGTATAGCATTTTCAAATATTTCATAAGGGATATTTGGAAACATAGCTACTACATCAAAAGAAACAAATATGTGATCAAGCGGTATTATTATATTGTCAATTAGTTTTAAAAAAGCATGACTATTTTGAATTGATGTTTTTGAGATTTCTATTGATTTTTTGATATGACTCAATGATTCTTCCAATTTTCTAGTTGGAAAGTCTATTGTGGAAATATTTGGTCTTAGAGGGTAGTCAGTTTTGTGAGCTTTAACAAGGCCATAGGCTAAGGAGAGATTAGTACTCGTTGTATCAATATCACATCTTTAAATATTATTAGCTAAGTATATATTAGTTTTCATTCTGTCTAAAATTTTAAAAGCCCCTTTTTGAAGAACTTTAGTGGGATTATTAGGAATCAATTGAAAACTATCTTCATCATTAAAGATATGCAACATATTTGAATATAAACATCCTTACGAATCGCTACTGTAATATTTCCTTTATCTGATTTTGTGATCATTAATTCAAAAACCAAGGGTCTGGTTGATCTTAAAAAAGAACTGAGTGAATATTTAAATGCAATCTTTGAGAATATTTAAAAATTTGCGATCATGTTTTGTATTGTCTTTACGGCCTTTTTTATTCAGTATTGTTTCCCTTTCAAAACATTCCTTGATAATAAAGTAGGGAACTTGTTGATCTAATTTTTCTATAATTTGTTTAATCCTGACATTCAAAGAATGTATTAGTGAATAGCATTCTTTAAGAGTGAAATTAGAGAGAGATTTTTTTAATTTTTCAGTATTTTTATCAAATTTTTTTTTATTTCTTGTGTTTTTAAAATCAAAGCTAACCTTTTTATTAGTATCAAAAATGTTCTGAAGAAAAACTCCATGAATTTTGCATTTGATCTGAAAGTCTTGTTGTACAATTCCTGATCTTAATTTTTTACTAATTGAGTAAAATTCTTTGATTTTTCTTTCTTTTGAACAAATCCAAATTTTACGTGTTAGTTTTTATCCTTTGCACACTTAGGAAAACACTGTTAAAAAAATTATAAAGATTGTTTAAATTACAGTGTAAGAATTGCAAAACATAGTCAACAAATTTATTTTAATTATTATTAAAATGAACACTTTAAAAACTTAAATTTCACTTTTATTTCACAAAACTTGAAGAAATCAACAGAAACTGGATATTACGATGTGTCGTGTATAAAGTCACGTGATATACTAACGTTGAGTTTAAATAGAAAAACTCTCAGAATTTGTCAGGTTTTCAGAAAATGTATTAGTAAGAGAGAGACAGGGAGAAAAAGAAAGAGGGAGAAAACAGCTAGAGAAAGAATTAAAACGAAGCGACTATTTTTTGACATGTTTTTACCCCTATTATGGACCAGGGACTCAATCTTTACGAGCGACTTAATACGTCCCATAACAGACAACTTGTAAAAGGACACATGTTAACGAAAATTTCAATGACCTTCGAGAAAACTGCAGTTTGAAAGAATCCATCAAAATATTATATTTTGTATTCTTTCAAAATATAAACAGATTCATTCATATCAAAAAGAGATGTCATAATTACATTATAATAATAATTAATAATAGTGAAGATTGATAAATAAAATATTTTTTTTTAACTTGAAAAGCGCTTATTATATCATCATACTAATCTACTTATTTAAATAAGTATTTAGTACGAGAAATAGATTTATAAGATTTTTCAACAAGTATACTGTGACAATTCTAAAATATAGAATCCTTTCAAGTTTTATTTCAGCATAAGTAATTGTAGAGGATGGGTGATTCAGGGCCAAGCATCTGTTAGCTAGATTTGGTTTTGGGCTTTTAGGACTGGGAAAAACCAACTCTGTAAGTAGCGGCTGCTGTGGCCGAACATGACTCACCCGTACCTGTAAGTACTTCATGGATTTGAAGTGTAGAGTAGAGGAGGGCCATTAGTAAGTGTGAGCGAGAAGGACACCTTAGTACCTGAGGGTCCGAGAGGGCGAGAAGCACCCGAAGCTTCACTTCAATTCGACGAGTTATCGAGAAAACAGCAAGTTGTCAATTGTCTCTACCCTGTACATTTGTGTATTATTCTGTGACTCTTATTGTTATTAAATATACGCTACTTTTAACTTATAAACTCTGTGTTTTAGCGAAATTAATTGAAATATCCCCAAGATAAATAGTCTAACAATTGCAGCGGTGGGATTCCAGACAAATCTTTGGCGTCGGTTCGGTTTCGGAATACGCGGTCGGGATTTGAAGTCGGTATCACGAGACTAGAAAGCCGTGTAGTGTTGTTCAAGTTAGTGCCGTGGCGTGAGCTTATTTTCCGTGTTGCTTTTGTGACTGGTGGGACCAGGGCGCGAAATGAATTTTTTACGGTTTTTGTGACGAGTGCTGCAACATGGTAAGCGATAGCGAGAACGAGCTGCGAGAGAGAGTTAAGGCAGAGAGGTTGTTACGGGATGTCTTAAACGTGATTCCTGAGTTTCATCCAGTGAAAAAGGATATCAGAATCTTCGACTGGATTGATAAGGTAGAAGAATGTAGTGAGCGATACAACTGCGATGACCTGGCGATCCGACATTATGCCCTGGCAAAGTTGATCGGCGTGGCGCGTCGCTGGAGAGACAGCCTGAAACGCGACGATTGACGTCATTGGCAAGGCTGGGTGGAACTTTTGAAGAAAAACTTCCCTTGCAAGAAGAGCATCTTGAGTTTGCGGTTGGCGGCTCAAAATTACGAAAAGAAACCGTCGCAGGACATGACGGAATATTTCTATGAAAAACTGTCCAGGTGCAACGAAGCCGATATGTGTAGTGAGAGTGCATCGAGTGGTTATTCCATGGACTAAACAGTACACGTTTTCGTGATTTCCTTGGTCCCTTAGACCGATACAAGGAACCATACGAGCTGCAGCAACATTTAGAGGCGGGTAGTGCCCATATTCGCGAAAAGGCGAACGGAAACGCGAGCGGAAATAGGAGCGGAAGAATCGAGTCCGGGAAACGTGGCGGAAATTCGAAGGATGGCATGACCGGAGATGTGACGTGTTTCGCGTGCAAGGAAACGGAACATTGGAAACGCGACTGTCCAAATAAATTAAAATCCGGAAAGTGTTTTAAGTGCGGTATTACGGGCCATCTCGCGCGGGATTGCGGAAAAACGCAGAGTCGAATCGGTGGAATCTCCTCTACTAGCGCAGGTTCGATTGGAATTGGTTCGAAACCCGTGAATACGGTCGGAAACACACACGCGAAATATTTCAGAAATGCGTTCCTAAATGGAAAATCTTTGCAGTTACATTGACTTGGGAAGCAGTGTCGTGGCGATCCGCGATTGTGACGCGACGAGACTCGGGTTTGAGGTTAAGAAGGGCGAAAGCGAGGCTCTCGTTGGGTATGGAAACGTACGCCCTATTGGACTGCTGTCCAGGTCGTTATCAATCGACGGAGTAGAGGCCCGTGTAGACAGTCACGTAGTACGCGACGAAGATCAAGCGGTGCCCTTGCACGTGGGTCACCCTCACACTGAGCAGAGACCCGTGGTGATTACCAGCATGGCCGATCAGCTGTTGTTCGATGAAAGACGAGACACGTTGACGACAGGAGCAGTAAGTGAATCGGTTAAAACTGTGTTGTGTGCCGTGAACGCGTACGAAGTGCCTGATAATTACGTGGGTCGAATCTGTATCGAAACTGATTTAAAAGACACGGAACTATTTGTGAATGGTGATATGAGAGAATCAGGGCATCTTATTCCATGTTGCATAATGAAGACTGATAAAAAAGGCCAGGCAGTGCTTCCTGTGTTAAATCTTTCAGGTGCGCCTTTTAAAGAGCCAGAGGGTAGTGTAGTGACTCGTGCGCACAAGTGTAGTGAAGCAAAAATAAATAAACGTGAAACGAATGATGTGCCGGTGACGAGAAAAGAAATAGACACAGATTTGGAAGGCGAGCAGGCGGAGAGTTTACTCGCCCTCATAAACGAGTACAGACCTGATAGCGTGGACTATGGTGCAACTCGGGTGCAATAATGCATTGGAGATGGAGATCGAGACAGAAAATGGTAAGACTGTTTATTATCGTCCTTACTGACTATCCTACAGTGAACCAGAGCAGACGAAGGATCTCATCAAGGAGTTGAAAGAAGCAGGCATCGTGGAGGAAAGCTGCTCACCAATTAACAGTGAAGGATCATTATCCACTTCCGCGGATAGACGATTTCTTAGACCGACTAGGTGGTAAAAAATATTTTACAACGCTAGATTTAGCAAGCGGTTATTATCAAATTCCGGTGGCTAAAGATTCGCGAACGAAAACGGCTTTTGTAACGCCAGACGGTCACTTTCAATTTGAACGCATGCCTTTTGGATTGTGTAATGCGCCGGCTATCTTCCAATGTCTAATGTGTCGTGGTTTTAGTACCTTGCAGCCGGAAATTGTACAAATTTATGTCGACAATGCGATTATACCCTCGCAAAATCGGTCTTGAGAACTTACGGAAGGTTTTTGATGCACTCGGAGCCGCGAACTTGACCGTAAAATTAGAGAAGTGCCATTTTTTCAAACTTAAAGTAAAATATTTTGGGTTTATGTTGTACGCTTATTCGTGGAAACGGCGACCTTCTGTCGCCGATTTATAAAATAATTTTCGTTGATCGCGAAACCCCTAACTGATTTCACGGCGAAAAACGCGAAATTCGTGTGGGGCCCGACTCAGCAGAGGGCTTTCGATATTCTGAAGAAGCGGTTGCTCGAGAAACCAGTACTCGCGATATACAGGGTGGGCCATTTTAATCTATAGTGGATAATATCTCAGATGCTTGTGCAGATACGAAAAAATGTTTCAGACAAAAGTTGGAGGGGATAATGGGGGACATCTACAGGTATCAATGACTTTGACCTTGAACTCGGTTTTGAAGGTTATTTCAAGGTCAGTCATTTTTTTTAATGGAACCACTTATTTTTGACCCCGGATTTGCAAAGAGCGGGAAATTTTACTTTCAAAATTATGTTTTTATCAAGGACATTGGTAAGGTTAAATAAAGGTCAAATTTGAGAAAAACGTTAAAAAACTGATGTGAGCTAGGAATGCACGTTGAAAACGGCGCCTCTGGTTTTGAAATCTGGATCCGAAAAAATTAATAAGCCAAAAACTCAACAAGCCAATAGCTGAATAACCCAATAACCCAACAACTAATACCCAATAACCCAATAACACAATTTTCTTTAAGAATTTTTTCTGATTAGATTTGTTTGATAAGTGTTGATTACTTTTGAAAAATGTCACACATGAACTCCTTGGAATTTTTGAAGAATAAAAATTAATTCCAATTTTGCAGGGTAATCTGCTATTTTAGAAATTTACAATAGTAGACGAAAATTGAATAAACTCAAATAAACCATAATTATTTCTTTTCGAAATTACTTGGAAATCATAAAGAATAATTAGTAGATAATGAATAAAAACTCTTAGTAAAATTAATAATTCTAGTAGTAAACGCTACTACCGCTAGGCGGCGCACGCCAGACGCTTTTCCGCGATAATGAAAAGCTAGCCAGAAGAGATAAATATTATTCAAATGCGAGTGTAGTGAATTCCAACTAAAAATTTTGATATTTTTTATATCTCTTTTGTTTGTCGTTAATACATTTTGTATTCATGTGCAAAAATTAAGTTTAACAATACATTGAACAAATTGAATTAATAGTTGTTCAAAAATAAAAATTTTGATTTATTCGAATTTACTTAATTGTTGCCCATTGTACTTACATGTGTAAATTACTAAAATGGCTGATTACCATCCAGAAGAAATCGTAGATATGATTTTGATTTTAGGAGAGTGCCGAGGAGTTTATGAGCATGCAGCCGAACTTTATCCTACTCCCTCAACCAAATTTGTCGCGCGGGATCGAAGATTCTCACTTTTACGCCGAAATATGAAGTCCCCGCGTCTTATCCCTACCACGTCACCCAACTCTGTCGCACCTCCACCATCTCACCACAAGTGAATAATTAAATACATATAGTAAATAAATCATTAACTTATTATTTATTTGCGAGTGCTCCAATTATTTTGATGTTAAAAATCGGTTAGAAGAAGCAGGAAAAAGCGAACCAAAATTATCCAAATGCTTTTGGGAATAGGTTGCAATACATTTCTTATACAAAATTTGGTTTCGATTTAAAATTGACTGTTTAATGATACTCATTTAACATTTATAGTTTTTCTTTTCAATCTTATTTAATAATTGTAATTTCCATCAGATATATTAATAAACAATAGCTCATTTTGTTTATTGGAATATTTTGTACAATTCTGCGCTATTGTTTATTAATATATTCGCCATTTTGTTGGGACATTCAAATAAAAGGATTTTAAATCTACGACTCAAGATACATATTATATTTACAAGGTTTCATTGTAATCGAATATTTTTTTGAACTTTTTCATCACTGTATAAGATCCGACATTTGGTTTTTGACAATTCCAAGAACGGATATGAAATTAGGGACTCAAAAAAACCTTTAAAAAAAATTGTGTTGAAATGGAGCCATTTTTGGTATTTTTTCACAACTTCTCATGGCTCTAGTCCACAGCACGACTCTTAATTATTCCGACGCTTTTAATTCAGATATTAATAATTTTTATTGACTGTTGAACTTTTGAGATGAAACCGCTGAATTGAGAAGCTTCTTTTAAGCTAGAGTTCAGCTTGAAATCTCTGTCCAGAGCCGAGATAATTATTTTTTACATTTTTAGCTCTACTAATTAAAATAATCATTAAATTAACGTAAAACAAATTGCCATTTGTTAAGTACATGTTACTGAATACTCATGAATTTTTTCAAATTTCTGGTACCAATTTTTTAACGTGTGGAGGACTTCAAAGTCGACGTAGTGAAAGTTGAGGGTCATTTCTCCGGTTTTTCACACATTTTGTGTCACAGGAAAGTCAAAAAATTTTTGGTGAAAAAAAATATGACATCGTTTTACACGTATAACGTTGAAGAATATTTCTGTCTTTGACTCAACTTTCTGCGATTTTTTCTCGAAGAGTAATAGCGCTACAAAGCCAGGTGTCAGGACTTTTGAATCCGACTTTAAGTTCGGTTGAATCATAGCAGGTCCATATTCAAGTTATAATCCGAGACCGTCCCAAAAAGTCATATGCAAGTTGCTTAAATTTCAAGATCTCCCTATAATGTGGGAATTAGAGCCTGATTCAGCACAACAAATTTATTCCCCAGTAGAGCAGCAGTGCATGCGCGATTCTATCAGGCAAGGTCACATGTCCCCAGCTCCTCAAGGTGGAGCTGAAACATATGGGTTCTACCTGCCTTATCACGCCGTGATAAAAAGGGAGAATATAACCACTAAGTTAAGAATCGTGATTGACGGCTCGGCCAAGACTCGCGCGGGGTTTCTTTGAATGATGCATTAATGGTAGGGCCAACCATTCAAAACGATCTCATTTCCATTATCACGCGTTTCCGATTTTTTCGATATGTCCTCACGGCTGTCATACAACAAATTTATCACCAAATTTTAATCGCCACAGAAGATAGGTGATTTCAAAAACTCATTTGGAGAGAGAATCCCATTGATCCTATAAAAAAAACTACACTTTAGACACCGTTACTATCGGAACAGCTTGTGCTCCTATTTTGACAATCAAAACCTTATTTCAATTAGCCGATGACGAAAAGCAGTCCTTTGCTAACGCGTCCATGATTGCGAAACGCGACTTTTACGTCGACGACGTCCTAGCGGGAGCTCAAACATTTTAAGACTCTCTGAATCTCAGAAACTATCTTATTGAATTTTTAGCGAAAGGAGGCTTTCCCTTAACAAAATGGGCGTTCAATCATCCATATTTAATTAAGAACTTTCAAAACGATTCTCGCAGTGAGTTCATGTCTCTCGATGCAATTCAAACTGTAAAAACTTTAGGTTTACACTGGGACTCAAAATCCGACACCCTCCACCAATCAATTCAGTCATCGCATGAGTCTCCTAACTTCTTTACAAAAAAATATCTGCTTTCTGAACTTGCAAAATTGTTCGAACCTTTAGGTTTGTTATGCCCGATCGTGACAATCGCAAAATTTTTAATACAACAACTTTGGAAGATCCAACTTAGTTGGGGCAGACCCATTCCGTTAGAGGTTCAAACGCTATGGAAAGAATTTAAAGCAGAGTTGCCTCTGTTGAATAATTTAAATTTTTCTCATTATGTTTCAACACCCGAACTTTGTGAAATGCGAATCCATGGCTTCTGTGACGCTAGTGAGAAAGCGTACGGGGCCTGTCTCTACCTCCGGTCAGTAGACAAAGATGGAAGAAGTCAGTGTTCTCTCGTCTGTTTAAAATCACGCGTTGCACCTATCAAGATTACATCCCTGCTCCGGCTGGAGCTGTGTGCTGCCTTTCTTTTAACGAACCTGTTTAACGCAACTATTCAAGCGGTTTCCGTAAAGGTTGATTAATCTTATGTTTGGTTAGATTCAACCATTGTACTCAATCAGATAAACACAGCACCGCATATGCTCAAAACATTTGCTGCAAATAGAGTATCTGAAATACAGACAGTCACTCGTAGAGAAGACTGGAAACATATCCCAACCGCCGATAACCCTACCGATTTTATTTCGGGCGGGCAGGCTCCCAGAAACTTTGTAAAAAACGAACTGTTAAAGCGCGGTCCTCAATGGCTAACTCGTCCCAGCAAGGATTGGCCTGAATTGAATTTTCAAAATCCAAGTCAACCGATTCCAGATTTACGACAAGTGCGACCTATTTTTACTTTCAAATTAACAATATCGGCGACTAATATTTTAACTAAATTTCAGAATACACGCTTCGAATCGCAGATTTGGAAGATTAAAATCACAGGAATGTATACCCGCAGAAAAGGCGATTATTCATTTAATTCAAGCACAGTCATTTACGATAGAGATGCAAGCTCTCAGGTCAGGTAAAGACCTTCCATCAAACAGCAGTCTATTAAGTTTGCACCCGTTGCTGGGCGAAGGAATTCTCAGTGCAGGGGGTCCAGAAACGATACTGGCCCATAGACGGTCGGAACGTCACAAGACACATTATACGCAATTGCGTAACTGTTTTAGAGCAAAGACACTGGAAACAGGTTACTTGATGGGGGACCTGCGTAGAAACGAATTTCCGTATCCCGTCTGTTCACGCATGTCGGCGTTGATTATTGTGTTCCTTTTCACGCTTAAGAACGACGATTGCGCAATCGAGCAAAAGTAAACACTTACGTGGCGGTCTTTGTTTGTTTCGCAACAAAAGCCATGCATCTGAAACTAGCAAGCGATTTGACAACCGAGGCCTTCGTTGCCTGTTTTAAAAGATTTTTTGCGCGAAGAGGTAAAGCGGGCTCAATAACATCAGACAGCGCGACAAATTTGGTAGATGCAGCTAATGGGATTCAAGATTTGTATAGAACAATTCATACGATCGAAGTCGATAATGATACACAAGGTTATTTAGAAAACGAAAAGGTGACCTGGCATTTCATACCCCCTAGAGTGCCACACTTTGGTGGACTTTGGGAAGCAGGTGTCAAATCCTTCAAGAGGCATTTCACACGGGTAGCAGGAACAGCCCTGTTGACCTTTGAGCAACTCCACACTTATGTCGTCGAAATCGAAGGGATCCTTAACTCCCGTCCATTATCGCCTTTATCTTCTGATCCAAACGACCTTATTCCCCTCACTCCGTCCCACTTCTTGATAGGCAGTTCGATGAGAAGCTTACCTCAGGTTGTCTTATGTGAAAATAGGAGCTTAATTGACAGTTTTTGACTTACTTGGGCCAGCTGATTCTGCGAAGGACTGAACATTGACTGCTCCGAATGACCAGCTGATAAGTGTAGATGTGACTGATGGCCCTTCCTCTGTGGATGCGTTTGATCGTGAACTATCTGTTTCCCCCAGATTGCTGCTGATTCGCGGACCTCGTCTGTTGCTGAGATATTGCAAAGATGCAGCACGTCGAATGACGATACTGAGATGTTGCTGGTATGCAAGACTCCAAATGATGCTTAGATGTTGCAGATATGCAAAAATCCAAATGATGATGCTGAGATGTTGCAGATATGCAAGACTCCAAATGATGCTGAGATGTTTCAGATATGCAAATCTCCAAATGATGAAGAATGGTTGGATACCACACTAGTTGAGTTTATTAAAAAAGAGTAGAAGTCAAGAATACATAAAGGGACAGAAGAGGACTACAAGTTTGTGCGTTTAGGTCGGCTGCTTGTTACGAACCGACTCGTTTTTGACCAGAGGTATGCTCGGAAGGACAATCAGGTAGTTTGTTTGCTTCGATGACATTTAAAGGCGTCGAGAACCTTCGACAAACTTGTAACCATACACTGAATCGCAGATGTTTAACCGAAATATAAGGAACTTATTTACAAACGAAACGTGCCCAACGAAGGGCCTGACAGCTTGAGCCACAAATGAGGCAATATAAGATTTCTCCAAAATTTTAGTGTTAGCAAACCTTGAATAAGGACGAGCAAGAAATATTAGTTTTTCTACAAGGGAAAGTTTCCCAGCGAACATGCCGGCCTTAAAGTCTTACGTCTATGAACACCACCACAGATTGCATGCTAGAGACTCATGCTATGCGCTGACAGTAAAAATGTTCATACCAAGGAAAACACTTATACTGAAAAATAAATCTTTTAATACACATCCTGCTTCTGCCAAGTGAAAATCAAATATGAATACATATTGTGATGGATCGTATTGTTTACGTTTCTACGGGTAATGGATAAACGCTTTCAAGTGATCGTTTATAAGACGCCATAGCCATTTTTATAGTGACCGTTCTAACGATCCCATCTTGACCTGGATGGATCTCGGTGATTCTTCCCATCTTCCATTTGAGCGGTGGAAGGTTATCTTCTTTGACGATGACAAGAGTACCAATATTAATGGAGTCTTTGGGTGCTCCTTTTTGCCATTTAGTACGGGATATCAACTCGTTCAAATACTCTGCACTCCACCTGTTCCAGAAATGTTGTCGTCTTTGCTCTATTTGCTGCCAACACTGGAGCCGGTTGGTGTTCGTGTCGCGTAAGTCAACCTGAGGCAAGCTTGTCATCGAACTGCCAATCAAGAAATGGGAAGGAGTGAGAGGAATAAGGTCGTTTGGATCAGAAGATAAAGGGGATAATGGACGGGAGTTAAGGATCCCTTCGATTTCGACGACATAAGTGTGGAGTTGCTCAAATGACAACAGGGCTGTTCCTGCTACCCGCGTGAAATGCTTTTTGAAGGATTTTACACCTGCTTCCCAAAGTCCACCAAAGTGTGGCGCTCTAGGGGGTATGAAATGCCAGATCACCTTTTCGTTTGCTAAATAACCTTGTGTATCATTATCGACTTCGATGGCATGAATTGTTCTATACAAATCTTTAATCTCATTAGCTGCACCCACAAAATTTGTTGCGTTGTCTGATGTTATTGAGCTCGCTTTACCTCTTCGCGCAAAAAATCTTTTTAAACAGGCAACGAAGGCCTCGGTTGTCAAATCGCTTGCTAGTTCAAGATGCACGGCCTTTGTTGCGAAACAAACAAAGACCGCCACGTAAGTTTTTACTTTTGCTCGATTGCGGAACCGTCGTTCTTTAATATGAAAAGGACCACAATAATCAACGCCGACATGCGTGAACGGACGGGATACGGAAATTCGATTCTTCGGCAGGTCCCCCATCAAGTAACCTGTTTCCGGTGGCTTTGCTCTGAAACAGTTCACGCAATTGCGTATAATGTGTCTTGTGACGTTCCGACCGTCTATGGGCCAGTATCGTTCCCGCACCCCATAGAGTGTCGCATTAACTCCCGCATGAAAACGCTTAATGTGCTCACGTCGTATGATCGCCTTTGTGACGTGATGATTTTTTGGCAAAACAATGGGATGCTTTTGTGTCTCTGGGAGTTCCGAATTTTTTAAACGCCCCCCTACCCTGAGAATGCCTTCGTCCAGGAACGGGTTCAAACTTAATAGACTGCTATTTGATGGAAGGTCTTTACCTGACCTGAGAGCGTGCATCTCTTTTGTAAATGACTCTGCTTGAATCAAATGAATAATCGCCTTTTCTGCTGGTATAAATTCCTCTGGTGTTAATCTTCCAAATCTGCGATTTAAAGCGGTTTTTGTTCTAATGTTGTGCAAGTAACGTAACACGTATGCCATAACCCTTTGGAGTTTATGAATATTCTGAAATTTAGTTAAAATATTTGTTCCCGATATTGTTAATTTAAAAGTAAAAACAGGTCGCACTTGTCGTAAATCTGGAATCGGTTGACTTGGATTTTGAAAATTCAATTCGGGCCAATTCTGGCTGGGACGAGTTAGCCATTTAGGACCGCGCTTCCACAGTTCGTTTTTCACAAAGTCTCTGGGAGCCTGCCCGCGCGAAAGAAAGTCAGCAGGGTTATCGGCGGTTGGGACATGTTTCCAGTCTTCTCTACGAGTGACTGCCTGTATTTCAGATACTCTATTTGCAGCAAATGTTTTGAGCATATGCGGTGCTGTGTTTATTTGATTGAGTACAATGGTTGAATCTGACCAAAAATAAGATCTATCAACCTTTACGGGAACTGCTTGAATAGTTGCGTTAAACAGGTTAGTTAAAAGAAAGGCTGCACACAGCTCCAGCCGGGGCAGGGATGTAATCTTGATAGGCGCAACGCGTGATTTTGAACAGATGAGAGAACACTGACTTCTTCCATCTTTGTCTACTGACCGGAGGTAGAGACATGCCCCGTACGCCTTCTCACTAGCGTCACAGAAGCCATGTATTTGCATTTCACAAGGTTCGGGCATTGAAACGTAACGAGGAAAATTGAAACCATTCAACAGAGGCAACTCGGCTTTAAATTCTTTCCATAGCGTTTGAACCTCTAGCGGAATGGGCGTGTCCCAACTAAGCTGGATCTTCCAAAGTTGTTGTATTAACAATTTTGCGATTGTCACGACCGGCCCTAACAAACCTAAGGGATCGAACAATTTTGCAAGTTCAGAAAGCAGATTTCTCTTTGTGAAGAGGTTAGGAGACTCATGCGATGACTGAATTGATTGGTGGAGGGTGTCGGATTTTGAGTCCCAGTATAAACCTAAAGTTTTTACAGTCTTACTTGCATCGAGAGACATGAACTCACCATGAGAATCGTTTTGAAAGTCCTGAATTAAATCTGGATGGTTGGACGCCCATTTTCTTAAGGGAAAGCCTCCTTTCGCCAAAAGTTCAATGAGATCGTTTCTGAGATTCAGAGCGTCTTGAAATGTTTGAGCTCCCGTTAGGACATCGTCGACGTAAAAGTCGCGTTTCGCAATCATGGACGCGATAGGAAAGGACTGCCTTTCGTCATCGGCTAATTGAAATAAGGTTCTGATTGCCAAAAATGGGGCACAAGCTGTTCCGAAAGTCACGGTGTCTAACGTGTAGTTTTTAATAGGATCAGTGGGATTCTCTCTCCAAATGATTTTCTGAAATGACCGATCTTCTGGGGCGACGAAAATTTGGCGATACATTTGTTGTATGTCCGCAGTGAGGACATATCGAAAAAATCGGAAACGCGTGATAATGGAAATGAGATCGTTTTGAATGGTTGGTCCTACCATTAATGCATCATTCAAAGAAACCCCGCTGGGGGTCTTGGCCGAGCCGTCAATCACGATTCTTAACTTAGTGGTCAGACTCTCCCTTTTTATCACCGCGTGATGAGGCAGGTAGAACCCATACGTTTCAGCTTCACCTTGAGGAGCTGGGGACATGTGACCTTGCTTGATAGAATCGCGCATGCATGTGACATATTGGTTTTTGAAATTTTTATTCTTTTCGAACTTTCTCTCCATGGAGTAGAACCGCTGAAGAGCTGTATTGCGGGAATTAACTAAGAGATCTTTTTTGTTGTTGAAAGGCAATTTGACAGTGTATCGACCGAAATTATCTCGAGTTGTGTTAAGCGCAAAGTGCGCCTCGCACTGCTGCTCTTCTGGAGAATAAATTTTTTGTGCTGAATCAGGCTCTAATTCCCACATGATAGGGAGATCTTGAAATTTAAGCAACTTACATGTAACTTTTTGGGGCGGTCTAGAATTATAACCTGAATATGGACCTGCTATGATCCAACCGAACTTAGTTTCGCGCAAAAAGGTTCCTGAATTTGTAACTTTTATTTTCCCTGATTCCAGGAGATCATAAAAGTACTCTGCTCCTATCAACATGTCAATTTCTCTCGGATTGTGAAATTCGGGATCTGCTAGCGAAAGATTTTCTGGAATCGCGAAAGAATTTTTGTCTAAAGGTACTGACGGCATTCCTTGAGAGATTTCTTTAAACACGAGAAATGCTATATTGAGTTTAGTGTCTGAACATCGAGATCTGATCATGGCGCGAGTAGTGAAATTGATTGTCGTGTGAAGGTTTTCAACAGCATGGAGTTGAATGTCAATTTTTCTTTTTGTAAGACCCAATTTATTTGCAAATTTCTCGGTTATTGAGTTACATTGAGAGCAGCTGTCAAGCAAGACGCGGGCTGGATGAAAGAAACCCTTACTATCTTGTACATTAACAATAGCTGTGCCTAATATCACCGTGGACGGGACTGCAGATTTGTTATAACTAGTCATGAGTGTAGTTGAACCTGAATGAGTTGATTCTGACGTTTCCGAGGATGATTGGTCGAAATGTAAAAGCGTATTGTGTCTCTTATTACACTTTTTGCAGGAGGAACCACGGCAATCAGTGGCTCGATGTTTTCCCTTAAGACAATTTAAACAAATTGATCGATCTCTTATTTCCCGAAATCTTTCACGTGCTGATAAGTCTAGGAATTTAGGGCATGAAAAAACAGCATGTAGTTCTGAACAAAAAAAACAAGGTTTCGACGGAATTGGTTTGGATGTTAGAGTTGTCGCCGCGCATGACTGTAAGTTTCGCGATTGTTGATCAGGTTTTGTATTACTTTTGTTGTGCGGATTTGATTTATTTGTAAAGGTTTGTTTTGTGTGTGATTGGGTCGATTCTATCAGAGATCGCCGCTCTAAAAATGCCAACATGTCTTTCATAGAAGGAACAGTATTACCAACCGCTTCTTCCCAACGTTCGCGTGTGTAGTTATTCAATCGCTCTTTAACAATAAAAATGAGTATAGAGTCCCAGTGATCGACTGGTTCACCAAGGGACTTGAGTGCACGAATACGCTTTTGTAAACTGTCTAGCAACGCTCGGACTGTGAATTCTTTGGACATAGCTGGGATTCCGAATAAACTTCTTATGTGAGTTTCTAGTATGACCTTTTTGTTGTCGTAACGGGATTTCAAAAGCTCCCATGCAATATTATAATTTTCGCTTGTTGTTTCAAGGGAAGCGATCAAATCAGAGGCCTCGTCTCGCAAGCACGTTTTCAAATAATAAAACTTCTGGATCGTGGGAATCTGAGGGTTGTCATGGCACATGGATTTGAATGAGTCATGAAAGTTCATCCAGGTGTCATAGCTACCGTGGAAGGTAGGCGCTTGAATCTTTGGAAGTTGAAATCGCGAAAGCCATAAGTTAACGTTGCCGTCATCAATCGCTTCTGAAACTGTCGTGGGGGTTTGCACATTTGCGCGTTCATGTGGGGTTGCAACGTTATTACCCGAATTTTCTCCCATGGAAGGGTTTAAACTTGTTGTCGGAACCGAAATTAAACTTGCTGTTTGAATTAAATTTAAATTTCTGTCGGAATTTGAATCACTCGATGGACCACCCGCCGAAGATGTCGAACTTCCCTCCTGCCTTGACTTATTATTTTCACTATTGGGATCCGTTTCAGCTCGCGAAGCGAGATTAGAACTCTTTTGCATGAATTTTGTGATTGATCCGCGTATTCTAAAAAAGCGATTTTCGAACGAAGACCGTTCTTCGTCATGTATTTGCTGCTCACTAACATCGGACAAATTTTCTATTTCTTCCTGTACTTTATCGAATTTTTCCCACAATGTGTTATGTATTTGTAATCTACCTCCCAAATCGACCGAATCAAGATCTTCTGCATTGAGAGATGATAATAATTTCTCGGAATCTGTGAGCTGGCGTTTCACATTGCCCCTTTTTCTATTTAAGCTAACTAATTTGGTTTTATCCTCCGCACTCAGCACCCGAGGCTCATAACTTTCCGATTCGGGCATTATGAATGTATTACTAATCTGACATCGACCTTCAGTGAAATGTTTTTCTTATATTCTGTTTCAAATAATCGAAGAGAGGATTGAAAAGGAAAATAGGAGCTTAATTGACAGTTTTTTGACTTACTTGGACCAGATGATTCTGCGAAGGACTGAACGCTGACTGCTTCGAATGACGTTGCTGAGATGTTGCAGATATTCAAAACTCCAAATGATGATGCTGAGATGTTGCAGATATGCAAGACTTCAAGTGATGATGCTGAGTTGTTGTAGATATGCAAAACTCCAAATGATGATGCTGAGATGTTGCAGATATGCAAAATTCCAAATGATGATGCTGAGATATTGTAGATATGCAAAACTCCAAATGATGATGCTGAGATGTTGCAGATATGCAAGACTCCAAATGATGCTGAGATGTTGCGGACATGCAAAACTCCAAATGATTCTGTCCTCCTCTTTGTCTTTTGACTCTTGGCGCTGGCTTACTTGTGTCGTCCCAGATTAGTCGCAAACGTTTCCTTTTTAAATGTTCGTTTTTGCCTGATGCACACTGACACTGAGTCACTGAAAGTTGTAATTTGAACACACAGGCACTTAAACACTCATGAAGACCCTGTTAGCATAAGGGTTGACACTGAAACTTTGCTCTCACCAATTCGGTTGCTTTGAACACAAGTAACCGTTTTCCCGACACTCACGAATGTTAATCACAGTCTTGTCTCGGGCACATGTCTAGTGATATCCGGCTCGAAGGACCAATAATAGTTGATATTATTTCAATCAAAAAAGATTTTAACTTGAAATCAAACACAGTTGAATTCAACCAAAAAAGCTTCAACTAAATCAGATTAATTTGCTACCAAAATAATTGAATTTTCAATAACAACAAAATGAGATTTTTTTACCAAAAGAGATAAATTTTGAAACGAAAAAGCCGATTTTTGAACCAGGAAAGAAAAAAAATTCCACTGAATTGTTCAGTTTTCAAGACAAAAAGACGAATTTCCTACAAAACTATTGCAATTTCCAACTAAAAATATAAATTTTCAACCAAAAAGTTTTTTCCCCATCGAATAGTTTAACTTTCAACTAAAATAGTTAAATTTTTGACAAATTACATGAATTTTCAACCAAAATAGGTGAATTATCAACGAAAAATGTGATTTTTCAAATTTTTGTTTTCTTGGCTCCCATTCATTAATTCACATAATAAATGCAGTCAGTATCACGATAGAAGCTGATGATAAGCTTAATCAAATATTCGGATTACTTGGCGTTCAAGATTAGATTATTTATTATAAATCTTGTATATTATCTAGACATTTTACTTAAGTTCGTATGTAACAACAAATTTAATATTATAAAAATGTACCAAATATTTTACTGACCTGATTGCTCTCTAAAAACTGATGAGTTCATAATTGAACAAATTTTATTTTATTCAATTGTTTCAATTCGTTCCCATGCTTCACGTATTCCTGTCCTATTCCCAAAACTTTTAATACCAAAATTTCAATTAATTTTTTGATTTCACTATACTGAATAGTGGTAAAATTTAATCTATAAAATCCTTTTTTAAATATTCAATACATTTTTATAAGTTCTATTATTATTGCTGTTTACTTTATTTATTTATTAATATAATATAAATTCAAATTTCGCGCCCTTGGAAGTCAAATTTAGTAAAAAGTTAGAAACTTTTAGTAACTTTTAGTTATTTTTTTGTATTTTTTCGAACGCTGGATTGTGTTTTTTCCCTGGAAGTAGTTGGCTGCCTTGGTTTGTCATCAGTTGTCATCACAGTGCTCCCATTCGGTTTCCGAACTGCATTGCGCATGCGCTGCATCGATATTCATTCAAATTATTCGCTTAAAATCGACTTCTTAGGATCATAACTCCCAAACTTTTAGAGATAGAACATTCGATTTTTTTTCCAGAAAATTTAAAGCACCTTAGTTTTTGTTACGGTGCTTAGGACATAGGATAAACTGGCATAAGGCAATTTTCGAAAAACTGATTTTTTTTCCACTTTTTTCACCATTTTTCAAAAATATTGAAGGGTCTCAGTTCTCGTAAGGTGTTTAGTACCTGCAGCCTTCTTTTGGATGCTAAACTTAATGGTTTAAGCCAAGAAAATTCCACGATTAACTTATTTTCATTAAAATATGTTGATTATCTTCTTTAAAAAAATCAAAAAAAGAGTTTTCTCAAAAATGGCGAAAGCACTTTTTTTCTTTTTGGGCTCAAAATGATTGTTGTGCATCCGAGAAGTATATTAAAAAAAAAACTCATATGCAAGCCCTTTTGGGTTGAAGTCAGTCGAGGCATACCGTGGAGGGGAATTGATGGGAAATGAGGAGAATATCAGTAGAGGAAATGAATTGATGAAAAGTATGGAAAGTGATGGGAAATGCGACGAGGAGGAGTAGGGGAAGTGAGGAAAGTGAGGGGAAGTGAAATGAGTCAAGGGGTGTAGGGGAATTGAGAAAAAATGCGGGAAGGAAAAGTGGTGGAAGCAAGGAAAAATAAGGGAAGGAGAGGTAGGGAGAATGAGAAGAAATTAAGGTGGTAGGGGGAATGATGGGGGAAGAAGTGAAAAATAAGGAGGTAGTAGGCGAAGTGAGAATTGATAAGGAATAAGGGTGTAGGAGAAGTGAGAGGAAATTCGGGAAGGAAAAGTCGTAAAGGTAAGGGAAAAGAAGGAGAGGAGGAGTAGGGGAAATGAGCTGAAATGAAGGAGTAGAGAAAATGATAGAAGAAGGGGAAATGCGGAGACAGCAAGGAAAGTAAGAGTAAATAAGGAAAGAGGGTGTACGAGAAGTGAGATGACAAGAGGAAAGGGGAAGTAGTGGGATTGAGGGAAAATGAGCAGGGTAGCAGGAATAATCGGGCAAGTAGAAGAGATTACGGAAGTATGAGTAGGGGAAATGAGGGGATGAGTATTATGGGAAGTGAGGTGAAATAAGGGGTGGAGAAGTAGGGGAAATGATAAACTTATATTTTAGAAAAAAAATTAATTTTCAAACAAGAAAAATTAATTTTCCAACAAAAAAAATCATGTAAAAAAAATGTATTAATTTTCAAACAAAAAAAAACGAATTTTCAACGAAAGAAATGAAATTTTAACCGAAAGGATTGATTTTGTACCGAAAAAGAATAATTTTCAATGTGAAACATGAATTTTCAATCCAAATTTTAATAGTTAATTTAATTTTCAACCTGAGAGTTGAATTCACAACCAAAAAGGTTGATTTTCTACTGAAGAAGACAATTTTTCAACGAAATAGATGAATTTTTAACTAAAAATTATAAATTTTCAGCAAAAAATAGAATAGTTTAATTTTAAGTTAGAGAAATAAGTTTTTAAGAAATAAAAATAAATTTTCATCAAAATAGTTAAATTTTGAAATACAAAAATCCATTTTCTACTAAAACGATTGAATGTCTAATAAAAAAAATTCGACGAAAAATGTAGTCAACTTTTTGTTTAAAAAAATTAATTTCCATTGAATAATTAATTTTTAATAAAAGAAATGAATTTTCAACCAGAACGATTAATTCTCTACTAAAAAAAAAAAATAAGTTTCAACAAAATGCATGTATTTTTTACCAAATATTTTAATTTTTAATGGAATTTTCAACCTTATAGTTGAATTTCCAACCAAAGGGGTGAAATATCACCTAGCAGATTATTATTCTACCACAAAAGACCAAATGTCAACAAAATACAGAAATTTTCGAACAAATAGTTAAATTTTGAATTGCAGAAGATTGATTTTCAACCAAACGTGAAACAGTTAAATTTTCATATTAAAAAATTTTTTAATATGATTTGAATTTTCAACTAAAAAAGATTTTTCAATCAATGAAGAAAAAAAATCTCGAAAATGTTGAGTTTTCAAGTAATAAAGACGAACTGTTGAAAAAAGTTGAATTTACAACAAAAACATATGTATTTTCTGCTTAAATAATTGAATTTTCGACTAAAAAAGTCGGGTTTCCAACGAAAAAGTGATAAAAAGTGGAAAATGTAATAGCTTCATTTTTAGTCAAAAAAAAATTAATTTTCTTCAATATAAAAAAAAAAATTTTCAACAAAATTGGTTAAATTTTCAAACAAGGAAATGAACTTTTAACTAAAAGGATTTACCTTCAATTAGAAAAAAAAATTTTTAACCAAATAGTTGAATAATTTTTATCCCAGAAGATGAATTTTCTACTAAAAAAAAATATTTTTCTACCAAAAAAGAATGATTTTTAGCAAAATACATGAGTTTTCAACCAAATATTATAATTTTTAATGGAATTTTTAACCTAATAGTTGAATTTTTAAGCAAAAATGACAAATTTTTAACATAATAGTTAAATTTTCAAACAAACAATAGAATTTTCTACAAAATAATTAAATGTTGATGAAAAAATCAACAAAAACTTTAAATAAATTTTTAGTTAAACAAAGAATTCCCAATGAAACAAACTAATTTTCAATTAAAGGAATGAATTTCAAACCAAGAAGATTCAGATACTACCACGAAAGACAAAGTTTTAACAAAACATACAAATTTTGAAACAAATAGTTGAATTTTTCATCTGAAGAAGATTGATGTTCAACCAAACATGAAATAGTTAAATTTTCAGTTTGAAGAAATGACCTTTCTATAAACAAAAAACTAATTTTCAAGCCAAAGAAATGAATTTTGCACCAAAAATTTAATTTTTTTATTTCTAATCTGATTTTGTTCGGTTAAAAGAAAAACTACTCGTCCTACCTAAAAATGAATAATTACGCATTTGTATATACTTTTGGGGTGAACAACTCTTGTCTGTTAATTTTTTGTTTTGCATCTTGTATCTTTTTCCAAAGAAATTTTTTTTTCATTTTTAATATTATTTTTTTCGAATTAAGTGAAAAACTGCGCGTCCTACCAATAAATTATTAATGAAAAACTTTTAGCTGTTTTTTGGGTGAGCAGGTTTTGTTTTTAACCAAAAATTTAGTTCTGTTATTTTCAATGTTGTTTTTTACGAATAAAAAAGAATTAGGTGTCCTATAAAAAAGTAATTGATAACAATTTTTTAGATATTTCTTGGGTGCACAATTTTAATTTTCTCGTGTTTTATCGTATCTTGTATAGATTGACGGCAAAATGGAATTTTCGATTTTTCATTACTTTTCGTACGATAAAAATTTGAATTTTCGATTCATTAAGAAATTTTATTTGATTTAAGGACTTTTGCTCAAGAAAAAAGGAGTATTTTATTATTTTATTGCATTGAAAAACTTTTCTGAAGATTCCTTTTCAGAAAAGTTTTTTGTCAGAAAAAAGTTGAAAAAAAATTATGAGGTCAGGCAATTAAAAAAAAGAAGATGGGAGACAAGAACATAGAGTCAGTTATGTGGTTTTGAATTACCAATATTTTTATTACTTTATTAAAAATGAGATTTTGAAAAAATTATTTTAACACAACATATATTTGTATTTTTCGTGAAAGTAAATTATTATTATTATATTATATAACTTGAAATTAAACTATTTTGTTGTTGTTGGAAATTTAGCTTTTTCAGTTGAAATTTCATCCATTTTGTTGAAATTTTTTGCATTGGGGCAATAGAACCTTTTTGATTGAAAATTTAACTATTTGGTTAAAAAAAATTTTATAGAAGATACATAATTTTAGTTAAAAGTACATTTCTTTGGTTAAATATTTAACAAATTTTGTTGAAAATTCATTCCAAATTAAAAAAAAGAAAATGTGGTAATATTAACTATTACAATTTTTGTTGAGAACCAACCAAAAAGAGGAATTTTCAACCCTAAAGATTCATTTCCGACCAAAAGAGATGAATTTTCAAAAATGGAATAGTCATATTTTCAGGTAAAAAAATTATTTTTAGTAAAATAAAAAAATGAAGTTTGAACAAAACCGTTAAATTTTCAACAGTGGCAATTAATTTTCAATAAAATATTTGATTTTCAGCCAAAAATGAAATAGTTAAACTTATAGTAAAAAGTTAATTTTCAACAAAATATTTAAATTTGCAACCAAAGAAAAAAGGGTTTTAAATTAAAATGATCAATCAACCAAACGTACGAAAAATAATTTTTAATAAATTAGTTCCAAAATTCAACTAATTATATTGGAATCAAATAGTTGAATTTTCGACCAAAAAGATGAATTTTTCAACAATAAAGTTTCATTTTCGACCAAAAAATACGAATTTTCAACAGAATAAATGAATTTGGAAGAAAATAGTTGAATTTTCGACTAAAGATCAATTTTTATTCAAAAATCGAATAGTTATATTCTCAGTTAACAAAATTATTTCTAATAAAAAAATGAATTTTTAACAAAATATTTGAATTTTTAAAAGAGGAAATTAATTGTCAATAAAATATATCAATTTTCAGCCATAAATGAAATAGTTAAATTTACAGGTAAAAAGTTGATTTTCAACAAATTAAGAATAAATTTTCAACAAAATAGTTAAATTTGCAACCAAAGAAAAATGAGTTTGGAAGAAAATAGTTGAATTTTCGACTAAAGATACATTTTCAATCAAAAATGGAATAGTTATATTTTCAGTTGAAAAAATTATTTTTAATGAAAAAAATGAATTTTGAACAAAATATTAAAATTTTTAAAAGAGAAAATCAATTTTCAATAAAATATATGAATTTTCAGCCAAAAATGGAATAGTTAAATTTATAGGTGAAAAGTTAATTTTCAACAAATTAAAAATTAATTTTCAACAAAAGTGGTAAATTGCATTCAAAGAAAAAAGGGGTTTGAATTAAAATGGTAAGTCAAAAAAAAAAAAAATTTCAACAAAGTGGTTCCAATTTCAACTAAGTAATTGAATTAGTAACTATATCTACTAAAGGAATTGGTAATGCTACTACTAAATGAATTGGTAAATGTATTGCTAGTAACTATTTTAAACGGTAGTTTCAAGTAAATTAAAAAACTTATTTTACAATGAAGAGAATTTTATTAGAGTACATCAATCTATGAATTCAAATAATAATTCAAAGAAATTCCTATTTTATCTTCTTATACTCAGAACTCAGTGCATATTTAGGGAAAATTAATGTGGGTCCTGCATAAAATTCAATTTCAACCGTTTCAAATTCCTAAAGTTTCGTAGTAAAAATATTCCATGCTGAAGAAGATAGGTGAATTTTTAACCAAATCGTTGAATTTGGAACAAAAAAGATTGAATTTCTACCAAAAAAGAAGATTTTTCGACAAAATACATGAATTCTCAACCAAATAGTTGAATTTCGAACTAAAAAATATCAGTTTCAACCAAAAATGAAATAGTTAAATTTTCAGTGAACAAATTATTTTTCCAGAAAAAAAACAACAAAATTCAAACTAAAATGACGAATCTTCAACTGAAATAGATGAATTCTGATCCAAAGGGATGTATTTTTAACAAAAGAATAACTTTGAACGAACTAGTTTTTACCTTCAATATAAAAAATGAAATTTAAACTAAAATTATGAATACTTAACTGGAATACCTAAATTTTCAACCAAAAAGATAAATTTTCAAACAAGAAGGTTAATTTTGAAACATAAAGAATAATTTTCTACAAAAAAATACGTTTTTTTCAAGAAAAGAGATTAATTCTCAACTAAAAAAGACAAAATTTTAACCAAATAGTTTAATTTTCAGTTGAAAAAAATTTATTTTTAACAAAAAAATTTCCTACAAAAAAAATAAACAAATTTTCAGTCGAAGTGATGAATTTTCTAATAGAATGATGAGTCTTTTACTGGAATAGATGAATCTTAAACTGGAGTAAATAAATTTAAAGTAAAATAGATGAATTTTTAACCAAAGAGTTTATCTTTCCACCAAGTAGTTGTATTTTCTACCAAAAAGTTGAATTTTAAACAAAAATTGTACATTTTAAACTGGAATACTTGAATTTCCAGCAAAAAAAAAATGAATTTCCAAACAAGAAAATTAATTTTTATACAAAAAGATTAGTTTTCTACCAAAAAATACGATATTTAAAAAAAACACATGAATTTTCAACAAAATATTTGATTTTCTAACAAAAATATCTGTTTTCAACATAAAAATTCAATTTTGCAGTTTCGATTTTCAGTTGAAAAAATTAGTTTTCAACCAAGCTTATAAATTTTCAACTAAAATGATGATTCGTTGATTGGAATAGTTTAATTTTCAAATAAAAATGGTAATTTTTCTACCTGAAATTGACGCTTCAATTTCAAATTTTTTATTATGTTCAACTGAAGAGATAAATTTTTAACTACAATGTTAGAATATTCAATTGAAATAATTACATTTTCAGTTTCAGCAAAATTAATTTTCCGTTGAAGAAAAAATGAATTTTCAACAAAATAGCTTACTTTTCAACCAAAGAGATACATTTTTAATTGAAATGATGAAGCTTGAACCAACAAAAATTAATTTTTAACAAACGAGTTTGAATTTTAACTCACAAAATCAAATTTATATTTCAAAAGAGATGAATTCTAAACGAAAAATCAAGTAGTTGTTATCCCAACCAAAACAATTAATTTTTAATCAGAAACAGTTGAATTGAACCAAAAGAAAAAACTACTTTTCGACATGAGTTTAATTTTCAACTTAAAAAGATTTCTCAGTCGTCAAGGGAGTGAAAAAATTGCAAACAAGCTGTTGAATTTTCAGCTAAAATTGTACATTCTTAACTGGAACACTTGAATTTTCAACAAAACAGATGAATTTCCAAACAAAAAATTGAATTTTATACAAAACGATTAATTTTATACCAAAAAAGACTTTTTTTGAACAAACTCCAGGAATTTTTAACGAAATATTTGATTTTTAACAAAAAATATCAGTTTTCAACATAAGAATTCAATTTTTCAGTTTCAATTTCCTGTTAAAAAAATTAATTTTCAACCAAGCTTATAAATTGAACATTGGAATAGTTTAAGTTTCAACTGAAAATGGTAATTTTTCAACCTGAAATTGGATTGTTCAATTTCAATTTATTTATTATGTTCAACTAAAGAGATGAATTTTTAACTACGATGTTAGAATATTCAATTAGAAAAATTATATTCTCAGTTTAAAAAAAAATTAATTTTCTGTCGAAGAAATAACAATTTTCAACAAAATAGCTCACTTATCAACCAAATAAAAATAATAACAAAACAAAAATCATTTTCAATCAGAAACAGTTGAATTTAACAAAAAAAAACGACTTTTCGACATGAGTTTAATTTCTAACTTAAAAATATTTTTCAGTCGTCAAGCGAGAGAAAGAATTACAAACAAGAGGTTGAATTTTCAAGCATAGGGATGAATATTTGAATTTTCAACTAAAAATGATCGATTATCAAACATAATAGTTCAATTGTCCCTTTAGAAAATTAAATAAACTATATTAAAATTCTGGCGCTTTAAAGTATGTAGATACTTTTATTCTAAACCGCGTAATTCACGCCTACCCCAAAAGGGAAACGGCTTAATGGTATGATAATAATAATGAAAAATAAATAGATACAATGCTACTGATTGCATTAGTAAAATTTCTACTAATTCGGATTTAGAGATTAAGTTTATAAATCATTCCAATAACTTTTTTAAGTTCAATTTTTTTTAAAAACATTCAGTAAAATCTGTACAACACGTTAATTATTTTCAACACTTTTCAGAACTTTCAATCATTTAAGACAATTCAATGTTTCACTTCTGTTATTAAACATTATTAAAATTCCACACATTTCAAGTTTTCAAAATTGAACAAACCGCGCGATAAAAATCGCGATTTTTCGTTTTCGGGCATGAAAAATCAGGACATAGGATCAAAAATCAGAAAATCAGGAAGCGATAGAAAATCAGGTCATGTCCTGATAAGTCAGAATGTTCGGTCACCCTGAGCCATCACCAATTGAAAATCATAACAATTATTTTAATAACAGTGTAAAGGTTGTAAAACAATGTTTGAAAATTATTATTATTATTATTAAAAAGAAACTTTGAAAACAGTTAAAAGGAATTGCCCCTGCTTTAATTTAAATGAATAACATTAATAATAATAATAATAATGGAGAGCAGAAAGAAGTTAATTAAATTACGCGTTTAAAGAGGGGAGAGGGGGTGAAATTAGTCTGATAATCCGAGGACTCAGAAAAGAAAGGTCGACTCTACTGCGACGTTGACCTAAATTCCTGCTCTTTCGAATTGACAGTTCTACTGTTACAAGCTTAGGGAGGATTTGTTGTTGAGAAAAAGTAGAAGGGAGTTAAAAAGAGAATACGTGAGGTGACATCTAAAAAGTTGCTACCCTAGTTTTCAAATCGAGGGAAGATCTTTATACATTATTTTATTTCCACCTTGATAAGCTCAAGGGGGGTGGGGGGTGAGATATTTTGTTCCGATTTGTTACGGAAGGGGGGACGAGTGAAAAATGAACATAGGACACAAAAATAAAAAAATAAAAAAGTCAGGGAATATTATTGGTCAGAGAAAAGTCAGGGAATTTTTTATAACTTTCAATAACTGGCAAGAAGAATAAATTCGACATTTTTCAATTTCAATTTGAAATTGTTTTTTTTTCCCCTTTCATGGTATATTCTGGGTTGAAAATGTTACAAATTAATTTTTTTTTATTAGGGAAAATGAAAAATTCGTCAGGGAAAAATTAGGACATTTTTAAAATGAAGATTTGGGGTAACTCTGATATAATATTCTTGTTTTTAATTTATTTACCTCCTAATTATATTTCTATTTCTTTTTTTTTTAATTTTCTTTCTCCTGAAAGTTCTCTTTTTAGCTATAGTTTTTTATTATTTGTTCGGAAATTCAAAAATTGTCTTAAAATTCCATAATTTTTTATTGAAAATTCAACAGTTTTGTTGGAAACTCGTCGTTTGGGTTGAAAATTCAACTATTTTCGCCCAGAATTTACTTTTTGAATAAAATTTATTTTTTGGGGTTGAAAAGTCAACTGAAATCTTTTTTGGATAAAAATTTGACTATCACGACGCTTATCGCATATCTTTACGTTATCGATGAAAATATTTGCACGAACTATTTTTGAAATCTTAAGCAATTGAACGTATGATTTCATCCTGGGCTAATTATTTTTGAAGCAAAATTACAATTTTAATTAATATTTTGATTAATTTCATAACGTTTCTTTCGAAAATTATATAGCTTGAGTTTTTTTCAATGATAATTTTTTTATATTAGAGTAATAAACAATGCAAAATAATGAATATTGAGAAATTTATTTTACTTTTATTTAAATTTTCAAAGACAAATACATCCTTCTAATTTTAACTAACAATACAGAATTATGAACGTTTAGATTTTTATTTAACTTTTAGTTACATTTTCAAAGAATATGACGTCCTTCTGATAGAAAGTATTATTGCAATCCTAAACAGTTGAATATATTTTTAACTTTTTAATTACTTTTTCCTGCGATATTTTGCAAATTCAATAATTATTGATTATTTAAACAATCTTCGTCAACAAATTCTGAGCTTGGTCCTTTTTCAACAAATAGACTTTTGACGAATAGGCTTTCGACTATTTTTTAACGAATAGGCTCAATTTATTTATAATATCTTTCCGATGACTTTTTTGTATGATGCTTTTCAAATTTCCAAGAATTATTAATTATTTTGAAAAATTAAGAGTTGGGCCATTTTTCAACGAATGGGCTCAATTTGTTTATGGAATTACTAAGAATGTATTTCCAATAATCCTCTTTTACGAGACTTTGAAAATTTACAATAATTATCAATTATTTAAACAATTTTATAAACATATTTCGAGATTAGCTATTTTCGAAGTATAGGTACAATTTGTTTATGGATTTATCTGGGAATATCTTTCTGAAGACTTTTTTCTGTGTCGCTTTGTGAATTTACAATAATTCTCCATTGTTTAAACAATTGCAATTAAAAAATGATGAGTTTGGCAATTTTTCAACAAATTTGCTCAATTTATTTACGGAATTACAAAGAATGTATTTCCAATAACTAATAATATACTAATAATATACTAATAATAATAAATAATACTAATAATACAAGACGTAATAATAATTTAAACAATTTTCATAGAAAACTTTAGAGTTTGGCTATTCTTCAACAAATAGGCTTAATTTTTGTACAGAATAACTATGAATATCTTTCCGATTACTCTTTTCTATGCCGCATTGTAAATTTACAAGAATTTTTAATTATTTAAACAATTTCGATCAAAAAATTGAGAGTTTGACCATTTTTAACGAATAGGCTCATTTTTTACAGGATTGAGTAAGAATATATTTGCGGTGACTTTTTGCTACAATGCTCTGCAGATTTCTAAGAATGAATTATTATTTAAACAATTTTGATAAACAAATTAGGAGTTGGGCTATTTTTTAAAGAATAGGCTCAATTTGTTTACGTAATCAATATAGTATGTTTTCCAAATAACTCTTTCCTATGATAATTTGGAAATTTACAATAATTAATAATTATTAAACAATTTTCATAAATATATTCAGAGTTTAGGATTTTTTTCAAGAAATAAACACAATTTGTTTACAGAGTCAACTAAGATTGTCTTTTCGATGACTCTTAACTATGTTTTGTAAATTTACAAGAATTATAAATTGTTTCAAGAATTTTCTTAAACAAATTCAGAATGTGGCTATTTTTCAATGAATAGGGTCAAATTTTACATAATTAACTATGAATATTTTTTTTGAATGAAAAATCAACGGTTTAAAAAAAATTTATTTTTATTTAAAAATTTCATATATATTAGTAGAAATTGCATCTTTCTTGGATAAAAATTAAACGGTCAGTTCGAAAGTTGAACAATTTTGTTAAAAAGTATTCCTTTTCTCGTTGAAAATTCAACTGTTTTTTGAAAATTAGCCTTCTGGGGTTAAAATTTCATCTATATTCGTAGAAAATTTAGTTTCTAAATAAAATTCATATTTTGTTGTTGAAAAGTGAACTGAAATCTTTTTTTTGATGAAAAATCAACTATTTAAACAATTTTTTTTTTATTTCAAAAATTCGTCTATTTCAGTAGAAATCGCATCGTTCTTGGATAAAAATGCAGTTGTTTGTTAAAAAATTCAACAATTTTGTTAAAAAGTCATCCTTTTTTCATGGAAAATTCAATTTTTTTTTCAAATTTGCCTTTTTGAGTTGAAATTTCATCTATATTTGTAGAAAATTTAGTTTCTGAATAAAATTCATATTTTGGTGTTGAAAAGTCAACTGAAATCTTTTTTGATGAAAAATCAACTATTTAAACAGAAAATTCATCTTTTAATTTAAAAATTTATCTGTTTTAGTGGAAATTGTATCTTTCTTGGATAATAATGCGACTGTTTTTTTTATTCAAAAATTTTGATAAAAAGTCTTTTTTGGATGAGAAATCAACCATTTAAAAAAAAATTTATTTTAAAAATTCATCTATTCTAGTAGAAATTGCATCTTTCTTGGATAAAAATGCAATTGTTTATTCAAAAATTCAACAATTTTGTAAAAAGTCATCATTTTTTCGTGGAAAATTCACCTATTTTTTTAAATTTGTCTTTTTCAGTTAAAATTTCATCTATATTCGTAGAAAGTTTAGTTTCTGAATAAAATTCTTATTTTCGTGTTGAAAATTGAACTGAAATCATTTTTGGATGAAAAATCAACTATTTTTTTGAAAATTTATCTTTTTGTTTAAAAATTCATCTGTTTTGGTAGAAATTGTATCTTTCTTGGATAATAATGCAACTGTTTTTTTTGAAAATTCAAAAATTTGGATAAAAAAGCTTTTTCGGATAAAAAATCAACTATTTAAACAAAAATTCATTTTAAAAATTCATCTATTTTAGTAGGAATTGCATCTTTCTTAGATGAGAATGCAACTGTTTGTTTAAAAATTCAACAATTTGGATAAAGTCACCGTTTTTTCGGGAAAACTTTAACTTTTTTTTAATTTGCCTTTTTGAGTTAAAATTTCATTCACATTCGTATAAAATTTGGTTTCTGAATAAAATTCATATTTTGAGGGTTGAGAAGATTGGGAACTAAGAGGCCGAGATTTTGTGTAGAAATGAATAAGTAAAATTTTGGTGTAATCCATAAAAAAAAACTTAAAGCTTCATATATATCTATGATACACACCAATATATATATATATATATATATATATTCAAGATTTACAAATTTATTGATTCATTCTTAAAATACTTTATCCAAATTTCAAATTTTGCTGTTTAATAGCAGTTAATTTTAAATTGTTCAATTGAAAACTGTTACAAGCTTCCATTTTAATTGAACAATTTAAAATTAACTGCTATTACACAGCAAAATTTGAAATTTGGATGAAGTGTTTGAAGAATGAATCAATAAATTTATCAATGTTGAAAATTATATCGTTTACAAGAAATTTTAAATTAAAAATTTACAAATATTTGAAAATGGAACTTTTTTATTAAAAAATGTTAAAATCGAGCTTAAAAAATCTATAATTCAGAAACTTGTAGTTCAAAAACTCAATAATTTATAATTTTATACATATAAAATGCAAGCCTGTAACACTTTTCAATTGAACAATTTTAAATTTACAGCTGTTAAACTGCAAAATTTGAAATTTGGATAAAGTATTTAAAGAATAAATCAATAAATTTATCAATCTTGAAAATCATATCATTTACCAGAAATTTTAAATTGAAAATTTACAAATATTTCAAAAAAGATTTTTTTTATTGAAAAATTTAAAAATGGAACAATTCAAATTATTTCTATGCTTTCTATTTCAATCAATTCAGTTTAAAATGATTCAGTTTTGAATATTTGATTTATATTTTATTTATAATTTATGACTGATTGTCAAATATTGCTAAATATTTAAAAATTGTTCTTTTTTCAATTAAAAAATTTCAAATTGAATGAGTTAGAATGGAATATTTTAGACCTTAACAATATTGAAATAGGATTTAAATTAAATAAATGCATAGAATTATGAATCTATTTAATTGAAATTATTAAAAAATTTTAAATACTTTATAATGTTTTAATCAGAAATTTCTACAACTATTCAGGATTTCGAATTGAAACCAGTTCACTTTTTGATATTAAAATTTGTAAATTGTTTAATTTTGAACAGAATCGTCTTGTAAAACGAATTATTGTTCAATTTTTAATACTCGAACTTTGGTTTAGTCTTCAAAACATAATTCTGAAATTCATTAAATTTAAAATGAATGCTTAAAAATAAATATATAAAATGGAAAATTTTTTAAGTAAAAGATTTTAGAATTAAGAACCGCAAACTGAATAATTTAATAATTGCAAAAGTTAAAAACTGAAATTACCGTCAAGAAAAGGTGAAATCGAAATTATTTAAAATTGCTCTGATATGAAATGCATGTATGATGTGTCAAATTATTGGATGGATTTTTCTCCTAAAAATTTATAAAATTCCCGGCCACCCTCAACATTTTGGGGTGTTTGAAGCATTCCAAAATGGTTAATTTTACCCATTTTTTAAACACCATGAAGAAATTTTTTCCCATGGAAACAAAATAATCGCATGTTTAATTTTTCCCCATATTTTTATTACTGTTCACTACCAAAAACTAAACATACACAAAATTTTTCATAATTTTTTAACCAAAAGGATTTTTGTTTTAATTTTCAACACTTTAAATTTTGAGATTCAAAAAAATGGTTTGACCGAAATAAGGCTTTAGATGAAAAGTTGGTATAGGTGAGCAATTTTTGCGATGTATAAAATTCAATCAGAAAAAAAATGGAAAACGAACCGGCCTATTATTTATCCCTTTTATCATTTACAAAAATGATAGGCTGATAAATTCGTTATATAAATAATAAATCAAGCTGCAATTTAGTATTGGTCCTAATTTGTATTATTATTACTATTATTATGATTAGAAAAATTTGGGAAATATTCATACTCATAAGAGACGTGGAATTTGTTTATTAACATTTTTGTAAAAGACACAAGAATCCTGATTCTGGTCAAATTTAATATCCCATAATAACACCAATAAATTCATTTAAATTTAGAAATAAATGCTTAATTCTGGGTAAAATCATATCAGTTCTAGCACAATTTCCTGTATTTTAATATAATTTCGCTCTCCTTGGGATCATTGAGCTCAATATGACAAAACAGAATGCTTAACATGGGGGGGGGGGGGTATAACGGAAAGGAAGGGTGGATATATGTCTCTCGAAGCAAATAATCTGTTTAACAAAAATAGGAACACGCTCTGTAGTTATCGAAGGAAGATATGGGCCTCGTAGATAATAGAGTTCTAAAGATAAAACATTTCCAAGAACGAGAATATTCTCCGGAATTAATATGCTATACATATTTTCAAGCAAATATAATATTATACTATTTTTTCCTCAAATATCCTGCAAATAAATCTCTTCACATTTCAAAATATCGAAGAATAATATCAATTTAAAATATACAGTTAAATGTTTCATAGGTTCATATTCCAAAAATTTCAGTAAATTATAATAAAGTACAATATAAGAGAAAATTGTAATTTTTGTAAAAAATTGTAATTACTTGTAAAATTTGGCAAAAGTGTCTGAATTGTAGCAAAACATTTTAAGTTTTAATTTTACTAGAAACTACCAGTTTTTGCTAGAATTCGGATAATTTTACAAATAATTACACATTTTAATAAAAATATACAATTTTCGTTGTCATTTATTATAGTATTTTTTAAAAGATTCAGAATATTCGAATCATTTTGAATTACATTAAATCCAGTTAGATTTAATAATATTTAACTAATATAATCTTAAATTAATGAACTGCGAACTCACTTGGATTATTTATAATTGACTAGAATTCACTGAAGTTCATTCAAATTCTCGAAAATCTTAGAACTCTGTAAGACTGTCGTAGGGTTACCAGTTCTAATTTTACAAGGGAAGTGTCAGGTAATGTATTTTTTGTTTGGATTCCTAAATTTATTAAATAAAGGACAAAAGATAAATATTTCTTCAGAATGGCCGAGTAGTTCACTTCTGTCCAACATTTTTTTTCATTTCATTTATTAAAATGTTTAAATATTAATATCATGTTTAAAAAAATGTATTTATTTATTCATAATGGATGAGCATTTACATTTTTAAATAAGAGATTGAAAGATAACGAAATTGTATAAAAAATACAAATTTTCGTTCGTATTCTCATTTTGAAATATGTATAAAATTTTGAAGAAAAGGATAAAATTATTAAAGTTTATATAAAATAAATATTTGGCGAAAAAAGTTATAAAAAGCGAGTTTTTCATTGAAAGAAGGCATTTGAAATGTTTATTTTTGCACAATTTGAAAAAAAGTTTAGAAGGGAATTATATTTAAATGTTTGAATAAATAAAATGCAAGAAAAAACTGGAAAAAGTGTAGACAGCGAGAATGGAGAGCGGAACCTTTCGGCTACAAAACCGGACACGCTACCGCCTGAGCTACTCAGAGAATTGAAAGATATATTTTTCTATTATATAGGACTGTCGAGGAAAAGGGTCGATTGAAAAATCTCGAAATATAAAATTCGCGACACTAAAATTCTCGAATTGGAAAAGTCCCGAATAATAAAATAAATTTTTTTTTTCATATTATTTGTTGAATAAAAATACAATAATCAAATATTTTCATATAAAAACTACTCTTAATGCCTAAAGTTTCTAAAATTATTGTTTTAATTTAAAATAATAATAATTTGAAAATATTTCATCCAGAAATATATGTTTTTCGATTATTATTTTAAATTTAAACAATCATTTTAGAAACTTTAAAGATTAAAAATAATTTTTTGTATATAAAAATATTTGATTATTGTATTTGTAATAAATAAACAATATTTATAAAGAAAATGTAATTGTTTGAATTCAGGAATTTTTTAGTTCGGATATTTTATAATTCGGCTATTTTTTGTCGGTAATTTTATTTTTCGGTAATTTTCAAATTCGGTCATTTTATAAACTGTGGTGAATTTTATTTTTCGGGATTTTCAGTCGTCCCCGGAAAACTTGAAAGTCGTTTTTCTCTAAAATGACCAAATATTGGGATCTAGGAATTTCAAAATTTTACTTTTTTTCACAATTTTGACTTTATTTACAAAAATTATGAATCCAAACAAAAAAAATTGAATTTCAATATCAAACATCTTTCTCATACCGAAAATTTGTCAATTTTATTAAACAATTATGGGTTGATCGACCTAAACTATTTCTGCCTCGATAAAGCCGTGTTCCTGCAGCTTTTTCACAATACAGGCGAAAACTTTAACTGCAAATTTGAAAGTCGTGCCAAGCGAGATTTGGGAAAAGTTGGTGAAGAAGAATAAGAGCTGGTAACCGATTTTAATGCGTGATCTGCGAAAGTGTAACGAGAAGCGCTACAAACTCGACGAAGCAAGTGCCTAGAGTCTAGAATTAGATATCAATAACCGTCACCTTTCGGCTAACAGATTTTTTTTTTTATTGCGGTGGGTTATGTTTTCGATTGGAGCGACTTATAGAGTAGAGATAATAGATTAAGGGCAGCTCTCGTCTTTGATAAATGTTCGGAAGAAGTCCTTTTGTTCAATCACCTTTCGTACGACCTTGGCGATTTTTCTAACTCAAGTCATGATCCACTTAAAAGTGCGTTTTTCACTCGAGTAAGTAAAGGGACGTCCATAAACTACGTTACCAATTTCGAGCTTTTTCACGACCCCCCCCCACCCCCTCCAACGAAAGTAACGTGGAAGTTGGCTAAACACTGATATTGCGTTTATTCTGCGATTTTTCGGCTTTCTGATGAGTCCAGTTGCCAATCTGAATAATTAAATAGTGAAGAATAAAGAATACAAAAAATAAAGAATGAAGAATAGTCAAGAATAATTTAAATATTGAAATATCAGACTTCACAGCACACTTTGAAAAACAAATAGTTCAACTTTAAAAAAAAAGAAGAATTTTCAACAAAATAGTGGGACTTTTAATCAAATAGTTAAATTTTAATACCAAAAAGACAAACTTTTATAAAAACAGTAGAATTTTCTGAAAAAGTTAATTTATTATCAAAGAGTTGTATTTTTGACTGAAGAATATGAATTAAACAAAATAGTCACATTTTTAACTCAAAAAATATAAGTTTTCAACAAAATAAGAGATTTTTCAATACAAAAGATAATTTTTTACTGAATAGTCGAATTTTTAACCAAATCGTTGAATTTTCAACAATGAAGTTGATTTTCTATCAAATAGTTTAATTTTATACCAAACTGTTGAATTTTCAAGTCAAAAGAAGATTTTTGTACAAAATAGTTGAATTTTCAAGAAAAAAGTTCATTTTCAACCAAATAGTTTACTTCTGTACCTAATTGTTGAATTTTGAAACCAGAAAGACGAATTATCTAGAAACCCGTTTAATGTTCATTCCGAAGCTATGATTTTTAAACAAAAAACTTAATTTTCTATCAAATAGTTACATTTTTCATACAAAAATTGAATTTTCTGCTAAAATAGTTGAATTTTTAATCAAATAGGTAAATTTTCAAATCAAGAAGACAAATTTTTTCGAAAACAGTTGAATTTTCAACAAAAAAGTTAATTTTCAAATAAAAAAAGATAATGTTTCTACTCTAAAAGATTTAACTGAAAAAAGATAATTTTTAAACAAAATACAAGATTTTTCAATAAAAATCTTAAATTTCTTCCGAATAGTTAACTTTTTAACCAAATAGTTGAATTTTTTACAAAATAGTTGAATTTTCAACAAATAGGTTTATTTTCAACCAAATAGTTTAATTTTCTACCAAATTGTTGAATTTTCATGCCAAAAAGACGAATTTTCTACAAAACGGTTGAATTTTCATCAAAAAAATTCATTTTGAACCAAACAGTTTACTTTTCTACCAAAATGGTGGATTTTGAAACCAAAAACGAATTATCTACAAAACAGTTTAATTTTCAATCCAAAAATATGAATTTTTAACAAAAAATTTATTTTTTACCAAATAGTTACATTTTTAACCAAAGAAATGAATTTTCTACAAAAATAGTTGAATTTTTAACCAAAGAGTTAAATTTTTAAACCAGAAAGATGAATTTTTTGGTAGACAGTTGAATTTTAAACAAAAAAGTTGAATTTTCGACCAAAAAATATGATTTTTACAAAATAGTTGAATTTTCAACCAAAAATATGAATTTCCAATAAGACAGCTCATTTAAGACCAAATAGTTTATATTTCTACTAAATTGTGGAATTTACAAACCAAAAAGATGAATTTTCTACAAAACAGTTGAATTTTCAACTAAAAATATGAATCTTCAATTAAATGTTTCATTTTTCTGCCAAATGGTTGAATTTTAAATACAAAAAGACGAATTTTCAAAAAAAATAGTTGCATTTTGAACCCGAAAATATCATTTTCTACAGAAAAAGTTTCTACCAAATAGTTAAATTTTCAACCAAGTAGTTGAATTTTCTACTAAAATAGTTTAATTTTCCACCAAAAATATATAATTGTAATAAAAAAGTAAATTTCCAATTAAAGTGATATTTTCAACCAAAATGATTAATTTTTATCCAAAAAAATGCAATTTTTCTAAATTAAAACTTTCAATCAAGTAGTTGATTTTTCATCCAACAAAGATTTTTATTTGATTTCCAAAACAGTTGAATTCAACCAAAAAATACGAATTTTTAACAAAATAGTTAAATGTTTAAATTAAACAGATTCATTTTCAACCAAACAGTTGCATTTTTAACCAAAAAGGTGAACTTTCTAAGGAAAAAAAAGAATTTTCTGCAAAATACATGAATTAGTTGAAATTTCAACTAGAAAAGATCAATTTTCAACCGAATAAAACTAGTTTTTCAAAAACATAGTTAAGTTTTCAATTAAAGAGACGAATTTTCAACGAAAAGGATGAATCTTAAAAGAGTTTCACACTCAACCAAAAAGCTGACTTTTCAAATGGGAAAATGAATTTTCTACAAAAAAGATGAATTATCAACAAAAAACATGAATTTTCAACCAAAACAGATACATTTTTAACCAAGTAATTGAATGTTTAACCAAAAAAAATAGGAATTTTCGACCAGAAATGTAATAGTTGGATTTTCAATTTAAAAAAATTTAATTTCAATAAAAACTGAAACGAATTTTCAATAAAATAGTTAAATTTTCAACCAAGAAGGGGAGACCACCCTACAGTAGATAATTATCCTTGAGTAGATAATCATTAATTATAAGAACAAATATAACTAAAATAATAAATTCTAATTTTAATATATTGACATGTATCACTTCTTAACTATTAGTTACATTAAATTAATTATTTTACATACGTTATAATTTTAAATTAATTATAATCTACTGAAGGGTGGTCCCCCCTAGGTGAATTATCTACCAAAAGATGACTTTTCAACAAAATAATTCAAATTTCTACCAAATAGTAGAATCTTTGAACCAAATCAGACGAATTCCGAACGGAAAATATAATAGTATACTTTTCAACCAAAAAAATTAACTTTTACCCGAAAATAGTTGGATTTCTTTATTGGGTTCTATTAGAGTAATTCGTATTTAAGTGAAAAAACGGGTAAATTTCTTGAAAACAGAAAAAAAATCTTCAAAAAAGGGAAAAATAGAGGAAAGAGTGTGAAATCTGAAAGTGATTTTTAAACTTATTAAATTATTATTGAACTCAATCATTGCAGGGCTATCTTTCTGAAAATTCGCACCCTCTGTTACAATTATTCCCGCAACCAACCAAATTTTTTTTTTGGGCAAACCCACCCCCTCAAATTGGTAAAGTAGTTAATAGACAGCCCCTAAATTTCGTTTGCGAAACGTGGGAAAATAGAGAGCTTCTTCTAACAGTCTCGACGATCTGCCGATGTCATCCATCGTTTCGTGATTCCACTTTTCGTTCCGTTTCTTGAAGAGGAGAAAAAGAACCGCAATTTCTACACCACTCTCTGTGTCTCTGAGGCATCAGGTTCTCGATATTTCACAGACACGCAGGTTTGAGTTCGACCGTTTCTGATATAACTTACTAATTAAATATTATGAACACGCGGCCACAATCACACCCGACTCGTTTGTCGTCATCAGCAGCAGGGTTGGTTGATGACGTTGTTTGATTGGTCTATAAGTGTTAAGATTCGTGTGCCTCAAGCACCGGATGTTCCCTTCGATGTATCCCCGCGAATCTCGCCGACGCACAAGTCGTAGGGCTCTCGATTTGACACCTACTGCTTGCTTCTGGATGAGCCATTGCAGTCGGAAGTCAAGATCGAACGACTTGGCGAAATCCGCTGTCAGTAGACCCACGAAACTGGCACCCACTGTGGCGTTGTGTGCACTCTCTCGATTGCTGCCTCCAGTTGCGCAATCGTCTCCTCGATGTCGTTGTTCACAATCGTCAGGTCGAAGAAGTGGCCGTATGCCTGCTTCAACATGTTCGACTCCTTCGCCAGGCGCTCTAGACTTCCGTCGTACTGCAAAATAAAACATATTTCTCGGTGATTCTGAAACCAATCTATTCACAGGGATCACAGCGCAAAAGAAGCTCAAAAAAGGGGAAATAGGGTAATTTTCTCATGAAGAAGGGCAAAATAGGGGAAAGATGAAACATTGATTTTTACATGTGGAAAAGAGCAAACAACTTTTTTATAAGAAATGTTATATTTTTCAATAATTTCTACCATTTAAGAATTTATTTTTAAAAATTGGATATACTTAGGTCGTTGTAAATCCATTCACAGTGATATAAAAGAGGCAGAAAAAAATAAAATTAGTTAAATACACAATTTTAATATGTATAACATCCTTCTCTTAAATATTTCATTCCAAGATTTGTCATTTCTTTATTATTTATTATTATTTTATTGATTTTTATTATTTATTTTTTATTTTTTATTTTATTATATTTATTTTTATTCATTATTTATTTCAATTCATACTTGCAATGTAAATTTAAAACTACGCTCTTCAATAGAGCGAAGTAAAAATGCTAAAATTAATCGAATTGTTTGAGCTGAATGAATAGCAATTTGTGGGTCGACATCCAAAACAAGTGAAGAAAAAAATGTTTTGAAATCGGTTAATATCTTCTGTTCTCTTTTTTAAATTAACAACTTAAAATTTTTAGAATTCAAAAATAAATTTGACCTTACTTAGAGTTTTTTGAAAATGTCCAAAAAATTTCTTCAGCTTGAACGAAAGAAATATGTTATTATTTTTTAATAAAGGAAACATTTTTTTATTGGTGTTTATAACGTTCCAAAATCCAAAAAAACAAGTGCATATGACTCAGTAAAAAAAAAGAACTTTTTGCACATTTTCAAACAATTGTTATTGAGCAAAAAATTTATGTTTAAATTTCGTAATTTTTTATTATTGTTCACTAGTGAAAGCTGTAAATATAACAAATTGGTTATAATTTTTAAACCAAAATGAACAATTCATAACTAATTTATTTAAGTGCAATATTTGCTTTAATTATTATTCAATAATGGGTACACTTACTAATTTCAGAGAATTTTCCGCGTAATTCAAATATCGTATATTTAAAGAGAAAAGAGAAAATAGGGGAAGTTTTTCGAAAATAGGGGGAAAAAGGGGAATTTCAAGAAAAAAGGGGAAACTAAGAAAAAAAGGGGAAGACTGTGCACCATGTACTTACTTTTACGCCTTCTTGAACTACTTCCGCTAGGCTAATTGAAAGAAAGAATATTTTTCTCCATTTCGATCATTTGAACGTTCGGAACTTCAGGTACACGAATTTTTGAAGCCTTTTGCAATTCAATATTGCATAGTTTTAATTGGTTTAATTTAAAAAATGTTTAATTTAGAATTAAAAAAAAATTTACTTTTAAATCTGAAATTATGAAATATTGAATTATTAAAACTGTAATTATACAATTTTGTAAGTTTCAACATAAAATTGTTGCATTTCGAACGCTTCAAACTATTAAGGATTTTTATTTGAAATAAAACTAATACTAATACAATCCTCAAAAATTTAATTAAAAATTGAATAATTTCAAACGCTATTAATATGAAGAAGAGTATAATTTATACAAATGTAATATGCAATGTTTAGGTTTTGACTACTTTCTATTTAAAGTTTATAATTTTGGACTGTTTAAAATTGAAATTGTTCTATTTTGAATATGAAATTATTCAATTTGAAATGTTTTGACATTATAAATTCTGTTAGGCTTTTATTATAAATTATTGTACAATTTTAACGATTACAAGTTTTAAATTTTAAATGTGAAGTTATCTGAGAATGTAGAGATGAAGTTCGGTTCTGTTAATAACAACAACAAGCAACAAACGTAAGATAACACAAAGAAACTTTATCAAACACAATTCGCGAATAAACTAGTTTTTATCATTATTAGACCAAAAACTGTAAAATAATAGTATCGTTGTACCAAACTAATCATCAAACCAGTAAAAAATAATCGAGAGGTTTGAAGCCTGTAAAGTAAATAAATAATCTGAGGGGGTTATTTTGGATGTGTTCAAAGCAAAACAATGTGATCAAGGGACTTTTTCTTACGTTATTGTTTATCCATGTTTTGTATCATGAATGCAATCAATTCATTCGAAATTTTTTTAACTTACAAGTTTCAATGTCAAAATTGTTTAATGCTTAAATTTTGAATGCCTACAATTAAAATTGTCTACTTATTGAGGCATTGAATGGTAATCATTTGAAATTAAAAAATTAAAAATCTGATTATTTTTGCATTTTTCTGTATACATTCTACTTTAGATCGTGTATTGAGTAAATTCGTCAGGCTTTCTAAGTGATTCATAAAAGGAGATGCACGAGGGCGCCGACAAATACTATTTCTCAGAATTTTCACAGGACATTCCTGCGGTGTGACGTGCACCTTAAAAACAAAAAATTCAAAACCCGCAGCGCTCGAAGACGTCCACGAGGTCGACTAAAATCTACGAGGTAAATGTTCGACGGCTCGTCTTTCGAGCCTCGCTAAGCACTCAAAAAATACTGAAAATATCATGAAAACGGAGCAGTAAACCTTACCCAAAGTTCTCTGGCGTCGTGGCCCACACCCTCCGGGGAGTTAAATGCACTGAATTTTCGCGCACTCGATTTGAACGCACTCAATTAACCGGCACGATTTAGAGAGAAATCAAAATTTTTTTCGATCAAGGACTCGAAAAAATTCAAAATGACTCGCCCTCAGAACTGTCCCGACTGTGATTACGGTGCGAATGAATGTACGAGCACACGGCACGTCATGTCCAAGAAGCCAGCGCCAGCGTTGAGAAAACTCAGTAGAGAAAATTCCTATCCTAGGAACTTCATGAGCGTTCGTCAGAGCAATCGATTCGCCTTTGCTAGAGAGCGTTCCTCATTTTTAGAGCAAGTGCCGACGATCACCGACGATGTAAACTCCAGGAGATCAAGTAAAAAAACTCCTTTATTTGGAAAAGTCCTCAGGCTCAGGGCCTGTCCTCAGTGCTCAGTGGCAGTTCGGCTAAATTCCGCGGGAGAGCGACTGTTGTCAGTGGCTGTCGGTAATACAGAGAGCGAAGTATAGTTTTACCTAAGCAAGGTAAGCGCCTGCAAGTTTTAGTGTATTTTTTTTATTCGATTTTTTCCCTGTTTTTATCATATTTGCTACACAAATGTATATATCCAAGTCATTGCTATGACGCTTTCAGAATGATAGGGGTTTTTATCAAATTTGAAAAGAAATAATTTTTTAGTCAGTTCAGACTAATTTTTACTGTCACAAACTAAAATTTTGAAAACTATTGTACCTACATAATTTGTTTTAAAACGGACCCCGCCCCAAAAAATCTAGTCATAATCGGTCCTACATTCCTTTTGAAAAATTTCCTTTATTTTCATGAACTACCAGCAAAGCTAAAAGATAATAGCAAAGAAAAATTAAAAATTGTAATCATTCGGAATTAAAATCAATTAACAAGTTGAACAATTTCAAAATGAAAGTGCGCTCAATGCAAATTTGACATTTTAAACGTAATTATTAACTTATTGAAGTTTATAAAGAATGCATGTAGCTTAATTTAAAAAAGTTAAAGCGCCCTTTTGTATGAAAGACAATTTTAAAAATTCATCGAGACTTTTTTAACGTAAATGTCTTCTTTGTAAAAATAATATATATATATATATATATATTTTTTTTTAATTTCTAGAGTGGAAGCAAGAGAGGTTCCTTTTTGTTGCAGCTCCTTTGGAACCAAAAATTGGTTCCAATAGAAACCCCAGTTTTTTCTGTGAGAGATCGATTTTTTTTACATACAACCTTAAAGTGAGTGCAAGGAGAATTACGGAATTCGTACAGAATCAGCCTTATACTGAATTCAAGGGAATTCAAACCTTTCACTGCATTTCAGAGAATTCAAGTAAATTGAAGTCCTTTAATTAATTTTCCATGTTATTTTTTACGTTTTAAACTAAAAATACGCATTATAGCGTAAGGTGGTTCTAAGCAAGTTTGTATATATAATTTAGGCACATATTTTGTTAAATTAAATGTTACGGTGGCTTGTGTTCTTTTTCCAGAAATTTAATTTTTTAATTTTTAATCTTACTTTTTACGATTAATGGAAAATCTACTCGTTCTATCTAAAAATTACTAATAAGAAATTTGTAGATCCTTTTTGGTTGAACAACGTTTGTCCAATAATTTTTTTTCGTACCTTGTGTTGTTTTTCAACAAATTAAATTTTTTTATATTGAATGCTATTTTTTACGATTAAAACAAAAACTACGCGTCCTATCAAAAAATTACTGATGACAAATTTGTATGAGTTTTTACTCTTTTTTGAAAGAGCAACTTTTTTCTATTAGTTTTTTTCGTCTCTTATGTCGATTTTCCAAAAACTTGATGTTTATATTTTTAATGTTATTTTTTACGATTAAAACAAAAACTACGCGTCCTATTAAAAAGTAATTAATAACAAATTCGTAGATCTTTCTTGGTTGAACAATTTTTGTCTTTTCATATTTTTTCTTATCTTGCATAGTTTGACCGCAAAATGGGATTTTTTGATTTTTGATTATTTTTTGTGCGATACAAATTTGAATTTTCGATTTTTCAAGAAAATTCAAAAATTTCATCTGGTAATCGTGTAGGGCTTTTAAAAAGCAACGCTTTTCTTCTCTAGACTTTTTTTCATATTGTGCGCTGTTTGGCTTAAAATGTTCATTTTCGTTTTTTATTTTTTTATTTTGAGAATGCTATAACTCTGATAACTTTCTTTTTATTGAAAAAAGTTCTAATGATAAATTATTTGAGTATCAGAGTACTATGGATAGCCGTACATAGAATTTTTAAATTTTGAAAAAAATGGTCTAAAAAATTTAGAAAATGCTCTAACTTTTTGAATTTTCATCCAAAATAGCTGGTTAATAAACTCGATCTTTCTTTTTGGTTTCTAAACACGTGAGCCAAAGCATAATCCAATCAGATTAGTCTTTCAAAAGTTATGCGGTATACAGACGATAACGACGATTAAAAGAAATCTGCGACAGTCATTAAAATTAAAAGGATTAAAAGCATTAAAAGGATTTTTGGCGCAAATTAATATAAATTAAGTTATTAAAAATATTGACTTTTTCTTCAAATCATTTTTTGTTTTCAAAATCTCGAAAAATATTGATTTTGGAAAAAAATGTTATTCAAAAAATTCGTAGATCTCGTCGAAACACATATTTTTTATATTCATACTTTTTTTCTAAAATTAATATTTTTCCGAGAAAAATTACAAAAATTAATTTCCAGATTTTTTTTGTTGGGCGTTGGAAAAGGGTTTCGGTGTAAGTGGGTGGATAGAGTGTGGATCATATCCACTTACGCCAACTCCCTTTTCCAACGGACAAAAAAAACCACACGACCTAATATTGGGCATTTTAAATGGCCCACACCCCCTCCCATCACTAATGCCGATCCCTGTTCCAACGCCCCCAAAAAAATCACGCATTCTAGTGGTGTTTATTTTTTTGTAACAGAAAATCTGAAAAATCATTTGTGTCACTTTTCTCGAAAAATATTTTTTTTAGAAAAAAGAATAATTTTGAAAAATATGAGTTTCGACGAGATGTACAACTTTTGTGAACAACATTTTTTGATAAATTAATATTTTTCGAGATATAAAAAAAAATAATAAAAAAAGAGTCAAAATTATTAATAACTTCATTTATATTAATCTGCGCCAGAAATCCTTTTAGTGATGTTTTCGGAAGCATACCCTTTTATTATTTATTTTGTCGCTTTGCAGAAAATTTTAATTCTTCATTTTCAATATCATTTTTCACCATTAAAAAAAATGAGTCTTATCGAAAAATAGTGTTTACAAAATTTATAAAACTTTTTAAGATAAATAATTTTTCTCATACACATTTTTTCGTACATTGCATAGTTTAACCAAAAAATTTAATTTTTTATTTTTAATAACATTTTTCACGAATAAAACAAAAACTATGCGTTTTATCAAGAAAATAGTTTTAAGAAAATTTATAGATCTTTTCGAGATAATCCATTTTGCATTTCAACTTTTTTTTCCATATCTCGTATAGTTTACCTGGAAAATGGAATTTTTTATTTTTTAAAAAGCATTTTCGATGGATGAAATCAGATCCATTGGTCAAAAATGGCTGGTTAACGAACTCTTCCTTTCTTTTAAGGCCTTGAAATATTGTGCCACAGCCCAAAGGACAGCCCAATACGATAATTCCTTCGAAAATGATCGTGTTCACAGACAACGATAACGATGGTAGATAGATAGACACCGAAGTAAATTCCATTTTTTCTCCATCAGTGAGTCTGAAAACGTTGAGGTTTATTAAATCCGCGAAGGCAATTTTCACGTAAAACCAATACCTTCTCATTGAGATGAGAATGTAAAAAGATTTCAACGAGTTCAAAGAGGGTTAGTTCAAGGGAATTGAATTAAATTCAACAGAATTTGGTAATGATTGCCCGTCGTTTCGCTCTTTTGCTATTTCTGCAACACGCACTTTTGGTTTTAGTCACGACAAATTAATTCCAGGAACCCACTGCATCTGCGGCCCAAGCCCAGTCCATCAAGACGTAATAAGAAAGGAATCGAGAACAAAGAAGACCTTGTTCTGCCGATTTTCGGTATGTGGTCTCAGACTTGCGTTCGTCGGCCCTGGCACGTGTTATATTAGAAAAGTGGCAGGGATGGGTGATCTAAAGAGCATTAGAGTGGGTCGGGGGGAGGGGCACGAGCGTGAGAGAGTGAAGTTAGGAGAGTCGAGGGACATAGCTTAACACAGTTGCACAGCGTGCGTACCGAGTTTCGGCAATCGTAGCCTTAGGCAATCTATTCCCCTCCTCTTTCTCTCCCCCCTCCCCCTGCCACTCGCAAGAGAACTGAAACCTCCTCCCTGGCCCTCTTGCCCCCACCATCCCGAGAACTCCTACTATTGCGACCAACCGCATTTGCATCGGCACCGATGACCCATATACGCATTCTTCCTCGGTACGATTCATCCGACTTTTTCAGCTTCTAGATTTCAACTTTCCATTTCTGCGGTCGACACGTGTCGTGCAATCAGTCCTTGACGAGAAATCGCGATTAGTGGCTAAAAGCGTATTGTTACAACTTTTGACGAAGAGAAGGGGCCTAAAAGTGGTACCGGGTTCTGAAGTTTAGAGGGTCCGGATTAGATGACACTACTTCTCGTTTTGTTTTGTTGCTAGTGCTTGAGGAAGTAGCGCTGAAGAGTTTTTTTTTAATGTGGCGCGCTTATGACTGGCGTAGTGAATATTTCACGAATCGGCGATCTATCCGTGATCGAAGCAGGAGTACCACTAGGCAGTAAAAAATAGAAAGGGTGACTGTGTGGAGTTAACAGAAATATTCCTTTCACTCGGTGAACTTTGGATGTTCTTCGGTAGGAGGCGGCATTGATTTCGACGCTCAAGAAGACGGATAACGGAAGTGTTGGTTTCCAACTGTGTTCAGTCAGTAGTGTTAGCCGAAATTGAATCAGTGAGAAACTTCAAGTTTTTAAAATAAATTAAAATTTGGAACTCCCGGGATTTTGAATTGGTGTTTCACAGTGGCGTTGGACCGCGAATTCTGTTGGAAAAGTAATGATCTGTCGCAGGGGTGATTAGAAAGTGCGGCTGAGATGTATGTAAAGACATTTTTGAAATCGATGTGCAAAATTCGATTGCATCACGAATCAAGAGCTTGATCGACCTTGTGCGAAAGACATCCACGCGCGGCAAGCAACGGTGTTGACAATGACTCATGAATGAGGAGCACGAGTAAATAACCAAAACCGCTTTCGAGACCTTCGTACTTGTCACATCTCACCTAATTGATGATCGCCGGTACGTTGCATTTTTTCAAAGAACAAATACTGAGCATATATTAGACGATTATGAGTTTCTAAAGTAAAGTTGCAACGAGAGTGTTGCGATCGAGGTTATGACAAGGTCTTCCGTTTATTCTATCCTTTGATTCTATAGGAGAAAAGGCCGAAAATACTATTTTGAATATTAATTTGTATTTAAAAAAAAGAAAACATACATATAAATAATTTTAAATGTTTAAATAAAATTTAAAATAGAAAGGAAAATAAGGGAATCACTTGCCAATTAAAACATAAATTTAATCTTTTAGAATTGTCTTTCGTTTATGGGTAAAAATTTGTAAACTAAGGCTTCTAATTTTTAGTGACGTTAGGGTATAATGAAATTTACTTGCCACCATTAGTTATTCTCAGTGTTTTTAGCGGAGATTAAGTGATTACAGATTTCCCATAATCTTTTTATGTTTATCAATTATTGCATTCTACTACAATCTATCAACAGTCCAACAAATTTTACTATATATATATATATATATATATAACATAGGTTATACTTTGTGTAGCTCAAGTCTCAATAGAATCACATTTGTTAACACCTAATATTTGCCTTTGTTAAAGTTAACTTTAGAATTAGTTGAGCTGTAGCATTACTTATGTATATGCTATAAATCTTCTTTTCAATTATCACATTTTATAAACTCAGTATAAACATATTTTTTCTATCTAATTGTGTTCCTCAAAATTAATTAGTGAATGATTAGTGGTGAAAAGTCTCCCCGAAAAAAATGAAAAACTAGCCTCAATGTTTACTTTAAATAAATAATTATGACTGAAATTTCTCACTAAAAATGTTATGCCAAATGTATTAACAATATTCGACCAAAGTACTATTCTATTTCAGAATAAAGAATGCCATTGAAGTCATAGGAAATTATTCAAAAAATTTTTCTCAATTTGTTCAAGCGAACGTGATGTTGAGTGAAGTGTTTAAAACTGAATTATTTCAAATTCAAGAAATCAAATTTAAGTAGTTTTAAAGTTTCAGATTTAAAACGATTAAACTTGAAGATTCTCGAAATTAATGATAACACATTTGAAGGTTCATCGTAAAGGAAAAAATTTTTAGACTGAATTACTGTTTAAAAAATAAAGCTTCGAGATTAAGTAATTTTGAACTAAAAACCTTTTAAAATATTAAAGAATTGAACATTTTTAATATTTAAAACTGAATAATTAAAAAAGTTTTAAATCTATTTGGCCAGATTTAAGCATTTCAAGCTTAAACCACTTTTCAGTGAAAAGTGAGCCATAATTCATTCTAGTGCAAATTTCTACAAATGATTAGTTTTATTTTAATATTTCTTTTTCTAATTATGTATCAACTTTTCACTTTTTTCACTTTTCATAAGACTCAAGAGATTAATTTCTAACTCAAGCCATTCAAAAATTAAAGGAACAGAAAAACTCTCTTAAACTGAACTAATAAGATTTCGATGCAATGGTTGAAATAACTAGAAGAGTGTCACTGGTATCACTTTAGTAAAACTCAGTGAATTCTCACTGCTTCAAATTTGAAGATAAATGTTAAGAGATATTGTCTACATTTAAATGAGTAACTGGTTTCATTGATTAATCAGCCAATTTGCCTGATGCTTCACACTCTTTAAATTCAGTTTAATTCAATCAGTGGAAATTCACTGATTTTAGTCATATTTCAATGGTTGTTCAGTAGTAAAAGTTATTGAAATTTCAGTGACGCTTCTTACGGGAACTTCATTCACTTTTTCTACTGAGAAATTAGTGAAAAAATACTAGAATTTCAATGAATTTTCACTGATTCAAATTATTAATTCTTTTAAAGGGCCTAAAATTTGCCGAAAATATGTGTTTGATATTTTGTTAGAACATATATTAAATACAGTTTCGAAACTTGCGTTTCAATCTCGCTCGACCTTCCTTCAGTGTTTATAGATAAACAGAAAGAACACTTTCAACTTGAAAGCGTTATGATATAGATAAATTTCTAATTTAAAGTGCGTAATAAATTGAACATTTGTGAATTTCAAAAGTTAAAAAAAAAAACAATATAGCTATTTTGGAATGAACGTTAGAATTAGAATTTCAAAGGAATTTTTAAATCATCAAAATTTAAAAATAGAAACCTAAAGATTTCTAAATGTAGAAATTGAAACCAACAATTCTACGATTTGAAATTGTAAACCTAATGTTTCTTGGAATAATATGTAATTTGATCCTTCACATTGAGATAACATTGGTAGAAGGTTTTTTCTGTGAGTAGGGGCGCTTACCCGTTACTTTCCTCTAAATTTTGCACTCCCAAATTTGACGAGGTCAGTGGACCGCAAACCTTGGTTCCTTAGAAAGGCGCTTCGTGAATTCTAACGCAAGTATGGAGCGCTAAATCGAAATACCGTTGGATACACAATTTGCTCAAGAACGCTAGATTTTCGCATCACACATCTTTTGAGAATACACTCTAATGATACATACATAATTTCAATTTTAGAATTGATATTAAAGAGGCTAGAGTAGTTTAAAACCGTAAGGAAAAGCCGTAATGCAAGTTTTTTTTTACAACTTTATATCTAAATGCCACGTGAGCGTGAAAAGGTTACATAAGAGAGCGACTTGTTTTGATATTTTGAGCACTGAGTTGGACGTATTTTTATAGATTATTTCTTGGGTTACATTTTTCAAATCTCACATTAGCTGTTTCCTCTATTTCTTATGCAAAATTTTGGTTATTTAGTAATATACTCTCTAAATTCTGGTCTTTGAAAATTCACTGAATATCAGTGCAACTTTACTGGGAATCAGCGTTGTACTTCTGCATATTTTAAACAGTGAAAATTGACTAAGGGCGCAGTCCCATGGAGGTAGATTAGTAAAATAGTGGAACAGTTTTGACGGATGAGGTGACTGCTAGAGCTTGTGCAGGCACCTCATTGGTCAGAACTGTTCCACTATTCTACTTATCTACCTCCATGGGTCCGCACCCTCAGAATCATTAACAGTTAACTGAAAATCTAGTCACTCTTTAAATCTGAAATAGAAAAAAAAAAAAACTAATTGAAATAGTGCGACGTCGTTTACCAAACGCTTTAGTACATATTTCTATTACTAATTAGAAGTTTTGTAATTATTCATAGTTATATTACACTAACTGAATTAGTAGAAGTTCAGTTTCTTTTAATTAATTTGGTAAACAAATGGTAGCTAAGTAAATTAGTAGAAAATTACTAATTATTATTAGAAATGCTTAAACGAACTGATAAACGTTTTAGTACTCTTTTAACGAGTTATCTTCTGATAACTAAAATTTAGAGAGCACATTTCACTGATTTTTAAAAGAAAAAGGTTAGTGAAACTTCCGTAAGCGAGAAATCGGCGAGGAACTACTGGAATTTCAGTGAGTTGTCATTGTACCTTAGTGAATTTTTACTGATTGAAGTAGTCAGACGTACGTCCCTGATTCATAGTGAAATTACACTAAGTCAAATTAAGACAATATTTTCATTCACTATTCAATATACTTAAATTTTTGTTTGCAGAATTTCTAGAATAAAAGTTCCAAAAAGGTTAACGTGGCATACTCTCTGAATTTGAATCAATGTTTCATTTTTGAAGATATGAATCAGTAAAAATTTACAGAAATATCACTCGTTGTTTACTGATTTCTAAGTGAGAGCAGTTACGAAATTTCAATTACGGTTACTAAAAATTTTATTTATATTTTTACTGTAGAATCAGTTCAAAATTACTGAAATTTCGCGAATTGAAATGTTAAACTATTAGTCACAGATTGTTTGTGTAATTCCACTCTCTAAATTAGTATCAGTGAGAAGTACGTCACTGAGTCAAATCAGTAAAGATTTCGCTGATGTATCAGTGGGGTTTCACTGATTTTTGAGCAAGAATCCTTAATTATTTCACCCAATTACCTACTTCTCACTGATTCAAACTTAGAAAGCACTGATTGAAATTTACACGCAGAAAAGGCAACCGCAAATTTTACTGTTCAGAGTATTCGTGGATTTAACTGAACTTCTTATAAAATCTACCAATAAGTCATGTTGTCCAAACTCCATATACGTATCGCACTGTCAGTAAATTTTATGGATCTTTCTTTTGCGTGTAGAGAGTAAAAATAAAAGTGTACCTCTTCATCATTTAACAAAGTCCGAAATACCTTTTGTTAGTGAAATTAGTGAAATTCGACGAAAATTTCAATACTTTTTCACTGATAATAAGATAATTTTGATAAATTTTCGCAGTAATTTCTCTTATCTGATTGAAAAATTAGTCAAATTCAACTGATTTTCAGTCAAATAATTTGAGAATGTCAGATTTGCAGAGTTGCAAATTAGCAAATTTTAACTGGGAATTATTAGTAGAAGTTTTCTACTAATTCAGATTTAGAGAGTGACATCTTGATTATTTATTTATGCATTAATGTTAGTAACGCAATTTAAATGATAATACATTACTTTCAGCTGGAGGAACAGTTGGGAACGGGTGCGAAAGAGGAGGGAAGTCTATACTAGAAGGTGGCAGTGACAGGGGCGGTGAAGGTCACGGGGTTGGGCCCAGGGGTGGCATCATGGACTCTCAACAACAACAATTTTGCCTTAAATGGAACAGTTTCGGCAACAACTTGGCTACAGCTTTCTCAAACCTCTTCAAAAGTGAGAGTCTGACGGACGTCACCCTTTTCTGCGAGGGTAAGTGAATATTATTTTTAATTATTTCATTGCACAATATCAGGTATCGGTTTTTTTTCTTAATACTGATTTACGGTAATCTGAATTAATTTAAGTTCATTTTTCCAAAGTCATAAACAACAAACATACCTTTTAGATAGATCTATAAAAAAAAGTTGGAAAAATTTAGTACTTTTCGAGAAAAATATCGTTGAAAATCGTCCTCTGTCATAACCGTGTAAGTTCCATGAACAATTTTGTTAAAAAAAATCTAATTAAAATAAAATATATCAGTGAAATACGAAAAACACGTTACGTGACAAATAGAAGGGTCAAAAGCGAAAAATTACAGTGATCTCAATTTTTCAAAACTATAAAAAAACCTTTTTGTCATAAAGTCATTAGAAAACTAACATTTCAAAAACTAATAGATGATTTTTGAAGAAAAAATATTTTAAAACTGTTTAAACAGTTTTTGTTCAATCAATTTGATAAAATGTGAGATACGAAAAAACTAATAGGGCCATTCGATCCAGCTAAAAAAAAAACATAAAGTCTATGTGTTTCACGATTTTCTTATGGACTCAATTGGTGACTCAGTATAAATAATTAATTATGTGGTATAGAATTTATATTCACACTACATAACAAATTGGGCGGAGCAAAGAATTGTCCAATGCATGGATGTTATGCAATTTATTCCGCAGAATCGAATGGCGCTGCATATTAGTTTTTCCGTGTTTCGCATATTACAACAAATTGTTTAAATAAAAATGGTTCAAACAATTTAAAAATCAGATTTTGTCACACAATGTGCGGTGGAATTTTAGAGAATTTTTAAGCCAATAAAACGTGCTTTGCAAAAAGTGGCACGTACATTATTATGCTGCGACACCCTTCATTTATGAAAGCTTTTGTATTGTTCTTGAGATTTATTTTTTTTGCTGCCTTTTTTACCGAAATAATTACCCGATTTTGCACGCTGTTAAGTAATGTGCGAATTTGGGTGCGAAAGGCTGACCTCACGAGATTTGCACTACTTCGCACTTCTGTCTGACTGAAACTTCTGTTTCTACTCTCGGATGACTATGTGTGTACTCGTTCACTTCGACGATTTGTCCTAAAAGAAACTACACAACTCGCGGCGGCAGATAGAAAATACGTATCTAGCGCACTCTATACTAAGTATATAGAAATTCATTTATACTTAGTATAGAGTGAGCCAGATACGTATTTTCTATCTGCGGCCGCGAGTTGTGTAGTTTCTTTTAGGAACCCATCGACTTGCATTTATTTTTAATTTAACGTATAATATTGAACTTGTAAACTTTCTATTTGGAATTTTGCACGGATTTTTAAGTCGAGTATCTAATAGGTTAGGGTATTTATAAAAATTATTTGAGTTTTTGTTAGAAATAATAATTAAGAATTTAGTAGAAAATAACAAAATATTTTTTCTGAATGTCGATATTACACATCGGTCTAAAGTTAAGTGTTCCTTTTTAGAAAGATAACAAAATTATCAACAAAAAAGGAAATTCATAGTGATGTAAAAAATGATTTCGATTCGGTTAGGGTTTTCATCGGACCGGTCCAGGTTTTGGGCACGCAAACCGTCCTAAAAACCCGAACAGACCCGAAACTTTAATTAAAACATTTTAAACAATTTTCGGTAATTTATGGTAAGTTACCTTAAATTACCGTCAAAGTTACCGGAAATTACCGAAAAAATTTTAATGAACATTCGGGCTGGTTCGGGTTTTCGAGTTTTCGGATCGCGCTGAAGAGGTTGCGCAAACGAAAGTTATGTTTTCATGTAGAAATTCTTATTTTATTCATATAAAATAAATTTAGTAGGTCCTTTCAGTCTCCCAAATCTTTATCCTGATAACATAAAATATACGAACGAGCTCAATTAATGCTTACATTTTTCCTATTTATATTAGGGACTCGTGTTCTATTTTTCGCACGAATATACTCAGGTGGAAATTTCAATTTCGCACTGGTACTGACATTGGTACGAAAGGTAACTTCGCTTGGTACTGTGACAGTATTACAAGCGGCACTGGGGTATTACTGTTTCACTGCAAGTTTTGTATCAGGGCAGTACTGGTGATACTGGTCGACTTTAAATCAAGTTACCTTTTGGACCAATGCAATTACCGACAATAGTACTGGTGCAGTACCGCGCCACTTGTAAATTTCCACCTCGATATGAAATACATAATGAAATTTTGTTGATTTTGATAACATTTTTTAAATGCAACTAAAATAAGTGTACAAATATCATACAAATTTATTATATTCCAATAAATCAACACTGTAAATCTTGTAAAACTTATGATAAAAGGAACCATTTATGCCACTCTTCGATTAGTTTTTATACAAATTTGTTTAAGGTGCGCGAGCTGTATATGTTACCCGATTAAATTTTCCATTTATACATACTATTTTTATGATAAAAGAAACCATTTAGGTGATTTTGCGATTTGATTATATAAATTGAGTTGAGTTGATTGAGTTGACTGAATTGAGATTAAATGTCTTAGACAGTTTAAGGAAAATTTATAGTAAAAAAACGGCGGTCCTTTTATTTACTGTCTTTCGATTAGGTTAAGTTAGTACGTGTGATTAAGGAATTTAATTCTCCCAAGAAACTGCAATACAGATTATGGCTGGATCACCCCAACTTTTGGCTGAACGAAAGCTACGTTAACTCGATATGTACTAGAATACGTTTGCTTGCTGGCACCATGTGATACAATCTGAAGCGACGCTTTTTTGTGCTTTTCTATCACACTAATAAAAGTCTTTTTAGTGTAAGCTGATGGATAATGTGTCTTTGCTGCAAGAGCAATATAAATTTCACCTAGAAACTTACTATAAACTCTTGATTTATGAGAAGTTCAAGTGGACGTGAAAATACAGCCCCAAATTACGTTAATAAAAAAGATTGTTTTTCCAGTCGGACTCTATAAAAAAAACTTCAAAAGGCTTGATTTGTATTAGGTAAATTTATATTTCTTTTAATTTTACATGGTTTTCTTCAAGATTTTACAAAAAAAAAACAAACTTTTATTTAGAGCGAATGATTTAATGCTACAGGTTTCTAGAATGTATTATGACAGCAATTCCAGTAAGGCAATACGACTTAGGACACAGAAAAAAATGAGGGTTCAGTAAAGTTGCGTCCGAGGGGCCATTCACTCTCGAATCAAGGGGTTTTAGCGTTTGAAATCAGTATGGAATCAAATGCAACAAGCATAACACTTTGTGAAATCATCTGAAATCAGCGGAATCTGAGTGGATCTTTTGAAAAAGATAATCGATTTTCATTTTCTTACGCCAATCGATAGTTTCTGAGTTACTCTTTCATTTCCAATAATCAGAAATTGTTTAATTTAATTACTTTTCTTGTTGTTAAGCTACAAACATAGGCATGACAAGCGTACGCGGAGACCGAACGAGAGGCCTACGAAAGTCGGCCCCACCACTTACCACACAACTGTACGTGACGCGTCCGTGAGTTCCACTGGCTCGTGGATAAAAGTGTAGTGGCAAGTGGAGGGAGTGCTTTTCGTAGACGCATCCCCGCTACTCAAATGCTGGCTTGCCGGCTCTGCTACGATCACCCGTCCTGTAAAATTCAGCTTTGACGCATTAAACCAAAAAATTTAGTCAACCATATTGTTTTCTGAGTGTACTGGTTTTAATAAATTTTGAGGATTATCAAAGATTTCAAGAGATTCCAGAGGGTTTCAAGAGATTAAAAAAATTGCAAGGAATTTCAAAAAATGTTGTACGATTTCCAAGGATTTCAGGGAATTTTACAAGATTCAAATGATTTTATTGAATCTTCAATCATTTCTACTTATTTTAATGGATTTTGACGATGACCGAAGATTTCAAACGATTTGAAGGGATTTCATAGACTTTCTAGAGAACTTTACGAAATAAATTAAATTTTATTTCAAAGGATTTCTACCGATTTCAACAATTGCAAGAGATATGATTGAACTAAAGAAATTCCCATTGGAATTTATAGATTTGAAGTTATTTTAAATGATTGCAAAGAATTTTGAAGATATTGCAAAAATTGCAAGGTAATTCAAAGCATTTGGTAAGATTTTCCAAATTCTTAAAAGAATTTGACAAGATTTAAAGGATTTTATAGAACCTCCAATTATTTCAAAGATTTTAGGCGATTTAACCAATTTTAAGGGATTTCTAAAGAACACTTAGGAGCTCCCACGATGATAGACAGCCCTTTTTCTTGCCTGTTCTTTTCACGATTCAATGAAGCTAAGCAATAGCCCGAAAAAACTTTCTTGTTATCTTCTTTTTTTAATTAAAAATAATTTTGCGGACGTGCCACACCATTGGTAAGGTCTTGTTTCGGAGATCTTTGTTTCTTTCAGGACGTTCATTTAATGGTTCGGCAGAGTCAAGTACAAGGTCGAAAGTTATTTTTGTTTTATTTTTTGATTAAGAAATTCAAAAATTATGCAACTCTTTCTGAGTAAACATCGGCGTTTTTCAAGACACGCCCGGGACGTTCAGTTTGTTGATAAGGGTTTTCTCAGAGATGGTTGCTTTTTTCAAGGCTTTCTTTTCACGATTCAATCGATTCTGACAATACTCCGAAAATTTGTTGTAGTTTTTTCTTGGAAATAATGCGTTAAATTTATACGACTCTTCACATCCCTTTTTCAAAACATGACTATTGTTGCTTGGACTTATTCCCCCACACCTTATCTCCTTTATCCATTAAAAATTGGCTCGGTTAGCCCCCTCCCTCGTTATCTCTCTTTTCCTTAAAATTATTTTGATTTTTTATCCGAGGCAGATTTTTTACCAAGGTATCACTAAGAAATGCAAAAATCAAATCGGTACATTCATGCTCTACGCGCCAATCTGGGGTTAGAAGTCTAAACTTTCCAATCTGAAGTTAGCAGTCTAAACTCTCCAATATGGGGTCGAAAGTCTAAACTCTCCAATCTGGAGTTAGCAGTCTAAACTCTTCAATTTGGCGTTAGCAGTCCAAACTCTCCAAACTGGGGGTTAGCCGTCTAAACTCTCCGAAACGGGATTAGCAGTATAAACTCTCCAATTTGGCGTTAGTAGTCTAAAATCTCCAATATGGGGTTAGCAGTCTAAACTCTCCAATATGGGGTTAGAAGTCTAAACTTTCCAATTTGGCCTTAGTAGTCTAAACTCTCCAATCTGGAAGGTTAGCCGTCTAAACACTCTAATATGGGGTTAGCAGTCTAAACTCTCCAGTTTGGCGTTAGTAGTATAAACTCTCCAATCTGGGGTTAGTAGTGTAAACTCTCCAATCTCGTTTTGTATTGGCACCCATGGCCTACGCGTGCTTGGCACTACGGGCTAGCACAAAAAGAGATTGAAGAGTTTAGAGTTTAGACTGCTAACCACAGAGTGGAGTGTAGCATGAAGGTACCGAAAAATAATTAAATTATACCTACAATAGGGAGGTCCAAAATCATACCTGTTAAGTTTTTTTTTCCAATAGAGAATATGATAATCCCTCCCTCCCCCCTCATTTTTTCTGGTTCCTGGAAAAAATTCCCTCTAAGTTTAAACCATAAGATTAACGAGGAAAAATGTTTGTTTTCGGAAAAATCAGATTCACCCTTCTGGGTTTAAACTTAGCTAGCTGGAGATAATTAGAATTTGTTGCGGAATCTCTAACGAATAATTTGAGCTAAATAACTTCGCGGGGTTTTCCGAACTTTTCAACTTATTTTCAACGTTTCAATTAAAGTGAGGTAACAATTATTTCAAGTTAACAAAAATAATTGTTCAAACAACTTATTATTTTCAATAATATTCTCCATGAATAATGCGACAGAGTCGCAGTTTTTTCCCCAAAATTTTCCACTTTTGTCCACTTTTAAATTAGAGTGATGTTAACATTGATTTGAGATAACAAATATAATTGTTTGAACAAATCATTAATGTTTACAAATGTGTGTGGATGTGTGTGTGTGTGTGTGGATGTCACAATTTTTTGTGAACACGATAACTTGCAAACGGTTGCAGATAAATGAATGAAATTTGGAGGGCTTATTTTCACAACTGATATCTTAAAACTGACCAAAGGATTTTCATAAATATATATTGCATTTTTTTAGCACTTGGTTCGAGACGAATCAATTGACCTATAATATTAATACATTTGATTAAAGAGTAGGCAAGTTATGGTAATTTACATATTTTTGAAAATCGATTTTTTACAGTAAAACTTTTTTCATTAACATAATTCAAAGTTGATGGAAAAACATAAAAGATTCCTTGTTTCGAGACGAATCGATTGACCTATAATATTAATACATTTTTTTGAAGAGTAAGGAAGTTATTGTCATTTATATTATATTTATAATCGATTTTATGGTAACAATTTTTTCATCCTCATAATTCAAAGTAGATGCGAGAATAGAAAAGATTTATTGATTCGAGAAAAATCGATTGAGCTATAATATTGATACATTTTATTGAAGAGTAAGAAAGCCATAGTAATGCATGATATCTCAAAATACGGTTTTTATAGTAAAACTTTTTTCTTTAACATAATTCACAGTTGATGCAAAAATAAAAAAGCTTTCTTGATTCAAGACGAATCGATTGACCTATAACATCAATAGATGTTATCAAAGAGTATGGAATTTATGGTAATTTATATATTTTAAAAATCGATTTTCATAATTTGACTTTTTTCATTCTCATAATTTAAAGTTTATGCGCGAATAGAAAAGTTGTGTTGATTCGAGACGAATCGATTGACCTATAGTATTGATAGGCACATTTTATTCAAGAGTAAGGAAGCTATGGTAATGCATAATATTAAAAAAACGGTTTTTATAGTGAAACCTTTTTCACTTACATAATTCAAAATTGATGCAAGAAAGGAAAAGATTCTTTGATTCGAGGCAAATCGATTGACCTTTAATATTAATTCACTTTATTGAAGAGTAAGGAAGTTATGCTCATTTATAATATTTGAAACATCTGTTTTAAACAGAAAAACTTTTTTCATCGACATAATACAAAGTTGATGCATGAATAGAAAAGACATTTTGAGCATAAATTTTCAAATAAAATAATTCTAACAATTTTTGTGATAATCATAAAGCTGGGAAAGGAATAGGGTGCGACAGAACTTTTCCCTTTTTTTTCAGCTCGAAAAATTACAAGTTCAAATACAAAATTTTATTGGTCTGATTTGTCATTATATTTTAAAAATTGTTTGTATTATTTGTTAATTTTGTATTTTTGGTACATTTCTATTTTCAAGTTGATCAAAAGGAAAACTTTATTTTGTCTATTATTCAAAAAATCACTAATGCTTCCTCTATGAGGAAGTAAATACATTTTCTAATGGGCGCAAAGTGTTCGTGAAATGAGCACCATATAATTATAAATACAAACAAAGTGGAAACATTCGAGATCGAGTTCGCAGCTAGTTTAACTTTTGGTCCACTTTTCACTTAGTGAGGTAATAATTATTGCAAATTAACAAAAAATATTGTTTAAACAATTTATTATTGCTTCTATTACATAGTGGCTGGAAAGTTAAGATTTTTTTCTGAAATTTTTTATTTTATTTTGGCTTTTTAGTCATGAACAAATTATTAATATATTTTTCTGAAATAAAACAAATATTTAAAATATTCATCAAATTTTTTATACGGATCATATTAAATGTAAATTTTCTTTGAAGTTGTAACTGAGAGCCTCTTTGTTTGAATTAATTTGAATATTAATGTTTATTGTTTGTATTATCATTTCACTGACTAAAAAGGGGACAAAAAGTTTAGAAAAAACGGCAATTTTTTTAGCAATTATGTAATAGAAGATAGTTATGAACAATAACAAATTGTTCAAACAGTTATGTTCATTAACTTATATTAACTATTACCTCACGAAGTGAAAATTTGACAAAAAGTAGAAAATCTCAGAAAAAATGCAACTATCTAGCATTAATATAAGAGAAGATAGTTATAAGGACAATAATTCGTTTAAATAATTATGTTTTTTGAATTGCATTAATCATTATCTCGCTCTAAGTAAAAAGTGGACAAAAAATTTAATATTTCAGAGAAAAGCCGCAACTTTCTAGCATTATTCAAAGAGAATATTATTAAAAATAATAAAAAATTGTTTAAACAATTAGATTTGTCACCTTGAAAGAATTTTAAAATCACTCTTATTGAAAAGTGGACAGAAAGTGGAAAATTTTAGAAAAAACTGCAACTTTCTAGCATTGTTCTAAGAGAATATTGTTCTAAATAATAATAAATGGTTTAAACAATTATTTCTGATAAATATAGTTGATTATTGCCTCGCTCTAACTGAACAGTTGAAAACAAGTGGAGAAATTGTAAAAAAACCGCGACTTTCTAACTCTGTTCTGAGAAAAAATTACTAAAAACAATTACAAATTGTTTAAACAATTTTTGTATTGAATGAGGAAATTAGTAATTAGGAATTATAAATTAGAAACAATTTGTATTTAAAGAAAACAGCAAAAAATTCATTACCAGCGCCAAGAAATCGCAGAACCCAATTTTTCACTCATGGGGTTTTTTTGGGACTTTATAAAACAGACTTATGTAATAAATACTAATCTAATATTTAAAAAGTAATTTTTCATTTGTATTCTATGGCTAATTGTAAAAGAAATGTTGAGTTTCAACTCGAGTCACCTAATATTGACGATTCTGAATAAAATTTACAAAAACATATTTTTTCTTATGGGAAATACGTGTTGAACGTCATTTGGCTAGCGGAACCTCTAAATATCATATAAAAAAAATTGGACCACCCTAAAATACAAGTATCTACTCAACTCCTACAAAATGCAAGACTTGAGACTCTTTAATCCGATGACAGGAGACTTCATCCATCGGCAAGATCTCTTCTAGCACGCATTGAAATCTCCAAGTCCCAGGGGCGCGGGCGGTTCGGTACGCACTGAATCTGATCCGTTAAAGCGATCAAGCATAGATAAAGTTTTATGCAGGCGGGAACGCAACGCCGATAATTATCTGATAGTCGATCGCTCGACGAAGCTCTATGTACGTAGGTTCATTCAAGGAGGGGGTGAGGGGGGAACAGGGGGGAGGGTAAAATCGGTTTGCAACGGGACACATCGTGAGGACCCACGTTAAGCGGCCGGACATCGTCCGATGAAGACGTCCTGGTGCAGAAGTGAGTGTGGGTAATTTGCTCGACTTGCTAGACCACTTGTTTTGCCAAGAGAGCAACAGAGAAAGAGAAGGACATTCTTCTTAAGGCAAGGGGCTAACGGAGTACAGTTTGCCATTCGAGAAACAGGAGAGAATATCTGATCCATTTCCATTTTAGGAATTTCAAAATTTTTAATTCCCTCACTTAAAAAATACAGATTCCGCTTACCGACATCTGGACTCTTTGAGGGTTCGTGTCTGGACTGAATTCTGGGCAAATTCTAATACAATAATTTGTTGTGGTTTTTAATTATAATAACTAGTTAAACAAGTATAGAGGTATATACAAGCGAAGTACCACGACCAGGGAAGATCGATGGTAATTATTATGAGCGATAATTATAGATGATTAATCAAAGTTGAATAAGGAAAGAGGGGAGACAAATCCTTTCTGTTTAAGGATTTTAAGAGATTGATCTTTCGTTTTTTTCTTGTTGTTTGTTAACTAAAACCGGTCAAAGTTTCATTTTCTGACTAAATTAGAAGTGATAATAATTATATGATTGCTTTCCACTTTCTGGATTGCTTTCTAGAATCGAGGCTTCATTCGACTCGCGTTCAAACAATTAACTTGCTTGAACGATCCTGAGAGTCTAAGGGGCTCGGAACGAGCAATTAATGGTGCTTTTTTCCTGATTTCAAGGGAAGTGGAGTTGAGGAGTTTTGTGAGAATGAGACACAGGTGTTAATGTTTTTATTGGTTGTGAGGTGGACTCTGTACATGTTCTTCTGCGGCTAAAGATGCATTTTCGGGTGATAATTTGTTTATTTCATTCTTTAGACAACTAATAAATAATGAGAGTAAAAAATATAGAAGAGCTCCGAAGAAGCCTAGTTTCAGATGAAATATGACGAATAAAAAAAAAAAAATTTCAGAAAGAAAAATGCCACAATCGCGAGATATTTATTTTTATTATATAAGAGTTTGAGGTATCGAAATGAAACGTATATCAGTTCAATAAGGTTGAAATATTTAGTCAAAATTTGTATTATTTCAAATCTACTTTATTTTACAAGTGTGTCTTAAACTTAGATGTTGAAATCAAAAACCGCAAAGTGTCAGCAAATTCTTGAAAGTCTGAAGAAGCAGCATTGAAATATGAAGCATTAAATTAAATCTGAAGAGTGTCAAGTCTCTCCGAAGGAATAATAGCTATGAAGGTTAGATTTATTAAATTAATATTTATCGGTTCAGATTTATAATTTTAATTTATTAAAAAACTGAACTTATTAAAACCTTGATTCTTGTACAAAATGTTAATTATCCTTGATGTATTTTGATACATTAAATAAATAAACTGTAATTTTAAAATGTTTCATGTATTTTTTTCCATCCACAAAAAATATTTCTAACTAGTTTCACTCTACATTCTGTTTACATTTTTAATATTGTTTTTTTTATCAAAGACAAGAAACGCTTGGATTTTTTCAAAAAGGTAATTTGATATTTAATCCATAGATTTTTTTTAAATTACTTGAATAAACGCGAATCCTTCAAATAATTATTACATCAAAAAACGTAATTGCACAAGTTTCTTTATGGAATGTTATACTTGAAATTGAGAAATGTTTGAAATAGCTAAAAAAAGCCATCAATTGCAAAATTCATAATTCTCCAAAAAGCCTATTATTTTAAAATGTTTGTATTGATAATTAGAGTAAAAATGACGCAATATGTGATAATTTTCATTTACCACTTGTTTTCTGAAGTTTAAGTGTCAACTTCCTTTAATTTTTTGATAATATTGACAAATAAAACGTTTCGAAAAATTCAAATTTGAGGAACAGTCAATGTTTCTTTATTTGATTTTGACACTCGTGGAATTTTAGTGAATTCTGTTAGCGTCTATTAAAACTATTGGATTTATTGAGTTGAATGTCACCAAATTTCATTGAATTCCCTTTAATGTCATTAAATTTCACTGAATTCTATTGAATTCCGTTGGATTCCACTAAAGTTACTTAAATTTTTTCTAACTACATCAGATTTTTTGTAAATTCTGTTAGACGTTTTTAACTCGTCAAATGTCGTCGGAATTTCATTCATTTCAGGCAAATTCCACTAAATTTCATTAGACTTAATTTAATTGCGTTACATTTTACTAAAGTTAATTTGGTCCCCTTTTATTCCATTTGATTCCCTTTAATGTAATCGAATTCCACTAAATTCTATTGAATTCCGTTAAATTCTACTAAATTTAGTTGAATTCCTTCTAACTCCATTCGATTTTCTTAAATTCCGTTAGAATTCTTTTAACTTTTCAAATTCCGTGGGAATTCCTTTTAATTCCGTCAAATTTTACTAAATGTCATTAGACTTCATTGAATTGCGTTTTTTTTTTACTAAAGTTCGTTGGACACAATTCTTTTGAGTTATGTTGAATGTCACAAAATTCTATTAGATTTACTTTAATGTCATCAAATTCCGCCGAATTCTATTGAATTCCGTTAGATTTCACTGCATTTAGATTAATTCCTTCTAACTCCCTCCTATTTCCTTAAATTCGTTCTAAATCTTTGAACTCTTCAAATTCCGTAAGGATTCTCTTATTTTCCGTCAAATTCCATTAAATGTCATTAGACTTCATTAAATTGTGTTTTTTATACTAAAGTTCCTTGAATTCACTTATTTTGAATTATGTTGAATTTCACCAAATTCTATTAGATTCCCTTTAATGTCATCAAATTCCACTGAATTCTATTGAATTCCGTCAGATTCTACTGAATTTAATTGAATTCCTTCTAACTCCATTCAATTGTTTTAAATTTGTTATAATTTTTCTAACTTGCTATATTCCGTGGGGATTCCCTGTAATTCCGTCTAATCCGACTAAATGTAATCAGGATTCATTGAATTGCTTTATACCCTACTAAAGTTTGTTGGATGCCCTTATATTCTTTTGAATTATGTTGAATCTCACCGAATTCCATTGTATTCCCTTTCATTCCATCAAATTCCTCTCAATTCTGTTGAACTCCGTCAGATTTCACTGAATTTAAGTACTTATATTTCTTTACACTTCGTCCGATTCCCTGAAATGCTAAAAGGTTTCTTTAAATTCGTAAAATTTCGCAGGAATCCCGTTAATTCTGTCACATTCTACTGAATTTCATTGGACTTCCTTGAATTATGCTAGATTTCACTTAAGGCTATTGGATGCCTTTGCATTCTGTTGTATTCACTTGAGTTTCATTAGATTAATTTGAATTCAGCTAAATTCCTTTAAATTCACTTGAATTCTACCGAGTTACACAGATGTTCTTGAATTCCATTTGATTATCTAGAATTTTATTTGATTACTTTCAGTCTAGATAGATTGCTTTGGATTTTTCAAATGTTATCAAGTTCCGTGTTTCCCCCGAATACCTTTGGATATCCTTCAATTCCTTTGGATTCCCATGAATTCCCTCCAGTTCTACTAAATTCCATTAGACATATCTAAATTCCATTTTGATTCTTTTGAATTCCATTGAAACATACTGAATTCCTTTTTATTCACTTGAATTCCGATGAATTCTACTAAATTCTGTTTGGATCGCTCAAATTCCAATGATTCTACTGACTTCCATTAAATTCGTTTGAGTTGGATTCGTTTGCTTTTCGTTGGATTTCTTTTAATTCCGTGAATTTCCTTCAATTCTGTTAACTTTTGTTGTATTCCTTTGAATGTCATCGATTTGCCTTGAGTTCTGTCAAATTGTAATGAATTTCGATTTCCTTTGTACTTACTTTGAATTTCTTGAATTCGGTTAAATTTCTTTGAATGCCGTTAAATTTTCTAGGAAAGTTCATTGTATTCCCGTAAATATCAAAAATTTCTATTGAATTCCATTGGATTACCTGAATTCCTGTATATTTCTATTGAATTATGTAGGATATCTTTGGATTCTATTAAATTCCTTTGAATTCTTCGGATTCTCTTCAATTCTGTTGAATACCATTGAATTTCGTTGGATTCCTTTTAATTCCATTGCATTCCTTAGGGTATGTTGCATTCCTTTAAATTCCCTTGGATTCCTTTGAAATATGTTCAATAAAATTCATTTTTAATTCTGTTCAATTCCACTGAATTTATCATAAGTTCATTTGAATCCCATTCGATTCGATTGAATTTGATTGATTTTCATAGAAGACCAATGAATTCCGTAGAATTTAGATTTGATCTAAATCCAGATTTTAAAGCGATACTATATTTATTGTGCAGTTATTATCATAATGACAGAGGATGTTTAGTTGAAGCAAAGGATTTTTTATTGAATTTGCAAAAATTGTCTTTTTCTCGTTAAGGAAACGACATGTGGAATATGGAGCGTTTACGCTGGTCAGGGTAAAGAGCGGCCACTTAGGCTGGGTAACGAGCGCTTCGGGAACGACCTAGACTTCATAAGCTATCCGTTCATTGTAGGGACGTCGGTTGGTGGCCTTACGCCACACTCTTACGTTTATTGGACGCCGCATGAAAATATGCAGTTCTCCTTGAACATTCCTGCCAGTAAAATTGACGTCTATCAAATTTTTAACACCCCACGCAGGGGCGGATAGCTTCCCCAAATAATTGGGGTCTAAAACATTTTTAAACGCAGATATTCAGTTTGCTTATATTTACTATAATTCAAATCAGCGGGATATTTTTGTACCTTACATATCTAATCTGAACTATCAATAAACTATGAAACCATATCGAACAGAACATAAGAAAATATTTTAAGAAACAATGTTGCTCGATTCATATCAGATACTCTATCTAAAAAAATGATCTCGTCTCTGGCAATAGGTTCTAGCAGTTGGGCAACGGTTTTTCCACCACGTGCCAATAGTTGCCTCTGGTACTTCTATTATAGAGATACTTTCCTACATACTCAGCATGTAGAAATTAATTGCTCGTACACACGGTCCGTGCAATCGCGTAAGCGCAATTACAATCGGCTTCTTTATCATGCTTGTATGCAAACATGGAAACCGCCTCTACTTGAGGTAACAACTGCAACCCAACCCTGAATCGAAAAATTTAACACGTTTCATAAAATTACTTCTTTAGATTCTCCAATTTATAACTCGATAAATTATTTTGCAATTAGACTTCATGAAACTTCTTGATTCTCAATTAAAATACTTTCTGCTCTGTTCCCTTGCTGTGGATTACTCCAGCAGCAAAAAATGCTCTGAGGCTTTTTGCGATATTCGAATCGACTACTGCTTTAGTAAACGCTACTTCCGCAGAGTAAATTGGCAAGGCAGATGTCCGAAGGGTAAAAAGGGGCAGTAATAGCAAAATAAAAGTCGCGGATATTCAATTTGCTTTGTACTAGGTACCATCTTCACAATTATCCTTGGGGGCTTAATTCCTTTCCTCCCACGGGGCTCGAGTAAGTATCGCGTCGTCATTATCTCGATACGTGTATTTCGGATATCCTCCTTCGGCGCATCAAACCCGTGATCGTAAAGATCCGCTTATCTCGCCTGAGGCTCTCCATTGCGAGGATGTGTAATCGACTATGAATCTTAAAGGGGTGGGTCGAGGGGTTAATCACTCTTGAAATCGAAGGTATTGCTTTCATAATTTCCGTGAAATTTCGCCGAGGAGAGAAAATAATATTCCTTTCCGTAGGGGATAATAATATTCGCTGTTTTTATCTTAGATTAGGGGCGTTTAGGATTTTATTTTTAAAGATGCTTTACGGGTTTGAGGGACAATGATTTTAATCACGCAGCGATAGGTATGGTAGGACTCTGCGACGCAGCTCCACGTTTTATAAAATTCAAGTGCGCATTAATATGTTCCATAAAACTTTACTGCGCAGCCATACGTTCTATAGAACTCTATTGCGCATCCATAAGATTGATAGAACTCTACTGCGCAGTCATAGACGTAGGATTGAGTGCCCAAAGTATTTGAAATATTTCCTCTGTTTGTAGGAGTAACATATATGCCTTTGAAATGAAATCCGGAAAACAATATTCCTTATATATTAATAAGCATTCGACTGTAGATATATTTCTCCAGGATTCAATAATAAAAAATGAAATTTGCTATGTCATGCTAACTTTTTTTTTATCAAAGATTGAAAAATAAGAAAAATGAGAAAATCTTATTTTTCATACGACTATATTGGAAGTTTTTCGATTAGTCTAATTTCTTTCAAAAATGGCTCAAATTAAGGTTTTGGCATGTACCCGGGTAGAAATTGAAACTTGGTTCTTAATAGGCCCTGTCTAGATTTCCTATTTACTATCGAGGCCCTAAAGTGTTAACAAAATGAGAAAAAAACGTGACCAAACGCATTTCCGTAACTTTCTTCGTCCTTTTCTTGTTTTTACAACGCAACCCTCTTTTTCTCAAAGAATAAAGGTTTAAGCAAAAAGTGTATTGCACAAAAAAGATGTATTTTTATACTAGCTGAAACTTTTGTTTGGAACATTTTTCGAAAGTCTGCGTATTTACTGAGATAAACGCAAGAAACATGATTTTATGGTGTTTTTTATGGTTTTCATCATGAAAATCGCTTATTCACCAATTTTCACTATCATATTTGTAATCAGCGCGTCAAAATACATAAGTATACGAAGTTTCAATAAAATCGGAGAATTCAGCTATTCGGAACTGCACCCCCAAACTTCAGACTATCGCGATAAATAAATGTTCAAACCATCTTATATAAGTGCAGCAATTCAGATTTCACGCTCATAGAAACGGTTTTTATAAAGCCTCAATTTCGCACATCTCCAGAATTTTAATTTCCCATCATCGCTGTCAAGGAGATTTTTTTGGATCCAAGATGCCGTCATATCGACTCCGTTTACATAATTTGAACAAAAAATTCTATAAGACAGTCAATTTTTTTCCACGTTTGAAGGAGTGATTTTCTTGTTATTGATGATAAGTAAAAATATTATAAAATCAATTATAGTTATAGCACTATTTTATATTTATCTTAATATTTCAGATTTAGAGAGCTACAAAAATTCAAATAAATTTATGAGAATAAATCAAGAAAAGTCATTAAATTTGAATTCATTGAGTCCCCCTCCTATTCTTTTCTGTAACAGAGTTCATCTGAGATTGTTTATGTCACAGCAATAATAATCCAGCTACTTATGCATGCACTGAGAGGTCTATACGGCATCTTTGGCTTGAAATCTTGAGAATGGCCCCCTGATTATGAATATACGGGTTACAAAATTTGGGAAAGTTCGACCTTGGTGGGCGTTGCGGATATTTTCCCTTTTTGAATTTCACTATTCAATAGAAGCAACTTATCTGCCTCTATCAAAAAATGTACGACACTCTACACCATTGGCTTCTACCCTATCTGCGATTAATTCTCAATTTTTTTTGTCGATATACCTTTCGCCTCCACCATCTCAGAACTCGTCGTCTGAGTAGGTCTTTCGATACCATTTTTTACATCACATAAATTTTTCGAAAATTCTTGTATTGGTTCAAACTGTCCACAACAAATTTTACAGAATTTTTTTTCATAAATAGCGCATATGTTTAAAAAAATTTGTTTAAGCAATTAACGGCTAACTTTTCGAAAAAGAACCTGGATATTCATAATCAGGGGGCCTTTCTCGATATTTTGAGCGTGATGTGCACAATTGCACGATACAACTGATTTGGTACGTTGCATGCTCGATCTTGGATTGTAATTATACTGATGACTTCACGTGATCAGTATCTGAACTGTTCAAGCACGCAATCGGACGCACGAAGGTGTTACAGCATATCAACTGTGGACTTTATATTAATTTGTCCTTCATTTGAAGAATTGTGGTGGAAATGATGAACTTTTTTTTTCATTCTGAAAAATTGCTTGGTCACCTGATTTGAAAATAATGAAGATTCAAAAAGATAAAAGTTTAGACTTTATCTAATTATTAATATTGTAGTTTCGATATCTTGAAATTGAAAAGCTTTGCACTGATAACATCGGCAAGCTCTGATTTATTGTCTACTTTTCACTTTTTTCAAACCAAAATTAAAAACGGGGTGGCTATTTCGACCGCTAATCCTAACCTCATGTCGCCCGCAGGAATCGCACAAATATATCAATATTTTCAGGAGGGAAAAAAGGGACTGTCATATTCCTTATGGGTCACATCCCGGCCCCTTTTCAGCAGAAAAAACCCTCCTCGGCACTAAAGTAACTGAAATAATATACTCTCGTTGACGAAATAAGGTTAGGTTTACCGTGCGAAATAGGCGCGTCCAAATAGAAAACTCATTCGAATTTTTTTTAAATATGCAGGTATGCTTTGAAGTAACTTTTTGAATAAAAATTATTACTTGTCAGTTTTTGTATATTTAAAAATTTGTGTTTGCTTGCAACAGTGCTAATCAACTTTTCTCATTTCAAAATGTAATGTTTTTTAACACAAAAATTATTTATAGAGAAACATAAAGTGGTAACTTTTTTGTGCAATTTATCATGTGATCACTTTAAGGCTTAAAAAAATGCTAAACAATAATTTGTATCTAGAATAAAATTTTGAAATACTATTTGGCTGAGTGTAGTTATTTAAAAAAAAATGACAATAACAATTAGTGGCGTAGCCAGGGGGGGGGGCTCAAGCCCCCCCCATTTCTAAATCACATCTGTTATACACTGGAAAACTTCATTTTATTTACAAAAGATTGTGTCTATGTTCTGACAGCTCTGTTATTTGCCATGAATATTAATGAGAACGATTATATTTATATAGAGTATAGATACCAAAATAAACTGGTGTATATTTTTCATGTTACCTGTGAAAATGAAGGCAGTTGCATATTTCCACATTTAAAATTAAATAAACTCAAAGACCAACAAGATTTTAGCACATCAAAGATTCAATTATAAGTATAGCTTTGGATTCCTAATCTAGAACGACTACCTGCAAAATTGAAATTCGTAAGTGGATCCTAAATTAGGAAGACCCTCATGGTACACTAAAGTGGTCTCAGAATGCATTGGAAATTTTTTTTTCGAATTTTCATGTATATCGGCCCCAAATTTTTTTAGATCCACCCCCAAAAAAGCGTTCTTTCTTTAATTATATCTAAAGGTTCCGCAAGCCCCATGAAGTTTAACACGTATTTCTCATAAGAAAAGAAGACGTTTTTGTAAATTTCATTCATAATCGTCAATATTAGGTGTATCGAATTAAAACTTAGTACTTCCTTTCACAATCAGAAATAGCATACGAATAAAAACACATTTTTTAAATATCACACCCATAAGTCTAAAATTGGGTATCGCGTAATTCTGGCGCTAATTGTCATTTTTTTGCGATTTTTTGAAATGAAAATTGTTTCTGATACATAAAATACTACTTTATAATGATGACTAGAAGTTTACGCGAATGTTTCAAACAACTGATTATTATTTATAATAATATTCTCTCAGAATAATGCTAGAAAATTAAAGTTTCCCTGGTGGAAAAATCTTCCTGTATTTTTTCCGCGGCCTTTCTGCAATCACGTTTGCAGATAAATGCAGATAAATCTTCCTTTTTTTATCTGCAAAACTCCCCAATTTCTCTGCTCATTTGGTCTCATGGATATTGGCGTGAAAATTAATATGCAGAGAAAAATTATATGCAGCGAAATGCAGAGAATCTCAGCATTTCTCTGTCTACCTTCTGCAAGTTCTCTGTAAATTAGGTGTGACGGAGATTTGCAAAAAATAGTACCACGTAGAGAGAAACATTTGCAGACAAATGCATGGAAGCTCTGCTTTTTCCTACAATTTCCTTGCAAACTAGGTCTTACCGAAATTTTCATTAAAATTTTAATTCGCAATGGGTTAAAATGGAATTTTAAAAACTGAAACAATATTTGAACGTGTGTAATTTGAAATTAAATAAGAGTTTGGTAATGAGATTATTCATTTTAAATTATTTCGAAATTGAAAATAGTTTATAAAGTTTCAATCGGACATTTACATTTGTTTAACCACTAAATTCACGGTCGTTTCCGGTTTTCCAGGTTAAAAAAAATCCTGCTCATTTCCCGATCCAGCGGCTACCATATTTTAAAATTATTAGTTTTAGGTTAAAAGTTCAAAATTCAAAAAGGTCGAAAAAATCCATTCTTCCAAAAAGTGTCTTCTTCTGAAAAATTTTTAATTAGAATTTTTTTTCCATCCTTTACTTTTTATTCATGTTAGTATTTATTTTAATAATTGTTATACTATTCTAAGTCAAACCATATATAGTGGATTTTTTATCCATACATTTTTTTCTATTCTCTTATAATTTTTGTATGTTTTGTTTTGTGCGATCTTTAATTTGAAAAGAAAATATTTCATATTCAACATTTTTTTCACAAATTCAAAAATGAATCATTTAATTTTCATAATGAAACAATTTGCATTTCTTTTCACGAGATAGGGTAAAAGATACAACATTTTTCCATAAAATATTTAGTACTAGGTTAAAATATTTTTGACCACTCTTTCAGTTATATTCGGAAAAAAGTTTAAACAATAACATTTTCTTGGTTTTATATACCGTCGAATATAATTGATTTGTTAACAAAACTGTGCTAATTTTTTCTTAATTTCTGCCAAGATCTGAACTTTGAACGAATAAGTCGTAATAATTTTAAATTGTGAAATGTTTTATAAATTAAGTGTTCAAGTATAAGAAATTTTGGAATATTTGTAACCTATTTCTTCTAAGTCCAGACTTTTCATTTCAAGGTATTTTCTTTACAACCAGAATCATTACATTGTATAATTTTTACTCTGAAATCTTCATATTGTTAAAATAAATCAGCATTCAAATAATAAAACGTGTTCGCTGATAATATGCGCTTGACCTTAAAAAATGCACAACATACAACATTTCAGTGACAAATGTCAGAAAAATATCCCGGCTGAAGTAAGAAAATTAAATATAACTCAGGTCAAGAAAAACTTTTGGTCCGGCACTGGTCGTTTCTCACAAGCGGTAAGAATTTTCTTGGTTAGTATAATATAAGGACAATTTCAACCGATACCCCCAGCGTGCGATATTCTGCGTTAGGGAAGTGCGTTGCGTGCATTATGTTAGTGTGTGTGTGTGTGTGCGCGCGTGTGTGAGGTTAGGTTATGTGTTTACAATAAGTTAAGAATGTGTCTCTCGTGTGTCCTCCGTCCGTCCGTTCCTTCCTTTCTTCTAATATACAAAGTCGGCTAAATGTGGAAGCCGCCCCTCCATATAAATCGGATTCTTTTTTCTTTCGTGATGAAAACGACGGTGCACTTTGTTTTTAACGGTCTTTATTTTCGCAAATTTTAAAAATTCCCGTTGCTAAAACTACTGTCCCGTTTAAGAATTCTACAAAAATTTTCAGAACAATGCAGAGAATTGTCTGCCGCAGAGTAATGCAGAGCATCTCTGCATCTTTGCTGAAGTGCTTCAATTTAAACAGTAAAGCAGAGACTTTTACAGAATATTTGCGAATATTCTTGGAAGAAAACTCGCTGAGAAATGCATGAGAATGCAGAACATTTTTTGAAAAAGAGTAATGCAGAGTTCTTTTGCATTTATGCTAAAGTGTTTCAACTTAAGCAGTAATGCAGGAGACGTTTGCAGAGTATTTTCAGAGCTATTGCAGGGGTATTATAAAGTAATTTGCAGAGAATTTTTTCCACCAGGGCACAACTGAAGTTTTCCACTCTAAGTCGAATTTTTAATTAAAGTGAGGTAATAATCAATTCAAGTTAAGAAAAATAATTGTTTAAGGAGTTTATTATTGATTATAACCATCTTCTCTTGCCAATTAGAAAGTTGCTGTTTTTTCTGAAATTTTCTTCTTTGCTTTTTCTTTTTGGTCATGAAGATATAATAAATAAACAATAAAGAGAATTATTTTTCAAACAATCTCTTTTTATTTTGTTAATATATTTGTCTGAGATAAAATAGATATTTGAAATATTTTTCAAATCTTCTATATGAATCATAATAAATAAATATTTTATATGAGAGCCTTTTTGTTCAAATTATTATTAATATTTATTATTTGTGGGCGTCCGCATGAAAAGGACCCTTGTGGGCGGTTATTATCGGATTAAAGTGGGGAATATTGAGACCTATACTGCATCTTTTGACACTATATTCATGTCCTGAAAGCAAGCGTCAATGGGTATATTTCATTTTCAAACTTCAAACATGCCCTGGCGACACGTTTTTCAACCTACGCGGTTTTTCATGGCCTTAAAATGCCGGGAAATAATTCAGCTACATGATTCTGTATGTAATTCCATACTGGCCATAAGGGCCCTTTTCGTGTGAATGCCCACATTTGTTCCTAACTAACAAGTTAAAGAAAAGCTGAAAAATTCCGAGAAGATAGTTATAAACCATAATAAGTGTTCGAACAATTGTTTGTTAACATGCATGAATTAGTATCTCACTAAGTAAAAATTGGACAAGAAGTTGAAATTTGGAGAAAAACTGCAATTATCTAGCATTAATATAGGAGAATATAGTTATAGACAATAATAATATAATTTAACAATTATGTTTATTAAATTTCATTAATTCAAGTGGAAAATGGACAAAAAGTGAAAATTTTCTGAAAAAAACGCAACTATCTATCATTAATATAGAATAAGACAGTTATAAGCAATAATAATTTGTTTTAACAATTATTTTTGTTAAATTGCTGTAATAATTACCTCGCCTCATGTAAAAAGTAGATAATAAGTGAAAAACTTCAGTGAAAACTGCAAATATCTACCATTACTATAGAAAAAGATAGTTATAAACAATACTAATTTGTTTAAACAATTATGTTTCTTGAATTTCATCAATTTTCATCACACTATAAGTTAAAAGTAGACAAAAAATTTGAAGTTTTAGAAAAAACAGCAACTTTGTAACATTATTCAAAGAGAATATTATTTAAAAAAATAACAAATTGTTCATGAAATTATGTTTGTTAACTTTAATATTATGTCAATTTATTTTTCAGATAACCTTTTTCACCCTTATTCCCTAAGGTCACCCCCCACCCCCTGAAAACATTCCTGGCTACGCCGCTGATCACAATTACGTTTCTTCCTAAATTGACTAATAATACTCAAAAAATTGTATGAAGTGAAAAATTAATTTAAAGTAAAACTTAATTTTTACCGCATATCGAGTCTAGAGTGAATTTGGTTAACAAGGGTATTATATCCTTGATTACTTCGTCCCCATCAGACTTCAAATTCCGAACAAACACTTCTGATTGTTCAACAAAAACGTCTACAAATTCTTGAAGGATGTTGAAATGGAAAGCTGGAGTAAGCATTTTTCTTCGTGCCTGCCATTTTGCACCTAGAATATATTTTACAGTGAAAAATGTTAATATCAATCAAAATAATTCAGATTATGTATATATGATTCCAGCATCAACAAAATAGTTCTATTAATGAATTGGAATGAATGATTTTTCCTTTTTAAAAAATAATTATTTCTGTAATTTAAAGAAATATCCTTTTAATAAATTAATTTTTTACTTAGTGATTTACTAAGTTACAAGTCATATTATTGATAATTAAAATTTTGTTTAAATATGCAATTTTCACTTTGGTATCTGTGAACAATTAAAAAATATGATTATATGAATATCTGAAAAATTGTCTTTATCACAATAAACCTGTTCAAATTATGATCATGTGAATAAAATACCTGTACTTGTCAGCAATCCTCTACCCAACCACGGATGCAAAAAGCTGTAAATCTGACTTTTTTCAGTATGTTTTGTACTACTCAACACGATCTAGAAAAAATTAATATCTGTGTTAATATGAATGAAAATCAAATCATTAGAAATAGAAACCTCTCATTGAGATGGAATGTGTTGTGATTCTAATAATATGAACATTTTTTTACACTTATTTTTTATGAGAGAAGTCATAATATTATTTAATAAAAAAATCGCTGTCCAATTAAATATCTTGTTGAGTTCTTTTAATCACAATTCGATTGATTCAATAAGATATTTCTTTTGGTCAGGTAATTAAATAAATAACTACATCCTGTGAATTTATATTTGTACATGAGAATAAATGAAAAATAAATTAAATACTTGTATAAGATTCATACCTGCACATCATCTGGATGATACACACTGACAGTAGGCATGACTCCAAGCCATATTCGGTTAATAGGGTAATATTTTGTATGAATTTTTCTCAAAACGACCCAAAGTTCGTCTGATTAATTAAAAAGTGTTAATAAATTCGAAACCTCTTTTCTTTTGATGAAAATCTAGGCTCTTTCGAAATTTATATTCCTGTTATTGACAATTATCGAACTTCAGGAACTTTCGACTTTTGATGGTTCGTGTCTGTACTATAATCTTCTATCCTCAAAAGGGAGACATGCCATTCTTTAATTTTTCGTAAAGTAATTATCAAGAAAGAGTTCTAGAAGCTTCTAAGCACATATACGAACCATAAAAAGTTCTCGAGTGCCGGTAAAGGACGGTATCAAACATCTACATTTAGAACCACCCAAGTTATTTTAGTCAAATTGTTCCACAGTTAATGTATATTAAATAAAGTATGGTAAATGTATGGGGCAATCGTAAGTCCAACTGATCTCTACTTCAACTATATATTCAAGTGAAGCTAAAGAATTTTTATATTTTGAATATTTGTTTTAATAATCATATTAAAACTTCAAACATGTCTAAATTTAGTGACATCAGTGTCAACAGATGAAATAATATAAGCTGGAATAATAAGAAAAAAGTAATTAATTAGCTTCTTTTGTATATCTGTATTTTCAATTTCTTCTGAATCTTAATAATTGTCGCTCAATATTATATTTCTTTCTACGTCATAAATCTTCTGAATTTCTTAATAAACTGATATTTTATCATAATCTTGATCGGTTCATTAGTTGTGTTTGTTTAGAATTTTATTTCAAATATCTTGCTTTTTATTCTTGATTGTCTCCATTCTTCATGTTCTCTATGAGTCATGTTTATAAATTAATTGTAATTAATTTTTGCAATTAAAATTTAAATTCCAATTTTGACTTCTTCGATATGTCTAAGTTAAATTTTCTCTATTATAAATGGATATTTTGACTGAATTGGACTGAATTTACACATTTCAGAAAGTACCTTCTTTTGGGTTAAAAGTTAAGCTAATGTCTTAACAAATAAACTAGATGCTTTGTAGTTTTTCTCGCTTGATGAGAAATATGTTAATTGCACATTCAATAATTTTTGAGAAAAATTAATCTCCTTTTTAAAAAATATTTTATTTTTGGTGATTATTTTAATTAATATGAATAAATGCTCATTTTTAGACAAATATTTTGTTCAAATTCGTAATATTGTTAATACAATTGATCATTCCGAAAAATATGAATATACTATTTGTAAATTTGAGTACAATTTTCCAGTTTACAAGTTTTTTTAAATATTCATTACGAATAATTCACAATATTCAATAATAAATCATGAACTACAAAACAGAAAAATGAGGAATTTTCATCAATATTGCAAGATGATGTGGAAAGATTATTTTATCACGACTAGACCTTTTGAATGGTCCATCACACATTTTTTTTACAACTTGTGAAGTGAATTCCTGGGTGGATTTGTCCAATATTACTTATATCAACCCAGGTGAAAAAGTTATAATATATAGTTTAAATATAGTGGACAAGACAATGATATTTTTTATTTGTTTTATAATTTTGTTTGTATTTTTTTTTGTAATTTTTCATCGACATAAATTAATCTTCGATAATTAGCATTATCATTATTCTCTAAGAAATTTATATATACTTATTATCAATTCTTACTTAACGGAACCATGAATTCCCACACATTTCCAAGTAAGGGGTGAGCAGTTGGTCCAGGAATTTTGTTCACTAATTTTCCCACTCTGCCATAATGAGTTACACAATGATAAAATGTTAATCCCAATGTTACAATCACTAGTAAGATACTTAAAATCATTTTGAAAAACTGTAATAGACACTAATTACTTAATTTTTCAAAGCTTTAGTTTGAAGAGTAAAAATTTTTAACACATTTAGGTTCCATTTATTCAGTAGAGTCATACGAGTTACTGATAGAAAAGGTCAACATGCAACAATCCGACTGTATCTGGCAATGCAATGCCAAGGAACTGAGGCTGTATTTAACTATTTATCTAGTACGAGACTCACGCTATCAATTGCAGCATTGACTTTTTCTGCTGTCTCAGTAATTTACCACCATATACTTAATAATAAATAACATGCATGATGTTTATTTGCTCACATTTTTTCTTAAATGAATTTGCATTAATATATATATAATTAAAAAATAAGGTTAAATATAAATATAAATAAATATAATAAATATATGATATAATATATATGTCTTAATTTTAGAGTGAATTTGAAAAACAATTATTTTTATATTAATATTAATATAATATTTTGAGAAAACTATAATTAAATTTAGGTAATTCACTAAACAAACATGTAATGTATTCTCAAAAAAGGTAGACAGGCCCAGCCTACTTGGAAAAAGAGCTATAGGAAGGTCGAACTCAATGGCCTCCATACAATCTCAGGTCTGATTAAGAAAAATAGCAGGGTTCACATTTGAAAAATTCAGCTTCACTGTTGGATAAAAAAAAATCTTTTAAAAAATCCGCTCTCATATATCTCTTTGAAGTTTTATTATGTTTGATTCAGAAAAAAAATAAAAATTAAATTATATATTGTAAAGTCTAGAGTATAGACTAATTTGCCTAGAGGCACTGTTTCATTCCGCTTGTGATGCAGCATACGCGCGTGTGCATTAAAACCCTGTTATCACTCAAGATAGACGGCTGAAACTTTTTTCCATTATAATAATTATTTAATTCTTCCTAATTGTACATTATACTTACAATTTAAAAGCACGCTGAAATTAAACTATTGGTGAAAAAGGTGAAAGTAATCTTTTACAATCTTTCAAGATTGTATAAATATTCTAAAATGTAAGCAAGGTAAGAGTTGAGAACTCTGAATTCTGGAGAACCCCAGCTTGTAGTTCTTGCAAGCATCGATTTCACAAATTCGAGTTTCCAACTCTCGCCTTGACGAACCTTGCTTTTCCATCCATATTGTTCACAGGTACCTGAGTGACCGTGAGTCATGGATGTCCCGGAAGTTAAAACGGCAAACTTAATATTAAAAAAAATTGTGCCAGTTTTTCTGTCAGAACCGTAACTTATTACTAGCACAAAACGAAAGGTTGTGCTAGGCGGCTTGACCCTTGATTGACCCAGATTAAAATTTTATCATTGAATTTTTTAGAGCTCTGTAAGGACATTGTATACATCAAACTATGCGGATGAGTGGCCATTTTTGTATTAGAGTTGGAATAATATTCTTATATTAGTGTAATCGGTGGTTTGCATGGTTTATAATTGAGTTACCGGATCGGAGAAGGGCACATAAGATTATTTCGCAGGGAGTAGGATGATCCCTGGAGGCTTTCAAAAACATTTCCGAATTTTAATTTGCGAAGGCTATATCTAGATGTGAAATTTCATTCCGCATCTTTCTTCCTGTAGGGAAAAAGTTGTAGCTTGTTTAATTTTCTAATTAATGCCAAAAAACTTACATTTTTGGAAAAATCGATTTTAATTCGTTTTTTCACATCAACTTTGGAATTTCCTTCAACTGATAAAGTAAGAGGAATTAAAAAATTGATTTTTAAACCATTTTTCTTTATTTTTTGCTGATGCTCGGCGTACATCGGACTTCTCTAATATCCAGCGTTTCGTTTGTCGAACGAATTTTATGCAACTAAGAACTCCAGTGAGTAAGTTGTTGATATCAGTCTTACAACTCGTTCTGAAAATATTGATCTCCCCGTAAAGGCATGTCAAATACTACTTGTAATGTAATATACTATTAGACATTTCATATTCTGTACAACAGAATGATTCTATTTTTGAGATAAATTAAATAGTCTGGGATCCAAGAATATGAAATGAATAAATTATTTTACATTAGGCATTATTATTCATTTACATATTCATAATACTTAAAATTTACCTGATCACTTGGTTAGTTTTTATCTTTGATGTCGGTAAACTGTATTAAGAATCACAGCTGTCCCAAGTCGAAATTTTAGCCCTCTTTTAGACCTCTAAATTGTAGGACTTAATAGGACTAAGGAGGACTTGTAGAGGTCTTAATTTGTATTAGATTACGCCCTCTTTTAGTCCTCCAAAGTGGCACAAAAGTCCATTTTCCCCACTTTCAGGGCTAAAAGAGGGCCTAATTTAATAAAACTGTAGCCCTCTATAGGTCCTCCTAAGTCCTCTGTTTAGGCCCTGTTGTAGCCCTTGAAATCCTCTAAACGAAAAGTGACGTCACATGATCATTTACCCCATGACAAAAAAAATGTACACCAAAAGTATAGGGATACATTTTATAATCTGATTATATTTTCATTAAAAACAATATTGTTTCTTTACCACTTTTTTTTTTCAAATTATACATAGAGATAAATACTATGTTTGTTGATTTGGTAGAGAAATTACTTACCGAGTTTAGTTCAATTACAACGTAACTGCTACACTTTGTTATTGTTTAACGTTCACTTTGATTGCTGAATAAAAAAAGTGATGCGAAAAAATTATAAGCACAAGTTAAGTACGCGTTGCGAGAAAGTAAACGTTTACTCGAACAGAGACGGTTCACTGCGACGTCAATATAAACGAGACGAAAGAAAGAGGTTATGAAATCACCGGGCGTGCGCGGCAATGTTTATATGTAGAAACGAAATTGTAAAGTTATTGCAAGATTTTTAAAAATAAGTAATATAACTCTGTCAGGTTTTGCCCGCAGCTATACAAGACGTGAGTAGATAGCAAAACTAAGTAGATAGCCCAAGCAAAAAAGGCGAGGGGCCATTCACTCTCGAATCAAGGGGTTTTAGCGTTTGAAATCAGTATGAAATTAAATGCAACAAGCATAACACTTTATGAAATCATCTGAAATCAGCGGAATCTGAGTGGATCTTTTGAAAAAGATTAGATAATTTTAACATCAGTGAAAATCAAGTGAAATCAGTAGAAATCTCTTAAAATATTCCGAAATCGCGAGCGAGTCAGTAGGAGTAAACGAGAGATTGTGAGTAATCACGAGCAGTCAGGCGAGCAATCAAGAGAGCAGTCAGTGTAATCATTGCATTCAGCGTGCGATTCTTTCTTGCTTCGTCGCTATGGGATAGCGGTGAGCACACTATAGCACGGCCCTCTACAGCTTATGTGCGCAGCGGCTGTGCGCGTTGCAACGCGTTGTGTGCTTAGCGGCGTGTCGTGTATGGCCGTTTTATTCCAGGAAAAAAATTCCCGATCATTTCCCGCTGTTTTCCTGGTTAACAACCATTTTTAACGGTCATTGAAATTAAAATATTCGAACTCTTGAAGCTGAAAATGTTTTCATTTGAAGTTATAAAAACTGAACTTCGTATCAAAACACTCAAAGAGGAACCCTTTTGAATTTTATTCTTTTGAAATTAGGGCTGAACAATTTTCTTATTCAAGCGCTCCATAATTGACGTGTATGAAATTAAAGCTTTTAACACATTTTCAACTAAAAATTTGTTATATTAGAAGATAAATTTATTTTATTCTAGGTCGTAAAAAATGAATAATATTGTTCAATTGCTATTTATACCTCAAAATCTGTGTTTATTTTGGAATCTTTCTAAATATTCTCTTGAAACTCTTTTCTGAAAATAAAAAATAATTAAAAATTTTCCCGAGTATCTTAAAAAAATTGCTGTATTATCTTTAACCCTCAAACGGCACACTGGTGCGAATTTGCACCGGAAAATTTTTCATTCTGCTCAAATCTACGCAGGTGCAGCTGTAGCGGCTTATTCCCGCTATATCAAATATATATGTTAAATATGCGTAATATATGCTAGATGTTCAAAAATTTGAATATCTCTTAAATTTAAATTTAAATATCTCTTAAATTTTCTCGAATTTTTCCAAATGAATAATTGTTTCAATTTTCTTTATTCATCAAATTTTTTTGTACATCATTTTAAATATTCTCTTACAATTTTTTTTCGAAAGAAAACATCATTTCAAATTTTCCCAGAAATTTGGAGTATACATCAAAATTCAACAGTTTTACTTGCAAATTAAAAAGATTATAAATAGAACAATATTTTAAATTTAATTGTTGGACATTTTTACGATTCAAGGCTCTCTATTTCAAACAATTCAGTTCTAAATTATTTAGTTTTGAATATAAACAGTGAAATATTTTTATATATTTGAAATGGTTCTTCATCTTAATTAAAATTTTCTAAATTTGAATCTCAATTGAGTTGGTTTTAATCTTGAATATTTTAGATAGATAGATTTTTCTTGTCAGAATTTCTGAAACTCCCGATCCAAAAATCCTGAATAGGAATATTTTTGAATTGTAAAATAAAAAAAGAGAATAGAAAATATTAAAGGATTTCAAAACAATTTTTTTCTCTTGATTCGGATGCGAGTTAAAATGCCAGCTCACAAATTTTGTCCCCTCACTTCAAACAATCGACGAATAGGTCTCTTAATGTTTAACATCACAGCGCAAAAGTTTATAAGCGGAAAGTGAATTTATCTTACGATTTATTTATATTTGTCATAAATGCTTATGCTATTTATTATAATCTTATGACTCATGATCTAATCACGAAATTTCAAAGTATTACTCTTACCGCATATTCTAATTTAGTTTTCATAACAATACAAAATATTAACATTATTTAAAATCGCTGTAAACAAAGTTAAAGTAGCAGCAAAGGCTGTAAAATGTATAAAGCGTTATTCATTATTGAATTTTATGTTATAAACAATATCATAGTAAAATGAAATAAAAATATTCTTACCATAAATAAATAAGGTTCACAACATTTTTCGCAGACCTTCCTCCATATTAGTACTTCATCGTGACCTTCTTTTAATAGAAGAACTTCCGAGCCAACTCTGTTCTCAATTCCGTTTAGGGTTTTAAAATTTAGTATGTGTATGAAATTTGAGATTAAAATAATAAACTTTTGGGCATTACGATTTTGGCAAAAATCAAATTTCGAATCCACACAAGCTTCAGTTTTTCTGATTACATTTCGCTTATCGATTTCTGACATTTCCAATTGCCATTATGATTATGCTGTAATTTCAAACGCTTAGCTCAAAATTAAGTTCAGTTATTAAGTTATTGAAGTTAAGTTATTCAACTTTTGAAGTTTCCACTTTGCAAGAACATTGTGAACTTTTGAACGCAATTCAAATCAAAATGATGAAATTTTAAAACAAAAGGAGCACAAAATTGAATTAAAATTTAAATAAATTCATAATTTCTTCAACTTAGAATTTATGTGCCATTTTCATTTATTCGAAAAGAATGCTTTCAAATGGATTATAACGAATAAAGTTGATAGCAAGTTAATATATGTGCTAGCGCGAGTGCGACCTGTGCAAGCAATCATCGGAAATTTACTATTTTGTGCACTTGTAAAACAAAAAGATATTGTATATTTAAGGATGAATCATACAATTTTTCATTATCACGCATTGACAAAGAAAAATACATAAGTCCAATAAGCGCAAAATTATAACTATAGGTGTGTAGTTCTTTCTTCTATTGCTGTATTTCAGCCTAATATAATATATATTAATATATATTAATATAATAATGCTTAATATAATATGCTTAATAGTTTTAAAAATTTGGTTCCTTTTATCATGAGAAATTGAATTTTTCACCTTATTGCGCAGGTGGAGCCGAATCTATTAGCTTGGTTGACATAAAATTTTAACTGCAAGTGTGAGTACAACTTTGTAGTGATAATATTTTGAGACTTATAATATTATCTTCAGTTTGTAAAATTGTATGGATTTTATGATATCAATTGGAATCTTCCATTGTCAATGATTATTCGCACCATTCCATTTTTGATATTTGTATATTAAAATTTCGGCACGGAAAACCTCAGCGTTATAAAAATAATTAATGATCACTGTAAATGTATTTAAACACCTTTACTGGAGAGAAACGTATAATTAATTCGTTTATAATTTAACTAGTGTATAATTCCAAAGCTCCATTTTTCGAATTTATTTTACATTTTACTTTAAGAAACTCATATGATTTTGTGAATAAATATTTTTCAGATTGGAGTATCATGAAGTCTGACGTCATCACAGTTTTATTATATGGGGACACAAATTTTTTGAGATTATGTCCTCTACAGTTTTAAAATCTGTGTTAGTAGGAACAGCAGCAAAATATTTGTCGTAAACTTTGCCTAATCTTAGGCTCCAAAACAAATATTGCCTTTCAGATAATGATAATCATAAGAATGAAGTTTTGAGAAGTAATTAATCACTCTTGATATCTGATGAAAACTTACCATCATATATCATTTAATTTCTTCATATATATATTGAACAAACGCGAATTCTAGTAAAGTGAAATCAATCGAATTCTCGTGAAATTCCACTAAATCAGTATACTCAACCCTTAACGGTCACACCTCTAAATGAACCTTGAGGTATTTTTAGCTACAAAATATCATGAGTGGTGTTTAAACAATACGAAATACGGAAAAAATCAAGAAGCCTGTGAGGTGTAAGACATCTCGTGTGACCGTGAAGGGTTGACAGCTTTGTAATTTTTAAGTTTTTGCTCATCAGTTTGACCACAAATGCTTAGAAGTCAAAGGTATTGCATTTAGAATTGATAAATTTTGAGCAGATAAATTTATTTCATTGCATCCACTATTTACTCAATAAACTGATTTTAGTTAAGAGTGTACTTTTGGTGAATAAAAATAATTGACAATTAGGATAATTAGGACTGCTTGGCAAAAATTGAATTGAGGGTATAGATGGGTGCTATTAAGAGGTACTATTCTGAAATTCTTTGAGATTTGTTGAATTTTTCTTAAAGGAGTTTCATCCATTTTATCTTGGTTCAATTCGACAATCGCGCCACTGTACATGTTTATCTTCACCCGTTCTTTTTTTGTTATTTACATGATATATTCCACGAAGAACTGTATTATTATAGGTCAATATTGCAAAGACGTCACCAGTCAACGTTGTTAAAACATTCGCTTCTCAGTCGACATAGGTGCAAATCCATTATTTTGCATTATTAATTGAATTTGTTTATCGAGAGGAAAAATGTAACTGCGTATTTCAAATAGCTGATGTGAATTACTGTAGGGAATTAGCCGAATACATTCAATAGTGAACCCAAGCAAGGTAGAAGGAAGAAAAGATTCATGCCTGCCAGAAGGAGACCTCGACCTGGCACGAAGAGCTGTATCGGCAGCAGGAGACCTGACCGGTGAATGATGTCTTTCAGGAGAATGAGAAGGCCCAGAACGATGAATATGAGAAATACGATCGCCACTAGGTGAACTGTCAAACACTGAATTCAATTCTGCAACAAAAAAACAAAGAATTGAATGTTTTGAAAAGAATAAAATTCTATGTTGGTATTGACATGTGCAACTTCTGAACGGTAATTTAGAAATTAGTAAATGCGCGCGTGGCGATGACTGTAGAACTTTCGGCTGCACTGAACTAAACTAAACTTGCACTAAACTTCAACTAGACCAGGTGTAATCTTTTTAAGTAATATTTTTCAGTGTCATTATTCAGGATTTTGCAATATCTTGAATCGCTCGAAAGTTGTGGTACATTTTATAATAACTAATTGAATTTTTCATTTATATGCAAGTACACATATAAATCTATTAGTTCAATCAACATAACATATCAAATATAGGTGCGATGAAATGTTCTGTGTTGTAAATTTTCAGGATTCTTTGATACGTTTCTTGGCCTTAAATTTGTTGTATATTCTCCGACAAAAGAATCGAATTTTTTATCTTTGCACATTGGCGCAGATATTTTCTTTGGTCTGGTGCAAAAAAAAATTGTAACTGCAAGCGTGCAATATAATTTTTTAGTAATATGTTTCAACAATTCATGATATTTTCATGAGTTTGTGAAATTCTATTGATTTCATCATATAAAATTGAATTTATCAATGTAGTATTTACACGTACAACAAAATTCTGACTATATGTATATCAAAATTTCGGTACGCGTATCCATGCTTTTTTTTTAATAATATGCGAGTGCTATAAATGTATTCGAGCAAATATTCATTAGCGACTAACGTACTCGTATATGCGATTTTTAAATAAAAATGCATCATTGATGTGTATCTATAATTTGTTCTATGAAACAAATAATTCCTTAGAGGAAGATGGATTAAATGTGTTGGCGGAACGCACCCAATTTATTAGTAGGTGCTTGCTGAAATAGTTATGATTCCTATTTTATTCTACCGATATATGTAATGAGACAGAATGATTCAAAAAGAGAACAGCTCACAAAAAGGTGCTTGATAAGAAAATAAAATTCCTTTATTGTATACTTTTTGAAAATTTTTTCTTTGAAACATGGAAAATAAGGTTCAATGCGTGTAAAATATTTACTGGTTTAAGAGATTATTCAAAGTTTTGAAATGTCAACATACAAACCGTTTAACAATGAATATTTCTGTTATCAATTTTTATTGGTACTATAGCTACCTTGATGATTCGCATGTTCGTTGTTAGTCCCAAAATTTGCCAGAATTTCGCTTGCTTTAGGCGGCATACCTGATGATATTTCTGTAAGAAGGCAACTTCAATTAAGGAATTTCTAATGTTAAAAAAAGTATCACAAATATTAAATGCCCAATTCAATTATTTCATTTCCTTTAGGCTATTTAAAACATAATTTGTAAAATAAAAATTTGTCAAGTAATTCTGAAAGATATCTTAATTTTTTAATTTGAATTATTTAGAAACCTCTGATTATGAAAACGTTAGAAAAGAAGGCGACCGTGTATCATTTTCTTGCTATTAACAAGTGATTATTTCACTGTAAATAAAACAATATATAGGTGATTAATTTTACCTTACTTCAAAGTCACAATCAAAATTCAAAATCTTTATTTTAAAAGAAAAATGCACCCAGAATTTACAGTTTGATTAATTCGAAAACCGTTTCAAATACCCAGCAAGTACCGTATTTTTCAGTTTTGCTACCTAAGATACTTTTTTTCTTGAAAATGTAGAAAATTTTAGAATTTTCGAGCTTTAAAAAGAAGAGTTTCATATTTGGGCTTCAAGCTTTAATTATTTCATGTTACACACATTAAACAGACATATAAGCTTCAATATTTTTGTATTATATTTTTCAAGCTTTAATATTCGAGAAAAATAAAGAAAATATAAGTTTATTATAATCTATTTTATAATTACCAATAGAATTGAAAATAACATTCATGCCTCAAATCAAAGTGTAAAGGATCATCATTTTTTCAAAATGTAGTAAAAACTGGTCAACGCAGAATTTTCAGAACAGCGTAACTAATGAATATTCTGATATTTCGCGTATATATACTGTTTTGTGATACTTTCTCGCTTTCCGATCATAAATCGCCTACATGGATAATTTCAGGAATTGGTGACACGTGCATAATTATTTTACCTTGAGAAGCTGAGATAATTTATTCTTGAAGTAAACATATGTATTTATATTACTACAACTTTAGTGGAAAGTTTTCTTACGTAATTAAAATTCACCCAGGAGCGTATGATAGATGAGGCCTCTTTCTTTAAAAATATTAACAATGTGTGACGTAGATTTTAAAAACAAAAGAAATTGACTATGTCGATTCTATTTAGAAGCTTTTTTTATACAAACTATTTCTTCGAACGAGAATAAGTAGCCTATGATACAATATCAGCATGTCATAGATTTATCATTTCAATTTTTTTGTTAAATTTCTCAGCTTTCACCTCCCAGTTTTGTTTGCACGCAAAAAAAATATTCTTTAAAATTCTTCTTTTAGCGAAATTGGTTAATAATTAGGGGTCGCGCTGAGACTATGAAGTTTTCTATTGATTCAACATGAGGAAAAGGCAGCTTTTGTGAATCCAATATTTGAATGCGATGATATGTTACCAATAATCTCGTTTTCCAGTATATTATTCAGTATCCATCAGAGAATGAAAATCAATCATAAATTTTGAGGGCGATCATCGGACATTTGCTTTTTCAGATGAATTGCGAAATCAACGTATTTTCCAGACCTCATGAGTTCTTCCATCAATCATAATAATGACATAATGTTTATAAATAATTTTACAACTATATATATATATATATTCATATTATGTTATAATAAATTTTTGTTCAATAATTGAATTTGTGTCAACATTTGAAAATATTCTTGATGATCAAATTAGGACTTGAAAATATCAATATCTGTCAAAAATTGGTTAAGATAAAATGTCTCTGGTGCTTTCTTTGAGTAAACTACATACTTGAGCAAACACGTATAATTTGAATAATAGTAAAATTGATGTAGCAAATTACTTCATTGTTATCATGGATTAAAGTACTTATAACGTCTAGAAAATTCGTTCATTTCCCAACTTACTTAAAAAAGCAAAAGTTTATACGAATTACAATCGTTCAAACAAATGAAAATTAGTTAAACATGATCGATTAATCTTACGTTATCCATTATTGATTATTCATGTGAAAAAACTTTTATCTAGCTGTAATTCCTATAAACATTTCCTCAATAATAAGTGAAATTTAAATATGTCACTCATGAGGTTCAAAAATTAAATGTTCAACCAAAAAAAACGAACTATCAACTGAATAGTTGAACTTTGAACTAAACGAGATCTACGTTTAACCAAATAGTTAAATTTTTAACCAAATAGTTGAACTTTCAACTGGAAAAGATAAATCGTCAAGAAAACATGAAATTCTTAAATTTTCAACTGAAAAAGGGACGATTAGTTTTTTGTATGAACTAGGCGTTGTTTCTGAGGACGTTTGAAAATAACTAAGAAGCTAGGATATTACTAAGGATTGGGAACGTGTTTGCGGGGATTATTTTGAATCAAAACCTTTTTTGGTGTGTTTAGTTAGAGGCAGCCTAGCACGGTCTAATTAAAAGTATCAGGAGCCGGGGGGAGGGGATGATTATTGTGGAGTTGTGGATTGGTTTACAGTTTACTGAAGGTGATTGGTGTGACCTTTTTCATTTGGAAAGTTGACCTTGATTTGTCAAGCCCGCAAAAACCATCGCCTCCTGACTTTTATTTACAGTTAGGCTTAGCTTATAATTTAATTTAAGGGTATTTATCAGGTGATAGCAATTTTTTTCAATTGATTTTTACAGTGTTGGAGAACCCAAAAAGAGTTTAAAATTCTGTCCGAGTTGATTTTCTAATATTTCGTATTTGCTGCAGTGGAGGCGCTGGCTGTAAGCACATCTGCTTAAGGTTCTGTTTCTTGAGGAAACTGAAAGGCTTCGAAAATTGGCATCAGTTACAAAAAATAGCCCAAAATTATAACACAAAAGTGATAGCGGAATGAACCTCAACGATTAGTAGGCGCTTGCTAAAATAGTTATTATTCTTCTTTGATTTTACATAAATTTATAATGGAAAAGCATGCTTCAAGAGGTAAACGGCCTACAAAAAGGTGCTCAATATTAATATTGTCATTTTTATCACACCATTAAGCCATTTCCGTTTCGGGGCAGGCGTGATTCGCTCGGTTGACAAATAGTGATGTGGAGAAGGAGGTATAGATTTTTTAGATTGATCTAGAATTTTCGTGTTGATCATTCAAATAACACGTTCGTTCCACAACACTGATCCGACCCAAGTTGCTGACCAATCTCTCTAGCGATTACCTCAAGTGAAGAGCCTCACAAAGTTGTTATGTAAGGTTCTCCAATCGGGCCCATTAGTATCCAAGGTGTTTTGTTTTAGGCGTCATTCGTTCTACTGACATTCTTTTTATTAACTATTCGTCGCCACAATTTTCTGTCCTGGCATACTTCTCTAGCTTCCTGCACGTCCATGCATTTTTACATGCAAACTCTCCTGTTTCTATGGCTTCTTATGTCTTTTCGGATAAAAGTCTCATTCATACATTCTAACCATTATTTCCGCGATCTCCCTCCGGGCATACTGCCGTGCACTTCACCTTCATACACTTGTTCCGTTAGTCGTCCATTCGTTATTTTTTCAACACGTCTGAACCATTTAACTGATTTCTTTCCCATGTGTCAATTGTCTCTTTTGCACGACATTCTTTGAGAATAATTTCGTTTCTTACTTTGTCCATTAGTGTCTTCCCGCATATTGCGCGCAGAGTTTTCATGCCAATCGCGTTAATTTCACTCTTGCCCTTTTCTTGATAGGCCCATGTCTCGGTACCGTATAGTACAGTCGGCACTAATATAGAATTATGTATTGACATTTTAGATTTTTTTTATCCTTGTCGTTCGTGAAAGCTAACCCACGTACCCTCAGTGTCTCGAGATTCCTTGACCTTCCTCCTTGAAGAGGGCCATTCTTATATGCTTGTCCATGAATAGTATAAATAGCCATGAGAACATAACTCACCCCTTTTCAAGGCCTTGTATAATATCGAACCAGTCACTCAGTTTCCCATTAACCCTTACGCTTGCTTTCCTACCTGGATATATTGTTTTCATTGCTGGTAGAAGTCATCCATAGACTTTGTACTCTTCGAGGACTTCCCAAAGTTTACTTCCATCTACCTTGACAAATGATTTTTCTAGGTCAACAGTCGCACAAAAAAATTTCTTTCCTCCTTTCAAACTTTTTTCTGTAATCTGCCTTAAGTTAAATGTTTGATCCGTACATGATCTTACTGGCATGAATCACATTGGACTTCCCATATCTTTTCTTCTGTTATTTCAATAACTGTCTACACCGGCAGCCTTACCGTTTTTCAAGTTCTCAATTATATCTCTTATCTCAGTGATACAGACTTTTTCCATTGGAGTTTCTAATGCATTATGTTCGATATCGCAGTTCTGTTGTCTTATCGCTTCACATCCTAATATTTCTTCAAAATAGTCCTTCAAAGCGTCTGCTATCTCGTCTGTATTATATAGCATTTCACCTTTGCTGTTTCTGATGCTGTCCAAATTTGTACTTTTACTTCCCTTCATCTTTTTAAATAATAGTGTCTTGTATCTTTCAAAGTGAAAACGTTTTTTTTTTCGTTTTTTATTTTCTTCTTTTCTTCTGTTCTGATTTTATCTTAGCTTTCCTTGTCTAGTCGTTTAATTTTCCTATTTTGATGCCTGTAATCATTTATGAGCCTATTTCACTCCTCATCGCTAAGACCTGTGATGTTCAACGTTCTCGCAGTTTTAACAATTCTATCCCATAAAATAGTTCACACGCCCTCTATATCTTCACTGCATCTAAGTGCCTCCTACGTTATACGCCAAACCATCCGTTCATATCTCATAGAAAAACGATTCATTCACCATGTTTTCAAGTACTTATATCATCATTTAAAGTGTCCGACAAGGCGTCTTCGACTTCTCTCTGATTATATCAACTGGGTTGTAGCGCGCTACGATAAATAATCTTCTGAATCCTACCTTCATTTTAACCCACATTCATAATCAAACCAACCCCTTGACTATCATGTGATTCACTATCTACTCCTGACCATATTTCAAACCTGCCTTTTAAGACCCCATTTTCTACGTTTCTACTTTTGCATCCCTTTTTTTGGTCTCAGGTACACATAAAATATCTAACTTTCTTACGTGCATAGTTTCACGTAATTATCTTACCTTGAGATCATTCACCCGCCTAGCATTCCAAACACCCAGTCTCCATTGATCGCCTGAGACTCTACCTCCACATTGACTGTGTGCGTGCATGTCGTCAATCAAAGTTTCAGTCCATTCCGAGGATATTTCAATGTTTGTATTATTCATTATTTATATTGTACACCCAATTACCACCTTTGTGCGCGAGATTTATTTTGCGTGTAGAAACCATGTACAAGTTAAGTAGAGATTCGTCGTATGGTAGAGAGTCCAGTTGCCACGTTAGTTTCCCGAAACTTCAGTCACTGAGGGTGGGGGCGGGGGGTACAAGAAATGGAAACCGAGAGAGTCACCAGCCTTCAACAGCGTTGTATTAGATTAATCATCACATGAGGGGCGGCAGTCAAAATTTTTAATAAAAAGAAAATTGCAGTACGAGTTGAAGTTGTTGGCTTTGAAAACTTATATTCAAACAAAAAATTCATTAATATTAATTGGTGAAAAACACTTATCTCCAAAATAGACTTCAGATTTTTCTAGTTTCTTGCAAATTTTCAGGTTGCAGTTGAGTGACGCGGTTAGAAATCTTTTATTACAACGTGTATACATAGAAACACAATTTGAAGCAAAAATAGTCTAACTTTAGAATTTTATATTTGGTTTCATTCGCAATTTGAGATAAACGACCGGCTACTTCAAACATTGATGCAAGACTAATGTTTTAAAGGGACAAAAGATGATTATGTATTCAAAATCATAAGAATTGAAAGAGGAAGAACCTTTCAAATATATAAAAAATTTTAAGATTTCATGAAGCACCATATATATATAATTAAAAACTGAATGTTAACAAACACCGCAGGGTCCCACTGAGATCACCTGTCATCTAAAAAAAAAATGACATCGGCTCCCAGTAGGACAGCGGTAAATCCCATTCATGGCCACGTCTCACAACCGTGAGATGGGTCAAAGCAATAGGAAAAAAGTTACAAATGTTTGAAAGTAAGGCCTTTCTTAAAAAACCAAAAATTGTACCCCCTCCAATTTGATAAATAATTATCAAAATTAGCTAATTTTTGGTGTGAGGAGTACTATCTAATAGGACTACAATTGGGCCAATTTTTCATCCTGATCGGACAACTTTCATTTTCGAGGTGGGTACATTTGAGAAATTATGCCCCATATGTGTGCTTAAACTTGAGCAATACTTTTAATGATATATTCCACTCTATTAATGCACGACCTAAATAGTACGTGAAAGAACACGTATATAGTCAGACAATGCAGTAATAAAAAGCGTCTGACTAGACTCTATTTATGAAAGGTCCAGAGAAAAGACAACCGATCGCCTGACGTCGCGTAACTCAACACTCACTACCACTTTATTATTCCACTAAATTAGAATGTGCAAATGATAAATACGTAAATGATATCTTTAAGTAATATTGATACATTTTTAGAGACCTGATTTAAATAACTATGATATTTGCACGGTAAATAAAAACCGAGACATTCAATTTAAATAAATATAAAATTCGCACAGTCAGCAGAAATCAAGCACAAGTTCAAATAAAGATGAAATTATTTGTGATACATCGAATTTGGAGATACTTACCGCAAATTTGAAGCCTATCCGTTGATTTAAGATGAAAAATCTGACGATGCGGCCAAGTACACTGATTCCAAGATATCCAACGATTTTGAAATTGGTCTTCAGAAAGAAAGTAGAAGCGACTATACGAAGTACCAAAATTTGCATCATCCGGATGCTCCTCGGGTCAGAATGCTTCTCTGCAAACCACCTTATTGAGGCGATAGCGTCCAAGAATTATCAAGCTTGCTTATTTCACGGATTGCTTTTGCTCAAAGCTATACAATATTGCTCGTAAAATAAAGACCACACTATATCAACAAAATAAACGACGAACAAAATATTTTAGAACGGTTGATCTAAAGAATTACACTTTTGAAAAATTATCACTTTTTAAAATAAAACAATAGATAGATACCTTTTCCAAATCCCTCCAATTATGTAGAGTGTGGTGCGGAATTGATTGCGATGACCCAAAGGAAGACAATCGAATGAAAAATCATGCGAACATCTTATTCCTCGGTACCGCGCAATCGATCTCACCTTACTCTCGTCTTTACATGTGCCGTTGAAAGCTTTCGGTGATAGGCTCACTTTCGTCAATTAAATTTAGATTTGGCGACATTTTTCTCGCAGAAAAATTTAAATAATTAGCATGTCTGACAATTTAATTACTGAAATCAATTGGAAATTCCTTCGAATCCTGTGAAATACTCTAAAAGATTTCAAATCCTTCAAACATTTTTGAAATTGCTTGAAATTATTCAAACCTATTACAAATGCCTTGGATTCTTTTAAAATACGTTATAATATTTCTAATCCTTTAGAGCGTGTTTAAGTTATTGAAGAAAATACAAAACTCCTTAGAATTTTTAAAAATTCCCTCAAATATTTCAAGTTCTATGAAATGGTTTAAAATCACTTTAAACGTTTTAAAACTCTTGAAAATTTCTTGAAATCTTTTTAGTTTTTCGAAAGAGTTATTTTAAATATTTTTAAATCACTTGAAACTATTGAATGTGGGTTTGAATTGTGGGTTGAATGTGGTATGGGGTAAATGATTTTACAGACTTTAGTGAGGTTTCGTCCGTTTTTTGAGGTTATGTCAAAATCCTGACGTGTAGGGGTAAAACGGGTTGGGGATTCGGTTTCACTGGGAAAAAATACATGGGAATATCATATTGGCAACCAAGACGCATGTCGGCTCGAATGTCATCTCGCGTTACTAAACACGACCAATGAAATTTAAGATATAAGAAAATGACCAGATATGTTGACACCGTGTAGATATTTCTTGTAGAGCGCAAATGACATTGGAGGGGACTAGCATCGCAGGCTTTCGAAATAATAGTTCGAGAGATTTTGATAGATTTCAAGAGATTTCGAGAGATTTCGATAGATTTAGAGTTTTTTCTGGAGGAGATTTATTACATAGGATTGCAAAAAGTTAATGAGCTCTGTTCAGCTGTTCAGCTTCTTTTAAAAACTTTTGCGTTCCAACATTATTTTTAATTTCGAGTTTCACTATTTTTTAATATTAGGCTTCAGATCATCGTCTTCGATACTTTTGAAAGCATCTCAAGATTTGCAACCAAAATATTAATAGGAATTTTATCAACATTTAAAGGAACACTGAAATTGTTACCCGAAGCTAAAGTTTCAGCGACCTTATCCGGGACTTCAATATTTTATCTATTATTAAAACATCTGTTTAATCTAAAATCTTTAATTTCTCTATTGAAAACTGAAGTCCTTATTTTTAATAAATCAAACTTTTTGATAAAATTTTCTTGTTTTTTATATTTTTAATTTCGGATTTTACCACTTAAAATGGAAAAATCAACCTAAAAAAACGAACTGAGATTATCAAATAATAAGGTATTATACTCAAGCCTCATTCTCAATGATTACATGCGTAGTTCTACTTCGCTCTGCGAGTCGTGGCACCAATCTTAGAGTGATGATAGAGAGGTAAAACTTCCTAATTTCATTCTCTCTGCCTTATGTTCCATCCTCATAAAATTTTGTTGTGCGACAATTTTCACGTCTTAGATAGTGATATTTAGAAACTTTTGTTTGGATAGTATCTTCAAGACCATCTGAGCGTAACCTCAATTTTTTCAGATTTTATTCTGAAAGTCAAGATCCTGAAGCGGTTCAGATTTTTTCCAACTTTTAATAGTCGACGTTTTTTTTTACTCTCACGAGTCGCAAATGATTCTTTTTTATAACTTTTGACAGTCGATGAAACTTTTTACAATATATTTTCCACACACAAACTTATTTTTCACAGACAAAAAAACTGAGGAAGCTGTGAAACTATTTTTGGGAGCAAGGAGGCTATTTTGCATCCTTATTTTCCGAGAAGTACTTGCTGAAAGGTTCTTTGCTGCTGGGATAATTGGTTCATTCTCACGTTCCTGCCGTTCGCGAAAGTACTTAAAAGTTTAAAGAAAGTTGTCACGGACAAGGCGAAAGGAATAATAGCTGTATCTCTATGACCTGCACAACCACGATACTTGTTATTCCTGTCACTGTTAAGATAAAAACCAATGGTTATAAAACCCTAAAAAAAATGGTTAACATTTAATTCCAGGACGCATTGACGAGCATCGAAACTTTCACTGGTGGCAGGGATAGGATCCGCATTGCCTTCGAAAGAGCAGAGCTGCCTACGAAAACGCTGGAAATAATGCTCTCATCGCTCGCACCTTTCACAGTGAAGCAATATGGCTCAGCACTAAAACAATGGTATACACACTGCATCGATTGAAATTTGGACCCTTTTGAAGCCGACGTCAACGTGGTTCTCATGTTTCTGGCCGGAAAGCATGAAAGAGGTGCGGCTAATGGCAGCCTGAACGTAATGAGATCAGCAATCAGGTTGATCCAGAGAAGAAAGTTTTCAGAAACCCTCACCTTGACAGATTCTTTACAGAGATATTTACAGAATAAACCCACCAAAACCAAGGTTGCTTGCACTACCACCGCACAGAGAGCGCAAACCCTAACCCTCATAAAGCTGGAAGATATAGACGAGTCTGCTTGAGGATTTCTCGTATTGCCTATGGAAAGGAGCAACTTATAATTTTAACGATTTACGGGGGGAAAAATTGTTTAAACAAATAAAGATTGTTTTAATAAATTCAAAATACTCAAAAAAAAGCAAATATTACTCTTAATTATCATTAATTCAATTGTTAATTCCAGAAAATATCAACTTTCTACGATCTTGTGGAAAAGAATGTCTAACAATAAATATTACTCTTGAAATTCATCAACTGTGTCATTTATCCCGAAAAAAAATTGTTCACAATTAGCCGGGAAAAAATATCGCAAAACAAATAATAATTGTTTAAACAATTAAATATTAGTAAAAGAGTACCTGTCCACTTGTCCATTAGTATAAACCGGCTTTTCGGTTTGAAACCCTAAAATCCCCTATTATTATTTTTCTAATATTGTAAATATTTCTTGAAGTCTAACGATAATTTACTACAAATATCAAATTGAGTCAAAAAGTACCAACAAAACATAACAAAAAATCTATCTATTAAATAACCGATTTCTGGTGAAAAATGTCAATATAAACTAAAAATTGTTTTGAAACCCCCTGAGTAGGAAAAAAGGGGTTTTACGATAACTTTCGACAGAATTATGGAAATAAATTCTGCTTTGTGATACTTTTTTAGGACCTAGAAAGAAATGTCAAGTTTGCTAACCAGCATTCTTTAGTAAACGGTTGTGGTTTCACCTATCCAAAATCCAATTAAAAAATAAAATATTCCCCTTATTGAGCCAAACGACATGCGATACGAGAAAAATATTAGAATGTAAAACTGTGTTCCCAAAAAAACTATGCGAGATACGAAAAATATTAATCTAAAAAATCTCTACGAATTTGCTTTTGACCATTTTTTGATAAGACGAATATGTCTGAAAAAATCTGCCCGCAGCGCCGGCACATCCTCATCACGCACAAGTTTGAGTGCGCCTAGGGCGCGCGCCTGTCGGATTCCGCGCTGCGCGCTCGGTTACTTAATCTTTGCACTTGGAATTAAACTTTATCAAATACATCTCTTTTAGATTCCAGTATTTTTATGCATCTTCATATTCTGAATTTTCTACGTAATTAAGTATAGTTAAGGATTAAATTTCTCAAAGCTCTGTAGACTTTGAGATACACATTTTCATCGCGACACTCGCGCTACTCGTTCGATTTCTGATAATTATTCTGAAATGTATATTTACTTTCTGAATCACATTAAAATTAATCAAAAAACTACAATCCTTTCTTCAGAAATTCTTCCATAACTCGTTTTGTTATGCTAAAAATAGGATTTTTGTATTCATATTATTTTTAATGGATAAAACAAAAAATCCTACAAGTATTCTTTTAGATTTTTCACGTATCTCGCTTCTTTTGGCGTAATATGGAAAATTGCGATTTTTTTCATAATATTTTCGAAAAATAAAACTAAAATATCAAGTCTTATGAGTCTTTTCAAGAGCTAAATTTCCTCTCTCAAGCTTATTGACTTATCTGTCGCCGTTTGACTTACAATTGGAATTTTCGACTTATTAATTTTCGATGCATAAAACCTAAAAAACGAGTCTTATTGAAAAATGGTTGAAACAAAAATTGTGAATATTTTTAAGGGCTTCAATTCTATTAATATCCTTTTTTCACCTATCTGTCGTCATTTGTGGTTAACGAAATCGTTCTTTCTTTTAGGAACTAAAAAAAGTTGCCAAAGCTCGATTTTATTTGTTCATTTTTGCGGGAGTGATCGTGTTTCCGGACGGACGGAAGGCCCGACGGTCATACAGAAAGAGAGACAGACACCATCGACGAAACTTGATTTTCGGTTTCAGGGGGTCTCGAGACGTGTAGATCCGTTGCAAAACTGTGGTGTCAAATTTCGGAAAATTTGAATACTTTCTTGATTATAAATAGTGAGAAAGTAATGAATTATAACAAATGTACATCTCTTCTTCGGGTTAACAACTTTTGTCTATTAATTTTTTTTCGTTTCTTTTGTCGTTTCTCCACAAATTTTTCATTTTTATTTTTAATGTTATTTTTACGCTCAAAACCAAAACTACAACAACTTAAATTTTTAATAAAGAAGATAAATTTTCTGCTAAAAGGGATGCCTTTTTAACCCGAACATATGGATTTTTGACAAAACAGTTAATTTCAACCAAATAGTCAAATTTTAAAAGCAAAAAGATAGTTACTATTGAAACCAAAACGGATTTAATTTTATATAAAAAATAGTTGAATTCAAGAAAAACGATGTAGAAAATTTATATAGGAATCTCAGTTTTGAAATTTCAATATGCATCTAGCCTGTCGTCACTTGGATGTCGCATAAAAACTGACACACTACATACAGGTGCTACTCATAAAAATTCACGACAAACAATTGATCTTTAGAATCAGGTCATTCTAATGCGCAATTTTCGGATCAAATAGAAAATCCGTAATCTTCATAAAAGCGTTTCATATAATTTTGATTCAATTTCCACATCATATTGATCAGCCGGAATTCCTTGTGGGCACATATCTAGCACCCATAGGCTCCATTTTAAATTTATTTCGGATTCGGTTTCGATTTCCACATGGAACGTCTCTTTCTTCATCTTTCGTCAGTTGCCTCACAGAGTTTTTGAATGTGTTGATTAGTGCTCGAAATCCGGCTGGACCAGGAAGTACATATAGTCCACGCAAAATCGTATGCCCAGCTTTTATTTTTTCCACTAATGCCAAGGCGTTACCATTACTAACCTCTGACATCACAATTAATATTCCGATCGGCTCGCGGTCTATATGAGCCTTTTCATTTCTTAAATAAATTCCTGAACCGGGAAGAAAATTATGTAATTTCATTTCAAGTACCCGGCCCTCATTGTGGATGGGAAAAAATCGCCATAAGTGAAGATCTTCAATTTTAATTGAAAGTACTTTAGAATAAGGGGCCTTGTCAGGAGATATGGGTTTGACATGATGTAGAGACGGCTCGGCAGGAGTAGAAGATATGGGCTCTATTTTGAAATGTTTTTTGATTGTGTTATTATTTCCTAATGGAATGCCATTTTCTTCATTTGGCTTCATTGCCCTCAAAGAGTTGTTGAATGTGTTTATCAACCCTCGTTCTCCAATTGGACCAGGAGGTACATACAGTCCACGTAAAATCGTATGACCACCGTTCGTTTTTTCCACTAACGCAACGCCGTTACCACTACTAACTTCTGAAAACACAATTTGTTCTCCGGTTACTTCGGCACTGATTTTATTCTGTCGATCTCTCAAATAAATTCCTGAATTGGGAAGAAAAGTATATACTTTCATTTCAAGTTCCCGGTTCGGATTGTGGATGGGAAAAAATCGCCATTTGTGAAGCTCTTGAATTTTAATTCCAAGTACTTTAGAATAAGGGAGCTTGACAGAAGAAGACGTGGGCCTGGCAGGTGGAGACGTGGACCTGACACGAAGAGATGGATCGGCAGCATCAGAATACATGGCATGAACGGAAGAGCTGTCAGGGCCAAAAGGCGTGGCAGAAGCAGAAACCATGCCGCGAGCAAAATACATGCCTTGAGCAGGAGACGTGGTAGGAAGATGCCCCATGCCATAAGCAGGAAGATGCTCCATGTCATGAGTAGCAAGATGCTCCATGTCCTGAGCAGGAAAATTCTCCATGCCATGCTTAGGTAGATGCCCCAGGCCATAAGCAGGAAGATGCTCCATGCCATGAGTAGCAAGATGCTCCATGTCCTGAGCAGGGAAATTCTCCATGCCATATTTAGATAGATGCCCCATGCCATAAGCAAGAAGATGCTCCATGCCAAAAGCAGAAGGATTCTCCATGCCCTCAGAATGCTCCCTGTCAGAAGAATGCTCCCTGCCAGAGGAAGAACCAGATGTGAAACCAGGAAACAAGTCGCCATGAGGATATCTCTCGAATTGTGAACTCAACTCTGGAACAGTAAACAGAAGATTACATGTTTTTAAAGTACACAATCATACCGTAAACTGCGGCTGAACGGCGCACCATGGACGGTTTTGTTGAATTTTGTCTCAAAATATTTTATGCTCTAAATACGTTTTCAGGCAGATTTTTGGATTTTGATTCCAAATCCGCCCTGTAAATTAAAGTAGAACTTAAAGATACTGAGAATTCAATATGGCAGATCATACTTGTAAAAAACTGAGTTGACTAAAAATTTCTACCAGGGTTTTTTCTGGTATTCGGAGTATTTATTTTTCCTGAAAATCGTTGGATCGACAGATCATTCAACTTAACATAATCGGTAAATCGGCGATCAAAAATTCCCAGTTCAGCAATTCGTTGTTAGAATGGCTTTATTTTGACAATTACGATCTGCCATATTGGATTCGCTATTTTGAAATTTGACACCTTTACTTCGGATTTAAAATCAGCGGCCCCCGAAACTAATTTGAATACTCTTAATCATGAAATTTGCTTTGATGCAAATCACGCATTTATTCAGGATTGAAATTCATTGAAAAAAAATGTAGAACATAAAAAATACTATTTATACGCCTGGGATATTCGAAAAACCAAATTTTTTCGAAAAATTGCTAGCTTCATCCTAGTTTTTTAAGGTTAAAACATTTTTTTATAACTTTCTCTATATTTTTCCTATATTCACTAAGGATCTATCATAAATGGAAAAAAATTTATCCTTCTAGATCATTCCAATCAAAAGTTCCAACAATCCAATCTTTTTTAAATAGAAAAATGGATATATTTTTATTCAGCAACAAAGATTCCGTATTTTTTTTAAGTTTTTAGAAGAACAAGTTGATGTGTACAAAAGTTATTTTTCGAGATTGGCAACAATTACGTTTTAATAAGAATTATTTAAATATATATGCTGTTTGGCAATTTTTAAATCAATTTTTATTGAAAAATCGTAGTTTAGGTGCTTTTAATATTATTCTGGGAGCAAACTTGTAAGAATAGAATTCTTTCCCAATATCATCAAAGCATTTTAAATTAAAATTGTATTTTATATCAATATTTTTTAGAAATATTCATAAATAAATTTCGTCATGAAATAAAATAATTTATTCAGAAATTTTGATTCACCGAGACTTTTCTACCATAAGTGTCGAATCATCAATCCAGAAGGACGAATTTTTAACAAAACAGGTGAGTTTGCGACCAAAAAAATATGACTTTATGAAAATAGTTGAAACTTTCACACACTAATTACTGTTTCAACAAAATAGTTCGATTTTCAATGAAATAGTTGCATTTTCAACCTGCAAAACTGAGTTCTTAGTCAGGAAGATTAATTTTCTACCAAAAGACAAATTTTCAACAAAATGTATGAATATTCATCCAACTATTTGAATTTTCAACTGAAAAAGATAAATTTTCAACCAAAAATAGAATCAGCACATTTACCGTTTAAAGAACTAATATTCAAGCAAGAACAATATCTACATTAATATCTACTAATCCCACCTTTTTTTCGGCCCGGGCTGAAATCTGACGTTTCCCATGTCAATATTTTTCGATAATTCGAATTGCTCGATAATTTGAAGAATAATATAAGCTCCGCTGTGAAAATAACCTTTATAATTCGAAGGGCGACAGTGAGTAACTAAAATGCTTCGAAAAATAAATATTTATAACCTAGGCGAATGCATGTGATTGGCCGGTTGTGAATGGTGGGCGTTGGTATTTCGTTCCCTTGAACCATGTGAACTAATAAACGATATCTGTTTCGATTATCGTGTCACTGGTTCGGCACAAAAAGGTGATGGCATATTGGACCGGTAGGTCACTACCGTATCGGAACTGAACTTTGATATTTTTAAATAGTCATCTTATTTTTTACAACGAAGAATGTTTATTCCAAATCTTCTTGAAAAAATCGTGCTATGTATCAGTTTTATGAAAGAAGGGTAAGTAAAAGCTCAATTAAAAGTTTAAAATCCACATTTAATAATTCTCAAAATAATCTAATATGACAATATGAAATTATCATGAAATATTAAAAAACAATTACAAAATGTACTCTAATTAAAGATAAAACTTTTATTTCCATGGAAACTCTTCCACAATGCTAGTGATTGGTGTGGAAATCTAAATTACAGGAAACACAAAGCCCCACATCAAACTCGACACATTCATTGCGTGTTTGGCTTGAGCAATTCTCTAAGCTGCACCGCCTACGAATACCTTCACGGCATTGGACAAGAAGATGGTTCCTGTCGCTATAACGGATATCGTCAAAGATCTTGTGACTCTTACTGCTGCTGATGGACGTTCGAGGACGCCCTCCTCCCTGGGGCAAATGATGGGCCCGGAGTAGGTATGTTTGAACAACTTCCCTCTTGAATTCAAGTTGTGTGATAGTACTGCCAGTTTTCTTCATGCAGATCCAGGCATTGTTGACAACAGAATCTAAAAGGTATGTGAAGATTGGCCAAAACCATTTCTTTCCTCTGACGGCGATTCTGTACCTATTGATTGCATTTTGATTGCATTTTCTTCTTCTCCACAGATGAGTAGCGAGTTACATTGGTGACGGGTACTATGCCATGGTATGTGGGTAGCCGGTTCTCTCTAACAGTTTCAGTACCTTCAAATCCTCTACTCTTTAAATGTTTCAGCAGCTTGAAACTGGTGAAGAGATTGTCAAAGCATAGTTTCAAAAGCCTTTCCAAATTCCTTGTCATCATCTTCATTTCCTTTGCAACTCTTTCCCTGATACGAATCAAAGTTATAGAGCTAACCATCCGGAATATTTCAAAACCAATTTTTAAATCAGAACCTGATGGGCTTGTCTCGGATGAACTGCTTACAACCGTCACTACCAAAATAAGCAATCATTGATTCATCATAATTTAGAAACTCAGATGGATTCCAGTTTTCTTCGAATTTCTTTTTCAACATTTCTATGAGAGGCCGTAACTTCCACATTCTATCCTCTGGATTTATCTGAGTATTGTTCGCACAATGCACGAAGCGAATAATCAGTGTAAATTTGTTGGGGCACTTTGATTTGTAAACAAGTATGTTCCTAACATCTTCCCCCTGGTCCAAAAAGTACCTCTTTCTTGGGACTGATGAATATCCTGACAGATGCAAAATTGCTAGGGAAAACTTCATTTCGTCTTTCGTAATACGTCGATCTGGGCAGTTCACGAAAAGGGCGTATTTATTAGATTCATTGGCTAGAAACTCACTCACTTCATTGTCCAGGAACATTCCAAACATCTGTACAGCAGTTTTACTTCTAAACTTTGAAACATCTTGTTCTGGAAAAATGTCACTTTTTAAGCACATATCATCTTGTATCCAGTTATGTGTCAGTGTTTCAGATCTTTTCTGCTTTTTTCTTCCAGGGATCGGATCCGGGTCATCTTCGTTTTCTCCAGACTCCGATGCACAGCGTGATCTAGCAGCACTAGTCGGTTGTTCACGTCCTACGCCCGGACTTTTCCGATCGCGAATACGGCTACTACTAGTGCGCAACGCGTGATGACTCGGCCCACTCTCGTCACCGTCTGGGTTTACGCTAGGAGCGGACAATACAACCTCACACTGTACTCGAAGTTGACGCCCAGACAGGTTGTTTACGGTCGCCCCGTCGTCTTCATCACCAGAATCCTCATCAGACTGCACCGCAGGTTCTGGAGGTTCAATAAAGATCATCGAAGGGTCGATATTATCGTCGTCTTCGAGTAGCGCGATCGCTTCATGTAACGTCAGATCACTGAAAACGTGTAAAGATAAGTTACTTATTAGAATCTTAAAGTTTTGAAAGAATGTATACTTAATATCACGCCCTTCACTCTCAAAATATACCTAAAAAGTTTCTGTTTTATTAGTGTATTAAAATTTTATGCTACGAAACATCAGAGAACTCACTGTCTTTTTTTTCAATCCAAAAATCACTTTGCTTGTAGACAAAAATCACAACTGCGTTTCGGCAGTGACTGTACCAAAACATATGCCCAAATACTGTGATTTATAGCATTTGCAGTCACTCAGACACTAAAAAAAAAACCCGCCGCGTCGTTCAGCGTCAAAAAACACACCAAATTACATAAGTTGTAGGAATTGACCACACGAAAGCCTAGAGGTGCCATATGACATCAATACTATCTAACACTGTAATTTCCACACTAATCACGCAGCAATCAAAATTATTCTTTGCACTATTAAAACTAAGTGCCTTAGGATACTGAAACGCTATGCAGCGATTGCAATCACATTTTGTAAACATAAATAAGGGCATACTTACGCAAGTCGGATATCCATTGCTTATGTTTTGTAGCGGCAAGCTTCTTCCATCTACTGCCTTACTCTACCTAACCTAACGAGCGGACGGTCGCAGGAGGCTGAAGCGAGAATGGGGAATACCCTACTGCACGAAACCAGAGAGTATTAAGGGCATGTGATACTTAGAAAATTATAGATTTTAGCAGTGTTAGGTTCCCCCGGCTTTTCTTCTACAATAATAAAGATTTTGCCTTAAAATTTTGGGGAATGATAGCGAACATGCTAACGGACGTCCCCGACTCTTGAAGATGACAAGGAATAAAAAAAATACCTTAAAATGTTTCAAATCCTTTGATCATTTTATCAGTTGATTCTCAGGATTAAATAAATAAAAACTTTTGAAAATTCAAAAAAATCCATTGAATTAAGTAAATTCAGAAGAATTCAAGTAAATTAATTTAAAAAAAACAAACTAATGTTAACTTTTAAAATCTTTGAAACCCTACGAAATACCTTACTTCTCGTGAATGAATTCTTTGAAATCCACTGAAATATTATAAAATCCCGCGAAATTCTATGATAATATTTCCTGAAATCCTTGAAAATGAATTAAAATACATTTAGAGCTTTAAAATCCCTCAAAATCATTGAAATCCTCGGAAATCTTATAACTTAAAATAACCTAAACTATTTAAAATATTTTAAAATATTTTGAAATCCCTTGACACTTCTTAAACCTCTTGAAAATGCCAAGGAATTTGAAAAAATGTCTTAAAATATTTCAAATCCTTTGACCATTTTATTAATTAAATAAAAATTTAAAAAATTAAAAAAAATCCATTGGATTGACTAGGATTGAGTATATTTGGAAGGATTCAACTGATTAAAAAAAAAATCAAAAGAATTTAAAAGAACTTAGGATAAATTAATAAGAATTCAGGGTGAATTGCAAATCTCTTAAAATCCTTAAACCCTTACGCAACATCTCACTTCTCGTGAAAACATTCTTTGAAATACACTAAAATATGATAAAATCCCGTTAAGTTCTATGATGATATTTCCTGAAATCCCGGAAAATGTATTAAATTGCATTGAGAGTTTTAAAAACCCTTAAAAACATTGAAATCCTTGAAAATCTTATAAAATCCTGTGAAATCTGTTAAAATATCTTAAAATCTTAAAGGTCCTGTAAAATCATACCATATCTCCCGAAATTCTAGAAAAATTAATTAACAATTCTTTGGAATCTTTTAAAATTCCTTAAAATATTAAAAAAATAAAAGTTCTCGGAAAGGCCTTAGAAGTTTTAAAAATAACCCTAAAATCTTAAAAATCCTTTTAAATTATTGAAATATATTAAAAATTTCTCGGAATCTTGAAAAATACATTGAAATATTTCAAAAGAATTCAAGACAATTCAGAAATAGATATACTAACCCATGAGTTAATTTATTGAAAGAAAAGTGACATTATTGCAATTTACATTATGGGCTGCACATAGGGTACCATAGGGGCCGGTCTGTGAGACCTGCCGAATAAAAGTTCTCCAAAGTGAATCATTTCGAACTAAAAACGTTTGAAGAAACAAAGTTTTGAATGATTTTCAATGAGATATGTTTGAAATTGAATAATTTCAGATTAAAACTCTGAAAATAGGTATGGGTCGGCAGCTATTGCAGGGTATTTAAATTAAATTAGAAAACAAATTTGGAAACAAACCACCCTAGTCAGTAGAAAGCCTGCCATTTAAAATGCTCACCTAAAATACAAAGGCTGGCTATCGTCCAGCGTTTCGCTAACAGCCTTTGTATTCTTTTTACTCTCCTTAATCCTCAATTCATCCTCCAACAAAATCAACAGATTCTGATCCACCACGTCGCTTCCCTGCGATGAATCCATCGTCCTGGAACTCGAATCCGAATCATTGACACTCATAACCGGAGGATGATGAGTCGGCGTTCCTTGTTTTGATCCTGGACTCGATTGCATACTATTACTCGCATTCAGATTTTCCTGACTCTGCTTAGAACCATCGCTCAATTCCGTGAAGAAGTCTATTAGGAAGTGCAAACTATCCTGATCGATGTTGAGCTGCAAAGGCAGGGCGCTGATCTTCAAACAGACTTCCTGGGCGGGGTGTTTTGGATCCGGACGAATGTGGACGGCCTTCATCTCGAACATGTTTGCGTGAGATTGCCTGGGTGTTCCCTCGCTGCTGTATTGATAAAGAAACTTGTTGATGTTCGAGGAATCGAGGCGATCTTTGATCTCGATTTCGTTTACGAGGAGAATTTGTCGAGAAGCTTGAGACGTGTCTTCGGGATAAACTTCGTGCTGGAAGCGGATTTTGTGCAACTGGAGTTCCATCAGGAGTTTATTGTTCCTTCCGGGACCACCGAGGCTGTACCAATCCGATGGAGATTCTCGGGTTCGTGCTCGGGGTGAATTTGGAACGCTGCCGAATCGAACTTCGTTTGGAAATGATTTGCTGAATCCGACACCACCGATCACCGAACGACTCCTGAAATTATTACCAATTTTCAACTTGTACTGCGTTTCTAAACTGGGTGTCTACATAAATCATAGAAAAAAACCTGACAATTTCAGGTCTTCTTCAGGTATCTCAATTTCTTAACAGGTATAATTTTTCACAGCACACTGCCATTCAAATATTTCGCATTTTTTAAAAACAATCGACTCGGAATATGTATAGAGTTTCGCGAGTTTATTATGAATGTTTTTTTTTTCAGTTTCTAGGGATTCACTTAATATGTTTAATTTAGAAAGCGTTGACAAATTTTATTGCAAGATACTCTTGAATATATTAGCACCATCGACTAATTAAATAATTAACTAATACCAAAAACATATTTAATAATTTCTTGAATTTCTCTCTAAAGTCCATGAATTTGAATAATATTTCCAACAAATGTTTATTTTACCTTCTTATTTTTTAAATTCAGTGCATATTTAGCTAAAATTATTGTAGGTACTACATTAAATTCAATTTAAACCGCTTTAAATTCCTAACTTTTCAAGTAAAAATATGGTATTTTCAACAAGATAGGTGGATTTTTAACCAAATAGTGCAATTATAAACCAAAAGATTAAGTTTCTATCAAAAAATACGATTTTTCAACAAAATACATGAATTCTCAACCGAATAGTTAAATTTCAACTGAAAAAAGATCAATTTTCAACGAAATATTTGAATTTTGAACTAAAAAAGATCAGTCTCCAATCAAAAATGGAATAATTAAATTTTCAGTTAAAATAATTATTTTTCCACAAAAAAAACAACAAATTTTCAACCAGGGATGAATTTTCTACTAAAATGATAAATCTTCAACTGAAAAAGATGAATTTTAAAACCAGAAGATGGATCTTTAACAAAAGAGTTTAACTTTCAACCACGTAGTTTTATTTTCAATCAAAATTATGATTTTCAACTAAACTTATGAATATTTAACTGCAATACTTGAATTTAAAACCAACAATATGAATTTTCTACAAAAAAAAAACAATTTTAAAACAAAATACATACATTTTTAATGAAATAGTTGTATTTTCAACTAAAAAAGGCAAATTTTCAACCAAATAGTTGAATTTTCAAACTAAAAAAGATCAATTTTCAACGAATAATGGAATAGTTAAATTTTCAGTTAAAAAAATAATTTTCCACCAATCTGATGAATTTTCAAATAACATGATGAATCTCCAACTGGAATAGTTAAATTTCAAATCAAAAATATGAATTTTCAACTAAAATGAAGAATCTTTAACTGTCTTAGTTGAATTTTAAACCAACAAGATTAATTGTCTACCTAAAAAGACGAATATACAACCTAATAGCTGAGTTTTTAAGTCAAAAAGATCAATTTTTAGGCAAAAATGGAATAATATTACATTTTCAGTTACAACAATTAATTTTCAGCAAAAAAAAAGGAATTTTCAACAAAATAGTTCAAGTTTCAACCAAAAGTGTGAATCTATAAAAAATGAATTCTTAACAAAAAGTTTATCAGGAATTTTCTACGAAGAAAGATTTTTCGGCCAAAAAATCCTCATTCAAAAAATAAATTTTCTACAAAAATGTTGAATTTTCTACCAAACTAATTTGAATTTTAACCCACAAAATATGAGTTTTAAACAAAATAAATGAGTATTCAACTGAAAAAGATAAATTTTTAAGCAAAAATGTTATAATGAAATGTTCAGTTGAAAAAAGTAATTTCCTACGAAAAAACGCATTTCCAACAAAATAGTTAAATTTTCAACAAAAGAAATGATTTTGTAACTAAAATGATGAATCCTCAGCCAAAAAAGTTAATTTTAAACCAAATAGTAGAATTTACAACTAAAAAGATAAATTTTCTACACAAAAAGACAAATTTTCAACAAAATACATGAATTTTCAACTGAAAATCATAAATTTTCAATAAAAAATAGAAAAGTTAAATTTTAAATTAAGGAAATGAATTTTCAACCAAAAACATGAAGTTGCAACTAATGAGATTATTTTTCTACAAAAAAAAAAAGTATTTTTCAACCAAATAGTTGAATTTTGAACTAAAAAACATAAATTTTTAATAAAACAGTTACATTTTTAGCCAAAAAAGATTAAATTTCTATCACAAGAAATGAATTGTCCCAAAAACATGAAGTTTCAACTAATAAGATTATTTTTCTACCAACATACAAAAAAAAAGAAAGAATTTTCAACCAAATAGTTGAATTTTGAATTAAAAAACATAAATTTTCAATCAAACAGTTACATTTGTAGCCAAAAAAGATTAAATTTCTACCACAAGAGATGAATTTTTAAACCAAAAAGACGAATATTGAACAATATAGTTGAATTTTCAAGTCAAAAAGACAAATTTTAAACAAACCAGTCGAATTTTTTACCTAAAAGTATGAATTTTTAACAGAAATTTTAATTTTCAACCAAACAGATGAATTTTCTACCAAGAAGATTAATTTAATAACAAAAAACGATACATTTTCAAAAAGTCGAAAAGATCAATTTTGAACAAGAAATTTAATAATTAAATTTTCTATTAAAAGAAATGATTTTTAACAAAAAAAAAGGAACGTTCAACAAAATAGTTGAATTTTCAACCAAAGAGATGATTCTTTAAAAAATGAATTATAAACGAAAAGTTTATATTTCGAACAAAAAATATTATAATTTTCAATTAAGAACAGTTAAATTCAACCACAAAATATGAATTTTCTGCCAAAAAAGATTTTTCAGTCAATGAAGAAAAAAATATTATAAAAAATTTATATGAAAATGTTGAATTTTTTATCAGAATAATTTAACTTTCAACCCAAAAAAAAGACGATTTTTAAATTAAATAAATGAGTTTTCAACTGAAGAAGATACGTTTTTAAGCGAAAATGGAATAATTACATTTTCATTTGAAAAAATGATTTCCCTATCAAATAAATAAATTCTTAACTGAAACAATGAAGCTTCAACAACAACAAAAAATTAATTTTTAACCAAAAAGTAGAATTTTCAACCAAAAAGATAAATTTACTACCCAAGAAGACGAATTTTCAACAAACAACATAAATTTTCATCCAAATAGTTGAAAATATTTATATATTTAATCAAAAACAGTTGAATTCAACCACAAAATACGAATTTTCTACCAAGAAAGATTTTTCAGTCGATACAGAACAAAAATCTCATTAAAAAAAAAAACGAATTTTCTATTTCTACCAAAAAATACGAATTTTCACAAAATAGTTGAATCCTTAACCAAAACAAATTAATTTTCAATCAAATAGTTACATTTTTAATCAACAAAAATGAAATTTCTACCAAAGAGATGAATTTTCAAACAAAACCATTTTTCTGCCAAAAGAAATAACCAAAATTTCAACTAAAATGTTGAATTTTTAAGCCAAAAAAAAACGAAATTCATACAAACCATTCACATTTTTTAGTCGAAAATATGAATGTTTAACAAAAAAGTTAATTTTCAACTAAACAGATGATTTTTCTACCAAGAAGATTAATTTTATACCGAAAAACGATTATCAGTAAGAATAAATAAAAAATGACCCTTTTTGTTAAAAAATCATAGTTAAGATTTTTCAAGAAAAAAGTTAATTTTCAACTTACTTGTTATTAATAAACTTTCCAATCTAAATCTAATTTCATTAGAGTTTCTAATGCAGAGCAAATCTACGGTATCTGACCTGTAGCAACTCTGGATATGTAAAAACAAATCTATATATTTCCAAATTCAGGATTTCCAACTCATAAAAATCTGAAATCTCTCAAATTTCCTTACCTTCCTTGATTCATTGCATGAAACCGCTGACCCGCTTCATCAATTGTCACATGTTTCTTCATAGCATATTGCGAACCTCCAAAATCTCTTCCTCCAAACCACTGCCATTGCAGATTCATCTCACGAAGTGTGTACCTCAAAACAGGATCGGGAAAGTGTTTCGGTGCCTTAAGGAGATCCGTTTTCCCTAGTGGAATCGGAAAATGATTTTCTATAATGCGAAATGGTTCATGACACAGCCATCGAATTTCGGGAACTCCATGTATTGGCAAAATTCCCACTCCCGCTTCCTCTCCGAGAATGCAAAAATCCTCGTCGGGATCATCTTCTTCTTCTTCTTCTTCTTCTTCTAAATTTACTTCCTGGGTAGCTGAAGTCTTCGAAGCTTCTGGAGAAGATTCGGTTTGTAACAAAGGATTTGCCTCATCTGGGAAGAAAAATTCCTCTACTTGTTTTTCCGCTTCTGGTGACTTTTTACATGAATTCACAGCCGTTCCTGAAAAAGAGATATGTGATGAATTTTCAACTAAAATGATAAATCTTCAACTGGATTAGTTGAATTTGGAACCGAAAGGTTGAATTTTCAACCAAAAAGATTAATTTCTACGAAAAAATACGAATTTTTAACTAAAAAAGATCATTTTTAAACCAACAACTGGAAAAATAGTACATTTTTATACTTTTAAATCAAATAGATGAATTTTTTATTAAAATAATGAATCTTCAATCAAAAAATTAATTTTTCACAAAAGAGTTCAACTTTCAACCACGTAATTCAATTTTAATTCAAAAAAATATTAAGTCTGAACGAAAAACGTAATAGTTGATATTTCAACCAAACAATATTTTAATTTTTAATCAAAAACAGTCGAATGCAACCAAAAAAGACGACTTTTCAAAATGAGTTGAATTTTTAACTAAGAAAGATTTTTCATTCAAAAGAGAAAAAATTGCAAACAAACTGTTGAATATTCAAGCAAAAATATGACAAATTTTAGAAAAAGAGTTGACTTTCGGCAAAGAAAGATTTTTCAGTCAAGAGAGAAAAAACGTGTCAACTCAATTATTGAATTTTCAAACCAAAAAGGCGAATTTTTTAGGAAACAGTTTAATTTTAAAACCCAAAAAGACGAATTTAAAAAAAAACAGTTAAATTTTTAATCAATTTTCAACAAGAAAAAAAAATTAAATTTGCAGCTGAAAAAATTGATCGAAAAAAAGCGAATTTTCAACCAAAGAGATAGATCATAATCATAATTCATTCATATAATAAGTTTTCAACAAAAAAAAAAAACGAATTTTTAACAAAATAGTAAAATCTTCAACCAAATAGCAGAACTTTTAACCAGAAGAGATGACTTCTAAACCAAAAATATAATAGTAGACTTTTCAATTTTTCTAATCCCTTTAAATCTTTTGAAATGTTGAAAATCTTGAAATCTTTTGAAATTTGAAACTTTTGAGATGGAGGATATGTTATTTTAGCCAATCTAGCGAAAATTTTTAAAAGGCAAAGTGATATTAAATTCAATATGAATCGCTTTAAATTCTTAACCTTTTGAGTAAAAATATTGCAATTTCAACAAATAAATTTTTAACCAAGAATATTTATTTTCTACTAAAAACACGAATTTTCGACAAAATACATGAGTTATCAACCAGATATTTGAATTTTCTACTAAAAAGAAAAGAAGATTTTTCAACGACATACTTAAATTTTCAAACAAAGGGATCAATTTTAAAACTTAAATGATAAATCTTCGGCCCAAAAAATATTTTTTAACAAACTAGTTCAACTGTCAACCAACTAGTTGAATTTTCAGCCAAAAAGACGAATATTCAACAAAATAGTTGAATCCTCAACCAAAACAGATCATTAATTTTCAACAAAACAGTTGCATTTTTAATAAAAAAAAAGAATTAAATTTTTACCAGAAAAGAGGTGAATTTTTAACCAAAAAAAAATATTTTTTTTACCACGAAAGCTACATTTTAAACTATAGAGTTGAATTTTCAAACCAAAAAGATTAATTTTCTACCAAAAGAGATAAATTTTCAACAACAGAGTTGAGTTTTTAATTTAAAAACTCGAAACTGGAATTTTTTCGATAACCTTGGACTTTTAATCCTGAAAATAATCCTGATAATTTTCTAACAGAAAAGAAGAATTTTTAACAAAAAGTTGAATTTTCAAAATAAAGTCGAATGTTTCAGAAATTTTTACTTTCAACACAGAAAACATACATTTTAAATAAAAATGTTAATTTTAAAAATAGAAATATGAATTTTGAACCAAATTACTGAATTGAAATTTTTTTTTAACCAAACAGTTGCATTTAGCACCAAATAGTTGCACTTTCTGTAAGATACGAATTTTCGTAAAAAAAATTTAAATTTTCAACCAAATAGTTGAATTCCCAATTAAATGATAGAAATCTGCCAGATGAAAGATAAAACTAAAATCAAAAACTGTTGCATTTTTAACCAAACAGATGAATTTTTAAGCCAAAAAGACCAATTTTTTAGAAAGTTGAATTTTCAACAAAAAAATTAATTTTCAACCAAGAAAAATTACTTTCCGACCAAAAAATATGAATTTTCTATCCAACAAGATGAATGTTCAACAAAACAGTTGAATGTTCGACAACAAATAAAGTCTTGGTTGAAAACTCAACTTTTTTGTTGAAAATTCATTTTTCTGGCTTAAAATTTCATAAATTTTATTGCATTTTTTTATCTTTCTTGACTAACAAAGTTTTTTATTGAAAATTAAACTATTTGGTTGAACTCATTTGCTGAAAATGCAATTATTTTGTAAAAAACTCATATTTGCAGCTAAAAAATTCAACAACTTGGTAGAAAATTTAACTATTTGGTTGAAAGTTGAACTACTTTCTTAAAATTTCCCTTTTTGGTTGAAGATTCACAATTTTAGTCAAAAATTAGTTTTTTCTGTTCCAAATTAAATTTTTTAAACTGAAAATTGAACTCTTGTTTAAAATTCGTTTTTCTTTTAAGTTGGAAATTAACCCTCTTCAATGAAATTTGGACTTATGACATCCATTGTCCAAACTGTTTAGTGGAAAATGTGTGTAAATTGTTGAAAATTCTTTTTCATTTTTGATAGAAAATTAATCTTCTTGGTCGAAAATTCATCATTTTGGTTGAAAATTTAAGTACTTAGTTAAAAATTTAACTTCTTGCTAGAAAGGTGAACTACTTTCTTAAAATTTCATTTTTTGGTTCACGATTCATAATTTTAGTTGAAAATTTATTGTTTTTTTTTTAGTTTAAATTAAATTTTTTAAACTCAAAATTGAACTATTTCGCTTAAAATTCGTTTTTCTTTTAAATTGAAAGTTAGTTCGCCTCAATAAAATTTGGACAAACATCACATCCATTGTTCAAGCTGTTTTATGGAAAATTGATGAAATTTGTTGAAAATTCGTTTTTTTTTTTTAGAACATTAATCTTCATGGTAGAAAATTCGACCTTTTGATTTGAAAATTCATCTCTTTCTATAGAAAGTTCATCTTTTTTAGTTAGAAATACAATTGTCTGTTTAAAAGATAATTTGCTTCAGTTAAAAATGAGCTTTTTTGTTTAAAATTCACATGTTCGTGTTGGAAATTAAACTGTTTTGTAGAAATTTCGTATTTCCAGCTACAAAAATTAACAATATGGTAGAAAATTTAATTATGTGGTTCGAAATTTATGTACTTTGCAGAAAATTCTTTTTTTCTGTGTGTGTAGAAATTCAATTTTCTGGATAAAAGTGCAACTCTTTGGTTAAAAATTAATCCGTACATCATTTAGTATTTTGTTGAAAATTTAACATTTTTGATGATTTTTTTTTCTCTGTTGACTGCAAAATCATTCTTCGTTGAAAATTCATCCTTTTGATTTAAAATGAATCTCTTTTGGTAGAAACTTAATCTTTTTTAGTCAAAAATGCAACCGTTAGCTTGAAAATGAACTTTTTTGTTAAAAATTCAACTTTTTTTTTTATAAAATTCGTATTTTCGGCTCGAAAATTCAAATGTTTGGTAGAAAATTGCACTATTTGGTTCAAAATTCATGTATTTTGTTGAGTATTCAAATCTTTTTTTAAACATTCATCTTTTTGGTTTGAAAATTCATTCCTTCCTGTAGAAATTTGACCTTTTTGCTTACAAATATAACTAACTGATTAGCAATTAATCTGTTTCAGTTGAAAATAAACTTTTTTGTTGCAAACACAACTGTTTTGCAGAAAATTCGCATATTTATTTGTTAAAATATCAACTTTTGAATTTTTCCTTGAAAGTTCATCTTTCGAGGTTGAAATTTCAACTACTTTCTCAAAATATAATTTTTTAGTTGAAGATTTATCAATTTAGTTGAACATTTTTTATTTTATTTTAATTTCAAAATTAAATTTTTTAACTGAAAATTGAACTATTTTGTTTATTCGTTTTTTTTAAATTAAAAATCAATTCTCCTCAATAAAATTGGGACAAACATCATATTGATTGTTAAAACTGTTTAATGGAAAATTTACGTAATTTGTTGAAAATTAAACTATTTGGTTTAAAAATTATGTATGTTACATTTAACATGCAATTTTTTTTCTTTATTAACGAAAAAAGTCATTCTTCGTTGAAAATTCGTCCTTTTTGATTTGAAAATTCATCTCTTTTTGTAGAAAGCTCATTCTTTTTTCTTAAAAATGCAATCGTTTGGTTGAAAATGCGTCTTTTTAGGTTCAATTAAACAGTACGGTGAGTCCGGGGCCTGTAAAGAGAATAAATACCTTTCACAGTATCTTCCATCGCTTCTTCCATCAAATTATTGACCCACTCGACTTGACTCTTGCTCAAATTGTTGATGCTTTCATCCCCGACTAAAATTTCCTCGTCTCCGGATCCTGGCACCGAAATGGTGTCGCTGTTATCAATATTCGGTGCGATGTCACCATCGCTCGCGAAATATGTGAGAAGTTCCATCAAGGCTCGACCAGAATCAGCGCAAGTTCTCACGTGCAAACAATTATTGCTCGCTCTTAAATCGACTCTGGGAGCTCCTCCGCACATTTTTTCGTTGAGTCTGAGGGACAATTCGAAGAGGCCGAGATTCATAACGCAGACGTAGTCTCGTCGCAAGTCCACGTTTTTTCCTAGCTTCTCTGATATAAATAAGGCGAGATCTTCGGCAATAAAACGAAGGGTAGATGTGTTGGTTTGAGCTGCGATGTTGCTCGAGATGCTGAAACTTCCGAGCGTCACTATCGATCTCAGGGGAAGATGAATTGGCCTGAAATTTGAAAAAAAAAAGGTTAAAAATAATCTATATCTCGAACAGGATGGTCGTTTCAATCAAAAGAAAAAAATTCTCGGTCATTTCCCGATTCGCAAACATTTTTCACGGTCGTTGAAATAAAAAAATCAAATTCTAAAGCTAAAGAACTTTTCCATTTGAAGTAATAAAAACTGAGCTGCATATTAAAGCACTCGAAGTGGAACTCTTGAATTTTAAACTATTGAAAATAAAGTTTAAAAGTTTTTTAATTCAAAAATTTTATATTCAAATGCTCAATAATTTACACGTATAAAATGGAAGCTACTAACACTTTTCCACTGAACAGTTTTAAATTGAATGCAGATAAAGTGCCAAATAAATTTTTTTAACTTTTATAAATTGTAGAGTTCAAAGATTCAGATTGAGTTCCAAAACTATAAATTCACGTTATCATTTTCGATGCTCAATTTTAAGGCAATTTTAAGCTAGAATCATTAAAAATTGAACGATTACGTTTTTTTTTAGAAACTGAACACTTCTTAAATTAAAAGTTAAATTATTTTTATTTTAAATAGTTTAAAAATCCTTAAAATGTTTCAAAACTTTATTTTAAAACCTTGAAACATCTACATGTTGTTTTACATTTTTTCAAATTTTAAATTATTTTTAAAATTTTTTCATTACTTCTAAACTTCTTTCAGAATGATTCGAATTTTTCCTACAATATTTCCTAAAATTTTTGTTTAAATCCTGCCAAATTAAACAAATTTCCTTAAAATCTTCCACATTCAATTTCGATAATTGTGTAAATCTGTCCAAATCTTTTAAAACATTCTCTTAAAAAAAATTTTTCAAAATAAATAATCGTTTTAAATTTTCCTAGGAAATGTTTTTTATTCTTCTGAAGCCTTGAATTTTCAAAACAATACTTGAATTCTCAACCAAAATGTTGAATCCTCAACCAAATAGTTGAATTTTCAAAAAATACAAGAATTTTCTACCAAGAATATTAATTTTCTACCAAAAAAGGAGATTTTTTAACTAAAGTCATGAATCTTCAACCAAATAGTTAAATTTTCAAAAAATAGAAGAATTTTCTACCAAGGAGATTAATTTTCTACCAAAAAAGAGGATTTTCTAACCAAATAGTTGAATTTTCAAAACAATACTTGAATTCTCAACCAAAATGTTGAATCCTCAACCAAATAGTTGAATTTTCAAAAAATGAAGAATTTTCTACCAAGAAGATTAATTTTCTACCAAAAAAGAACGAATTTTCAACTAAAATTATGAATCTTCAACCAAATAGTTGAATGTTTAAAATGTAATGGTTTTATGTTTCAATCGGAAAAGATTTTTATTTTAAGTCAAAAGCAGTTGAATTCATACAAAAAATACAATTTTTCAACAAAGTACTTGAATCCTCAAACCAAATAATTTAATTTTCAAAAAAATATAAAAATTGTCTACAAAGAAGATTATTTTTCTACCAACAAAAAAAAGATTTTTCAACTAAAGTGATGAATCTTCAACCAAATAGTTGAATTTTCAAAAAATAGAAGAATTTTCTACCAAGGAGTTTAATTTTCTACCAAAAAAGAAGATTTTTAAACCAAATAGTTGAATTTGCAAAAATATGCTTGAATCCTCAATGAAATAATTGAATCCTGAACCAAATAGTTGAATTTTCAAAAAATACAAGAATTTTCTACCAAGAAGATGAATTTTATACAAAAAAAAAAAGAAGATTTTTCAACCAAAGTGATGAATCTTCAACCAAATAGTTGAATTTTCAACTAAAAAAAAAACATTTCTACCAAAAATAAAATAGTTAAATTTTCAACCAAAAAAGAGCAACAAATTATCAACAAAATTAGTTAAATTTTCGAACAAATAAATCAATTTATAACTCAAATGATGAATCTTCAATTTAAAAAATGAATTTTTCAGCAAAGTAGTTTTTAATCATAATAATAATGACTCCATGTGCAGGATTAGTGCTTTTCATTCCGAAGGAAAACGTTACATTCAGAAATCTAATTTTTACGATTTTCACTTTTTCACGTCATTCTAAAAAAAGTGAACGTAATTATCGTCTGGTTGTAACTGGCGATAAAATAGTTGAAAATATTCACTGCATTCATTAGCAAAATGAATTGCCTTGAATCATGCTACAAATTACTGCCCCCCCCCCTTCCCACCCACTATTTCTGCATGAAAATGCTGGAAAATGCCGCGAATTACGAAGCTTTAAATGAGAATTGTTCTCATTTTAATATATTGTTTTTTATTATTCTTCACTAGAAAAAAACTGTAAATACCAAAAATTTGTCAACATTTTTTAATTAAAATAATTTTTTTTTCATGTTGAAGATTCTTGAATTTAGTTGCAAACGGTTTGGTTACAAATTTATCTTTTGGTTGAAAAATTTTTGTTTTCTTGAAAATTAATTTTTTTACTATTGCTTCAACTATTCCATTCTTGATTAAAAGTTTATCTTTTTTCTTTGAAAATGTAACTATTTGGTTAAAAATTTATGTATTTTGTTATAAATTTATCTTGTTTGGTAGAAAATTGATCTTCTTATTTAAAAATTTATCTTTTGGTTGAAAAATAATGTTTTAAACTGAAAATTGAACTATTTAATTTCTTGTTGAAAATTCAACTACTTGATTAAAAAGTCGAACTACTTTGTTAAAAATTAATTTTTCTGATTGAAGATGCTTGATTTCAGTTGCAAATGGTTTGGTTGAAAATTTACCTTTTGCTTAAAAATTTATCTTTTGCTTGAAATTTTTTTTTTATTGAAAACCAAATTATTAAGTTAAAATTAGTTTCTTGTTTGAAAATTAATTTTTTCAACTGATACTTCAACCATCCCATTTTTTATTGTAAATTTATTTTTTTTAGTTGATAATTTAACTATTTGGTTGAAACTTCATTTATTTTTTTTTAATTTATCTTGAATATTTGAGATAAACAATCTTGGAAAAGAAACTTTTCAGTAGGGTGAATTGAAAATGCTAAAATTAATCGACTCGTTTAGGCTCAGAAAAAAAATTGTTATTTGGCATCCGAAAAAAATGTTTAAAAAATTTTGAAATTGGTTAATATCTTCTATTCGGTTTTTTGGATAAATTTTTTTTTTTTAATAATAAAATCTGGATTAGTTGAAGTTTTAGTTCAAAAAATTAATTTTCAACCGAAACAAAACTATTTTTCAACAAAATAGTTCAGTTTTCTACAAAAAAAATCAAGAATTTTCAACAAAAAAATAAATTTTCAACTAAAATCAAGAATCGTCATGTAGAAAAATGAATGTTTAACAAAGTAATTCAACTTTTAATGAAGCAGTTGAATTTACACCTAAGAAAGATACCTTTTCAACTAGAAATTGAATAGTTCAATTTTCAGTTGAAAAAATTATTTTTCAAACAAAAAAAAAACAAAAATTTTCAACTAAAAGATAACTTTTCAAATGAGAAGATTAATTTTCTACCAAACAAGACGAATTTTAAGAAAAAAACATGAATTTTAAATCAAATAATAAAATTTCCAATCAGAGAGATGAATTTTCAGTTGAAAAATAAATTTTCTACGAAAAAACAAAGATTTTTCAACAAAGTAGTTTAATTTTTAATTAAGTAGTTGAATTTTCAACCCAGAAGATTAATTTTCTACCAAACAAGATAAATTTTTAACAAAATACATGAATTTCCCACCAAACAGTTCAATTTTCAATTAAAAAAAAATAAATTTACAATAAAAAATGGAATAATTGAAGTTTCAGTTAGAAGAATTAAATTTCAACAGCAACAAAAATTATTTTCAACAAAATAGTTCAGTTTTCAACAAACAAACAAAAAATAATTTTAAAGCAAAAGATAAATTTTGAACCAAAGTATTTGCAACTGAAATCAAGAATCTTCAACCAATTATTAATTTTTTAAATAATTTTCATAAGAAAATTCAGATTTTGGCTAATTTTTAACGATTAAGCTCAATTTTTTCACCAAATTTACTGAGAATATCTTTCGGATGACTTTTTTCTATGATGCTTTGCAAATTTACAAGAATCATTAATTATTTAAACAATTTTCATAAACAAATTCGGAGTTCGGCTATTTTTCATCGAACAGGCTCAAGTTGTTTACGGAATCAACTAAGAATGTCTTGCCTACAACTCTGCTACGATACTTTGCAAATCTGCAATCATTTTTAATTATTCAAAAAATTTTCATAAACAAGTTCAGATTTTGGCTATTTTTCAACGAATAGGCTCAATTTCTTTCCAGAATTATAATTATAAAGCTTTGCAAATTCCCCAGAATGATTGATTATTCAAACCATTTTTATATAAAAAAACTCTTTTCTATGATGCTTTGCAAATTTCTAAAAATTATGAATTATTCAAACAATTTTCATAAACAAATACAGATTTTGGCTATTTTTCAGCGGATAGGCTCAATTTCTTTACGGAATCAACAAAGAATGTCTCTTCGATAACTTTTTGCTACGATACTTTGCAAATTTACAAAAATGATTAATTATTCAAACATTTGACATAAATAAATTAAGATTTTGGCTATTTTTTAACGAATAGACTCAATTGTTTTACAGAATCAACTAAGAATATCTTTCGGGTGACTTTTTTCTATGATGCTTTGCAACTTTATAAGAGTTAATCATTGTGTAAACAATTTTTATTAACAAATTCAGAGTTTGGCTATTTTTCAGTGGATAGGCTCAATTTGTTTACAGAGCCGAAAAGAATGTCTTTCCAATAACTCTTTGCTACGATACTATGCAAATTTACAAGAATTATTAATTATTCAAACAATTTTCATAAACAAATTCGGAGTTCGGCTATTTTTCATCGAACAGGCTCAAGTTTTTTACGGAATCAACGAAGTATGTCTTGCCGACAACTCTGCTACGATACTTTGCAAATCTGCCATCATTTTTAATTATTCAACAAATTTTCATAAACAAGTTCAGATTTTGGCTATTTTTCAACGAATACGCTCAATTTCTTTTCAGAATCAATTAAAAATGAAATTTTATTCATTAAAATTTTTTTTTTCGTACAAAACTATTCTTTCAGCTTTAAAATTAATTTTTTGTTTGAAACTTCATATTTCTTGGTTGAAAATGAACTTTTTGTTGAAAATTCTGTTTTATGGGCAGCGCACCCTTGCATTTTTATTGAGTGCATGCGCACTGGATTTCCTGGTCCACCTCCAGGGGAGGTGCACAAATTATTGTCGAGCTTCACCGGTTCAGTTTCAGTCGCGACTTGGCTGCCGCATCGTGAATTTTCCTAACGATCGTTCATTCAAAATTTGTGCAAAAAAAAAAACACATTTTTACTTAAAAATCAAAATTTATTCACCCCTTAAAAAAATTAATCAAAAATTGTAAATAAGTGAAAAGTATCTCTTTCCATCTCTTTTTGTTTCAAAGTCCAAAATTTATTATTCAATGTCAATAATATTTATAAATAAACCTTTCACAACATTTGACTAAATTTTACTCACTGATAATTATTTATTAATATTTTTTTTTATTATTTAAAAGTCTTTTTCCCACTGAGATGAATCGTGCCGAAATACATGCGATAAACTCGTTTGTATTTCACCTGTTTACCTTGTCTCGTAAATAATTCCCTTGCAGCGAATTTTTTTTTTTCTTTGTATAAATATTGAGGTGCAGTAAAAAAAATAGTGGCTCGATTGTTCGCGAACGGTCGGTCGGTGAGTGTGAGTGAAAAATCGTCGCCCTTGTGTGATTTCCAACGACGATTATGTTCTTAATTTTATTTATTAATTTTTTTATTTCTATTTTTTTATTCAACTGATTGATCTGCGTGATTGTAAACCGTGTGGATTAATTTGCTGAGGCCTAATCGATCCTTCGATCGATTATCAGGGACGTAAACTGGATACCAGACTGAGGTCAGTTCCGGTTGAGTATTTATAAAAAAAATGTTTATTTAAATAATAAACCTGGATTTCGGACTTTAATAAATTTGACAAAACTAGGATCATAAATCGCGAGTGTATTTTTTCCTTCTGCAGGGAAAAATCAATTTTTATTCAAAAAAAAAATTTCGAATAACTATTTATTTGTTCTTGCAAAAATTCAAAAAGATTTTGAAGATTTCAGGTATGTAAAATCAAGATTTTAACAAAAAAGTTCATTTTTAATTAAATAGTTACATTTTTAACCAAATTCATGAATTTTCTACCAAAAAGATGATTTTTTAAACTAAATAGTTGAATTTTTAAGAAAATAATTAAAATTTTTAACCGAATTCTTGAATTTTCAACCAAAAGAATGCTTCAGCCTAGAAAAAAATACTTTCAACCAAATTATAATTTGAGGGGGGAAATCATTTTTTAAATATAAACAAATTTCGAATAACTATTTTTTTTTTTCAGTTTATTTGTTCTTAAGCTTATATAAATATAATTTTTTTCTTATATGTATTTCATATATGTAAAATCAAAATTTCAACAAAAAAGTTCATTTTCTCTCAGATTGTTGAATTTTCAACGAAAAACGTAATAAATAATTGATATTTCAACCAAAAATTATTTAAATTTTGAATAAAAATGTGTTGGATTAATACAAAAAGACAAATTTTCAACAAAATAATTGAATCCTCAACCAAAGCATATTAATTTTTAACTAAAAAGTTGCATTTTTAACCAAAAATGATTAAATTTCTACCAAAAGAGTTGGAAACCAAAAAGACGAATTTTCAAAACAAATAATTTAATTTTCTAAAAAAGTAGTTGAATTTTTAATATAAAAGATATATTTTCAGTCGTATAGTTGAATTTTCAACTAACAAAGATAAATTTTTAACTAAAAATTGAGCCGTAACATTTAAAATTTTAAAAATTAATTTTTTACAAAAAAAAAACGAATTTTTAACCAAATAATTAAATTTTCAATCAAAGAGATGAATTTTCTGCTAAGATAATAAATCATCAGCTGGAGTAGTTAAATCTTCAGTAAAAAAATAAATTTTCTACCAAAAAATAACTATTTTATAACAAAATGATTTAATTTTCCACAAAAAAGATAAATTTACATTCAAAAACGGAATATTTAAAGTTATAGTTCAAAAAATTAATTTTAATCCAAAAAGAAACTATTTTTTAACGAAATAGTTTAGTTTTATATTAAAAAAAAAAAGAGTTTTAAACCAAAGAGTCAATTTTCAATGAAACCATTTGCAACTAAAATCAAGAATCGTCAGTCTGAAAAATTAATTTCTAACCAGGTAGTTCAACTTTTAAAAAAGGAGTTGACTTTTCAACAAAACAAAAAAATAAATTTTCAACGAAAAATGGAATAGCTGTTCAATTTTCAATTTAAAAATTTAATTTTCAAGAGCAAACAAAACGAATTTTCAAAAAAAAAAGATAAATTCAACCAAGATAATTGATCTTCAACTCGAAGCTTTCAATTTTCACTCTAAAAATAAATTTTTAACAAAAAACACAGATTTTCAAAGAAAGTACTTCAATTGTCAATCAAGTAGTTGAACTTTGAACCCAAAAGATTAATTTTCTACTATAAAAGTCAACTTTTTAAACAAAATACGTGAGTTTTCAACCAAATAGTTCAATTTTACAGTAGAAAGAATTAATTTAAAAAAAAAAAAAAAAAGAACTAATTTACAACAAAATAGTTGAGTTTTCAACCAAAAACAAAAAGACTTTTCAACCAAAAGATAAATATTTAATGGAATAGTTAAAGTTTGAGTTAAAACAAAATTAATTTGCAACCAGAAAAAAACAACAAATTTTCAACCAAAATATAAATTTGGAACGAAATCATTTGCAACTAAATTCAAGAATCTTCGACTAGAAAAATTAATATTGAAAAAAGCAGTTAAATTTTTAACCAAGTATTTAAATATTCAACTAAAGAAGAACAATTTATAATTAAAAATTAAAAAGTTAAGTATTAGTAGAAAGAATTAATTTTGAACAAAAAAAAAACAAACAAAAAAACGAATTTTCAGTTTTCAACAAAAAAAAATTATCTACCAAAAGATAAATTTTCCACCAAACCATTTGCAATTGAAATCAAGAATCTTGAACCAGCAAAATTAAATTTTTAACTGAGAAAGATAAATTTTCAACTAGAAATGAAATAGTTAAAGTTTGGGTAGAAAAAATTAATTTGCAACCAAAAAAAAGCGAATTTTCAACCAAAAAAAAACAACGAATTTTCAGTTTTCAACCAACAATAAAAAGAATTTTCTACCAAAAGATAAATTTTCAACCAAATCATTTGCAACTGAAATAAAGAATCTTCAGTTAGAAAAACTAAATTTTTAACTAAGAAAGATAAATTTTCAACTAGAAATGGAAAAGTTAAATTTTCAGTTAAGAAAATTAATTTTCTACCAAACAAAATGAATTTTTAACAAAATACATAAATTTTCAACCAAATATTTTAATTTTCAACTAAAAGAGAAAAATTTATAATTAAAAATGGAAAAGTTATGTATCAGTAGAAAGAATTAATTTTCAAGAACAAAAACAAACAAAGGAATTTTCAATTTTCAAACCAAAGCAAAAAGAATTTTCTACCAAAAGATAAATTTTCAACCAAACCATTTGCAACTGAATTCAAGAATCTTCAACCAGAAAAACTAAATTTTTAACTAAGAAAGATAATTTTTCAATTAGAAATTAAATAGTTAAAGTTTGAGTTTAAAAAATTAATTTTCAACCAAAAAAACAGCGAATTTTCAACAAAAAAAAAAGAATTTTCAGTTTTCAACGAGTTTTCAACCAAAAATAAAAGAATTTTCTACCAAAAGATAAATTTTCAACCAAACCGTTTGCACCTGAAATCAAGAATCTTCAACCAAAAAAAGTAAATTTTCAACTAAGAAAGATATATTTTCAACTAGAAATGAAATAATTAAAAAATCAATTTGCAACTAAAAAAACGAATTTTCAGTTTTCAACCAAAATCAAAGAGAATTTTCTACCAAAAGATAAATTTTCAACCAAACCAATTGCAATTGAAATCAAGAATCTTGAACCAGAAAAATTAAATTTTTAACTTAGAAAGATAAATTTTCAACTAGAAATGAAATAGTTAAAGTTTGGGTAGAAAAAATTAATTTGCAACAAAAAAAAAGCGAATTTTCAACCAAAAAAAAACAACGAATTTTCAGTTTTCAAACGCGTTTTCAACCAAAAATAAAAAGAATTTTCTACCAAAAGATAAATTTTCAACCAAATCATTTGCAACCGAAATAAAGAATCTTCAGTTAGAAAAACTACATTTTTAACTAAGAATGATATATTTTCAACTAGAAATGAAATAATTAAAGTTTGAGTAGAAAAAATTAATTTGCAACTAAAAAAAAAACGAATTTTCAGTTATCAACCAAAATCAAAGAGAATTTTCTACCAAAAGATAAATTTTCAACCAAACCGTTTGCAACTGAAATCAAGAATCTTCAACTAGAAAAATAAATTTTGAACAAAGTAGTTAAATTTTTAACCAAGTAGTTAAATTTTCAACTAAAATAGATGAATTTTCAACATAGTAGTTCAACTTTTAATTTCAACTAAGAAAGATAAATTTTCAACTAGAAATGGAAAAGTTAAATTTTTAGTTAAGAAAATTAATGTTCTACCAAACAAAATGAATTTTTAACAAAATACATCAATTTTCAACCAAATATTTTAATTTTCAACTAAAAGAGAAAAATTTATAATTAAAAATGGAAAAGTTTAGTATTAGTAGCAAGAATTAATTTAAAAAAAAGAAGGAAAAAAACGAATGTTCAGTTTTCAACCAAAAATACCAAATTATCTACCAAAAGATAAATTTTCAGCCAAACCATTTGCAACTGAAATCAAAGATCTTCATCAAGAAAAACTAAATTTTCAACTAAAAATGATCAATTTTCAACTAAAAATGGAATAGTCAAAATTAATTTTCTACCATACAAAATAAATTTTTAACAAAATACATGAATTTTCAACCAAATTATTAAATTTACAACTAAAAAAAAATTATTATTAAAAATGGAAAAGTTAAGTATCAGTAGAAAGAATTAATTTGAAAAAAAAAAAATGAATTTTCAGTTTTCAACGAGTTTTTAACCAAAAACAAAAAGAATTTTTTACCAAAGGATAAATTTCCAACCAAACCATTTTAACTGAAATTGAGAATCTTCAACCAGAAAAACTAAATTTTTAACTAAGAAAGATACCTTTTCAACTAGAAATGGAATAGTTAAATTTTCAGTTAAAAAAATTAATTTTCTACCGAACAAATTGAATTTTTAAGAAAATACATCAACTAAAAATATTAATTTTCAACCAGAAATACAATAGTTCAATTTTCAGTTCATAGAATTAGTTTTCAACCAAAAAAATGACTTTTTAACCAAAAAATGACTTTTCAATCAAATTTTTGAATTTTCTACAAAGTAAATTAATTTTTCACCAAATAGTATATTTTAATAAATTTTCAACAAAATACTTGAATTTTCAACTAAGAAAGATCAATATTGATCCAAAAATGGAATAGTTAAATTCTCTTTTAAGAAATGTAATTTTCACCAAAAAAATACAACAAAATAATAAAAAAATATTTGGATTACCTATGTAAATTACTCCGAATGACCTGAATTACTCTGGATTAAAAGTGAATTACGCCAGATTACACTGGATTACTTTGATTATTAAATTAAAAAATACAATCGTTTATGAAATAAATTTGATTTTTTACTCCTGATAGTATTTTTTTCCAAAAAAAGTTATCGTTAGGGATTAAATAATAACGTTTTTAGTTCTTAATGAATTTTGAAGAAATTTTTTCGAAACATTTGAAATTAAACAATTATTGAAAATTCAGATGGTAAATTGAATCAATTTCGCGATTATTTTTCATTTCCCTGAACAATTGAGGACGGGTTCTAAATTCGGAGGCGATGCAATTTCGCGGGAAATTCGATAGCAATGCCCGCATGATTCGGCCTTAATTACGAGCCCATTTATACGCCTGCGCGTGATGCACACTTGTTCCTCGATTAAGGAAAGTGTAATTGAATTACGCTATCCAGAGTGGCAGAGCTCGAGAATCGATTAATTAATCTGGGGGGGTCTCATTTTCGCTCGAACCACTTCCAGTGTGACAAATTAATATATCGAAAGTCATCACCCTCCCTCCCTCTCCCTCACTCTTACCCCTTTTCCCCTTTTTTAAATCATTTTTTTTTCCTCTCTTTTCAAGAAATTTCCCCTTCTTTTCATTCTTTTCGCATTAATTCGAACTGAATTCCAGAGTGCACAGTCTTCCCCTTTTTTTCTTAGTTTACCCTTTTTTCCTATTCTCAAAAAACTTCTTCTTTTTCCCTTTTTTTCTTTTTCCTCTTTTTTCAAGAAATTTCCCCTTTTTCTAATTTTTTCGCAGAAATGCGAACTAAATTCCAGGGTGCACATCTTCCCCTTTTTTTTCTTAATTTCCCCTTTTTCTTAGTTTCCCTTTTCCCCCTATTCTCAAAAAACTTCCCCTTTTTTCTTCCTTTTTTTCTTTTTTCCTCTTTTTTCAAGAAATTTCCCCTTTTTCTAATTTTTTTCGCATAAATGCGAACTGAATTTCAAGGCGCACATCTCCCACTTTTGTTCTTAATTTCCCCATTTTTTCTTAGTTTCCCCTTTTTCCTGTATCCTCAAAAAACTTCCCCTTTTTTCTTTCTTTTTTTCTTTTTTCCTCTGTTTTCAAGGAATTTACCCTTTTTCTAATTTTGTTCGCATAAATGCCAAATGAATTCCAGGGTGCACAGTCTTCCCCTTTTTTTCTTGGTTTCCCCTTTTTTCATAAAATTTCCCCTTTTCCTCTACTTTCCAAAAACTTCCCTTTTTTCTTTTTTCCTCTGTTTTCAAGAAATTTTCCCTTTTTCTCATTCTTTTCGCATTAATTCAAACTGAATTCCAGAGTGCACAGTCTTCCCCTTTTTTTCTTATTTTTCCCCTTTTTTCCTATTCTCGAAAAACTTCTTTTCCCCTTTTTCTCTTTCTTTTTTTTTCTTTTTCCTCTTTTTTCAAGAAATTTCCCCTCTTTCTAATTTTTTCGCATAAATGCAAACTAAATTCTTTTCCCCTTTTTTTCTTAATTTTCCCTTTTTTCTTAGTTTCCCCTTTTTCTCCTATTCTCAACAAACTTCCCCTTTTTTCTTCCTCCTTTTCTTTTTTCCTCTGTTTTCGAGAAATATCCCCTTGTTCTAATTTTTTTCGCATAAGTGCGAACTGAATGCCAGGGTGCACATCTTCCCCTTTTTTTCTTCAAATTTCCCCTTTTCCTCTATTTTCAAAAAACTTCCCTTTTTTCTTTTTTCCTCTGTTTTCAAGATATTTCCCCTTTTGCTCATTCTTTTCGCATTAATTCGAACTGAATTCCAGAGTGCACAGTCTTCCCCTTTTTTTCTTAGTTTCCCCTTTTTGCTATTCTCAAAAAACTTCTTCTTTTCCCCTTTTTTTCTTTTCTTTTTTTTCTTTTTCCTCTTTTTTCAAGAAATTTCCCCTTTTTCTAATTTTTTCGCCGAAATGCGAACTAAATTCCAGGGTGCACATCTTCCCCTTTTTTTCTTAATTTCCCCTTTTTTCTTAGTTTCCCTTTTCCCCCTGTTCTCAAAAAACTTCCCCTTTTTTCTTCCTTTTTTTCTTTTTTCCTCTTTTTTTCAAGAAATTTGCCTTTTTTCTAATTTTTTTCGCATAAATGCGAACTGAATTTCAAGGCGCACATCTCCCACTTTTGTTGTTAATTTCCCCCTTTTTTCTTAGTTTCCCCTTTTTCCTGTATCCTCAAAAAACTTCCCCTTTTTTCTTCCTTTTTTTCTTTTTTCCTCTGTTTTCAAGGAATTTACCCTTTTTCTAATTTTGTTCGCATAAATGCCAACTGAATTCCAGGGTGCACAGTCTTCCCCTTTTTTTCTTGGTTTCCCCTTTTTTCATAAAATTTCCCCTTTTCCTCTATTTTCCAAAAACTTCCCTTTTTTCTTTTTTCCTCTGTTTTCAAGAAATTTTCCCTTTTTCTCATTCTTTTCGCATTAATAACAATTTTGTGAGATTCTCCAAGTGGGGTGATCGCTAGAGAGATTGATCAGCAGCCTGGGTCGGAGCAGTGTTGCAGAATGAACGTGTTATTTAAATTAGCAACGCGAGAATTCTAGATTAATATAAAAATCTACCCCCCCCCCCCTCATATGCCGCCTCGTACATCTCCCTTCCTCACTTCTCTCATATTAACTCCCTGATCCCCGGCTAGAACCGAGTGAGTTACACTCACCTCGAAAGGGATTTGGCTTATTGGTATAATAATAATAAATAAATTACAAAATGAAGAATTTGGAAAGCTTATAATTTGACGCAACTAAATCATAAAGGCCTCAAAAAATAGTTTCATCTTGAATCATTCAGAAGTCTTTTAATTTGAAAAACATATATGGAGCGGTAGGATATATGGTGCCGGTGTGGGGCGCGACGACAATTACAAATAACTCCCGTGTTTGTTGACTTTCATATTAGTTTTTTGACATAAAATAGCTTTCTCTGGTTAGAAAAATAGTGTGATGATGCCATTTCTGTTTTTAAATACGTGTCAGAAGAGTAATTATGAAAAAAGAGTTTTGGCGGAAAAAGATGCTAAAAGGTGGCCACGGTCGAGAGTGGAATAAAATACTAAATGTTACACAGGGCGAAAGTAGACTTTTCCCTCGGGTAATTACTGCCCTCCCTTCGCTCGGGCAGTAAACCCACCTGCGGGAAAAATCTGCTTCTTTCGCCCTTGTTACATAATGTACTATTACTAAGAATTATACGCAAACGAAATCTGAAATTTACTATGCATTTCCATTAGCTTGAATTTCAATTAAGTGTATCTAGAACTTCAGGTGAATATATAACTGTAGGTTGAGAACATTTTTAACTGTGACATGTATTTCAGCAGGAAGTAAGAAGTTATAATTGCTTTTACAACATACTTTCATTTTATTGATAAGAAAACATTTAATTAGTGTTGAAAATGTATGAAGTAATTTTTCTTTGTTCCATTAGACTCTCCAGAATTATTATATTGTATAATTTTCATTCTAAAATGTACCCATCAGTTTATTAAATGTGAAATAATTACGTGTTTAAAAAGCAGCTTAGAGCAATAACGTATGTTCCCTGATAACTTGAGCTTCTACTTGAAAAATACACACATCAAAATCAAATTCAATCATAATTTATAAGGCATTTAATTCAAAGCGCGACACCATACCCCACTCTCCCCTAAGTAGCTGTGTAGAATATATTGAATAAATAACAACATTTTGAAGATTGTATGGAAAAGATATGCGTGTGTATCACCTGCTTGGGTATAACTTTACACTCATCATCTTCATCTCTTCCTCTTCCCCTCTCTGTTTTTTTCTTTTTTTTCTAATCAACTATTGTTAATCATCAGGGGTGGAACGATTTCACCCTATATTCAAGAAAGTTGAATTTAAATCTAGGTATTCTCAACGATGGGAAATTGTCATCATAAAAATGTAAAGAGTAAAATTATACAGAAGCTATAGCATGTATAATATAGAACCTAGATTCTAGAATACAGAAGGCTAAGCTAAGATGAATGAGCATTGCTCAATTGTAGAAACGAAAACCTATTCCGTTCTGAGGACATATGTTCGAGATTATGTTACTCATGAAAACTTACCCAGCTCTAGATTCTAGAAGCTAGATAAACCCTCATGACACGAAAAAGTCGTTTAATCTCGTGACCTCCTTTTTCAATTTAGAATATTGAAGTCCTGTATTTTGAATCTACATCTTTATTCCTCATTTCAGGTTCATTGACATTCATTTCATACTTCTCGGCCTGACAAATATGGGACTTATATTCTTGGGCTTTACGATTCGGTACTTATCACTTTGGGTCTTGCGCTTTGAAACTTGTTAGTGTTTGCAATTCATTTTTACATTCTCATTCATAAGAGTGCAATGTAATCGTCCAATTCTCCGATCTCTGGGTTTTAACGGATTTTTGCGTTTCGGCACTCATAGAGTCCGAAAATCATACAATTTTGTCGGCTTCTGTCTTTCTGTCTGCATGTATCCCTGTATGTCTGTATGTCCGACTGTGTGTCTGTATGTATGTATGGTTACCTGAATGTTGTAGCCAGGCTGACATTTGAAGGATTCGTCGAATCGATTCAGCCTTTGATGAACTTTTTAAGGGTCCTAAAATGAAGGTTTAGTTCGTTAACCAGATATTTTCAACCAAAATAAAAAATTTTAGAACATTTTCAAAATTTGAGGGAGAAAAAAATTTTCAAGTTCCAGAAATTGTTGTTCAAGTTTCTTTTAGATATGAAATATATTTCGAAACTATCCTCATAAAATTGTTCGATTCGATCAAAATTCAAAAAGTAAGAGCATTTTTAAATTTGGAAACAAAATGTTTCGTTTCATTTTGTTTATATGTTTTATTTTTCAAAAGCAATCATCTGTATAACCTAGCTGTCGAGAGCGAAGCGCGAGTATCGCAATGAGAATGTAATCGTCAAGGCCATAGGTGCTTTGAGAACCCTCTTCAAAGTCAAATTGAAAAAAAAACATGTTTAATTTCGATTTATGATTGTAGTTTATGAGGGGTTTGAATCACAGTTTTGGATTTGCACGCTCAAACTGGGCGTGTTTTCAAGGCAGCTGAAAATGAAAATTAATGCAAAGTAAGGAGAAAATTATCAAGTCATCATGAAAAATAAAAATTGTACATTATTTTGCAATATCTGTATAAGGAATACCAGATCGAGGTACAGAAATAAATCTAACATACATTAGATATAATAGTGTTGAAAATAATGTAAAAAAGTTCACATTTTGGACAAAATCGAGTGCGAAGCACGAGGTACGTGATAATAATGTGTTCTTTAAATCCGAAGGAGCTTTAACGAAAGAGAATTCACAATCGGAAAGTTACAGTTGTTAACGTTTTGAATATATTTTCGAGCGCGAAGCGCGAGAACCTACTGTCGCGCGCCACAGGCGCGCTTAAACTTGCGAGTCGCGCGCACCCCGCAATGAGAATTTGCCCGCCCGGCTGGCATATTTTTTTGATATTAATTAACTCAAATCGTATCATTCGTCCAATCCTAAAAACAACATTTGCTAATTTTATTCATACAAGCGCACTTAAAAATTTGTATCGTATACGCAGTTTTAAGTTAATAAATAGTTCTATTCTACATTTCAGGTTTGTGCTAAACTTTTACTTTTTGTATTATTTTGTTGTTTTTCTATTTTAAAACAAAGTTCTAATCTCAACAGGATATATTCTTATGTAATAAATTTCTAAATTTAAGAAAAGTTGATTGGCAAATATTTTCTAAAAAGTAGCACAATACGTTGAAAGATATCAGTAGAGTATTTGATAAATTCGAATTTATTTAAGGAATTGTCTACGTGTACCGAAATTTCGGTACAAAAATCTCCGAACTACGAATTTGGATATTTGTACCGAAATTTCGGTACGAATAGCTCCCAGATATTATTTGGCGTATTTTCACTGAAATTTCAATACGAATAGCTCCCAGATATTTCTTTGGCTATTGTACCGACATTTCGCGAGTAAACTTTCGAAAAGTGAATACCTCTGATTAATTTGGAACTCCGTATACCTATGCATTTTGAGGTGCTGATTACGAGCATGATATATAAAATAGGCAGTTTTTCTGAAAACTTAATATTTTACATGACATCCCAACCTCTTTCCAACGTCTCGCGGGGTGGGGGGGGCACAACTGTGACTGGTCACAGAAATAATGTAGGTCACATCCATACCCCTGTTCAAAACCTAGTGGTGGACGGGAAGATACCCCTGGACAGGTCACAAAAATAATGTGGGTCACATCCATACCCCTTTCCAACGTGTCGTGGGAGACGGGAAGACACCCCTGTGACTGGTCACAGAAATAATGTTGATCAAATCCATACCCCTTTTCAACTTCTCGTGGGGGGCGGGAATACACCCCTGCGACTGGTCACAGAAATAATGTAGGGCATAGCGGGAAGATAACCCTGTTATTAAACGCGGGCATAACCAACCTTACAGGAATTTTTCACACCGCTACACATTGTGCTGTATTTCTGTGATTCTTTGTAGTTATCGTTCTTTTTCTCGAAAATTATCAGTCGTAGAGTAAAAATAGATTTGACATAGAATGAGTATTTTCAAAGGATCTACAACTTTTATTGTATGATTATCTGTAAATTTTATTATTTAATGAAATAAATGGAAAAAACATGACCCTGAAAGAATACAATGAACACGTGCTTATCACTCTATCAGTTTCAAATGTAATTGATCTAAAAAAAGGTGAAAGGGATGAGTATCACTGTTCTTCATAGGTGCTAAAACATGAATAAACAGAAATGAGATGGAGAGGAGAAGATGAGGATAAGCTGGAGATAAGGGAAACTGGTTAGTAGTTATAGTGGTTTCCCGACTTCGATTTTCTCGAGGTCTTATTGGCCCGCACCCAGGAATGTACTGACTTAAAAAGACACCCTGAAATTTCCAAGAAAGCTGTTACGAGCCTTGATTACAAAATGAATTCAGAATTTAAATCTCTTCAAAAGAAAATTAAACTTCCTTAGTTCGTTAGTGTCTTAACTGTCTAAATCTGCGTTATTTAAGGACACAGTCAAAATGACTGATTGCTTGCTTCTCCAATTAATAAAGATGAACTAATTGTCAGTAGAAAAATGAAACAAAACATCAGTGAAAACAATTCAACTAATTATTAATCAAATAGCTTATGTAGGTAAACGAAATATTTTCAATAACAATAAGGGGCACCTGCAGCCTTTCTAATCTTTTTTTTGGATTTATACTCCTCCAATTAATAGGCCAATAACAAACTTTTAATTTATGCTCAAGTAATAAGATGATCTTTTCCGACATTTTCAAGGAAAACAGCTCTAAACAAAACCACGCACGTTACGTTATTTCTGATCTGGACCGCGATGGGAGTTTTGCAACTCAATGTTAGATCAGGTAGTGCACTGTTAGAAAAATCTTTACTAGATTTAGTGTACATGTAATGGAAGCAATAATGCACAACATGAAATTAAATATAGTATACCAGTTTACAGTAAATTTAGTATATGCGTATACTAAACTTGATATGCACGTACATGAAATTTAGTATACGCGTATACTAAATTCAGTATACATGGGTACGAAATTCAGTATACGCATGTACTAAGTTCAGTATACGCGTTCCGTTTCGTGTGGGTTCCGTCTTCATCATCTGTAAACATGATCATATAAAACATTAAATTAATGAACAAAGATTTAATTTTCAAATAATCATATAGTTAAGCTAATTTTATGTTAATAAATTGGACATACCTTTTAAAGAGAGACGTCGCAGATCCTCGCAGAAAGAAGCCGAAACTTTTAGCATTGCAAATAACTCAAACAAATGCCACCGGCCACGTTGCCCGACTCGCGCAAATCAAAACGCGCTTGCGCAGCTTAATATAGATAACACGTATATGAATTTTAGTATGCAGAAACTATGAAATTCATATACGTGAAAGAAACTTACTGTACACTTGATAAATTTAGTAAACATATAACTTCATAAAAGAAATTAAGTATACGTAAGTATACTAAAATTACAAAGTGCAATGAATTAAGTAAACATATAGGAAATTTAATATGTCCGTGTATACTAAAATTGCAAACATTTCTAACTGTGTAGCATTCTGTGTTTGTAACTGGAAAATATGGACTCGGTTCCTGCTACCAGAATTTTTAGTTAATTATTGTGTTATTTTTGTATTGCAATTGACTATTCAATTTATCTAAATCAAGCCAAAATATTAATTCTTAACCATTGTTTTATCATGAAAAATTGTTTTGTTTATTTTTTAAATCATGCAACGATAGTATACGGATCCACCAAAACTCGAACTCTCGCCCTTCCAGCGCTGAAGTTTAGGGGCTTGTGTTAAATGCAATTTAATTTACTATATTCAAATTGAAATGATTCTGTGGAAAATCAGTGCACCTGTATTGGCTCAACCCTGTCCCTTGAAGACTGTTACCACAGGATAGTTTTTTTCGTCATATCTTGCACGATTGAGCATCGTCAGCTCAGCACTTTCTACATAGTTTACATTCCGTTGGTATCAGAATGCAGTTTTGAATGATAATGATCGAAAATAAGAGCATGCTCTACAGTGGTTCTCAACACACTTATAACTTGCTATTAAACATTGCATCAATTTCATTTCTTTACAATTTCAATGTCTTAAAATTTAGTCGATTGAACCTCCAGGATTTTGAAATTCCTGAATTAATCTTTTAACGTAGCTTTTTCGAATCTTTACAGGCTTTAAAGTGACGAATTTCTAGTTTCAAATTTAAATTCCTTTGAATTTCAGTTCTCTTAAATATTGTGGCTCAAAAATATAGTTAAGAAATATGTAGGTTCTATTTAAAAAAAAAATCTGCCCGCTGGGCGGGCACATTCTTATCGCGCCCTGCGCTCGCGACTGTTGGACTTGTTGGTTTTCGCTCGGTCTTTGTATTTCCCCCACATTTATGTACAGACCATTTCAAATTAAAGGTCAAAGCATCGAAAACTTTAATTTGGTGATTGTGAATTCTCTTTTGTTAAAGCTCCTTTGGCTCTAACGAAAACATTGGCATCACGTATATCGCGTGCTTCGTACTCTATTTTGTCCGGAATGTGAACTTTTGTACATTATGTTCAACACTATTATATCAAATATTACATTTATTTCTGTACCTCGGCCTGGGATTGCCTATTCAGATATTGCAAAATAAACTACAAATTTTATTTATCATGATCATTTTAATATTTGTTTCTTATTTTGAATTAAATTTTACTTTCAGCTATGTACCCCGAAAAATGTATCATTTCAATAAATTTATATTATTACAATTCATAATCTGCATTGGTATTGAAACATGCGTATTTTCATTGTCTTGCTTTTATGATTGAAAGAAGTGCGCACACTATAAGAAAAAAAAAACAATTTTGTTGATAAACATTTCATTGCAACTTGCGTCGTTTTCCCATAAATTGAATTTATTTATTTTCCATATTTTGTACAATTTAAACTGAAAATACGCATCCTAGCGTAAAGTGGTTTTGAGAAAATTTGTAGATATAATTTAGGCGAAAAATTTTGTGAAATAAAATATTATTGTAGCTTGTGTCCTTTTTCCGAAAAGGTAAGTTTTTGTTTTTAATATATTTGCATAAAAATATTTTATAACAAATTTGTAAATTTTGTTTGGTTGAACAACTTTTGTCTTCTATTTTTTTTTCGTCTCTTATGTTATGTTTCCAAAAGTTTAATTTTTTTATTTTCAATCTTGTTTTTTACGATTAAAAGAAAATCTCCACGTCCTATCAAAAAATTATTCATGCGAAATGTTTAGCTCTTTTGGGATCAACAAATTTATATGATTTATTTTTTTCGTATCTTGTGTCGTTTGTCTATAAATTTAATTTTTCTATTTTTCATGCAGTTTTGTACGAATAAAACGAAAAATACGCGTCCTATCAAAAAGTGATCTGCAACAAATTTGTAGATCTTTTTTGAATACACAATTTGTACCATTTTATCTTTTTTCGTATTTTGTACAGTTTGACCGCAAAATGGAATTTTTGATTTGTCATTATCTTTTGTGCGATCAAAATTGGAATTTTCGATTTTTCAAGAAAATTCAAAAAGTTGTTGTGACAATCTTGTACCGTGTTTAAAATACAATGTTTTTTTTACCTTTGACATTTTTTCATATCGTGCTTCCGGTAATGTTTTTTTTAATCAAAAAAAGTTATTGAGATAAATTGTTCCTCTTTGAGTACTACTAATAACTGTACATACATTTTTGAAATCTTGAAAAACGGGTCTCAAAAATTTTGAACATGCGCTCACTTTTTGAATTTTCATCCAAAATGGCTGGCTAATGAACTTGACCTTCATTTTAGGACACTTGAAAAGTGTACCAAAACCCAATCCAATCTGTCAGTTCTTTCGAAAGTAATCTTGCTCATAGGCATACAACCATACATACATTCAGTCATACATACAGACATACATACAGAAATACATACAGAAATACATACAGAAATACATACAGACATACATACAGAAATACATACAGACATACATACAACATACATACAGACATACATACAGACATACATGCATACAGCCAGACACATTCGTACAAACCTGTTTTTCGGGGTTAGGGGATTTCAAAACGTGGACATTTGACAAAAACGAAGGGGGGGGGGATAAATTTTTACGCCAATCTAATACCTTCTCTGTTGAGCATGTAAAAAAAATTGTTGGCTAATGTTAGACCGGGAAGTGATTATAATGGGCGGCTGGTACGATCAACGATAAAACGCGCTCCTACTGAATTTATATATTACTTCCCGTCTTAGCGGAAAACGCGGATTGAATACCTGAACCATTGGAAATAGTTCTTATTGTTCGTGCCTTGTTTTACTTTTAAATAATTAGTAGTGAATTATTTTCAAATAAAATTTTTTGATATTTAGAAATTCATCAAAAAAATCATACTTTTGCAAAGAATAGTTCTGAAAACTAATTTCCGATTTGAATGTATTATTCACGAGTACACTGACTTTAAGTTTAATTCAGTATTCAAAACACTGATTTTCAATCACATATTTATAAAAGATCCTATCTAAAAAAAGTGATGTTACTAAATATTTTGAAAATATGGGACATATTGTTGTCGAAAACCTGATTGGCTGCGAAACTGCGTGAATATGACTTTCAATGGCTGTTTTCAGTTTCTTTATTCATTAACAAAGATTACGAATTTCTGTACCATCAATTTTCAAATAAGTAATATTATTTCATGATAAAATTGTCTTCTACATGTTTTTAAACAGTATGGATAGAAAGAAAACATTTTAATTGTAAATGATTTTTTAATATTGTCAAACAATTCTGTTCTTAACATTTGGCTACCACCCTATAATTTGTAAACAAAAATATCACCGGTACCGACACTAAGATTTCCGGAAAAATTTTAAATGATTCAAGTACTATTTTAAATGATTAATGTTAGGTTTCAAAAATTTCAAAATATGTCGAAAAAGACTCTGGAAGACTTTCAGACAATTTTTTTGCAGGATTCTAAATTTAGGAAAACTGAATTATTAAAAAAAATATTTAGTAGTTTTGAAAAGATTCAAAAATAATTGAAATCTAGAGAAGATTTTTTCAAATTTTAAATAAAATGTAGAATTTTCATTAGTTTGAAAAAAATGTAGAAGCCATTGAAGAATTTTGAAAGGTTTCAAGAGAATAATAATAACATTTTCTTCAGATTTATGGTAGAATTTCAAATGATTTTGTATTTTGAAAATATGAATTGTAGAAGTCAATATGAAAAGACTTCAAAATATTTCCTAAAATTTCGAAAAAGAATGTGGAAGATTTGAAAAAATTGCAATTTTGAAAGATTACAAAATCTTGGAAAAAATCTAACCGAGTTTAACAGATATTTATAATTTTTGAAACGATTCAAGAATAATTCAAAACTTATGAAGATAACAATTTTTTCTATGTAAATTTTCAAAGATTTGGAAAATAAAGCTTTTTAATCATTTTGAAAGGTTACAAGAGAATGAAAAAATTGTTTTTAGATTCGCAAACAATTTTTTAATTATTTTCTTTATTGAAATATTAATATTAAGAGAATATTTAAAGAGATTTGAAAAAGTTTCAAGAGATTTCCAAAATTTTCAAATAAGAATCTGAAAGATTTGAGGACAATTTTTTTATTTTTGGTAAAATTCGATTAATTTTAAAAGATATTTAGAAATTTTAGAAGTTTTGAATAGATTAAAAAATAAATTTTAATTTAAAAAATATTTACAAATTTGGATCTTTGAAAAAAGCTTTTCAAGAATTTTGAAAAATTTCAAGAAAATAACAAAATTTCTTCTAATTCCTAGGAAAATTTAAAATTATTCTTTATTTTGAAAAATTAATTTCAAGAGCATATTTAAAAAGATTCCTGAAATTTTCAAGAAAGAATCTGGAAGGTTTCAATGCAATTTTTTTCATTTTGCGTAATTTTATAAAAGTTCTAGAAAAATTCCAGTCTATTTACAAGATATTTAGTAATTGCACAAGTTTTAAAGAAATTAAAAATATTTTAAAACTTGAAAGGATTTCCGAAAATTTATAAAATATTTTTAAATTTGTTCCAAATTTCTAAAAGACCTCAATATCTTTCAAGCTGACTCGAATTTTTCCTGATACTTGGAAAAATCCTGTAAAATAGAAAAATTCTTTAAAATTTTCTAGATTGTGTCTCGTGCTGTAAAATTTCACATGTGAACTAGATTTTATGATCAGATATCATTGAAAATGTCATTGAAGAGATCAAACCTGGAATATGTACACTGTTAGAAATTTCTATAGCGATTTTACTATAAATGTAATGGAAGCAATATGCATATACGTGCAGTAAATTTAATACACATCATCTTGTAGAATTAATATACATGTATAGTAAAACACAGTGCGTGAAAATTGAAAGTTCTTTCATGCACCCAAATCTGTTCAAATATTTAAAACTAAAGTAATAACTTAAAATTCATCGATTAAATTCTTATTTATAATCAAAGTGCAACGTACGGGTGGAATTTTTTTCAAAATTCACTCTAATGACAAAATTTTAAGGTGAGCTCCGCTGCTTTTAGGTTAGGTGTCTTAATAATTCGCTTAATTGAACTTTTGCACTTAAAACCCAGTATGATTTATGTTTAACTAGAAAAAAATATTATGCTTTATCATTCAGAATTGAAAATTACTGCCATAATTATTTTTAATTTGTTGAAAGTGAAATTACCTGACTTTTCTAAAATTTGATCAGTACACACGTATATGAAATTTAATATACAGCCTCTTAATTAATATTTTATAGACCGAGATTTTAGATTTAATATAAAAATGTATAGTAAATCTATATTAAAATTACCAACATTTTTAACAGTGTAGATTATTCAGAATTTTATTCGATATTAAAGTTCTTTGGGCAAACAGTTTTTGTCGATTTTCTCAGTTCGAGTGAGATTGGAGTTATGTATCTTCTTATTTTGTACCGCAGTATGTCTCTATTTTCTAGAAAAATCATCCCACTTCACCCATTTTGAGAGCATTTTTGGCTGTGACGTCTGGGAGTATAAAAAAACCTAAAAAGTAACGAATAAAATTTCTCCACTTTCTTCTGTCGACATTCATTTTGCGTGACTTTCAAATTATGACCATTATATTCCTATATATTGCCAGAGCTCTATTTACCAAAAATACTTTAATCAGGGCTCATTTCACGCGGAATTTAATAAACTTTTCAACAATTTCTAAAAAATGGTCTTATCTTATTTTGTTTCGTAGATATCCTACAAAATGTGAGTGTATGTTTGTAATTGATTGTTTTTTTAGGTGTCCTCATACTTCCGGACATTGCTTCATTGTTTCTTAAATTGCATTACAAAATTGCATAACAATGATTCTTCATTTGTAGACGTAGGCTATTACTGTATATTACTATATTGAACTATTTTTTGGAAAATTCGTTCTTTTTGTTTGTTTTGAATTCATTTTTTTAACTGAAAATTTAAGTATTCCATTTTTGTGTGAAAATTGATCGCTTTTATTTAAAAAGTCAAGTATCTGGTTCAAACGTCATGTATTATTTGGAAATTTCGTTCTTTCTGGACAAAAGTTACCCTCCATTGTTGAAAATTCATCTTTTTCCTTCCAAATTTAACTCATGTTGATATGTCTTTTTTGGTTGAATTCATCTGTTTTTGATTGTAAACTAAATTTTTTTATGTTGAAATATCAACATCTACATGTTTATTTCAGATTTCATCATCTTTTTCATGAAACTTACATTACTTTCTTGATAAATTCATGTATTTCCCTTGAGGGGAATACTTGAGGGGAATCGAGCTTCGCGCTCGATGATGTGTTTACCTCGCGCTACGTGCTCGGTCTTTGTACTTCCCCCGCGTTTGCGCCCAGACCTTTTACAATTAAAGGTCAAATCATCGACAACTGTAATTTGGTTATTGTGACTTCTCTGTTGTTAAAGCTCCTTTGGCTTTAACGAACACATTCTCATCACGTATCTCGTGCTTCGCACTCGATTTTGTCAAAAATGTATTAGATAGGAGTTCATATGTTGATAAGGTCACCAATCTTCTGCAGCGTTGTATTAGATAGGAGTTCATATGTTCTTATTTGCCAATTTCTGGCCTACCTCTAGGCAGGAAATCAGAAACTAATTTGGACAAATGCGATTATTTGAGAAATAAAGCAAATTTATGATGTTCATCAATAAGTTTTTGAATCTGGCAAATTTTAGCTTTCGGAATTTGCTCAAGTTAAGAAAAATATTGCACCAATAAATATAAGCTACTGCAGTTGATTTGAGTAAAATATACATTAAGTTTTGATGATTTCAAATTTGTCAGTAAAGAATCTGGATATTAGAAAAAATTTCGTTTCGCAGGATTACAATTCTTTGTAGGAAAAACGAAATTTTCAAAAAATATTTTGAATTTTTGAAAAAAGTAACGAATTTTCTTCAAAATTTTGTATATTATTTTTTAACACATCTGAAAATAAATGTTTTTTTTTTAATTTTCTCAAAAATCTTAGGAAAATTATATTTATATAACTTAAAAACAAACTGATAATACTTATTTCCTTGTTTTCTTTAGTATGGCCGAGGAAATTTAAAAATTCGAACTTTTAGAACTCAATACTTTCTAATTTGAACTGATAAAAATTGAACTGCAAATTAAAGTACACAAGGTGAAACGCCTCAATTATAAACTTTCAAAATTGAAGTTCAAATTGTTTTTATCCAAAAGTACAATATTTTACATGTATGGGATGAAAGCCATTAACATTGTTTATTTGAACAATTTTTAATTAAACGCAATTTGACTACAAAATAAATATTTTTAACTTTTTTAATTTGTTCAGTTCAATGATTTAGATTTAGTTCAAAAAATATAAATCCACGTTATCATTTTCAATGCTGTACACTGAAGAATCAATCAATAAATTCTTAAAGTTTTCAAATTATATCATTTGAATAATAATTAGTGATTTAATTATTGTTCAATTGTTATTTATACATAAAGATTTATTTTTGTTTTGAAATATTTTGAAATATTCTCTTAAAATTACTTTTTTCAAACAAAGAATAATTTTTCAAGGAATATGAAGAAAATTTTTGTTTCTTAGAATGTTTCAAAATCCTTGAAAAACTTTAACATTTTATTTAAAAATCTACATTTTGTTTTACATTTTTTGTAATCTTCTCAAATTTTTTTCAAAACTTCAAAATATTTTTTTAACAGTTTCGAATTTTTCCTAAATTATAAGAAAAAACTGAAATAAATGGAATAAACATAAAATTTTGATATTTCGATTAAGTTTTGACTTTGAAAATCAAATTTATTTTTAAATTAATTTATCACAATTTGTGGAATCTTACACTTTCAATTCATCATCGCCAAATCTATGAAAATGGTTCCTAAAAATTGGTTAAATTCATAGAATCAAGTGGAAATCTTACTCTGCAAATCTGGACCAAGAATGAGGATAACTATTGCGTGATTACTGGGTTTTCAATAAAAAATATTTATTCGTGAAATGGAAAAATGAGTACACTTCGAAAAATTCTTTCTTCATTTTTGAAGATCTATCAAATTCATTGTGATCCTAAAAAATTCATTAAAATATTTTATTGAGAGTCTTTAAAATTACTGAAATCCTTTAAAATCTTACCAAATTTGGTGAAATCCGTTGAATTTTCGTAAAAATCGTTTTAAATATTTGGAAATATTGATAATCCCCTGAACCTCTTGAAATTTTTTTCGAATGTCTTAGCCTAACTCGGAAAACTTATAAAATCCTGAATGATTTTGCTTTCTGATAATGAGAAATATTGTGAAAAACCTTTTTTTATGGATATTTTTTTACAGAATGATGGAGAAAAGATAATAATCGATTTGACTTCTTATCGTAGCAGATCAAAACATTTTTTCTACACCCCCTCCCCCACAAAAAAAACCTGTTGTGTAATATTGTTTTGGTCTTCCGTTAGCAGCCGCTGAACAAATTTTGCCCCCACGCAGCTCATCCTCAAGTCTTGGATTTAAATTTCTGAAAGAATAGTTTTTTCAATCTCAGCGTCTTCCTCCATCTCTTTCACTGATTACAGATGATTTTCATTTATTAACACTTACACTGATTGACCATTTTGAGCTGTTTTGGCTGTGGTGGGCCTACCAGAGCGCCTAAAACACGCTTTAATTTCCGTATTACTCATAGACTTATCACCATACATTTCCCAAAACATAACCACGGTTTCCAAACATGAATGATCAAGTTTGTGGCAACATTTAATTTAACTCTTTGTTCGATGCGTTCCGTCAGCCTAAAATGCGATGCGTACGTGCTTAGAAGTTTACGCAACTTCGTATACTATCCAATTGAAGATAAGCATATCCGTTTCACACAGTAGGGGGCCTCACAGAGGTCCGACTTGAATGGTAAATACCTCTTTTTGACAATTGTACAATTAGATACAAAATTAGATAAGAGGTCGCATACTTTCCGGACAGGCCTCATAATGAACGCGCCCAACTACTTTGCAGCGGTTTTTGGGTATTAAAACTCATCTATTTCTATTTCTTTTTACAGGATCAAGTTCACCGAAAAGATTGCCCGGTCAGGTCTATGAACCGAATAGTCTTCCCAGTACGTCCTATACCAAGTATTCATCACCACATTCATCTCCAAGCAGAAGACAGTACGGAAAGGCACCGTACGAAACACCAACCAAGTCCGGCCGCGTGCCACTTGATAAAGCAATACAAGCATTGAAGAATATTGGCGTGACTGAAACTGTACCAGTCCCACGCAATCTTTTCTACCATGAAAATGGTAAATTTCATCGAGTCAACACACGTGAGGGTCTAGTAGAACGCAATGAGTACATCATTGGGAAGCTCACTAAGAATAATATCATTGGTCCTGTAGCGAATTCTAATGGCGTAGCGGTCATACATCACAAATTTGACCATAAACAATACGAAATTTCCACAAAAGAAGCTGAAGCCTTCGGTATCATGGGAGAACTGCCACCTAATCCTCGCGAAATTTATGAACTACCTCCGGACGACATGAAAGCCGTAAATGAAGCATTGAAAAAAAGCTAATATAAGTCAAGTTGAATGCTGTATTGGAAATATTAACATTCCATGTTTTTATTTTGAATTATCTCTGTCGAAACTTAATGAGTTTCATATATTGATGATAAAATCAATAATAAACCTTTCATCATAATTTTTCTTTACTTCCAAATCGCAACCCTATATATCAATCAAGCTCTATATTCCACACGGATAAAAATGGTGGGTCAGAGATAGAGAGTCAAAATTGAGAATCAGTCAGTTCTTCTAGATGGTCGAAAGGGCCTTCCATATTTTTTCCGACATCGTCAGAAACTCTTATTCTATGGACAATTTTTGCGTGGAGAGTGAAGTGTATAATAAAGAATATGGTGTACAGAAGATTAGTTTTTTGTTTTGAAATTTGATCGTCAAATTTGATTCTCTCAAAGAAATAAGGACAAACGCGTCACGTGACGCTTAGCTATCAAATTCTTGTCACCGTCTCGTTTCTGACTGAAGATGTGCTAAAAATTTCATCATTCATTGATGATATAAAAAGTAACGAGATCTTTGATAGGCATTTATATCGGTTTCTGAATTTAATCCAGTATTTGAAATTTTACAATCAGTGTAGTAAAGCCGTGTCCTTAGCCTCACGTGCTCCAAATACTATTTGTGTATATCAAATCATGTTTCATACACCTCGCTCTCCACAAATATTATAAAACGCTTCCAGATGTTATGCATTTTATATAAATTTTCCGGGTTTGCAGGATCCACGTAATTCTATAATTTCCAGTCTCTCATAAGAGAGACTGGAAGAATATACACGCACACATCGGAAGTGCAAATAGAATTTCAGAAAAAGGTAAATGAACACTTAGATAGGACGATTTGGATGACGCTAATATTCAATAAAGATATAGAGGACGCATGGACAATGTTTTAGGAAATCATTTTTAGAAGTGCAACTGAAGTGTGTGATACTGCGGTTGTAGGATGAATGACTGGTAATGCTTCGTGGAATGATGAGATCCACGTAGCCGTTTAGGAAAAGGAGCAAAAATATCTAAGAAAGTTGAATATCACAGGTGTTGGCAATAACGAGAGAATAAGTCTAGAAAATGATTGATTGAACCATTCGAAGGCAGCAGCATCCAAAAGCACATCACTTTCTTGCAACAGAATACCTTGCAAAACACTTTAAGTAGAAAGCACGCACTTTTGCGTAGCGCATAATGCATGGCACATTATGCTGTTTCATACCCAGACAGAAGATTAAGTTATTTAACATAAAATCACTTAATTTTATAAATATCAGATTAACTGTCTACAAAAAACACAGTTTTCACAATCCACACGTCGACGCTTGACAGTTTGAGGTTACAAAACGCTGCAGTGGGAATCTGGTACTTGAAGTCGATCGGACCTCTCTTTCTACCATGTGATTATTTACTTACATAGGGTGAGGCAATAGTTGATCAAGGTTACTAAAAATAATTGTTTAAACAATTAATCATTATGGATAACTATATTTTGGTGCAGAAACTGGAAAATTGTGATTTTCTCTGAAATTTCCAACTTTTTGTCAACCTTTTAGTTCGAGTAAGGTGATAATTTATCAGAATTAATTAAGTATTTTTATAATTAATTTATTATTGTTCATTATCACCTTATTTTAGAATGATGATCGCAAAGATCCAATAATTTTTTGAAGATTTCAAAAATTTTACAAAGATTAAAAATATCTTGCAAATATTTCGGATAGATTGAGAAGGTTTCACAAAGACTTCAATTATTTCACAAAGATTCAAGATATATTTAAGAGATTTGGCAACGATTTCGGATAATATATCAGGAAGATTTCAATAATTTCACAAATATTACCAATTATTTCAAAAATATTTTGCAAAGATTTTTAATGATTTTCTGCAAATTTAAAAGAGTTCACAAAGATTTTAAATACTTCGCAAAGATTTCGGATAGATTAAAAAGAATTCAGAAAGTATTCAATGCTTTTCCGGAGATTTCAATGATTTTACAAATAATACCAAATATTTTTAAAATATTTTAAATAATTCGCAAATATTACCCAAGACTTCAATGATTTCAAAGATATAAAGATTTCAAAGATTTCACAAAAGATTTCAACGATTTCCACAAGATTTCACAAAGATTTCAAAGATTTTACAAATATTAACAAATACTTCGCAAAGGTTTCAGAAAGATTTCAGGAAGATTTTTAATATTTTGCGAAGATTTCAGATAGATTTAAAAGATTTGACAAAGAATTTAATGTTTTCTTGAAGATTTTACGAAGATTTGGTTAATTTCATAAATACTACCACACATTTTTAAAATGTTTCAAAGATTTCCAAAGACTTCAGAAATATTTCAGAAAGATATCACAAAAATTTTAATGATTTTCCAAAGATTTAATAAAGATTTCAAATGTTTCGCAAAGGTTAAGATAGATTTCAAAGATTGCACAAAGACTTCAATGATTTCCAAAGATTTCCAAAAGATTTCAGAAAGATTTCACAAAAACTTAAATGATTTTCCAAAGATTGTACACAGATTTCAATTATTTCCCAAAGATTCCATTAAGATTTGAAAGATTTCGGAAAGATATAACAGATTTCAGAAAGACTTCAAACATTTCCGTAATATTTTAATGTTTTTCGAAAGATTTTAATAATTTTACAAATATTGTCAAATATTAAAAATATTTCGCAAATATTTCCAAAGATTTCAATGATTTCCCGAAGAGTTCAATAATTTCGCATATATTACCGTATATTTCGCAAAGATTTCAGAAAGATTAAAAATATTTCGCATAGATTTCGGATAGATTTAAAGATTTCGCACAAAGACATCAATGGTTTCCCAAAGATTACACAAAGATTTCGAAGATTTGGGAAAGATATAAAAGATTTCCGAAAGACTTAAATGATTTCCCAAAGATTTCAATAACTTCACAAATATTATCAAATATTTCGCAATGATTTCAAAAATATTTCAGGAAGATTTTAAATATACGGCAAAGATTTTGGATAGATTGAAAATATTCCACAAAATTCAATGATTTCCCAAAGATTTCAGAAAGATTTTAATAACTTCACATCTTTTCAAAGATTTAAAAGATTTTAAAGATTTCACAAAGACGTCGGATGGATTCAAAAGATTCGACAAAGATTTAAATTATTTGAAAAAGATTTCAGATAGATTTCAAAGATTGCACAAACATTTTTCACACTAAAATTTATTGTTTCAATGTATTCAAATATTTGGAAAATATTTGGATACTTTATTGAGAGTCTTTTTAATCCTTAAAAATGACTGAAATTCTTTGAAATATTATGAAAATTCGTGCAAGCCTTTAAAATATTTGGAAATCTTAGAAATCTTCTGAAATCCTGTGGAATCTTTTCACATGTCTTAGCTTAACTCAGTAAACTTGAAAATCTTGAACGAATTTTGAATGGCAGAGGATTTAATAAAAATAAAAGGATTTCGCAGGATTTTTAAGATTCACAGACATTTTCAAATATATCGGTTGATGTGCGGTCGTGAAGAATTTCCTTAAATTTTGAAAGGTTTGGAAGGATTTCATTGGATTTATAAAATTTCAGGATATTGAAAAAGATTTTAAGAAATTTCAGAGGATTTTCGAGATTTCCAAATATATTAAAGGATTTGTAAGATTTTTGAGGATTTAGGTTTTTTAAGGGAATTTTGAAGGAATTTCCAAAGATTTTAATGATTTTGAAGAATTAAAAAAAATTGTTTGTGGTTTAAGGAATTTCCTAAAATTTTCTTGAGTTTTAGATGGATTTTATAAGAAGTATAAGGTTTCAGGGCATTTTAAAAGACTCCAAGGTAATCTTCACGGATTTTAATGGATTCAATAAGATTTCTGAGTATTTCAATTATTTGAGGGGATTTTAAAAGTCCTCACGATATTTTAATAAATTTTACTGTATATCAAAAAATATCGTCAGATTTAATTAAATTTTTCGAGTTTTTCGAGGAATTTTATTGTATTGTGATGGATATTTCAATGTATTTTGAGTGTTTTTATGATATGTTAAGTGGTATCAAAAGGAATTTCATAAAATTCGTGAAATTTTAATAAGATTTTCAAGATTTATAGAACATTTATTTGACTTTCGAAATTTCATGGACTACATTTATGAAATTGAAATTAGGAGCACTGTACATTCTAAATTAGTTTTATCTGATGAACAAACCTAACATCACGAAATTAGTAACGTTCCTGATTGAGCATGTTAAAATAAGAAACTTTAAAACGAATAGTTGCAAATTTAAATTTTTGAAGGTGAAAAACTTTAGTTTCAAGGCCTCAAAAATCAAGTTGTTTTCAAATTGCGCATTCAAAACTATTATTTTTAAATAAAATTATAGAAAGTACAAAGAAGATGAAAATTATTGAGAAGTATCATATAATCTACTATAAAATGACATTCAAAGTGATTAGTCAAAATTGAAGAACTTTAAATATTGTCAACTTTTTAGGATTATTCATTCTAAAAACGCTCAAAATTATATTGTTTGTAAATGGAAGTATGAAAAATAATTAGTTTAGACTTGATTGAACCATTACAAATTAAACAATACCAAACTGTGTTCAAAGTTGAAGTATTCTTAAATTAGGATCATGTAACTAAGTCGTTAAAAAAGAATATTTTTTAAATTGTGCATCACGCTTTTTAAAATTCATCATTTGATTCTAAAGTGGCCGGGGAAAAAATTTAAGGTATTTATGATACTATTTCTTTGTTGTTCTTAAAATATGAAAGAATATTCTTAAATTCCATGCCCGTTAATTTAAATTAATGGTAATTTTTGAAAATGTGGAAGTGCATTTTCAAATAACATTTTCACATGTCTATGTTAAAAATGAATCCTAATAAAAATTGCAATGTTGCTAGAATTGCTAGTCTTTCATTAAAATTTTCAATCTTTTTTGTTGAAATATCGAACAATGTATTATATTTTTGAATGAGGATTGAAATTCGGTTGAAAGTTAAAAAATTGCTTTTAAAACTTAAGTTTTCTGTTGAAAATTCATCATTGTAGTTGAAAATTCGACTCTTTTGGTAGAAATTAATGTTTACAAGGAAGTACAACATTTCTACAACTGTAATTTTTTGCTGAAACATGTTCTTTTTTGTAAAAAATGTACAAAGTTCAACCAAAAAATACAGTTAAATACAAATAGCCATTAAAAAAATATTCAATATGTGAGTGAAATCATTGAATTTTGATGCATAAATAACAATTGAACAGTTATCAATTTGAAGATTGCGAAAAACAAAAAAATAAATTTAGTTTCTTGAAGATTTCGAAATAAAATTTTCTAGCTTTTTAAGGATCTTCAAAGGTTTGAAAAAAAAACAAATAATTCTCAAGTTTGCTGAGAAGATTTGAAATTATTTTTTATTTCGAAAAATTAATATTGAGAGCAAAATTAAAAAAGATTGAAATTTTTTTTTTGATTGATAAATGAAAATTGAACAATTATTCATTTAGAAATTAATGAAGTAAGTTTGAAATATGTTCAAAAGTTTTGAACAGATTACAAAATAATTTCAAACGTGAAAGAATTTAAAACATTTACAAATGAATACTGATGTTTGAAAATTCCGAACACAAAATTTATAAGCTTTTTGAGCATTTTGCAAGGTTTTAAATGAATGAGAAATTCGTATCAAAATTCCTAAAAAAACTAATTAATTTAAAAAGAATATTAAATAAAATGCCCAACATCTTGAAAGAAGAATGAGGATGATTTTATGGAAATTTTCTGATTTTTGCAACTATTTGGTTGACAGATACCTTATTTATCGAAAATGCATATTTACTGGTTAAAAATGCAACTTGTTTGTAAAAAATCTTTCCTTTCGGTTACTATTTTGCCACATTATTGTTACTTTTCGGTTACTTTTTGTGAGAAAATTTAGCTATTTTTTTAAGCTTGAGCAGTTCCGAGCCCTGGCAATATCTTTAAAATTGAATTTCTTCCATATTTATAGAACAGTGCATAAATATTGAATCTTATGCTTGTGCGTTCCTTATCGCAGCTTCACAATTGCATTGCAAAATTGAAAATGCCCCGGAATTTGGGAAAAAAAAGAGAATGATTTTGACAACATGAATGAGATTAAATACTTCTTTGTCCATCTCAGTGAGAGTAAAGAATTTCAATGTCTGCTATGGAAAAAAAGCAGTAAATGTTATAATGCTTAAAGGCATTAGATAAAAACTCATATCAATCATCAAGAATGGTTCCAAAACGAGGATGAGCGTAGGAAGAATCTTCTTTTGCAAGAGAGGGTTTCGCAAAAAAATTCAGAGATACAAGCTTTAGGTTCATTATGGTCATCATACTTAGAAATACCATCGACACCGTCGTCATCTACGTCAGCGGAGTCTTTTGTGATTCAGGAAATCGTGAGTCCTGAAGATGCAGGTGCTTCAATAAGAGTTCCGATTCCTGTAACTCCGACATCATCAATGGAAATGTCGAAACACTCGTCCATGTCATCTTCATTCATTTTCGATATCGGAACGATCCTCATCTTCATTGTCATCAACATCATCCTTTTCTAGCTCATTTGCGTCATTGACGAATGAAGGCACTGATGATAAAAAAGCTGTGATTATTTCGAAACGAAACGCCAAAGTCTGGCAGCATCGTATGCTGTTTCATTCGAAATAGGACGAAATAAAGGACCCTTCACTGAAGGTAATATTATAAGAACGTGTGCTATTTTAATGGCGGTTCACTTTAATTCAGGAACAGCTGTCCAAAAATTTAAAACGGTTGCACTGTCACCAAGGTCTATTTCGCGAAGAATAGGGGACATTTCTTTTCAGCTTAGAGAGAAGTTAAAAATGCTATTGCCTTCTTGTATCTTCTGTTCATTTTGCTTGGACGAGAGCACTAATAAATATATGTACGCATGGTTTTCCCTGATTTCTCCGTACGTGAAGAATTTTTAGATATTGTACCTCTACTTAAAACTACGAAGGGTATTGATGTACACAATGCTTTCACCAATTTAGTTAACGAGTTTGGAGGTTTTGAAAAATGTGCAGCCATTGCTACTGATGGAGCAAGAGCCGTGACAGGACATATAAGCGGTTTGTGGGGTTGATTGAGAAAAAAAGGCGGTTTATCATGCATGTTGATCCATTGTCTTATCCGACAAGAATCCTTGTGTGGAAAGGCAGGTAAGCAAAGAAACTCTGATACAACTCGGCAAAGACCTTCTTTATCAAAATTCATTATTTAAACAACATATAGTCAGCTATCAACATAATATAGATTCTGGCTTGAAAAATAAATTTTTTTTTAACTTTTTCGCGGAAAAAATGTAATTTTGTTCAATTAAACTAGAACAAAACTAGAATATACTCAAGTATAATTAACACTTCAAAAAGGCCACTTAAACCAAAAAGTTACATAACTTGACACTTTTAACTTGAAACTACAATATAATCAACTTACAAGTTCTGCTCACTTGTGAGCGCGAAATTCTAAATTACAAAAAGGATTAAGGTTGAAAATGTTAATTATCGTTTGTTTTTTGGGATGTTGTAAGTGCTGTAAATCCAGTAATTTTTGTTGTATCAAAAAAAGTCATTCGGATAAATTGTTTGTATTTTTTAGTTGTGCGAATATCCGTACATAGAATTTTTAAATTTGAAAAAAGTGGTCTCAAAAATTTTGAAAAAGTGCTCACTTTTTGAAATTTTATCCAAAATGGCTGGCTAACGAACTTAACCTTTATTTTAGGACCCTTGAAGAGTATACCAAAGCCCAATCCAATATTAGGACTAAAATCTCCAATTTTAGTAGGATCTTTTGACATGTAAAATTTCAGTTTGCTTGTACGCAAAATTGTGCAGCTTCCATGACAAATGCGTCTGCTTGACTGCATAGAATGAATGTTTTGTTATAAGCTCAGAAACTGTGCGGATTTTCTTATATATATTTAGATACAATTGCATTTGCATTAATTTCAAGACAGTTTTCACTGAAACTGTTACAGCTAGTTACTACTTGCGAAAATCACGATGTGCACCGACTTACACATGTTTACGGTTACTCCAAATGTATTTATTTACAACGGTATTTGCGACCATTTTAAGAATTTTAAACATGGTACGTCGCTTCTACTGTATTTTTCTTATTAACTATTTATTCTCAGTTAATAATGTTTGTTGCATTTAAGGAGATATCAAAACCTAATTATATAATATATATGATCAATAAATATATGCTTCCCAACATGTCATGCTTTTTTGAATTGATTACTTTCATTTATACACGTAATATGATCAATATTGTTAATTTATAAATATAATATTAATAATTCATATTTCTTAAATTATACTGCGGTTCGTAAGCAGGTATATTAAAAATAAAATAATTTTTGAGCTCAGTCACCCCAAAAGAGCACTGGTAGTAATTGCCACTGCTGTACTCAAGACCTGATTCTATGACGTCAGAATTTACCACCACCCCGAACTCTTAGAGTAGAGTAGAGACTCGTGGCGGGAGAGACGAAGCGAGCGATCCACACGTGTTAAAAGAGCTGGACTCTCCAGATTTCCCCTCGCTGCCAACGCCTGATCTAGACCCTGCCTGATTGCTAAAAATATATTGCTCTTTTATTTAGTCTTCTCTATCCGCAACCTGTGGACGCGTCCGGTACAGTGATCCCAACGAAGGCCCGGAGCAGTACTGCACATGCGTGAACAGAAGTATTTTATTGGTAGAGAAAAGGTAATAATGGGTTATTCTTTTGAATTTGTATTCTTCACCAATGAAAAGTCTCCGCTTGACGCAAGCACAGTAGTGCACCGGGCCATCGTTTGGAGCACTGGCCCGGTGAGGCGGATAGAGGGTCCCTGTACTAAGGGTTTCTGCTGAATATGGTTCCAATAATTAATAAGCAGTCGCGGATAATTGTCCAGGGATGGTCCCGAAGGAATAACCCCCGAGCGGAGGCGTAGCAACCGGTCCTGAAAGCTAAATGGCACCTGGGTGAGGTGCCGTAAACGGTGACTCTGGGATACCGGGCGACCTCTCAGAGTATGCAGCCTTATCCTTGCACGCGGGGCTCTACAAGGATAGTAACTGCGTTACAGAACAGTGTGACTTTTATGTTCTGTAATTGTTATGGCACACGATTGTAACAATGTTATGTATGAATGATCTCTTTTTTTATGTAACATTTACAGAACGTGTCCGCTGAGTTACCAGATCCAGAAACTCTAAAGCAGAAAATCCTTGATGAAATCGATACCAGGAAACAAAAAGTCATGGAAAGTGATCAAAGTGCTATATTAGCACGGGGAAAATTTTGAAAAAAGTTTAATAACAAGAAGCCAGAAAATAAAATAACATGTGTTTCTCAAAAACTACTTAAGTTTCAGTATCAACATTATGTTCGTCGCAAAGATAACTGATACAGATCACAAAGTTACTTTTAAGAAGAAAATTGTTGTTGTGCAAGGTGAAAACAGAAAAGTGAAAATGGTTGCTGACAGGACGGGAGATTCGTACTATATGAGAGAAAGAAATGAAGAAGAAACATGCATGGCATCAAATGATCTTCGAAAAACGCAGATTTGGCATGAACGACTAGGCCATTTGAATCAATGCAATCTTTTTCAAATGCAGAAAAACGAAGTCGCGACCGGAATGTCGTAGAAAAATGAATTTCCTATTCCACCATGCGAAATTTACCTGCAGGGTAAGATTACTTCTCCTCCTTTTTTAAAACATTCAAATAAATGTACAAAAATACTAGAAATTGTGCATTCGGATCTGTGTGGTCCAATGCGAACAGAATCCAAGGGGGAAGCTAAATATTTGATCACTTTTATTGACGATAGTTCAGAATGATGGGAAATTAGATTTTCACGTGAGAAAAGCGATGCCCTTCAAGCTTTTCAAGAATATAAAAGTTTTCCCGAGAAGCAGAAAGGTGTTCAAATTAAATGTTTTCAATCTGACAGTGGAGGCGAGTTTCTAATCAAGCAGTTCGATTCGTTCCTGAAACAAGAAGGCATCAAGCGTCGTCTTACTGTACCTTATACACCACAAACAAAATGGAATTGCCGAAAGAAAAAATTGAAGTCTTGTAGGAATTGCACTTGCATGCTTCTACAATCAGGTATCCCACCATCTTTCTGGGCTGAAGCTATTCTTACAGCAAACTACGTCAGGAACCGATGTCCTACAAATGTACTTGACGGAAGAACTCCATTCGAAAAATGGACAGGACATCTCCCTGACCTAAAACACTTACGAACCTTGGGAGAAAATGCAGTAGTCCTTGATAAACATATCTCCAGAGGAAAAATTGAACCTCTTGGCAAGAAATACATTTTTCTGGGTTACAGTGAAGATTCCAAAGGTCACCGAGTGTGGTTGCCAACCGATCAAAGAGTTGTCACTGCGAAAGATATTCGATTTATGAATGAAATTGAAAATCAAGGACATTTGGAAGATTTCATCTCAAAGAAGAATTGTCACAATGAATCAATCGCAGCTAATTCTTTGCAAGAAAAATCTATACCTTAAGAAATTGAAATTGGACCAAATCTCACGGAAAGCCAAGGTCAAGAACATCTAATTCCTTATATAGAAGAAAATGAAAATTTGCCTGAAGAAGAGAGACTCATCTTTCCTGAAGATTTATTCAAAAATGAAAAACGAATGCCTCCTATTGAAGAAAGACAGAATCCGCTAGAAGAAGAGGATCTTCTTGGAGTGGAAGGAAATCTAATAAGAGGTCCAGAAAGACAAAAAATCCTTAGGACTAGAAACAAAGGGCGTGCTAAGAAGCAGTACTCTTTGGTACGATCTCAAGAAGAAACACCAAATTTAGGAGACGACCTGGAAAGGGAGCGAGAAAATTGTGTTCTCATGAACATCGTTGAAGATTACGCAAGTATAGCCACAGAAATTCCTTGGAAACTGGCTCTAAGTGGACAAGATTCGAAATCTTGAAAAGACGCGATCACCAAAGAAATAAAGTCTCTTCTGAAACACAACACCTGGAAAATCGTGGAAAGACCCAACAACCGAAATGTCATAGGATGCAGAACAATACTCTGAAATAAATACAACCGTGATGGTAGTATAGAAAGGAGGAAGGCTAGAGTTGTTGCACAGCGAATTACCCAACGTCCAGGTATAGATTTTAACGATACTTTTGCTCCAGTGACTCGTTTAAGTCCAGTTAGGTTGCTTTTAGTACTGGCTGTTCGAGAAGAATAGAAAATTTATCAATTAGACATTACTTTAGCATATTTGAATGGCAAACTTGAAGAAGAAATTTGTATCGAAGTACCCAAACTCCTAGAAGAGACCTCAGAGCAACTCTTTGGTTTATAACAAGCAGGTCACCAATGGCATAAGCATTTCAAAGAAAATCTTCAAAGTATTGGATTAAAACCAATGAATGCTGATCCTTGTGTATATTCTATGCAACTAGGGGGAGAAATCATATTAGATCTTATCTATGTGAATGATATCCTCATCGCCTACAACAGCTTATCCAATCTTGAATTCATACAGAAGAAGTTAACATGGACTTTTGGTGTTATAGACCCAGGAGAAGCTCATTATTGCTTAGGCATTGAGATTTTACAAGGAAAGAACTGTATAAGTATATCATAAAAAGAATACATGCGAGATATACTGAAACGTTGCAGCATGAATAATTTAAATTCCGTCATAACACCAGTGGATCCAAAAGTCAAATTAACAAAAGGCGAGAAGAAAACCACTCAAGCAGAAAAAGCAAGAACCTATCAAGAACTTATAGGTGCACTGAACTATCTGGCAGTGGCTACTCGACCAGATATATAATTTGCTGTTAGAAACTTGAGCCGATTCAAAACCTGTCATGAAGAGCAACATTGGACGTTAGCGAATCGAGTTCTCCGTTATCTTAAAGGAATCATTGACATGCAATTAATCTACAAGAAGAATTCAAAGGACCATACATGTTATGTAGATGCCGATTGGGGTAGCTGCATTGTGGATATTTTTATTTTAAGTGGTGCTGCAGTAACTTGGGAAGCTAGAAAACAACGTACCGTTGCACTATCCTCAACTGAAGCAGAATATATGGTACTGACCGAGGCTACCAAAGAGGCCTGTTATCTGCGAGAATTCCTTCTGTAACTTGGTTTCAAGGAATTTTCTAATATCTTATTGGCCAATGACAACATTGGAGCCCAATTTTTAGCTGAAAATAGGATGTTTCATACTAAAGCTAAGCATATAGATATTCGATATCATTGTACCCGAAATATCTTAAGCAAGGGTTACATCAAGGTAAAACACTTATCTTCTACAGAAATGATTGCGAATATATATTCACCAAAGGACTACCAGGAATGAAACATGGGAAGTTTTTACATTCACATGGGATGGAATCATTGGAAGACAAAAGGCTCGCTATATTTGAGGGGGATTGTTAGAGTTCAAATTAGTGTTCCATATCAAGATTCAAACCAACTTCATGTTGGTTCTTCAAAACAAGGTCTATCGCATTTTGACATTTGTCTCGTCTGTTACTAGTCCTGTTATGTGAACTTATTATTTGCGAATAATAAATGTTCGGTTGATCAAAATACTCTGCTTACTCAAGTAAGCTTATAATATTAGAACAATATTTCTATAAAATTGAACCGAATCCGCGGATATGAAAAGTAATTTACGCAAATCAGAAAGTTGGTGAACGATTGTACACCATTGTGGGGTCATAAGGCAAAAAAATTCATTTTTTACTACAAAAAACTATCCTCGTGGAAATCGTTGTGTTTTCCCACGTGGTTTTCTCGAGCACAAATGCACTAGGAAGAAATAAGCTCATCCCCCGATTTCCTCGTGGAACTCCACGTGTTTTGCCACTCGTATTTCCTCGAGGAATAAGTGCACCACAAACCAAGTACATTGCTCTATTTCCTCGTGAAATTTCACGTGTTTTTCTACACGTATTTTCCCGCGGAATAAGTGCACCGCGAACAAAGTACATCACTCTATTTCCTCGTGCAAACGATCGTGTTTTTCCACGCGGTTTTCTTCGTGAAAAAAATGCACCAGAAACAAATGAGCACATGAATTGATTTCCCGGTGGAATTCCACGTGTTTTTCCTCTAGAAATAAGTGCACCCGGAACCAATCACATCACTTTATTTCATTGTGGAAATCCCAGGGTTTTGCTACGTGGTTTCCTTGAGGAAAAAATGCAAAAGGAACAAATAAGCACATCTCTCGATTTCCTCGTGGAATTCCACGCGTTTTTCCACACGTATTTTCACAAGGAATAAGGGCACCACGAACAAAGTACATCATCCAATTTCCCCGTGCAAACGCTCGTGTTTTTCCACGTGGTATTCCTTAAAGGAAAAATGCACCGGGAACAAATAAGCACATGTCTCGATTACCTCGTGAAATTCCACGTGTTTTTCTACACGTATTGCCTCGAGGAATGAGTGCATCATGAACCAAGTACATCACTCTATTTCCTCGTGCAAAGCTCATGTTTTTCCACGCCGTCTTCCTCGAGGAAAAAATGCCCCGGAAACAAATAAGCACATCTATCGATTTCCTCGTGGAATTCCACGTGTTTTTGCACACGCTTTTCTTGTAGGAATATGTGCACCACGAACTAAGTACATCATTTTATTTCCTCGTGGAAATCCTCGTGTTTTTCCACGTGGTTTTCCCAATGAAAGAAATGCACCATTAACAAATAGGCACATCTATCGATTTCCTCGTGGAACTCCACGTGTTGTTCCACACGTTTTTCTTCGAGGAATAATTGCACCACGAACAAAGTACATCACTCTATTCCTCGTGTAAACGCTCGTGTTTTCCACGCGGTTTTCCTCGAGGAAAAAATGCACTGGGAACAAAAAAGCACTTCTATCGATTTCTTCGTGGAATTCCAGGTGTTTTTCCACACGTATTTTCTCGAGGAATAAGTGCACCACGAACTAAGTACATCACTCTTTCTTCTCGTCCGAAAGCTCGTGCTTTCCTCGCGGAATTTATCGAGGAAAAACTGCATCAGGAACAAATAAGCACATCACTCGATATCCTCGTAGAATTCCGCGTGCCTTAACACGCGTTTTTAGTCGAGGAATGAGTGCACCACAAACCAAGCACATCGCTCTATTTCCTCGTGGATATCCACGTGTTTTTTCACACGTATTTATTTGAGGAATAAGTGCACCACGAACCAAGTACATCACTCTATTCCTCGTGCAGACGCTCGTGTTTTTCCACGTGGTTTTCCTCGAGGACAAAATGCACTGGGAATAATAAAGCACATCTATCGATTTCCTCGCGGGAATTCCAGGTGTTTTTCCACACGCATTTCCTCAAGGAATAAGTGCACCACGAACCAAATACATCACTCTATTTCCTTGTGCGAACGCTCCTGTCTTTTCACGTGGTTTTCGTCGAGGAAAAAATGCACTAAGAAAAAATAAGCACATCTATCGATTTCCTCGTGGATCCTCGTGGTCGTGCATCACGACCCAAGTACATCACTCTATTTCCGCATGCAAACGCTCTGGTGCTTCCGCGCGGTTTTCCTCGAGGAACAAATGCACCGGAAATAATTAAGCAAATAACAAATAAGCAAATAACTCGATTTCCTCGCGGTATTACACGTGATTTCCACGCGTTTTTCCTCGAGAAATGGGTGGACTGTAAACTAAGCACATAACTCGATTTCCTCGTGAAAATCCTCGTGCTTTCCTCGCGGAATTTATGGAGGAAAAAATGCACCAGGAACAAATAAGCACATCACTCGATTTCCTCGCAGAATTCCGCGTGCTTTAACACGCGTTTTTTCTCGTGGAAAATCTCGCGTTTTTCCACGTGGTTTTCCCAATGAAAGAAATGCACCATTAACAAATAGGCACATCTATCGATTTCCTCGTGGAACTCCACGTGTTGTTCCACACGTTTTTCTTCGAGGAATAATTGCACCACGAACAAAGTACATCACTCTATTCCTCGTGTAAACGCTCGTGTTTTCCACGCGGTTTTCCTCGAGGAAAAAATGCACTGGGAACAAAAAAGCACTTCTATCGATTTCTTTGTGGAATTCCAGGTGTTTTTCCACACGTATTTTCTCGAGGAATAAGTGCACCACGAACCAAGTACATCACTCTTTCTTCTCGTCCGAAAGCTCGTGCTTTCCTCGCGGAATTTATCGAGGAAAAAATGCATCAGGAACAAATAAGCACCACGTACCAAGTACATTACTCTATTTCCTCGTGCAAACGCTCGTGTTTTTCCACGTGGTTTTCCTCGAGGAAAAAATTAACGGGGAACAAATAAGCACATCTATCGGTGTCCTCGTGGAATTTCACGTGCCATTTTCCTTCAGTCAATAGTGCATCACGAACCAAGTACATCACTTTATTTCCTTGTGGAAATCCTGCGGGTTTCTACGTGGTTTTCTTCGAGGTAAAAATGCAACAGGAACAAATAAGCACATCACTCGATTTCCTCGTGGAATTCCACGTGCCTTAACACGCGCTTTTCGTCGAGGAATGAGTGCACCACAAACAAAGTACATCAATCTATTTCCTAGTGCAAATACTCGTGTTTTTTCTCGTGAAAAAAAATGCATTGGGAACAAATAAGCACATCCATCGATTTTCTCGTGGAACTCCACGTGTTGTTCCACACGTCATTCTTCGAAGAATAAGTGCACCACGAACCAAGTACATCACTCTATCTCCTCGCGCAAACGCTCGTGTTCTTCACGTGGTTTTTCTGGAGAAAAAAAATGCATTGGGAACAAATAAGCACATCTATCGATTTCCTCGTGGAACTCCACGTGTTGTACCACACGTTTTCCTTCGAGAAATAGGTGCACCACGAACCAAGTACATCACTTTAATCCTTGTGCAAACGTTCGCGTTTTTCCACGTGGTTTTCCTCGAAGAAAAAATGCACTGGGAACAAAAAAGCGCATCTATCGATTCCCTCGTGGAATTCCAGGAGTTTTTCCACACGTATTTCCTCGAGGGATAAGTGCACCACGAACCAAGTACATCACTCTATTTCCTTGTGCGAACGTTCGTGTCTTTTCACGTGGTTTTCCTAGAGGAAAAAATGCACCAAGAACAAATAAGCATATAACTCGAGTTTCTTGTAGAATTCCGCGTGTTTTGACACGCTTTTTTCCTCGAGGAATGAGTGCACCACAAACCGAGTACACTCCTCTATTTCCTCTTGAAAATCATCGTGTTTTTCCACGTGGTTTTACTCGAAAAGAGAATTCAGCAGGAGCATATAAGCAGATCACTCGATTTCCTTGTGGAACTCCACGTGTTGTTCCAACGTTTTTCTTTGAGGAATAAGTGCACCACGAACCAAGTACGCTGCTCTATTTCCTTTCGGAAATCATCGTGTTTTTCCACGTGGTTTCCTTAGAGGAAAAAATGCACCAGGAACAAATAAGCACATCACTCTATTTCCTCGTAAAATTTCGCGTGTCTGAACACGCGTTTTTCCTTGAGGAATGAGTGCACCACAAACAAAGTACAACGCTCTATTTCCTCGTGGAAATCCTTGTTTTTTTTCACGTTGTTTTCTTAGAGGAAAAAATGCACCGGGAACAAATGAGCCCATCTATCGATTTCCTCGTGGAATTTCACGTCTCTTTGCACACATATTTCCTCGAGGAATAAGTGCACCACAAACCAAGTACATCACTCTACTTCCTCGTGCAAACGCTCGTGTTTTTCCACCTGGTTTTCCTCGAGAAAGAAATGTACCAGGGTCAAACAAGCACATCTATCGATTTCATTGTGGAATTCCGCGTGTTTTTTCACATTTTTTTCTTCGAGGAATAAGTGCACCACGAACCAAGTACATCACTCTATTTCCTCATGCAAACGCTCGTGTTTTTCTACGTTGCTCTCCTCGAGGAAAAAATGCACTGGGAACCAATAAGTACATCCATCGATTTCCTCGTGGTATTCCACGTGTCTTTGCACACGTATTTCCTCGAGGAATGAGTGCACCACGAACGAAGTACATCACTCTATTTCCTCGTAAAAAATCCTCTGTTTTTCCACGTGGTCTTCGGCGAGAAAAAAAATGCATTGGAAACAAATAAGCACATATATCGATTTCCTTGTCGAACTCCACGTGTTCTTTCACACGTTTTTCTTCGAGGAATAAGTGCGCCACAAACCTATCCCTCTATTCCCTCCTGGAATGCCACGTGTTTTTCCACGTGGGTTTACTCGAAGAGGAAATTCAACAGGAACAAAGAAGCACATCACTTGATTTCATCTTAAAATTTCACGTGTGTTTTTACACGTTTTTCCTCGAGGAATAAGTGCACCACGAGCCAATTGAATCACTCTATTTCCTCGTGCAAACGCTCACGTATTTCCACGTGGTTTGCCTCGAGGAAAAAATTTACCAGGAACAAATAAGCACATCTATCGATTTCCTCGTGGAATTCCGCGTGTTTTTTCACATTTTATTCTTCGACGAATAAGTGCACCATTAACCAAGTACATCACTCTATTACCTCTTGGAAATACTCGTGGTTTTCCACGTGTTTTTACTCGGAGAGAAAATTCAACAGGAACATATAAGCACATCACTCGATTTCCTCTTGAAATTCTACGTGTTTTTCTACACGTTTTTCCTAGAGGAATAAGTGCAACACGGACCAAATACATCACTCTATTTCCTCGTGGAAACGCTCGTGTTTTTCCACGTTGTTCACCTCCAGGAAAAATTGCACCGGGAACAAATCACCATATGTATCTATTTCCTCGCGGAATTCCACGTGTTTTTCACACGTTTTTTCTCGAGGAATAAGTGAACTGCGAGCCAAGTACATCACTCGATTTTCTCGTGGAAATCCTCGTGTTTTCCTCGCCGAAACTATCGAGAAAAAAATGCACCAGGAAAAAATAAGCACATGACTCGATTTCCTCGTAGAATTCCGCGTGTTTCAACACGCGCTTTTCTTTGAGAAATAAGTGCACCACAAACCAAATACATCACTCTATTTCCTCGTGGAAATCCTCGTGTTTTTCCACCTGGTTTTCCTAAAGCAAAAAATGCACCAGGAACTAATAAGCACATCACTCGATTTCCTCGTGGAATTCCACGTATTTTTCTACACGTTTTTTCTCCAGGAATAAGTGCACCATGAACCAAGTACATCACTCTGTTTCCTCGTGCAAACGCTCGTATTTTTCCATGTGATTTACCTTGAGGACTCTATTCAGGAAAAATGCACCAGGAGCAAATTAGCAAATAACTCGAGTTTCTCGTGGAATTCCATGTGTTTTTCCTCCAGGAATAAGTGCACTACGAACTAAGCCCATCACTTTATTTCCTCGTTGAAATCCTCGTGTTTTTTCCACGTAGTTTTCCTTGAGAAAAGAATGCATTGTGAACAAATAAGTACATCTATCGATTTCTTCGTGGTACTCCACGTGTTTTTCCAGAGTTTTTTTTTCAAGGAATAAGTGCACCACGAACCAGGTACATCACTATATTTCCTCGTGCAAACGCTAGTGTTTTTCCACGTGGGTTTCCTCGACGAAAAAATTCAGTGGGAACAAATAAGCACACCTATCGATTTCCTCGTGGAATTCCACGTGTTTTCCACACGAATTTCCTCGAGGAATAAGTGGACCACAAACCAAGTACACCGCTCTATTTCCTCTTGGAAATCCTCGTGGTTTTCCACGTGGTTTTACTCGAAGAGGAAATTCAACAGGAACAAAGAAGCACATCACTTGATTTCATCTTGAAATTTCACGTGTGTTTTTACACGTTTTTCCTCGAGGAATAAGTGCACCACGAGCCAAGTGAATCACTCTATTTCCTTGTGCAAACGCTCATGTTTTTCCACGTGGTTTGCCTGGAGGAAAAAGTTCACCAGGAACAAATAAGCACATCTATCGATTTCCTCGTGGAATTCCACGTGTTTTTTCACATTTTATTCTTCGAGGAATAAGTGCACCATGAACCAAGTACATCATTCTATTACCTCGTGGAAATCCTCGTGTTTTTTCACGTAGTTTTCCTCGAGGATTTTATCGAGGAAAAATGCACCAGGAACAAATTGGCAAACAACTCGAGTTTCTCGTGGAATTCCATGTGTTTTACCTCCAGGAATAACTGGACCACGAACCAAGCACATCCCTTTATTTCCTCGTTGAAATCCTCGTGTTTTTTCCACGTGGCTTTCCTCGAAGAATAAAGGCACCTGGATCCAATAAGCAAATCGCTGTATTTCCGCGTGTAAATTCTCGTGTTTTCCTCCAAGATTTTCTCAAGTGGAAACGCACCATGAATCCAGCACATCGTTTGAAATTCGCTTGAAAATCTGTTAACTTTTCTATGTGGATTTAAATAATGAGTAAGATTATCAGTAAGTAACCTTCAAATTTTACTTATGGTCAACCGCCTGCTTTCTAAGGTATAGTTTCGCAAGGATATGAAAAGAGTTCGTAAATCTAGAATAGAGTGTAACAAAACATTTTTTCAAATTTAGTTTAGTTAATAAACATTTAACGAACATGAGAACACATTTAAACAAATTTGAACACATTGGAACCTAATTTAACATATCACAATACATTTGAACATATCCGAATAATTTTGTACGAGCTGTAACAGTCTGTTTAGTTACTAGATATAAGTATTGAGCTTCATTATTATTTCGTATTTAAATAAAAGCGTATGATAAACATTCTGAAATTTGAAAAATTTCAACACAATGTGATAAAACATTTTTTTTAAATTTATGTTCATTTAATGAACATTGGAATAAACATTATAAAATATTTGAACACATTAGAACGCATTAGAACTATTTTGTATGAGTTGTATCAGCCTTTTTATTTACTGCACATAAGTATTAAATCACATTATTGTTTCGTTTGAAATGAAAGAATATTATTAACAATCTGGAATTATACTCCGATTTTTTTTGTGCTTTCTTCAGATTTAGGTTCTTTCCTTCCTGCAAGATTGATAAAAAGTTAATGAGAATATCAAGAACAAAGTAAGAGGAACCACTGCTATGGTGCTAGGCCTCGTACTCACTTCAGTGATTAAGAATAGTGCCAATAATGGAAAAAATAAATTTATAATTTTTTAAAAGAATTTTTCGTTAAGCATTCTTGAAATCTTAAAAACTGGTATGAAACCTCCTCTGAAATTCCAAAACATGTTTTACAATTCGTTATAGAACACATAGGTTGTTTGAAATATGCTTAAGTCAATAGAAATATCTTGAAATCTTTTAATTTCGTCTGAAATATTTAAAATCCCTATGACTTTTGTGAATTGCCCTGGAATCCATAGAATTGACACAAAACTCGATTGAAATCTTGGGGAAAATCCTCAACGCCTTAATTTCTTAAGAAATTTGTTCAAAATTCTTGAAATCCCTTACAAGTTTTTTCAATTCCTGCAAAATTCTTCAAATCTTTATAGATCTTTTAAAATCTCGTAAATCTGTTAAACTAACTCAAATTCTTTTTTCAAATCCTTCGGATTCACATAAAAAATGAAATATTCGAAGTTGCAGTATTAAAATATTTCGTGAAAAAATATCTTGAATATCTTTTAAAATTCATTCTAGAACTTTGAAATCATTGGTATCCCGTGAAATCTCTTCATATCCCTTCAAAGTTTTGAAACACTCTGTTCACTCGGGTGAATCGTTCAAGACTAATCAGGGGAAAGAGTGCGGGTCACCCGTGGAGTAATTTTTTCAGCCGCTGAAATTAGGTAGGTGAGAGCGTGTAACGGCGGAATTCGGCAGGAATTTTTGGTAAATAGAACCTAACGGAAGGAATATGTTTTCACCGAATGGATATTATTTAGCGCTCAACAAAGAAAGTAAAGTTCTGCTGTTACATTTTAATTAGGTTATTTTACAATCAATAACTGTTCACTGGTATTGCTATTTTATTAGTTTGGACGACAGCATTTTCTTAGTTGCTGATACTAATTGAATAGTCACTGCAACTAACGAAATTTGTGTGTCAACTAATAAAATAGCAGTACCATATCATACTAACTAAATAGTTCTAGATAAGTGCCTCTGCCAAACAGATTTTTAGGCGATTTTTCAATATAATTTCCTTCGTCATATTATACTTCGAAACAGCACGTAATTAAATAAAGGATCCACTGTTTGACACGTCACCAGTCAAAATTAACGCGATAACGTTACTATTTGGTTGAAATTTTATCTTTCTTGCTTTAATCTTTGTTTAAAATTCGTATTTGGGAGATAGAGTCAATTGTCCAAAACGAGAAGGGCCAAATTTTCTGGAACTACGATTTTCGGACAGCAGTCTCCATTGCACACACGAGGCCTGACATTGTTCTCCAAGACTTCGAGAAACGAACTATATTCGGGATCGAATTCTCGGCTCAGTCCGAATCTAACATTACGGCCAAGGGGAAAGATAATAATAATTAAAATAAATTAAAAATCGTTTTATTACATCGTACCCGAGTGTTATCGGTACATGCCTTTCACCAACAGCAAACGATCGAATAGCTGAAAAATCTACTTTTTATGAAATTTCATAAATCAAAGTTATACCTTTAGCTTTACGAACTTCAAGTTCATTTTTATCAGGTTTGCAGACCACGTAGGCATAAAATGTTGGTTCTCCTGAAGCAAAGGCCCTTATATAACTTCCCTCGCCATAACCTGATAACTCATCTGTCATACCACCAAGAAAGCATCCTAACTCTGGTTCGTATTCACCAGGAACACCCGTCGAGACGTATATATATGAACCGGTGTCGTAGTATAAAACGCGTATATCAAGTTTCTCTAGATACGAATTCAATTTTAGTCGTGCTTGTACCGTTGTATACGCTGCTATTATTACATAGGTCAAAGCCAGTGGCGTTAAAGCATCATCATTTCTTCTCCAAGAGACATAGAATATTCCATGGTTTACGGGAAGTATTCCAGTTACTTTAATACTTGGGTTTGTTAATAGTTCAAAGAGTCTACCTCGTGAATTAACAATTTGTGTTTGTGTCAAATTCTCACGTTGTCCAAATTTACGCCAAAAAGAGTTGAGGCATAATTTAGCTACGGAACGCAAATCAGGGTTTGAAAAAATTCTTTCTTTATCAAGGGTAACCCCTTCAATTCGATCGTACTCAATTAGGTAGTTTGTTTTTGCTTCGTCGGTAATAGAATCGTCAGGCCAGTCGCTTGCCTCTTGTTCAAATTTTAAAAACGTATTTATGTATTCCGCAAAGTGACCACCTATTTTAGTTTTACTATCATACTGTATTATTTCAAATTGCCATATTTCGTAAATACTAATCAATTGGTACCTTGACTCAACCCCCTTTCTTATTCCGTCAGCTACCCACGTTCCACTGATTTGACGATCGATAGGATTGTCGTGAGGAAAATCGTCTTGACGTATCTCCTCGCAACACGTTCGACAGAGCGAAAACAAAAGATGATTATGCATCATGAGAGGTAGCACATGATGATATAAATTCCGCGAGGGTAAAATCGTTCATTTTATAAGACCTTCAACGCTATCAACGCTATCAGGGGCCTGTTAGCTCACAACACTCATCTCCAACATAAACTTTTGGATGTCCAAGCGGGAACTTGCCATATTTCGATATAGATGGATAAAGTGAACAGATATGAATGCAATGCATTTTTTCTTGATTAATAATTTCATGAAAAGTTACTATATTTCCTGTGCGACCTCCGTAAAATGCGTCACGTGGTTCTAGAGGAGTGTATAACAAGAGTGGGTGGTTTACAAGAAAATATTTCATTTTTCTACACTCCCACATCTCTTCGAGAGAATAACGGGCCGAACGAATGCGATTAGAAATGTTTATGGTTTTTTCGAAACGATGATCCATAGTTTCTGCATATTCGATAAAACTTTTATCACGATTTGAGGTAAAACAACGTGGACACCCATGCCAAAAACAACCGTGAAACTGTAAGACGTGTTTCATATTTTCTGATTCAAAATAACCATCAACAGTTAAATTTTCAGTAAGACGAAATTCTTGATAACGTGCTGCATGAATGAAAGGACGATTGAGAGTATGTTCTTTCCATACGAACCATTCTAGCGCATTGTGAGACTGTTGACATTTCCTGCAAACATTTCCTTTCTCAAGAAATATATTTCTGAGTGCCAAGCATGCTTTACTTGAAATATCTACGTCACATTTACAATAAGAAACCAGTTACTTTTGAAATTAAAATTGATAACCTAAAGCTTTTCTTTCTTCGTACCATTTAAAAAATGTATCTCCTTCCAACGTTCTCATTGTGTCTGGTGAATAAAATTCTATTGGCGAAGGATCACCAATGTATTCTGCATTTTCTGGCAAATTGAAAAAATGTGTAAAAGTCCCTTTAACTAATGAGTTTGGTAAGCCGAATGCTTTTGGTAATGCACTTAGAGGCTTCTGAAAATAGTTCAAACTGTCTGAAAATGTTGTTTTTCCGACACGCATTTAAATTATTTTTGTATCTTTTAAAATATGTTTAGGTGGTTCTACTCCTTTTTATTTAATTGAATAGCTTAAAATAAATTCAGCATCGAAACTTTTTGCATTATGTGCTATATATAAAACGCGACTAAAAAAAGTTAATTCACGAGTTGCTAATTTTACAAGTTGTTTCACGGGGTCGTCTTGAAAAATAAATTCACGTATGCCGCAACCACTTACACAGACTTTCTACGTTATCTTCTGCAAAACATATTGAACAAATTTAATGTACAACACAAAGATTTGGTTCATGTATGTGAATCGAATTATCACCCTCGAGTGTTTTATTTTGACACGTGTCAAAATCTTCAAAAAAAAATTGATTTCATGTCGTTCTTTCGAGGTTTAATTGGGCTCATGTAACACAAGTGATTGTAGGGCTTTTCAGTTTTACAAATCTTACAATAACGCTTGCCACACTCATGATTATTGCTTTCCTTTCCAAATGTGATAATTTTACAACACTGCGAGCAAGATTTTCTCTTTAAACATGTAGTTAATACCGTCCCTATATTTCAGTTTGGTTGAATATACTGTGCAAAACAAAATTCACCATAAAAGTAACGTCGACAATAGGCACAATAGATCCGATCAATTGTTGTATCACAAGGCGGTTGAAATTTATACTGTGCACATAGATTTAAATATATGTGGTTGGCTGCTCTTTTGTGACCTTTATTGCATGCAAAATAATAAATCTTGCTACCGATAGCCTTTGTTATGTTTAAAATTGGTTGATAATGACGACGTCTTCCATAATGCATTATATAAATTGTGTGCTCCAAGGACACATTTGTATTTTGAAAGTAACACGTACCATCGAAAAGTGGTTGCCGACCTCTACCAAATTCAGAAAATTCATATACGAGAATCGCAAAACCTTTTGATAGAAGATATTCCTGAAATTTCTTTATTTCCGGAACACCGCAACCTATGACAGGAATAATAATGTTAGCATCTTCAGTAATCATTTCAGTAAATTCTCGTTGTTTTTTACTGCAATTTAGCCTGGTGTTTTGCCATGCATCGTTTGATGTACCTGATCTAATTTCACCACGCACAGCATACACACATACAGTTGCAATAGAGCGCGGCAAACATAAATTATCATCATTTGATATTGTTAAAATTGATTTTTTTCTGTCATACTTGTGTGATAATTTGACTTGACCTCGACCTACTGGTGCTTCTGCTATAATGCATGTAACAGCAAAGTTATCAGTTAAACGAAACTCGGCAATACTTTTAATTACGCTGTACAGAATCTCCCACACATCTTCTACATTAAAACTGCTTGCGAGTCTAAACGAAAGCCAGGCTGCGCCTCGAGAAAAATACTCGCTGTGTAATGTTACACCGATGTAATCGTTAGGAGAGCAAGACTCGGTTAAATAATAATTATGTAGATCACGCATAGTACCATCTAACCATTCAACTTAATTAGTTTCAGCTGGAGTTTGTCGCACACATGCACACATTGGTCGGCCTTCTATCTTAAAACGTTTGGCTTCCTTGCGTGTTTCGCTTAAAATTAGAATCCTGCAACCAGGTGGTTGAATCACCTCTACATCTTCATATGCACCCTCATTATTATTATTATCATTATCGCCGTGGAATTTTCTGAAAGTCGAACATCAAAATTATTAATCATTCTTTTCTAATGAAACCGTATATTTTTTCTCAAAAAACTTATTCTCGTTTTTAAAGGATGTACTTTTTGTAATAAAAGGTGAAGTTTGAAAAAGGTTTTTTTCTGAAAAAATTTATTTGAAAAAAATGAAAGATGTAGATTGAAAGGTTTTTTAATTCTCTTCCACAAATAACTATATCAGAGAATATAAAAGATGCAGAATGTAAGGTTTTTTTTTAAGTAAGACACATTACGAAAACATGAAAAAAGAAAATTGGAAAAAATTGATAATACCTATTCATATCCTATGTACGAGTTTGGATTTGCATGTCCTTGGTATCGGTTTGGGTTTTCAATTACTTAAATGCATGTATACAATTTTGAAATCAGCGTCTACAATAAAAGTTTGTGTATTTGTACAGATTTTGTCTAAACAAACATTTATGCAATAATAATTTTTTAAACTTACCCATAAAATCACTGAGAATAACAGAGATATTCGGGTCTTGTTCCTCGGTTATAGTATCCACAATGTCATTTAGAACAGCTGAAATATCCGTGTCTGTTTCGGTAACTTTATTCTGTTTTTCTCCTACATTTCTTCTTTCCTCCCTCTCTTATTTCTCTCTCTTGTTTTCTTCCTCATCTTCGCTTTGTTTTTCTGCGGATGCATCTTCTATCGACGAATCATCTTCTGTAGAGGAGTCATCTGATGATGATTCTGTAGAGGAATCATTTGATGATGATTCTGTAGAGGAATTATCTGATGATGTTTCTGTAGAGGAATCATCTGATGATCCTTCTAACGATGTGTTGCCAGATAAAATAGTCTCAACTTCCATTTCTTCTTCTTCTGCTTCTTCAACTGATTCATTTTTCTTTTCAATAGGTTTAACTACTGCAATAGATTGCACTTTGTTTCCATTTATAACAGGCTGAACAATTATCTTCTCCTTTCCGTCATCTTGTTTTTCCTCTTGTTGCTCAGTGCCAGTAATGTCACTATAGAAGTCTTCAGTGCGTGGAATAGTAGAACTTTGTTCTAATGTGGGAAATGGTTGAACCACACTTACACTGTTACTGACACCAACACTTTTTAACGAAAGCATAATAACATGTGGAGATGGTAGGAATATATCTGACACGTTTCGAGTTAAAACGGAATTAAACTTTTTTTCTAACTGGTCGTTTACATTCTTATTTTCAAAGGATGGTTCAGGAATCGGCCCGTCCTCCTGAATAGCAGAATTAGGAATTGGTTCTGAATTCACAATCTGAGTACCTCTTGCGTATTTTACCACAGTCGGTCGACCTTGTTGTAATTCTTCCTCTCTATTTATCTTTTTTTGTTCTCGCAGTTGTGCGTGATCATGAACCTCGACGTCCATTGCTTAAGAAAGCTCGAGAGCTTTCAGTACAAGTTCGTCTTCTTTGTCATTAGAAAATATCAACAACTGTCTTCGATGATTGATATACGTGTGTTGACATTAACTGACTTGCTGCCAAAACTTCAGTTAATCCCCGAACTTTTAAAGCTTGTACAGCCAGAATCATGAGAGGTAATTTATTTTCGAAAACATTATTTTTAAGGGTCAATCCGAGAATTATAGCTGTTGATCTACTTATTAAGTAAATCAACTCCTTTCTCAGTTTTTTTTTCACTTTTACCGATAAACTTTTCACCCACTTTTTACTGCACCTTTTTTTCACCATTCTATCGCAAATTCGAACAAGTTTTGCCAATCCTATTATGAACCGTATATATGCGGACTGGTCACACATGATTATCTCGCGTTAAGTCTTTAAGATGTCTGATCATAAACTGTCACATGGCATACATAACTTCTTCGACGAGACCCTAACATTAGTTTATAATAGAGTATATATTAATTTAGTTCCATGTGTTTTTAAAAAGCTGTGTAGGTATCATTATAACATAACAACAAACGTGCATCGACAGGAAATATGGGTCTGAGGAGTCAAATACCTTCACATACCAACTTACACATGAAATTTGCAAACAATTGTTTATTGAAACATAATCTCTCTTATTGTATTGTAAGAGTGGAATATCTTACATTTTTGTATTTCTCATTGGTGATTAATATCTTTGGAAGGGGTATAATATTTTTCCCTCTTCTTAATTATAAATCTTTGATGGAGTTACATTCTTCAGTGTAAAAAAGATCGCTCTTAACTTTTTGTATAAAATACCGTCTTTAAACACAATGGCTGTCGTATATTCTAGTATCTACGGATTAAATCCATCTTTTTCGAAATTAGCGATACTTGGATTAGAACCACGACCCCTTGCAGAAAATGAAAACAGAGTTTTTAAGCCGAATATGAAGAACTTTTTTCAACCTATTATAAAAATTACCAATAAGGTCTTCCAAGGACATGTTTTTGATGTTCAAACTTGGAAAAGTTTTAAAGAAAAATTCTTAAACATTGAAAAATATTTTTGAAACTTCTCACTACCTGGATCAGTGGACAGCATTATTTTTGGATCTTACACTTTGCAATTTACCGTGTCTTATGGTGCAAATGCTATTTGATTGAAACTCAAAGTGATTGGAAACCAAAACAAAAAGAAGAAGAAGCTGGTTCCTCTTCTAAGCATAGGAAGATTTATAAGCCTGTTATTGCGATGCATATGTCTACTTTTATTCATTTACAGTCACATCGTCACTTTATTGATGAACGTTTTCGGCAGCTAGAAATCATTTCAACAGCTGACAATGCTACCGTACAATCGGTCCTAACTATTCTGACAAATAAATTTTTGCAACAATGGAATCCACGGGATATGCCTGGAGAAGCTCTTTTGCGAACCATAAGGGGCACGGACTTCGATAAAATCCTAGGTAATATGAAAATAGATCTAAATCGTGAAAATTACAAGGAGTTTGCAGAAATACACAGCTAACTTTTTTGTGTACGAACTCCTTACTCTATGTTCACCTTCGATTCTAACGATTATTCGTCATGAATGGTATTTACAATCTAAAAAAAAGATACACCGATTGTTGAGTAAGTTTTTTTAACTTCAATTAATGAAAAAATATCTATATTTTTTATGAGTGAAAGATAAATTTTTTTATATGCAGCGATCTCAAATGTAATGTTATCCCTATTAGGTGTGTGTGTGTGTGTGTACAATCACAGTCTGCAAAATGTTTTTGTTGTATGGGTACAAAAGGAATTGTATTACATACAGTGATCATACAAAGAATTTGAATATTTTTCACGTCGTCTACGATAAATTAATAATTTTGAGCTTTTTCAACAATCTCCTGATTTTCAGTGAAATAATAAAATATCGCATTATTGTGCAAATATTCTACTTTATTCTTAACCTATTCTACCTCATTTAGTGTATAATTGTAAAAAAAATTGATGTAAGTAATTTTTTATCTTGGACTACTTAAAAAAACATATATAAAAATGATCAAATGTGATTTATTTCTACATTAGCAAAAATAGTTATATATGTATTATCACCATGCACGAAATTATAAGTGATAATTTTACTGGGAGGTGTCGGTATCACATTCCGTTCTTTCGTTTCATTCAAAGGTTGGTGAGTACAGCGACTTCTTCTATGTTACAACTCGCTCGTGCTTTAAAATATTCAAAATAACAAGTGACGCATCATTGCGTCATCTCATTACTGCAAAAGGTAATCGATATCATGATCCAGGTCAAGGGCATATGAATATGATTACATAATTATGAAGAGATCAGCTGCGAGTCCCCTCTTTCCTCACCCCACTGAAGCGAGCCTCTATGCTGCCCCCACATTTTCATTCAGGTAATGACGTCATCCCAAAGGTGGTTACCATTTAATCTGGATGAGTAGCGGTCGTTATTCTGCAGATTATAAGGTTTGCAGTATAGATAGATCAGCTGACACCCCTCCTCTTTACCATCTGACGCGAACGTCTAATCTACCCCCACTCTATCATTCAGATGATAATGTCATCCTAAAGGCCATTACCATGCATACGACCTTGAGATCCGATGACTTCACAATTACGTCATCGTCTGAATGACAGAGTGGAGATAGACCAGGTGTTGGCGCCAGAGGAGAGTAAGAGGTGGTTATAGTTATTTTAGATTGATCTGGAATTCTCGTGTCATTTATTTAAATGGCTCGTTCGTTCTGCAACACTGCTCCGACCCAGGTTGCTGGTCAATCTCTCTAGCGATCACCCCACGTAAAGAGCCTCACAAAATTGTTATGTGTGGTTCCTCACTTGGACCCATTAGTATCCAAGGTTTTTGTTTCAGACGTCATTCACTCTATAGTTTATAAAATCAAGGATGATTTATTGCTTCATATAATGCGCAAAAGTTTCAGGTTTTCAAGTATAAGATTGACATTTTGTTTTATCTACACATTTGATTTTACTGCATTCTATAAATGATAAATTTGAGATAAAGTTAATTAAAAAACATTTGTTCCATGTTATCCTGCAGGTTTTATTCTCAACATTAAATGAAATGGAATGTGGATGATTTTTTATTGCTTTTTTTATTTGTTTAAGACGCAAATAACATGAAGGTTATAGAACATTCACAGAGGGGAGATATGTTAATAAATAAAGAGAGTAAATGATTCGTGAATATAATTTCTATAATATTCTCGAAGACGTCATCAAATTATGCTGCGCAATTTTATCAAAGTATTTTTACGTGAACAACTTCAAAGTTATGTACGATTACAATGACGCATTACATTTTGCGTTGCAAAACGTTATATCCGGATGTGTCAATTATAATTTATACAAACTCCTAGAACTTTATTGCATCATATTGTGGAATATTATGTAAAAAAAATCCTGACCTTATGTATTTACGGCACAAATTATTCTAAGGTCAAATTTTAGTGCGCGTTACATTTTTCGTTGCAAAACGTTATATCCAGACGTGTCGATTATAATTTAAAGACTTCTAGAACTTTGTACCATCATATTGTGGAATACAGTGTAAAATTTCCTGACCTTATTTATTCAAGACGCAAATTATTCGAAGGTCGAAGTATACTGCGCATTACATTTTTACGCTGCTAAACGTTACATCCAGATAGTTTGATTATGCATTACTGCATAATAGTCTCCAAAAATTTGATAGAGGGGGTAAGCGTCTATAAAAGGAGGTCAGCTCTTCGCTTCCATCAGTTTATTGTCAGATGTCAGATTGTGAAGAAGAAAAGCGACAAGAGATTAATAAGCCTGGTTTGAACAAATATTCAGCAAGTATATTACTCACAGTGAACATTAGTTCTAAACTAAGCCGCTGTGTGGCGCATTAGGTGCAACGCCTTCTCACAACAGAAATTAATCTTAGATTGTTTAACAAAAAACTGGTAAACATTGCTACTGGGAAAATTAGATTAGCTCTAAAAAATTTTAAGGTATAATAGAAATTTATCTGTTGGAGAAAAAATACACATTCAAACGACGATAGGCATTTTGAAAGCGTACAATAACAAAATAAAACAATTGAAAAAGGAAGAACAAGTTCATGCGAATAATTCGAATTAAAGGAGATATAGGATACAATGGGAAGATTTAGACTCAGCTTTTAAGAGTAGAATAAGGACAGATTGTGTCATTAAATTGAAGCATAAAGATATTAAACATTTTTTGGAGTATGCAAAGTCAATGATCGTTCGACGAATTAAAAATATTTTTAAAAAATATTGGAATTCAAAAGTAAACGGTGACTGCAGGAAAATGTAATGCATTAGCAAACGGGGAAATAGTTGAAGATATTAGGTTCATTACTACTGAAAATGGCAATCTTGTCATCAACACATATTGAAGCATGATATAACAAAAAAATTGTGGAACAAATTTTGGTGAAAGTAGAAGACTTACAGGAAACAGATTCTCGTTGGTCATTCTCCGAAATTATAAAGCTGGTGGTAAATTTCAATAGATATTTACCAATACATTCTGGCATATCAACGTTCACTGATTTATTGAAATATATCAGAGGTAAAAAAGCTGTTGTAAATATCCAAAATAATTATGTTTATTGCTTTCTGTGGTCGGTAATGGCCGCTCTTTATCCTGCGAAAAATCACATAGATGAGTATAGATCTTATCCGCCTTATGATTTAGAACTCACGCACGATGAAATCCATTTTCCTAGAAGTCTTGAGGCTATTCTAAAATTTGAAAAAAATGGATAAATGGTGTGTAAATGCTTACGGTATAGAAGATGATACAAAATTTAAGAAAGGTGAAATTGTACCACTGTATCCAAGCGACGAAAAGTCTAGACATCCTACAATTCATCTTATAATAATCGAAAATTCAGATCTTCACTCTGACTATTCTGATGAAAATAAGTTAAATGATATAAATCCAATATACTATTTTGCTTGGATTAAAAATGTTTCCCGATTAGTTAGTTCACGATTTTCGAAAAGAAAACGTCATATATTCTTTTGTGATAGGTGTCTGTGTCGCTGTAAATTAGAAAAATCTTTACAGAATCATAGATTGGATTGCGAAAACATGAACCAATGTCGAATGATATTGCCTAAGGACTATGAGAAAATTTGGAAATTCAAAAATTACAGATTTATGGAAAAAGTTCCATTTGCTATTTTTGCCGATCTTGAGTGTCTCTTGCAAGAAACTTCCGATATTCAGTCAGGTACAGGATCGCATCAAAAGCATGTTCCATATAGTGTTGCGTATAATTTACATTGCAGTTTTGATAATTTTCTTTCAAAGTTCGAAATTTATCGTGAAAAAGATTGCATAGAGTGGTTCATGAAAGAATTACATAACATTTCTAAAAATATTGATTCTCATTCAACAAAAATTGTGCCAATGGAGGAACTAACTCCAGAGCGAGATATACAGTTTCTGTCTGCTCAAAACTGTCATATATGTGCAAACCCGTTTAAACAAGATTACATAAGACATCATGACCACTGTCATTTGACTGTCAAGTACTGTGGTCCAAGTCATCGCACACTGTACCGGTCGTTTTTCACAATTTATCAGGATATGATTCCCACTTTTTCATTAAAGCTCTAGCTAACCAAATTGAAGGTGAATTATAAATTATTGCCTGTGAATAAGAAAAAATACATCTTCTTTACTAAATATGTTGCTGGCACAAAAGTAAATCTTCGTTCAATAGATTCGTTTTGTTTCATGCCGAGTAGCCTTGAAAAATTACCTTCTTATTTGGGAAATGACGATAAAAAAGTACTCTCCAACATTGTAAAAATTCCGAAGAATTTAAGCTATTTGTCAGAAAAGAAGTATTTCCTCATGACTATATTGATGATTGGGAAAAATTAAATAAACAACAGTTACCACCTAAAAGAGCATTTTATTCCAAATTGAATCATGTAGAAATTTCCGATGAAGATTAACAGCATGCATGTAATATTTGGGAAACTTTTAATATCGAAACTTTGGGTGAATACTCTGATTTGTGCTTGAAAACTGACGTTTTACTTTTAGCCGATATTTTTGAAATTTTTAGATACAATTGTTTTGCAACCTATAATCTAGATCTATTACATTATTACACAGCGCTGGGACTTGCTTTTGACGCAATGCTCAAATTAACTGGAATTGAACTTGAATAATAATTAACAGATCCTGAAATGATTTTTTTCATTGAGAGAGCTATTCATGGTGGTATAGAATAGTGTTCTAATAGATTTTCTGAAGCAAATAACCGATTTATGGGATCAGATTTTAATTCAGGCGAACCTGAATCGTATATCTTACATTTTGACATTAACAAACAGTATGGTGCAGCAATGAGTAAATGTTTACCTTTTGGCGGTTTCGAATGTGTACTTGATCAAAATATGAGTGTACAAAATATTCCAGATGATTCGTGAATAGGTTATAATTTTGAGGCTGGCTTGGAATATCTTACTGCATGATTTACATAAAGATTTACCTTTAGCTCCAGAGCACGCTGTGCCCCCTGATTTCTCTTGTAAAATACCTAAATTGAAAACGAGCTTATCTTTAAAGAAAAATTATGTAGTGCACTATAAAAATAAAAAAAAATATTGGAGTTTGGGCCTAAAGATAACTAAAGTTAACTACTAGGCTAGCTTACAGAAGAAAAAATGTACTTTAGGTATTACAAAAATGTAGATATTTTACGAATGTTTGAAGCTGTTTTCATATTCTTAGGATATTGTAGATCCTTCATATGAAAACTCGTAACCTCCATTGTAGTTTTATGAAGGAAGTTTTCTTAGTCATCACTTTCTAAGTCATAGGGTGACCTCTATTATTATATTATTATATTATTATATTATTATATCATTATATTATAATATTATTATATTTGATCAAATTCTTGAATATTTTCCCTTAAGAATTCATCTTCTTTGGTCTGAAAATCGACAACTTGATTTAAAATTGAACTACATTCTAAAAAGTTCATTTTTTCTTAAGATTCATGATTTTAGTTCAAAATCCAACTATTTTGTTGTGTATGAACTATTTTGTTGAAAATTAACCCCTTCGGATAGAAAACTTTTTTTTAGAGAATTCCTAGTGGTTAAAAATTTATCTTTCTACATTAGGAAACATGAGTAATACTGTTCAGTTTTGCTCAAAATTTTTGTTCACAATTTCATTCATTATCGACAAATTTTGGTGTCTATAAAATTATTCTTGGCACATCTGAAAAAATTGTTTGCCTCTTGCAGTTTTATCGTAGGATAAACCATTTACGATTTACAGCGTTGGAAACAAATGATATTTTAACAAAATAGAAATATCTGCACAGTTGTGCCGCAGAATCTATTGCCTACAAAAATATAGAACATGTACATTATTTATATTGAGCTTAGATCTCTTGAAAGCAAAACAAAATCTTCTGATCGAATTCGATCCGATTTTTTAGTAAAAAATAAAGTCAAGAAGATTTCCTTTTAAAAATAGCCATTTTTAAAAGGAAATCTTCTAGACTTTTCATTTGATAATGAAAAATCATCCACATCAACCAATCGGTTATGAATTGCCTTTTTATGTAGGTTTGAAAAGAAAAGTTTATAAAAATTTTATAATAAATTTATAACTAGGTATAACAGAACTCACAAAAAAGCTCGTTACAATCACATGTGCGAGTTTCGACCGGAATTTTCGCCAATATTTTATTATCATTACTCCACTGGGTTAGATATGTACTTTTCAGGCTTAATACATATATTCATAAGTTTTAGCATTATAATTGCGGCAGCACATTTTTTGATAACTTACAAATTGTGACTTGTAGGGAAGCAAAGATTCATGAAAAATATGTATTGTTTATAAGGCTGTGAATAAATGTTAAATAAAAGAAATGTTACGAGAGTAAAAAATTTCATTTTGTGCCAGAGATTAAGAAATAGATGTCAAAAAATATATTTTCTTAGTCAGGCACGAGGAGAATGAGTACATAAACTTGAGTGCTTGAAGAAGTATATCTCAGTTTTTAGGATTTTTTGCTCGCTGAATCAAAATTTGTAAAATTTAGCTAATTACTAGTGAAATTTTATAGATTCGATTACTGAAAAGTGAGCCACTAAAGATTGGTAGAAAATTAATAATTCGAGTAGCCGAGATATTCCCTAATTCAATAGTGGAAAACTAATTGCTTGGTAAAAGTAAAATTATTCAGAACTGTATCTAATAATTTGAAGAAAGTTATGAGCATGAAAAATCGGAGAAGTAGAAAAGTTTTTAATAAAACGACGCGATGGTGTAACATTTTTATCTCTATTGAAACAATAAGAAGGCCACATTGAGAAATCTCTAACGTGATCTAGTCTGTTTCCATTTTTAAAATACTGTCTTCTGATTGTTTAAATAAATTTAAGAAAAAGAAGAATTGCTCATGATTTAAAGAATATAATGGATCAATATGGAGCAATATATTAATTAATTATGGATATTTAGGATCCTCAAGCGCTACTATTCAACAGAGTACTGCTTTCGATTTTCAACATTTTTTTGGTTGTATATTTTCCTTATTTTCCATAGAAAGTTGCAATTGTTCAGTAAACTGTGTGAAAATTATTTGCGTTGAATAAGCATCAGCTTGAATAAGTATGAAATTGAGCCACCGAGGATTAGTGGAAAATTAATAATTCCATTAGTTGAGATATTTCCTAATTCAATATTGGAAGGCAACTTATTGCTTGATACAAATTAATTAATTTGCCTAGGACTGTATATAATAGTTAAAGAAGTTTATAAAAATGGAACACGTGGAATACAGAAATTTTTAATGAAATAACGCATTCGTGTAGTATTACCAACACTGTTGAAACAATAGGAAGGTCACATTGTGAAATTATAGACGTGAAGTAGCGTGTCGCTAATTCAAAAACATTGCCTTCCGATTGTTTGCCGAATGTAAAATAAGAATTTTTCTATTACATTATTCTAGTTTTCCACAGAAAATTTCAATTATTCAAGGCAGCGTGGATTTATATAAAAAGTATATTGCTTAAAAGGCTGTGAATATATGATTAATTGGAAGAAATATTTGTTCCGAATGATCTCCTTCGTATTCTTGATTGAAGGAAAAATTTCTTCCATCCAACTAAATAAATGTTTACTTTCACAAAATGATTATTTCGTTGAAATGAACGTTCGCTAGTTATGAATAATTTGATTTTTCCAATGAAATGAAACATTCTCTATTACTAAAAAAGTACATATTATACACATATAAGTGAATACAATATTTTACTAATCTAAAGAAATACTTCGTTGATATAAATAAATCAACTCTTTTTATCAAATCAATATATATGTTTAACCTAATTGATATTCTTTTGAATATAATCATTATTTTTTACATTTAAACAAACCTGAAGACTCAATTCAAGTGCGGACAAGTTGATTGATTCAAATGCGTCCTGATCAATTCAAAAAATCAAACCCATTGAATGAAATAAATATTTTGTTGAAGGACTTATCAGATTTTAACGAATCTAGACGATACTAAGTCAAGGAAATCCTTTCCTTAAATGTACGGAATATTGATTCCCATGAAGAAATACAGCCAAAGAATTAATTTCTTAAGATCAACAAAAGATATGTATGGTTCAAATAAAAATTACTACTTTGAAGGAATATTTTCGTGATGTCAAGAAAAAGGATTCAAGCAAATGCATTTACTTTATTCCAAACATTTTTTTCAGTATATATACGTATATTAATAAATTTATTTCATAGACTTAGTACGCTATTGAAATAATAAAACTTATAATACAGTGAAGCGAAACAGACGAGGTTTTCGATGAAAAGTTGGAATTTAACAAGAAAATTTACGTTCAACCAAGAAAGATAAATTTTCTGCTGTAAAAGATGAAGTTTTAATAGAAAAAAAGGAATTTTCATTAAAATAGTTGAATTTTCGTCCAAAAATGACGAGTTTAAAAATATAGTTATAATTTCAACCAAATAATTCAATTTTCTACTCAAAAGGGGAATTGCCATCATAATACATACATTTTTTACTAAATAGTTGAATTTTTCACTTATAAAGGAATTAAATGTTCAGATGGATTTGAATTTTTAACAGTAAAGGTCATTTACAACCAAATGGTTGAATTTTCAACTAAAATTATGAACCTTCAACTAAAACAGAAAAGTTATTCAAATCTCAACCAAGTAGTACAATTTTGTCTAACAGAAAAATAATGAATTCTCAACAAAAAATGTAATAGTTGATATTTCAACCAGACTTATTTTAACTTTGAGAGAATACGGTTAAATTCAACCAAAAATACTAAATTTCAACTAAACAGTTGCATTTCTAACCCAACCGCATATATTTTCAACCACGAAGATGCATTTTCTACGAAAAACCACCAATTTTTAATAAAATACATGAACTTTCAACCAAATACTAGATTTTTCTACTAAAAAACACCAATTTTCAATTAAAAATAATTTACAACCAAAAATGAAGGTGTTACATTCATAGATAAAAAATATAAATCTAAAACAAAACCAAAAACTAATTTTCAATAAAATATTAAAATTTGTATTCAAATAAGATGTACATTTTTGACTAAAATGATGAATCTGCATCAAAAACTGGGTTTTCAACGATGTAGTTCAACCTTCTAAGAAGGCTTCTCCGCATATTGTATAGTTTGACCCCAAAATAGAATTTTTGATTTTTGATTATTTTTTGTGCGATAAAAATTTGAATTTTCGATTTTTCAAGAAAATTAAAAAAAAGTATTATGACAATATTGTAAGGTGTTTAACAAAATAACATTTTTCTTCACTTCACTTTTTGCATTTCGTGCGTTGTTTGGCTTAAAATGTTCATTTTCGTTTGTTTTTTGGAATTTTGTAAATGCTATAACTTCAGTAATTTTTGTTTTATTAGAAAAAGTCATGAGTATACATTGTATGCAAACAATTTTTTCTGTATATTTTTTCATATCTTGCTTTTTTTCCTATTCCTATTCTGACTTTTTTCATATCATCCGTTTTTTGGCTCAAAATTTTCATTTACGTTTTTTTTTTTTTCGAATTTTAAAAATGCTTTAACTTCCGTAACTTTTTTATCAGAAAAACTCATTAAGAAACATTGTTTGTCTTTTTTGAGTGCTACTAGTAACCGTACATAGAATTCCCAAATCTCGAAAAAAAGTGGTCTAAAAAATATTCAAAATCTGCTCACTTTTTGAATTTTTATCCAAAATGGCTAGCTGAGGAACTTGACCTAAAATTTCATGCACTCTAAATGTATATCAAAGGCCAATCCAATCTGTTAATTTTTTCAAAAGTTATCGTACTAAGAAACTAAAAATCTATAGACAAACAGACAGACACATTCGTAAAAACTTGTTTTTCGAGTTCAGGTGGTCTCAAAAAGTGGAAATTTGACAAAAACTGGGGTGGGGGGGGGAGTCAAATTTTACAAAAATCTAATACCTTCTCGTTATAGGATGAGAATGTAAAAGTGGATTTTCAACAAAGTTGTTCCACTTATTCAAAAAAAAAAAACGGGTAATTTTCAACGAAAAATGTAATAATTGATATTTCAACCAAGGAAGGTTCAAGTTAAAATAAAAAAAAATAAAATATCCAACCAAGCGGTTAAATTTTCATTTGTTTTACTCGTGAATAATAGCATTAAAAATAGAAAAATTGAATTTTTAGACAAGCGACACAAGTTACGAAAAAAATTGATTCACAAAATTTATGCAACCAAAAAAGAGCTAAAAACTTGTTATTCGTCATTTTTTGATAAGACGCGTTTTTTTTGTTTCACTCGTAAAAAACTGCATTCAAAATAGAACAATTGAATTTTTAGACAAGCGAATCAAGCTACGAAAAAACCAAAATTACATAATTTTTCCCCCAAAAAGAGCGAAAAAATTGTTATTATGCATTTTTTTATAGGATGCGTCATTTTTGTTTGAATCGTGAAAAATAACATTAAAAAAAAGGCTTTTTTTAAGAATGACACAAGGTATGAAAAAAAAACTAACAGACAAAAGAGGTTCACCCAAAAGGGATCTACAAATTTGTTATTGATGATTTTCAGAGAAGACGATTAGCTTTTCTTTAATTTGTAAAATATAAGATTAAAAATAAATAAATTAAATTTTTTGGAAAAACGACACAAGTTGCAATAACCTCTTCAATAACAACATTTTTTTTTAATAGGATGAGCAATTTTCACATTCTCATCAGAGAAGGTATGAGATTTGCATGAAATTTGCCCCCCCCCCCAGTTTTTGTCAAATTTATTATTATTATTAATATTTAATTTGAATAATGCTAAAAAGTTGCAATTTTTGTAAACTTTACTAGTATTTCTCTACTTTTCACATGGGGTGAATTAATAATTAAGTTAAAAAAATTATTATTCACACAAATTATTATTGTTTATTAATTTCTTGCTCTTTATTAATGCATTAGAGTTGAATATTTAAACAATTATTTTTGATCAACTTGCATAATTATTAAGTCACTCCAAGTGTAAAATAGACAAATAGTTAAAAATTTCAGAAAAAAACGCAACTTTCTACCATGAAGCAAACAGAAAATTATTAAAAATAATAATAAATACTTAAATTTTTAAGAAAATGATCAAATTTTCAGAAAAATAATCGAATTTTCAACCTTAAAAGATGGATTCTCAACAAAAAGTGTAATAGTTAATATTTCAACCAAAGAAAATAAAAATGCATGAAAAAATTAATTTTTAACCCAAAAAGACGAATTTTTAACAAATAAAGATTTTTTAGTCATGAAAGATGAAACAATTTGACCTAAATTGTTAACCCTTCAAGCCAAAGATGAATTTTCTGTACAAAAGTTCAATTTTCAATCAGGAAATATATATTTTCAGGAAAAAAATTGATTTTCAACAAAATAGTTGAATTTTCAACCCAAGAGATCAACATGCATTAAAAAAAAAAATAACAAAGTAGTTTAACATTTACACACGCAGTTGAATTTTCAATTAAAAAAATCAGTTTTTAACAAAATAGTTGAACTTTTAACCAGAGAAATAAATTTTTAACTGAATACATGAATCTTCCAGAAACAAAATGATTTCTTAACAAAGTGGTTCAACGAAAATTGTTAAACAAAATATTTGATTCATCAAGCAAACAATATTAATATCCCAGAGAAATAAAATTCCTGACACTGTAAGATTCGTGAATTGCAAAATTCCCGAATAATAAAATTTCCTAATAATAAAATTTTTAAATAATAAAATTTCGTAATTGGAACATTTTCGAAAAATAAAATTCCTGAATTATAAAATTTCCGAATAATAAAATTCCCGAACGTTTACAATATTACCGAATTTGAGAATTCCCAAATAATAAAATTCCCGACAGAAAATTTCCGTTAATATAAAGTAACCGAACTAGAAAATTTCCCAATTATAAATTTCTCGAATTGAAACCATTTAAAAGAAATATTGTTTATTGAATAAAAATACAATAATCAAATATTTTTGTCGAAAACAAAATTATTTTTTTAAATTTGAAGTTTCTAAAGTCATTTTTTGACATTAAAATAACAATAATTGAAAAAATATATTTGTGGGTGAATTTTTTTTCCAATTGTAGTTATTTTAAATTGAAATAATAATTTAGAAACTTGAAACATTAAAAATAATTTTTTCATAAATATTATTTATATAATAAAAATACGATAAATGAATATTTTTACCAACAAAAACATTAGTTTTAATATTTGAAGTTTCTAAAACTATTGAATTTTGAAACAAAATAACGAATCTTCAACAAAAAAATGAATTTTTAACGAAAGTTTCTGAACTTGTATACAAATAGTTCAATTTTCTACCAAATTGTGAAATTTTTAAACCAAAAATACAAATTTGGTAGAAAACGGTTTATTTTTTAATCCAAAAATGTGAGTTTTCAACATAAAAGTTAAATTTAAAAGAAAATTTTAATCTTCCAGAAACAAAATTTTTTCATCCAAGAGAAAAGTGTTCTGTAAAATTCTTGATGATGAAAGTGTAATAGTTGATATTTCAATACAAAAATATTTGATTTTAGAAAATAAACAGTCAGATTCATCCTAACAAGACGAATTTTCAACAAAATAGTTGAATTCTCAACAGAAAAAGAATAATTTTCAACCACTTGTGTTTTAAACCAAATAACCTGAAATGATTTCCAAAAAAGACAAATTTTCTACAAAAAAATTACCTTTTTTTCCCCGAAAATATAAATTTTCCACCAAAAAATAAATCATCATACAAAAAGTTTAATAGTTGATGATTAAAGTAAAAAATATTTTTAATTTTAAATAAAAAAATTATAATTCATCCAAAAGGACTTATTACCAGAAAATTGTTGAATCCTCAGCTAAAAAAGGTTTTAATTTCAAACCAAACATTTCCAATTTCAATAAAAAAATGTAACATTAATACCAACAGAAATTAATTTTTAATCAAAAAGAAAAGTTTTCAGGAAAAATGATCGAATTTTCTCAACCAAGAAACTTTTTTAGTTAAGAAAGAAAGAAAATTTTAGGCAAATTATAATTTTAAGGAAAAATAATTTTTATGGCAAAATAAAAATTTCCAATAACTATTTATTTTTCAAGTTTTCTTTCTGTTTATTTGCTTCAAAGTTTTAGAAACATAATTTTCCAAGGTTTCTCTGAAATATTCAAAAAGATGAAATTAAAAAAAAAATGCAAATAGAGAACAAAGTTTATTTGTTTATCTATGAATATCATGGTGGTCAATTTTTTTTCAAATTTTCTTGAATAACCCCCCCCCCCCTACTTTTCTCTTAAAATAGAGTTAGAAAGTCGCGTTTTTTTTAATTTCTCAATTTTCTTTCAGCTTTTCAGTTAGAGTGAGGCAATAATCGATTAATGTTAAATTTTTTTTTTTTTAATTCATTATTATTTATGACAATATTGTTTTCAAATAATGCTTGAAATTTACGGTTCTTTCTCAATTTTTTACTTTTTGTCCACTTTTCAATTGGAGTCAAGTAATTATTAATTCAAGATAACAAACATAATTGCTTGGAGAAAGTTGCGGTTTATTATAAAAATTTAAGGTTTTCTTTGAATTTTTAGTTATAAACAAATAAAAAATGGAGATCAAGAAGAATTGTTTTTTAAACAATATTTTATCTTTTTTCGGAATAAAGTATGTTTACTCTTTTGCTATTAATTAAAAAAATATTAATTTAAAGAAAAGATTTTCAAACGTTTTTAAAATTTTGTAATCTTGAAAAATTGAAAAATTTTGTTTTGAGATCTTCTATATTTTTTTCCGAAATTTTAGTAAATAATTTAAAAATTTTATGAAATCTTTTTTTTTAATTTTCCTTAAAGACTCATTTTTTTTTAATGAAAAATAATTTACATTTTTCCCAGAAATTTTAGGAAAAATTGTATATACTCTTGTAAAATTCGACAATTTGGTTTTTTTAAATCTTTTACATTCTTTTTCGAAATTTTAGCAAATCCTTTGAAATCTATTGAAATCTTTTCAATTTTCTCCAATAATTCATTCATCGAAACAAAAAATCACTTAGGATTTTCTCATTCTCTTAAAATTTTCAAAAATTTGAAAAAGCTTCTACTTTTCTTTCGAAACATTCAAAAATCTATATTTCGTTTTAAATTTACTGAAATATTTGAGGCATTAAAATTAGTTTCTAACCTTCCCAAACCTCCTAAACCTTCTAAGTATCTTATAAAATACTTCGAATTTTTCCCTAATGGTTAAGAATTTAACAATTTTTTTTTAAGATTCCACTATTTTGTTGAAAATTAAATTTTTTGTTAAAAATTTCCATTTTTGGGTTAAAGATTCAACAATCTTGTGAAAAAGTCTTCCTTTTAGGTAGAAAATTTAACTTTTTTGTCGAAAACTCGTTTTTGTTGCTTGAAAATTCAAAATTTTGATTAAATTTGTTTTCTTGAATAAAAAATATTTCTCTTGTTTAAGATTCAACTACTGTGTTCAAAATTAACGTTTTTTTCAAAAATTCACATTTTTGATAAAATGTCATCCTTTTTGATTGAGTATTTAGCTTTATTGTTGAAAACTTGTCTTTTTTGCTTGAACATTAAACAATTTGATTACATTTTTTTAAGATTGAACTATTTTGTTGAAAATTAACTTTTTTGTTCACAATTTACTTTTTTGGGTTGAAAATTCAACAATTTTGTGAAAAAGTCTCCTGTTTGGTTGAAAACTCGTTTTTGTTGCTTGAAAATTCAACAATTTGATTAATTTTTTTTGCTGGCATAAAAAATATTTTTCTTTTTGAAGATTCAACTGTTGTGTCAAAAATTAACTTTGTTGTTGAAAATTCACATCCTGGGTTGAAAATTCTACAGATTTGTTAAATATCAGCCGTTTTGATTAAGTACTCAACCTTGTTTTTGAAAACTTGTCTTTTTGGCCTAAAGATTCAACAATTTGATTCAATCTTTTATCATAAATAATTTTTTTTGAAGATTTAACTATTTTTACGAAAATTAATTTTATTGTTGAAAATTCATATTATTGAGTTAAATATTCATATTTTTTGCTTGAAAATTAAACTATTTGGGCGAAAATGTTATGTATTTTTTTGAAAGTCTGTATTTTTTAAATAATTTCAACTGGTTTTGATTCCAAATTAAAATCTTTTCGGTTTAAAATTAATTTTTACAACTGCAACTTCCACTATTTTATTTTCGGTATAAAATTGATATTTTTAATTGAAAATTAATGTTTTTGATAGTTTGCGTTAAAAAATGTTTAATTGCATATTTTTGTTAGCATTTTTACCCTATATATCTCACTGAAATTAAACAATTTTCTTTCAGCACAAAACTTTTTTGTGAATTATTTTCAAATTGACGAAAAAGATTGTAAATTTAAAAAAAATTAGTAATGAATTTTAACTGTTTTAAAATTTTGTTATGAAAACTTCAATAAATTGCTTTATTAATATTAATTGAAAATTCATATTACTAATAGTTTGCGTTGAAAATTTTTAAAGTATAAAAATGTGTATTTTTGGTGTATTTTGGAATTCAAGATTTACTTTGGTCATTCGATATGAATATTTTTAATTGATTATTCATAGAGAATATTCTTATTATATTTTAGGAGGAATCCTGTGCATATTATTTTCGGAAAAAAATGTCTAGAGGCCTTTTCAAACCATTCATTGTCATGATATTACAAAAAATTTCGTATTCTGGACCCGATAATATCTCCACAATTGTGGTTTGATAAAATTTAGGGCTTTATTCCCATTAAGAAATAATACCTTTCTAAAAGTCAATAATTTCTTCTGCCTAAAAATTTTAATTTAAAAAAATTGGAAACTACGGAAAATAATTTTTTGACCTAGCGCGGCCTAGTGGAACATATAAATATTTCGTTTTAATTTATAGCAGTATTTTTTCACCTTGAGGAAGAAATTTAGCGGATGACGTTTGCAAAATTGAAAAACACACTTTTTTGGGCACCCTAATGTATATGCATATAATCAATTTCAATTGAAGCTGAAAAAAGTAATGAATAAGAATGAAATATGTATAAATAAGAATTATCATTTCTAAATGCAGAAACCTGAAAAATTGTAGAATTATTGGGACTTTAGTTCTTAACCAGGAATTTTCTACATCTCTAATAAAAAAAAAAAGAAAAAAAAACCTATATGCAATAAGTTTTTCAATAACGCTTGTCTAATTAATTTCACATTATTCTTAGTATACAACGTCTAATCCTAATATTTTTTCCTCCCAAGAGTCACATATTAAAATTGATAACATATTTTATTGGTTTAAAATTTAAGCATCTAATGCATCAATAAAATCATCATCAATAGGTTTGAAATTTGACTACTTTAATTGAAAATTTTGATTGAATGATTTTCATTTAGAAATGATCTATTTTAAATGTTTTAAAATATTTGTATAAATTCCATAAATGTGTTGCTTTGAAAATCAGTTTAGGAGACGCATAATTTTATTACTTTTCATAGTACCATTAGGTATATTTTAGTTTGAGTATGTAAAATATGCCAGTTGTTAGATTGTGGGAATCAAAACATCATTATCATCAATAATTCACGAAAATATTAATGACGAATAATGAATTTCTTAATATTTATTTCATGTGGACAATGAAATACTGATTCTCATCATTCGACCTACCAGAATGATAAATCGTCTTGCTGCCGTTCCGGAAACCTGTGTTTGATTACTGTCGAATTTCTGCTAAATTGTGCCAGATTCTCATCTATAATCCGACTTTTCCTGTTTCATCTTACAATATAACATAATTTCTGATAATAATAATAATATGTATTTATATAATTTCTAATGTGTACAATTAAGATAGTTTTAGTTTTTATTCCAATAAACTTTGTGATTCTCCTGACAGCTACAAATTACTACTCAAAATAGTGAATATTAAAAATTTTCGTCTATGTCCCTCCATTACAAAGTACAAATAGGAAAATGAAGTGTGATTCTTAACAAGTAGTGCAGCAGAAGGTTGCTCCGTCATCGCAAAATCATACAATGTTTTCCCAACAAAACATAGAGAAGCCATTGAAATCTTATAGCACCCTAATATCATCAATAGGGAAAATGGATATAATACCGATCCAATTTGGCTTTCCGTTGTCCCATATTTAAAAAAAAACACTTAATGGGCTAATCGAGTTCGATCAGTCTCCATGGTGAACAGTGATGCCTGTCAATGCAAAAATGGGACATGGATGAGAAAAAAAGTTACTAGATCTGTCTTTCCTTTAGCATATTTTGATAAATAGAAAATTGAAGTTACAAAATTCGAACTTCCCATTTCGTTATCATGCATCTGCAGTGATGGAGAAATGATAAGAGAACACACAGGAAAGATATGCATTGCCGTCACGAAATATACAGGTTCATTATAATATCTATATACAGTATATATATTTATATATAGTATTGTGTGTTCGATATTGTAGATTTCCATTTTATGTGTGGATTTCTCTTCTCGATTCGTTACCTTCTCCGATGATAATACAGATTTATCTTATAAAATAATTTCAAATGCCTAAGAACCATGAAATCCCTACGAATTTTTTTAAATACACTATATTCTTCAAAATACTCTGAAATTTCAAGTCCCTTTAAATCTTGTAAAATCCCTCGAAATCTTTTAAAATTCCTTTAAAATTCTTTAAATCTTTGAAATTCTTTGAGACCCCTCAAAATCTCATGAAATCCCTTGAAATCCCTAGAAATGTTTGAAATCTCTAGAAATTTCTTGGAATCTTTGAGAATATCAATATACGTATTTATTGTCAATATTGTAAAATATTTGTCGAATCTTGTGAAAGCCATTGAAATGTTTAAAATCTTTACAAACCTTGGAGGGTATAAAATCGTCTAAAAATCCCTTAATTCTTGTGAAATTCCTGAAATTCTTGTTAAAATGTCTTCAAAAATGTTGAAAACTTTGAAATTAGACAAAACTTCTTGAAATCTCTTGAAATCCCTTTAATTTTTTGAAATTCTCTGAAATCTCTTGGATTCTTTTAAAATGCTCTAAAATCATTGAAACTATAAAATCCATTGAAATCACTGAAATCAGTTAAAATCCTTGAACCCCCCTTGGAATCTGTTGAAATCTTAGAAATCTTGTAAAGTTTTTAGAAATTCCTTGAAATTTTCTGAAAATATTTGAAATCTATGAAATCCCTTGAAATCTTTCAAATTCTCTGAAATACATAAAAATCTGTTTAAAATACTCTAAAAGCTTTGAACCCCTATAAAACCCTTTGAAATCCCTGAAATCAATTAAAATCCTTTAAAACCCTTTGGAATCTGTTGAAATCTTCGAAAACTCATACATTCTTTAAAAATCCCTTGAAATGTTTTTAAAATATTTTGCAAATTTTGAAATTTTGAAAAATCTAGGGAAGAAGTTTGAAAATATGTTTGAAAGCAACTGGGAAAAATAGTTGCATTAGCGAAAAAATTGAGAAAATATTAGTATCAGTGTTAGTTTTTTCAAAATAGTATAAAAATAGTTGCATCGTTAAAAAAAGTGTCAAAAAGTGTCAATAGTGGCGTGAATATAATATAATATATAATAATATAATATATAATAATAACCCGTGTGTAGATATGTTCTGGCGCTGGCCCGGCCCAGACCAGACCGTCTGTTCTCCAGGCTTTATACAGGCCATCTGGTCTGGTCTGGACCTGGCCAAAAATCTAACATTTTGTTTTTATCCCCAGGCCAGAGCCTATGGTCAGTAGCTGGCTGGACTCCCTTTCTGAGTGTATTTAGCTGATCAGCGCCAAACCTGGACCAGGCCAGACAGTCACGGTGATAAGAAAGAAATACTTGTTTTGATAGTGTGAATTTCTTATTTTCCATCATTTTAAACACCTTGTACTTTTTTTAAAAATATGTTCCAAAAAATGTGGCAATTGAACTAAGAACTTTTTTTTTCTTGAATAGCTGATCAGCGCCAGTCCTGGGCCAGACCTGACACCAGCCTGCCATTGAAATTATTCCACACAGACAAGGCCTGCAAAAGGATCGAAATAAACATTTTTTGAATATAAATTGTAAAAATCACCTCCAATATTAAATCTGTTAATTAATTAGCTCGAAAGCTTTGCAACGGTTGAAATAAGCCTTTGTTTGGTAAACAGTAGATAAATATTGAAGCTTGCACGTATTGTAAGTACTGAATGTGACATGCAGTGGTGGCATAAACGTGGGTGGAGATTGGGTTTCATGATATTGTTTATTCATGTGGTCTCTGCTGATTCAACAAATTGTTCAACATATATGCATATTGTATAGAGCACATATATATATACTTTGTGTAAATAAGAGGATTGTATGATAAATAATTTGCGGTACAGATTTGAGGTTAATATCGCATGTATCGCATAGTAATTTTTAAAATAAAATCTGGCGAGTCGAAACCCATTGCCACGCGAAGCAGTAAAGACTGCGCTCTCAATCTAAACATCCGGCATCCGTTCTTCTTTGTAGTCTCAGAAAGTCGTTATATATGTATACATGACTCGAGTTGAAGTTACTTTTCAAAGACAATTATTTATTATTGCGCTCAAAGGGTGAGTCTAATGGAGTGATTCAAGAAACTTAATGAATAAATAGTGTCATTCTCGACAAATCTGCGCGAAACATTTATTGTTACATTTAGAAAAGAAGAAACAATCTTTTCATAAGGAACGAAATCGATCGCGCGCTTTAGCGCGCCCGATTTCATCATTTGGGTTATTTTGTAATTATCTGTGACATTTTTTTTGCCGTTCGAACCAATTCGAATTAATCCGAAACAATCCGAATCAATTTTTTAATCCTTTTCAACCCTTCTGAATCCGTATTCAGGCCTCCAACTCACTTTAGGGGTCAAAAATAGTGTAAATAAGGGAGAGTGGGGTATGGTGTCTCGCTTTGACTTAAATGCCCTATAAATTATGATTGAAATATGATTTTGATGTGTGTATTTTTTAAGGTGAAGCTTACATTACAAGGGAACATATGTTATTACTCCGAATCGCTTTTTAATTTCTTTATTATTTGATATTTAATCAATTGACGGATGTTGCATTTCAGTCAGCGTACCTCATACATTGTCGTACGGAGACCGTCAGATCACTGCCGTTTATTTAAGCAATATGAAAATTGTAAAATAAAAATGATATAATAATTCTGGAAAGTATAATGTAACGAGAAAAATTACTCCCGGCATTTTCAACACTAATTTAATATTTTATTATTAATCAAAGTAAAGTATGTGGCGAAAGCAGTTATAACCTCTTACTCCCTGCTGAAATACATGGGCACGCTGTGGCGCGGCGTCATGCCCATATGTGACGGCCCAAGATTTAATTAATTTTAATACATTTAAAACGTTTATAGAAACAAATCTTGATACCAGAAGTTTAATAAAATACTTTACCTATTAAAATATAACTTTTTCATGCTTTAAGTATTTCAAAATATGCTGTAAGTGCTTAATTTCTGCCAATGACTTTTTCGTCGGTTTCCGCTAAAACTTTTTTTTCATAATTAGTCTTCCGACGTGAATTTTAAGATAGAAGTTGCATTAAATCTCTAATTTTTTAAACAGAGAAAAGTATTTTATATGGAATACTAATATAAATATCAAAAAATACGGGCGTTATTTGTCATAGTCAGCGTTCCCCGCACTGACAACATACCCTACTCTCCCCTAATATAATTTTGAGAATATGCTCATAGGTAGGATTCAGATTAAAATTTCGTAAAATCTAATGAAAACACAGTTCATTGTATATGCACATCTAATTTTTGTAAGTTTAACTCAAAATGTCTTCATAAAGGAGAAAATCATTTTAAATGAAAAAAAAAATTTCATTCAAAGAAAAAGCTATAACCTGGAACCAAATACATTTCTGTACATCAAGGAACCTTTTTTTTACTGAAAAGCAATAAATATTTTTCTTTGAATTGAACAAATTTCCTTTAAATTAAAAAATTTTTCCTGAGTGAACACTGTAGAGAAGGCTTACAAAATTTACTTACCTGCAGTACTTGAGAAATACCATTATAGTATAGTATATAAGATCACAAGTAGACTCAAGCTCGTGTTTGCACGGAGAGCTCAATGTTTGCAGGACAAGTAGTTAAATAATGGCCGAAGGCCATGGTTTTTCAAGTCGTCCTTGCGAACATCATTTACAACTCATGATGTACCAATATACGATTGTGTACTCTAAAAAAATGTAATCCTGTTTTTCTTGTTTCAGAGTTAAGTGTACAGTCCAAGTGCTTGCCTGATGGTGACCTTTATCCTAGTATTCCTCGCTGTGGACCTGCTTCTTCTTCTCCTGACAGATATTCCTCAGACACGACTCTTCCTCTAGCCTTACCTCATTATTCTGCCAGGTTTCCACCACCTGCCTAGGCACGTCTTTGTGCAAGGTTCAAATCTCCTTCTCCCAGGATGCCTTTCATTAGCGTATTTGGACATAAATTTCAAGAACTTGCATTTATTCGACTCACCTTCCACATCAATCCAAATCGGATATTCGAACTGCGAAGATACGTTTTTGCTCCCAATGAACCAATTCGATTGAGAAATACAAAATTTGCCCTAATACCGATGGCAATCGAAGAAAAAACTGTATTATCAACGTTCAGTGGCGACGTCTGTGCAATATTGGAAAAAGGCTTATACAAAAAAGCGACTTTTCTTGGAAAATGGTCTCAAACTACCACTTCCCGATCAAAACAGGCGAAAATAAACATGAACATCGGCGTGTATGCACTTTTCATGTTGAGTTTACTCAGTCACTTTTTCAGTTATGAAACAATACAGTTTACAATGCGTAATTCTGAAATCTTTCAGTTCAAAAGATTTCCATTTTCAACGCACATTTTTAATTAAAATAATTTCAAACTGCTGCTTGACAGTCTTCAGATAAACTGGCTTTGATGCTTTTTGCAAACAAACTTTATTTTATTTTCGCTTCGTAACCATTTTTTTTTAATTCTTGAATTTTAATAAATGATTGGGTTTTATGGGAAATGCATTCTCTACTATTTCTAGCTTTAAAATTAAGTTTTTCTATAGCTGAAATCCTTAAAACCAATCAAAAAACATTTATGAAACAAATAAATGTATTTGACGATTCTTCATACCTATTTCGAAAAATGAAAATAGGTCACGTTTTTCCTGAAAGAATAAGTCGTGGTTTATTCGAATTGAGCAATTTTCTTAATTAGTGAGAAGCAAAAGTACGAAAAATTAAATTATAAAAACTATTGTGAAATAATTATATCTCGTACGCTTCAAACTTTTTCCATAAGAGAGAATGTTTTATCCTTTTATAAGACATGACTGATAGTGTTGGTTAATAATTTTTATTTACGGAGGCGTGATTTGAAACACGACAATTGCCTTGATCAATGAAAAATCTAAAGCATTTAAAATTCAGAACTTTTAATAACAACCGTTTTAAGTTGATCAACTATTCCAAAAAAATTGTTCATGATTTTTAACATTGAACTGTAGTTCCAAAAACTAAAAATCTAACAACAATCGATGTTGCAAGACGATTCTGAGTCTGTTCAATAAATTTTTTTTCTTTATTCGATTTTTTAATCAGCTTCAAATTTGGACGAATTATTAACGATTGAACGTGCATTAATTTAAAACGTCTTCAAATTAAAAAATTTTATTTCTAATTGAAAACAAATTTGGTTAACAAAAATTAAATCATTCAGCTTTTAATTTTGTGAACTTGAAATAGCTGAAAATGATTTAATTTTGAAAATTCACAAATTTATTGATTTATGCTTCGACTAAGAAAATTGAAAATGATAGTTTAACGCGGATTTCTATTTTGAACTAGAAATATTTGAATTGTACAATTCATAACAGTTTAAAATGATAAATTTTGCAGTTTATGGCTGATAAAAACCCTGGATTTTTTTTTTCCTAATGAAAAGGATCACCCTAATTAGTTATAACGCATACATTGTCCTCAATTGTTTCGAGCGACATTTTCTACATAATTTAAGAATTTTTCTTTTTACCTTTTGTGACACATACGTATTGACAAATGAAAAAATAACTGTATACAAAACTGCAAACATATTTTTACATTCTCATCCTGAAGATAAGGCAGTGTTTTATGTGAAATTTGACTTCGTCGGTTTTCATCTAATCACCACGTTTTGAGACCCCCTGAGTCAGAAGAAATGATTTTTCCGAAAGTAACTGTCTGACTAATGTTGCTGGTTTTATTAATCGAAAATGCCTTTTGAAATATAAAAAATTCCATTTTCCAGAAAAACCATTCGAGATATGGAAAAAATGAATGGACGAAATTTATTCACCAAAAAAAGATCGACAAATTTGTTATAAATAACTTTTAGATAGGAATCTTAGTTTTTGGTTTAGTCGTAAAAAGTGAGATTACAAATAAAAAAATTAAGTTTCTGGAAAAAACGCAACGTACAATAATATGTTGACTAACAAATATTGTTTAAAATTAGATCTTAAAATTTTCTTTTCAGGTTTTCTTCTGTTGACAATCTTGAACAGAATGTGTTCGTTAAAGCCTAAGGAGCTTTAACAAACGAGAATACACAAATAACTAAATTTCAGTTGGCGATGATTTGGCATTTAATTTTAAAAGTCTTATGCTAAAATGTGGGGCTGAGAATATGGATTTTATGTTTTTCATTAGTGGACTGATATATTTTGAAACAATTTCAAAAAATTCAGGACAATATATTCATGTTTCTCATTACACATGCCCTTGAAGGTGAACAGAAATAATTTTCTCTCTTAATTTTCATACTTTGTTTGGTCTTAGGGGTTGTTGGGTATTGTTATGAGGTTGATAATATAACTTGTGGTCTTCTAAATGTTATTTGGGTGATTATTTAAAATTCTTTGAGACGTTTACGTGAAGGATCTTCGAATGTATTCAGGTAAAAATTAGGGATGACTTCAGGGAATGTTGAATATTATTATGGGGCTAAAAAATCATGAATGTGCGTTTTCCGATCACGAAAATGATCCATTTCGCCCATGCTTACGACGAGACACGTGCTTCGCTTCAAAAGAAAAAAAAGACTAACGTTAGTAGGCGCGTGACGGTCAATTAGAGCGATGACGTATTTGCAAACGTCAATGAAGGAAGCCTCAAGTGGAGAGGGAAAGAAGGCTCGGAGGGGAATGGCCTTTGGCTGTTTAAAACGATTTTAGAATAAATTTTATTTTTTCTTGAATTGTACGTGCTAAATTATACATGTTTCTTAAGACAAAGGCCTTATCTAACTCAAATAACCTTGGACTCTTGCCCGGAAATTATTTGTCAAACAGATATTTTCATCCATTTAATCTGTAACATTATTGTATGCACTGAGTACTGTCAATTCTATTACATTTTGCTTATACTCGGGAAGGGGAAAAACACAAATATCTCAGAACAGTTTATATACACGATACACCGGAATATTCATTAGTTAGGCTGTTCTCAAAATTCTGCTTTAATCAGTGTATTCTACATTTTGAAAACATGAAGATTCTTTATATTTTAATCTTGTCCTTGGACGTTATTCTTAATTCTATTGGTGAGTAAAAAGTAATAGTCATTTTTCGCCCAAAACAACGGTTTTACATTTGTATTTCCATTTTGAAGTTAGTTGACATAGATTAGGCCTGTAAATAATTTTAGTTAGCTTAAAGTTATCACTTGTAAATATGGTATTAGTACAAGTGACGTGAGCTATTTAAAAGTTTCACAATAATAAATTTAGATATCTCTTGGAATTATAGATTTAATGCTTTCACGATGATTTATTATAATAAAAGAAATTGTTTCGGGTTTCAATCGCGTTCAAAACTACGAATCTTGCCGACGTTTCATGAACATTGCAATTCACTTCGTCAGGGCTAACCTAAAACTGAGGTTTAAGGTTATGCTGTTCTTATATATACTCTCTAAGGTGCCTGTGATTGGCCAGAATGCCCCGCCGTGGGGTATGATCCAACCTGATCCGTCAATCAAGTCTTTTTTTCCATCAATCGATTATACCCTAATATCCAGTTCACCATGGAAATTACAAAAAAACCGGAAAATTGCCTTGCTTGGACGTACTAGTTTACAACAACAGCACAATTTCTAAACAACCCTGAAGACAAAAAGGCACCTTTCAGTGATCCGTGAGTATATAAAATCCCTTGCTCTTGTTGCAAAATATTTTTCCAAGAAAAAATAGAAAACCAATCGAAATATTGAATACTTTCTAATAGCATCAACTGAAACAATGGATATAATACCAATCCGACTTGGCTTTTCGTCCTCCCGGTTTAAAGACTTAATTGGCCAATCCGGTTCTACCAGTCCCCACGATGGGGCGCTCTGGCCAATCACAGGCGTCGTAGAGCGTATATAGAACAACAACATAACATAAAACCTTAGTTTTAGGTTAGCCCTGAAGAAGTGAACTGCAATGTTCACGAAATGTCGGCAGGATTCGTAGTTTTGCACACGGTTGAAACCCAAAACAATTTCTTTTATTATCTTTAAAAATTATTGACATAAATTTTGCTTTTTAATTTTGATGTGGAAATTCTTAACAATCATTTTTTCCTTTTCACAGGAATATCGTCAGGTACGTTGCCCGAAACAAGAGACTTTCTGGCCATGTTTGGGATGAGTAATGAACATGCGAATCATCAAGGTATGTAGTTCTAGTACAAATAAAAATTTATAACTGAAGTGTTAATTGGTAAACAGACTTTATATTACCATTTTTAAACTAATATTGAGGTCTTGAACTAGAAAATATTCGACATGCATGTGTGATGCTGTGAGCAGCAAAATCCTTGGTAACACCGCATTATGAAAGAACTAATTTTATCCATGGACTAAGTGTCTGGGACCCCACGGCTTTATGAGACTCTCATTCAGGAAATGTTAAATTGCGTTAGTCTCCTGACAAAAAGGATTTCATCCTTTTTTTTTGCAAAATGCTCACCGATTTTTTAAACTGGGATTACTTTTCTAATGGTGGACTCCGACAAAGAGGCCAATAAAATATTACTCGCTGATTCTGGAAGGTTTTTCTGTATGAAGCTTTTTCTAATAGCAACCCTGCAGCAAGAGTAGGAGGAGTTGCCAATGAATGTTGTCGGGTTCTACAAGGAACAAAGGAAATGTTGATTTAAGTGGAAAAATTAAAGGTTCGCCTGAAAGCATATATTAAAAGAGTGGAAACCAAGGCTGCGAGATCTACACAGAAACGATTATGCTTCTGTGAGCCTCATCTGCAGCAATCTCACTTAACGTTCTTTATATTATTGAGAACCGAGGGTAAGCGTACAAAATTGTACTTTTCCAAGAGTAGTAAAAGCGTCGATTGCCACAGTGTCAGGATCATTTTCTCAAGAGCAAAATGAATCGCATATAGAATTAAGATTTGTTGCAAATAAGTCGATTCCAGGATTAACGTATTTTTCTAGATCCTTTGAAATGCGTAATCTGCCAATTTCGATTCAGTATCGACGTTTTCAATTCTGGACTCTCTATTTGCATCTATATAATCCTTAGAGGCAATATTTGATGCAAAAATCAAAATTTTCCAAATCTCGCACCATGTCGAAATTTTTCTATTTCAGGAATTTAAATGAAGATATTGAATTCCCTTCATTTTAGTAATGTATGCAATCACAGACGTGTGTTCAACATGTAAGAGGATCTCACAGTCGTAAGATTGTGATGCAGAAGTTTGAAGAGCCCAAAAGGTCGCTAGAAGTTTAAGACAGTTATTTTTTAACTTTTGCTCATTTGCATTGCAAAACCCGTGAGCTGATTCGCCTTTATAGCGTGCACCCCAGCCGGAAGGGGAAGCATCACGAAAAATCTCTTTCTGTCTTATTGCACTGTCTTTATTGTCTTATGGGGCTTTCTGCTGCAGGTTTCCACAGAGACCCTCGATCTCTTGTTGACGATCTCTTCGAGTTTGAAGAAATAGAGTTTTTATTGTGAGGCTTGTTTGGTATTGCTGGTAGCTTAGGAGTTTCGACCAATTTTTCTAATGAACCTGCATCATTGATTTCTTCTGTTACATTATCGCCAAACAGAAAATTGCCTCTCTCTGTTTTGTCTAAGATATATTTCACGGACTTAGTAAATCAGGGGGCGATAAATGCCCGTCTTGATATCGTCTCAGTATGTTGAAGATCTGTTATTAGTTTTCCTGCGTCTGATAACATAACCAACAGTTTCATCAGGTCAAACAAATTTCAAATCTACGAAGTCATCGTGGCTCAGATGATTTCTAATTACCCTTGTAGTAAGTCGCTAATGACCCTGTCAGTTGATGCGACTGTAAACATGCAATTAATAAAAATAAATACTAAATGTTCCAAATCTATATGTATAGCTGAATTTGAGGTCGTTAATCTACACCTAGCACATTGAGAGTACCCCATCTCAGCTGACTTCAACTAGAAACTAAATACGCTAGGGGTTATTGTTGGGGTTTGTTAAATATTATTTTCAAGTTGAGGATATAACTTGATATAACGTGAAGGCGACTTACGTGACTATTTGTAATTTTGAAACTTAGTAGGTATTTTGCGTTTTGAATATTCGGGTTTGTTTCACTAAAAGTGCTAGGGGTGGTTTTTGATGATTCTCGAATATTATTATAGTGTAGTAATTTTCAAACCAAAATGACAAATTCATAAGAGAAGTATTAAATTTTCAAGCAACGAGATGAATCTTTATCTAAAATGATAAATTTTTGACTTAAATAGTCAACATATGTGATTTACCTAACTTTGTCTGTTACCTATGAAAGATTTACGACTTCCCGTGACCAAGAACATATGTTTTTGTACATATTTTATTCCAGGGTAGAAAAAAATTTTCATTTTTCCCATATGGCTCTCAAAATAATATTTTTTGTCATGGAAATGTGTTTTTTTTTAGCTTTACGTATTTCAAGTATACGTCAAAACTTAATGCTTTTTTGTTTAAAAAAAATGTGCAAGATCGTGCCAATCGTGCAAGATCATACATAATATTTCCTGTAAATTTCATCGTAAAATTTTGAAAATTGGCTGAATATGGCGAGTTGAAGCAAAAGAAGTTGTTTTCTGAAAAATAAGTTTTTCGGCTTCACTTTGGAAACGGCAAAATCTACAACTTTTTCGTTCAGAGAAGAAAATGTGGGAATAAATTTTCTATGAGAATATATAATTATAAAATTAGAATTTTTTTTCTCAAAGTTTCGATGGAGCAAAGCCGTTGAGCCAGAAAAATGTACAGGTGGTTATATTCCGGCACCTCAATAACAACTTCTCTTACAACTCATGGTATACAAGTATTTACTTAAACAACAATGTAATTTCTTATTTCTTTTTGCAGAATTGAGTTTACCGTCTGAACGTTTGCCTCATGATGACCCTACTTATGATGTTCCTCGTCGTGGGCCATATTCTTCTCCTGCCAGAATTCATTCATCTGCCGGATCTCTACCACCTGCCGATGCACCTCTTCGTGCCAGCTCCAGGTCTCCTACTATTCGGGAAACTTTTCCTAGCATACTTGGATATCTATTTGAAGAACTTAGATTTATTCGACTTATTCCCCGGAATAATCCGAATCGGATATTCGAACTTCGGATATACGTTTTCCCCCCTGATAAACCAATTCTATTGAGAACCAAATATAATGGTCATATGCCCATGCCAACCGGGGCACAAATTGTATTATCAACATCTAGTGGCGACGTTTGTGCAATATTGGAAAAAACATTGAGCAGACATACGGTTTTCCGTGGAATATTTGCACCTACTCGTTTAGGTTCAATACGGGCGAAAATAAACATGAACAGCGGCACGGTTGAAAAATTGACCGCAGAAGAAATCGCTGAATGTTCAGTAGGCACCCACATCTCAATCAAAACGCATTTTAGAGTATATCTTATGTGAACCACAATACTTCACACCGTGATGTACGATGATGCCTTTAATTCTGCCTCAACGACGACATTTGCTTGCTGCCTATTGTTCACGTATAGCTCGGAAAATTTCACGTTTTCACGTACGGGCACAGCTGTGGGCCAGTGATGACTCACTTTTGATTTCCAGGCACTTGCTTTTTTCTAGCCAAATTCATCCTTTTAAATTTTCCTAAATTTTCCGTTTAAAATTATGCCTTAATAAATAATTATGCACGGATAAACTGATCATTTATCCGTGACTCTTATTTTTTGAGGTAGAATAACTTTCCTTTTTCCCAAACACAGGCTAAGATTTATTAAATTTCAACCAATTCCGTAAATCTTTTAGAGGCGTTTTAATCATAAACTCAATTTTTATTACTTCCGATGAAAAAAAAAATTTACCTTTTTCTGTTGTTTTCCTCGATTAAAATAGCCACTCTGCTTGCACCAAAACCTAATTCATTTTCAAATTATTATTCAAAGTAGAGGGGGTATAATTTTTGGGTTTTTGAAGCAAAGCCTTACTTTCAAACATTTATAACTTTTTTCCTATTGTCTTAAACAGAAGTTAACTAGAAATTTTTTTGATAGATTTTTTCACAAACTTACTGGTGGTCATAACGATTTTCAAAAAAAGTCAAAATTTTGAAAATTTGTATTTTTGGATGTAAAATTAGTCTTTGTTGAAAATTCAACTGTTTGGTGGAAAATTAACCTTTTTTTTTGTTGAGAATTCATTTTTTCCTGTTATAATTTTCTCTTTTTGCTTTAAAAATTCAACAAATTGGTAGAAAATTCAAATTTTTTTTTAATTTATGCATTTTTGGAAACTTTGTATTGTTGGGTAGAAAATTAAACTATTTGGTTATAAATGTATGTATTTTGAGGAAAATTCGTCTTTTTCAGTATAAAATTAATCTTCTTGTTTGAAAATTCATCTTTTTCCATTTTTTGATGAAAAGTTAATTTTCTTAATTGAACATTTTAACTATTTGGTTGAAAATTTATGTAACTTGTTGGAAATTCGGCTTTTTGTTAGAAAATTAATCTTTTAGGTTGGAAATTAAACTTTTTTTTTAAATTGATGTATTTTCTTGAAAATTTGTATTTTTGGATGTAAAATTAGTCTTTGTTGAAAATTCAACTGTTTGGTGGAAAATTAACCTTTTTTGATGAGAATTCATATTTTCCGGTTATAAATTTTTCTTTTTGCTTTAAAAATTCAACAAATTGGTAGAAAATTCAACTTTTTTTTTTAATTTATGCATTTTTGGAAACATTGTATTGTTGGGTAGAAAATTAAACTATTTGGTTATAAATGTATGTATTTTGTGGAGGATTCGTCTTTTTCAGTAGAAAATTAATCTTCTTGGTTGAAAATTCATTTTTTTCCATTTTTTGATGAAAATTGAATTTTTTAATTGAACATTTCATCTAGTTGGTTGAAAATTTATTTAAATTGTTGGAAATTCGTATTTTTTGTTAGAAAATTAATCTTTTTAGGTTAAAAATTCAACTATTTTTTTTAAATCAATGTATTTTTTGAAAATTTGTTTTGTTTTAGGTGTAAAATTAATCTTTGTTGAAAATTCAACTATTCGGTTCAAAGTTGACGTATTTTGTTGAGAATTTGTCTTTTTTGCTTGAAGATTCAACATTTTGGATGATTTTTTTTACATTATTGACTGAAAAATCTTTGTTTGTTAAAAATCCAACTCTTGTTGAAAGTCCGTCTTTTTTCATTTCAAAATTCGTTCTTTTGGGTAGAAATTTAATCTTTATGGTTAAAAATGCAACTGTTTGGTTGAAAATGAATCTGTACTATTATTAAAGAATTTTTTCATTTTTTCAGGCCCACGTGTGTGTCAGCAGCCAAACCAGGAAATCTCAGATCCTATTAATTAATTTCGTAAACAAAAGTACTGGTGCCGCGTTTTGAAATCGATAATCCGTTCAGTGCGCGATTAAAAAATATTTGAATCGTAAATTTGAAAATAGACTTAGAGGAAATTTCTAATTTTTTCAGGCCCGAGATTTAAAAAAATAAGTGGGTTGGCCCTGAGTTATCAATAATAATATGTAGTATTAAAAAAAAAACTTTAAAAATACATAAGTAACACTGAAACTGCAAACTGCCTTACGAAAAAATATTACAGGAAATTCATTATAGAAAATCATTATATAGAAAACGAAATTACGATAATCAGCATTGTAATGAATAATATAAAAATTTGGAAGGAATTAAGGTATAAAGTAAATAAACTACAAAAGAACGATTTTTTAGACCACTTATAATCTCATATGGAACTACACAAAAATAGCGATTATCCACAAATAAACTTTACACAGCAAACATCTGTGAATTTCCTTAATAACTTCAAAATCGCTTAAAATTTCATTAAAATGCCTTGATACCTTTGGAAATACTGTTAAAACCATTAAAATCTTTGAATTTTTTTCAAATCCGTAGAAATTCATTCAAATATTTTAACCCCGTTTGAATTCCTTCTGAAATTTTTGAAATCCTTGTAATAGTTAGAAATAATTTACAATACCTTAAAAATAACATACATTTTTATTTTCTAAAGTTCTCCAGAAATCCCTTGAAATTGGTGAAATTCCCTGAAATCTTTTTAATACTTTTTAATAATCTTCTTCATATCCCTTGAAAATGTTGAAATACGTAGAAATCCCTTGAAGTAGAATATATTTTATTCCCTAAAGTTTTCTAGAGATTTGCTGAAATCCATTAAAATCCATTGAAATCTTTGGAAATCGTAAAATCTTAAAATCTTTGGAAACGTTACAATATTTTTTGACATCCCTTGCAATAAATTCTATGAATCTCTTGAAATTCTTTGGAATCTTGTAAAATAACTTGAAATTTTTAAAATTCTTGGAAAGTTGTGAAGAAAACTCCTTTATATCCCTTGAAATAATATTGATTTTATTCCCTAAAGTTTTCTAGAAATGTGGCTGAAATCCATTAAAACACATTGACATCTTTTTAAATCGTAAAATTCATTGAAATAAATAGAAATGATTTGAAATACCTTCAGTATAAATTAAATTAAACCCTTGAATTGTTTGGAATCTCTAGGAATTCCTTGAAATTTAATTTAATTCAATTTATTTTTCAAAATTCTTTAAAAATACCTTAAAATCGAGCTTAAAACCTTGGGAAATCCTAGAAATTCATTTTAAATTCCTTCAATATAAATTTAACTAGACCTATTCATTAAAGTTATCTAAAGAAACTGTTCAAATCCCTACAAGTCTTTGAAATCTTTTACAATCTTTGGAGATTAAAAAAAAATGTTTTAAATTTCAGTTATTTTCCAAAGTTTCCTAGAAAAACCTTAAAATCGAGCTTAAAATCTTTGGAAATCCTAAACAAATTTTTGTCTTTCCTCAACGTTTTTGTAATATCTGGAAATTCTTTGGTATCTTTCAAAATAACTTAAAATCTTTCAATTTTTGAAATATATTGAAATCTTTGAAATCCTTGGAGATTTAATGAAATCCTTTCATTCTTGTGGAAATGCTTGGAATACCTTAAATTCCTTGAAATCTTTGGAATCGCTAGGAATCCCTTGCATTTCATTTATTTTCCGAAGATCTCTAGAAATCCTTTAAAATCGAGCTTAAGATATTTCCAAATTCTACAAATTTCTTTGAAATCCCTTGAAGTTTTCGAAATATGTGAACAATTTTTGGAATATGGTATAACAGCTTAAAATCTTTTAAATTCCTGTGAATCCTTTCAAATAATTGGAGGTCCTATAAAATCCATTAAATATTGAGAAATTCTTTGAAATCGCTTGAAATTCTTTGGAATCTTTTAAAATAATATTTCAAAGATTTCTAGGAATTTGAACTTTGAAAAAAATAATGTCTACTTATTTTAATGGATATTTAGGAATATGCATTTATATAATATATGTATAAATATATAATCGTATATCATTTGAAATCAATTAATTATTAATTAAAGTTCTCTTAAGCAAAAAGTTCAAATCCCTAGAAATCTTTTAAATCCTTGGAGATTCTATAAAATCCTTTAAATCTGGTTAAATTCTTTGAAATACCTGAAAAGATTTTAAAATTTTATCTATTTTCTAAACTTAAAAATCGAAATCTGTTGAAATTCTTTGGCATCTTTTAAAATAACGGGAAATCTTTGTGAAATTCATTGTGGGGAAATCCTTATGGGCCTATACTGAATTTTCTATAATATCTTTTGTAAGATTGTAACGACTATGGCAGTGAGTTACGAACTCCTTGAACAGTTTTCTAATTCTGGAAAAACTGCTGAAATCAAAAAATTTAATGCGTTATTTTGAAAAATAAGTGGAGAGACCTGACCTCCATGGCCTCCATGAAATCTCAGGCTTGATTCTCTCTAATTATTTAATTTAATTTTGAAAAATGCAATGCAATTGTTAATTTTTAAAACTAATTTATTCCGATATATTATAAAATTATTTTAATGCAATTTGAGAACATCATTTATTAGCCTTACATAAGATGTATTCAATTTATTTTATACATTGTTGATTTTGTTTTGAAAAACAAATATTATCATTGATTCAAATATTTTTTTCGGCTAGTTTATTTGTGCAGTGCTAGAATTTTTCGGACTTGGGACTACCTTCTCCAGACACATTCTCACATGTGGTTGAAGGTAAAACAGAGATTTGTTTTATTTTTAGTAATAATATTTTTCTTAGCATTAAACTTAAATTATTTTGATGAAAAAAAATGTTTCATTTATTTAGGAACTGGGAAAGCTGCCACGTCTACAACCAGCTGCACCGAGTAAGTCAATCATTTTTGAGTTTCTCGACCTGTCTTCAATCATGATAAAGGATGAATTTTCCGAATTGGAATGGAGCCAGGATGTAATTTAATTTATAAATTCGCATAGTGACAGTCAAGTTTTAATTAGCGAGTTGTTTTTCGCTATTTATAAATATTATAAGTCTCAGATTTGAAATCTTTTTGGTATGGGAAATATCGATTAAAAGTATTAAAAGATTTATAATTATGATGCTTGAATAATTAAATAAAAAACTGTTTTCATGATAATAAATTAGTTTAATTAATAATAAATGCACTAAGACCGTGAGATACAATATAATTAAAAAATAGTCAAGAAAGAGTATTAATCAGGGTTGCTCCAGGTCAGGGAGCAATGATTGCGAGTTTTTCGAGGGAAAACCTAACAGAGTCAAGGAATTTTCGATAAACTAAAGTTCAAGTTAAATTTATTATTTGGTTGAAAATTCAAAAATGTTGTTAAAAAGTCATTCTTTTATGTTCAAAATTCGTATGTTTTGTTTGAATTCAACTATTTTTGGCTTAAAATAAAAATGTTCTTTGGTTGAAATTTCAACACTTACTTAAAAGTGGCACTATACTTTGTTAAAAATTCATTTTTTTGGTTGATGATTCATCATTTTAGTTATAAAAAACTTTTTTTATGTTTAAAGTCTAACTATTTCGTTGAAAATGATTATTTTTTTGTTTGAAAATTTATTTGTTTTTGGTTGAAATTTTTTTTTCACTTAAAATTTAACTATTTCATGTCTGGTTCATGTTGAAAATTCGTCTATTTTCTTGAAAATTCGTCTTCTGTGGTAGAATATTAACTGAGAGAAAGTATCAATCTTCCTGGTTTAAAAGTGATCTTTTTTATTGAAAATTAATTTCTTTGGTTGCAAATTAGCTTTTTTCTTAATAGAAAATTATTATTTTTCAACTGCAAATTTAACTATTCCATTTTTCTCGAAAGTTGATCGTTTCTTATAGAAATTTAATCTTCTTGATTGAACGTTGATCTATTTACTTAAAAGTGTTTCTTTTACGAAAAATTTCACTATTCTAAGTTAAAAATTAATATTGTATAGGTACAAATTCAACTATTTCTTTGAAAATGAATCTTCTTTGGTTAAGGATTAAACTTTTTTGTTGAAAATTCGTCTTGTTCGTTTGAATTCAATTGTTTTTTTGGTTTAAAATGAAAATATTTTTTTATTTGAAATATCAACTATTACATTTCTCGTACAGAATTCATCTCTTTTGTTTGAACATTCAACTAATTAGTTAAAAGTTGAACTACTTTCTGAAAATTCATTTGCTTAGTTTATGATTCACCATTTTAGTTAAAAACCCGTTTTCGTTTAAAATTGAACTATTTTTCAAAAATTAATTTTTTAACTGAAAATTTAACTATTTCATGTTTGGATATAAATTTATCTTCTTCAGTTAAAAATTCAAACATTTGGTTGAAATTTATCTTTTTGAAAATGTGCTAAAAAGGATAGATGCTAAAGTCGAGATAGAGGAAATGCGAAGTGTGGGAAAGGAATCGCGTAGAGGTGAAAAAATGGTAGTAGTGAAACTGAAGAAATTGGAACATAAGAGGGAAGTGATGACAAAGAAGAGATTGTTATGTGGAAGCTCGGAAATAATAGATGATGATTTGACATGGGTAGAAAGGAATATGAGTTAAGGCGAGTAGCGGAAGAGGAAAGAAGTAAGGGAAAAAGAACGTGCGTTAAGTATGACAGAATACAGCTAGAAGGAGTGTGGTGGGATTGGGATGAAGAAAGGTAAGGGATAGTAAGAAATAAGGTGCCGGGAAACTAGGAGAGAAATGAACGAGAGTTAAGAAAATAAGAAAGAGTAAGAAGCAAAAAGGGATGAGAAGCGAAAAGAGGGAAGAATGGAGGATATGTTACTGGAATATAGCAGGATTGGAGAGAAAGGATAGGGAGTTTATGAGAAATTTGGCACAATGGGATGCAGTGGTAATGATGGAGACGTGTCTAGATGAAAAGGGATGGGAAAGAGTAAGGGGAAGGTTGCCGAGAAGTTACAAATAGCAAGTTCAAAATGCAAGGAGGAAAAATTAAAAAGACAGAGCAATGGGAGGAATGGTGATGGGTATAAGGAACGAATGTATAACAGGAAAGGATAAGAAAGGAAGGAAAGAGCGAAAAGAAGGAATGATAGTAGAAGAGATAAATATGAGAGGAGAGAAGTGAAAGATAGTAAGGGGTTATGTGAACGGGGATATGCAGGAGAAATCAGAGGAGATAAAAGAAATGATGAAAGAAAATAAAGAGGAGATAAGGCCTATATTAGGGGGAGATTTCAATGCGAGAACAGGAGATAGAGGAGGAAGGGAATAGGGGGGGGGCGAGGAAGAACATCTGAAGACAAGATATTGAATGGAGAGGAAAAGAAATGGTTAAAGAGCTTGGAGGAGTTGGGATGGTTTGTCTTGAATGGAAATATAGAGGGAGATGGTGAAGGGGAATATACACGCTCAGGAGGAGATAGGGGAACGGTAATTAAATATGTAATAGTGGACGATGAGGTAAGAGAGAAGGTCAAGAAACTAGAGGTAGGGGTTTATATAGATTCGGATCACTTTTCCGTAATAGTGACATTAGAGGGAGAAAAAAGTAATAACAAACGGATAAAAAGGAAGCAAAGGCAAAAAGAGCAGAAAAAGGGGATTCGTCGATGGAAGGACAAGAACAGTTCAAAGAAAAGGTTAGAAATATCAAAATGGGAGAGGGAAAAGTGGACGAGGAGGTGGAAATAGTGATAGGAGAAATAAAAAGATGATTAGGAAGCACAAGCAAAAAAGAAGTTAGTGAAGGAGGGGGCTGAAATGGATGGAATGAGGAATGTAAAAAGAGAAAGGAGGAGGTCAAAAAGGAATTAAGAAAATGGAGAAAAGAAAAAAGTAGTGGAGAAGAATATAGGAGAAAAAAGAGTGCACTGAGTTGTGTGATCTAAAGAAAGAGAAGGAGAATAAAAGGTTTGAGGAAGAGGCGGAGAAGGCTAGGACGGAAGAAGAGGTTTGCATGGTAGTAAATAGAGAGAAAAAAAGAAGACAAAGAGTAAACCAGGATGTTGAAATGGTAGAATCGAACAAATATTTTATGGATTTGCTAGGAGGGGTAGAGAGAAAAGTTAGCAAAGGAGGAAAATATGGTAGAGAAAGAGATAAGGACATAACAAGGGAAGAAATAGTCAGGGTGTTAGAAATAATGAAAGATGAAAAGGCACCTGGTATAGATGAGATTCCAAATGAAGTCTGGAAAATGGGGAGACAGAACTAAAGGAATGGGCATGGATAATGTGTAATCAAGTATGAGGAGGAGAGGGGTGGCCAGAGTTATGGAAAGAAGGAGTAGTGGTACCGATAGTGCAGAAAGGTAAAGGGGAGTAGGTTAAAGATTATAGTAGTGTGAGGCTGATGCCAACCTTGTATAATGTATATGTAGTGGTTTTGTCGGTGAGATTGAAGAAAGAAGTCGAGGAAAAAAAGATAGAACCACAGAATCAGACAGGGTTTAGAAAAGGGATGAGGGTTGTTGACAATATATATGTTCTGAATTATCTAATAAATAAAAGGATTAAAAGGGGGGAAAAGGCAATAGTTGCAATATTCGTAGACTTAAAAGCCGCGTTTGACTCATTGAACCGAGTCGACATAGTAAAAGTTATGGTGAGAAAGGGTATACGAGAGGGCTTAATAAAAGTGTCGAAAATTTTCAGAGAGACAAAAAGCAGGGTAAAGGTAGGAGAACAAGTAGGAGATAGTTTTTAGTAGTGAGAGGAGTAAGACAAGGATGTCCTCTGAGCCCACTTTTATTTAATATATTAATCTCAGATTTAGAAGAAGAAATGAAGAGAAAGGGTTAGGGATGAGTTATGATGGGAGAGGAAAATATATATACACTGGCATACGCGGATGATATAGTGCTAATGGCAGAGGATGAAGAAGGGATGATGGGCCTAATTACAGAATTAGAGAAATACTTAGATGGGAAAAAATTGAATTTAAATGTAGAAAAGACAAAGATAATGCGGTTTAGAAAAGGAGGGGAAAGAAAGAAAGAATGGACTGGGAGATGGAAGGGAGTAAATGAAACAAATATGGGAAATAGGAAAAAGAAGGTTTAAGAAAGATTGGGAAAGGAGAATGTGGTTATTTGATACGTTGGTATGGCCGGTATGGTCATGTAAACCCTCAGAGAACACATTATGAATGAAGAAGAAGGAAGGCATCAATGAACGCGAGTGTATGAAGACGTCATGCTTCGCGTTTATTTCTGAATTTTATAGTTCATTATTATTGCTCACTGAGCTCACTTCACTTGGACCAATTCCAAAAGTTCGCGGGCAATCTACACTTTTCCCCTTAGATATTACCGACTGAACTGACATAATAATATACCCGCCGAGTTCGCGCTATAGGCTTGTGTATACTCTGTTCCCGCAACTACACTCCAAAATGAATTCGTCGATAATCAATTGATGCGTTGGAGACGGAGTCGTTATTAGGTATGTATATCTAAATTTTCCAACCTTTTTAAACCGGTTTTCACTTAGAAAAAGTAATCCAATGGCTTCAATGGATGAATATAACCTGAAACGTCTTACTTAATCTTAATTCCTCTTTCTGATTTTTCTTTCAAACTGAGTAGCACATTTTCGAAGTTTTTTCACTGTTGCAACAAATTTCTTGACAAATACAGGTTTCTCAAATATTTTAAGGGTATTATGAACATTTTGGAAGCTGAAAATTTTTAATCAAAGTAAGCCACTTTTTTAGTGAATTACATGCGACTCTTCTTCAACGCGTTGGCTGATTTGAAATAAATATGAACATTTGTCGAATGAAAAAAGCTTTCGTTTTCTCTTCAAATTTTTCCTGCCTTTTTATTACTTTTCCTCCTGTTTTTTTCAGATTTTCTTTGACTTTCCGTGACCGATTTCAAATTTTCTGAATTTGCATGGCTTTATGTATATATATCTATATATATAACACTGAAATTCTGTATGCATGTTTGTATGTTCCGGGTAGGCTCCTACACCTTTCAACCTATCGACGCCAAACTTTGCACAGTGTTTTATATTCGTTCTGAGGAGGTCTTAGTGATATTTTGAATGTGCTTGCGAGATTATTAAATATGTCAGCAGCCTTGTAGCTCTTGAAGTTCCTTGAATTCCATTGAAGTATTTGAAGTCCCTTGAAGTCCCCTGACGACGTTGAAGTCTTCTATGTCCATTGAAGTCCCATTGAATCTCTTGAAGTGTTTGAAGTCCCATGAAGTGTCTTGAAGTCCTTGAAGAAAATTGGTCTCCATTGAAGTCTTTGAAGTCCCACTGAAGTCCGTTGAAGTCCCTTCACGACGTTGAAGTCTTTAAAGTTCATTGAAGTCCCTTGGAGTCCCATTGAATCTCTTGAATTTTTCGAAGTCCATTGAAATCCCATTGAATCTTTTGAAGTGTTTGAAGTTCCGTGAAGTCCCTTAGAATTCTTAAAGTCCCTTGAAGTCCTTGAAGTCCTTGATATCCCTCGGTGTCTTTGAAGTTCCGTGAAGTCCTTAAAGTACCTTGAATTCCATTGAAGTCTTTGTAGTCCCATTGAAGTCCCTTGAAGTCCCATGACGTCTTTGAAGTTTTCAAAGTACATTGGAGTCCTACGAAGTCCTTCAAGTATTTGAAGTTCCTTAAAGTCCCATTGAATCTCTTGAAGTTTTTGAAATCCCATAAAGTCTCATGAGGTGTTAGAAGTCCCTTGAAGTCATTGAAGTCCCTTGAAGACCTTAAAGTACCTTGAATTCCATTGAAGTCTTTGTGGTCCCATTGAAGTCCCTTGAAGTCCCATGACGACTTTGAAGTTTTCAAAGTCCATTGGACTCCTTCGAAGTCCTTCAAGTCTTTGAAGTTACTTGAAGTCCCATTGAAGTTCCTTGGAGTCCGGTTTTCACCCAAAACGACTAGTGGTTAAACCGTCGAAACTGATGTACGATCAACAGTGTAGTTTATTTCAAAATTTTGATAAGTCGCACATTTTTCATTAAGAACGTGTTCGAGTGTAGCAAGATGGGAACGGATTAGTTGTATTTTCTCAGTAATAAAGAAAATTATATATTCACCAAAGATTACTTTATTCCTGCCTTCACCTTATCTAATTCACGCGCTAGGCTACCGGCGAGTCTTGCGTGAGGTTTGCAGTGGGCAAGACCGTCTAGCCCAAGTCTTGACAAGAGTGTTACCCTTCTGGCCTGCACCAAGCCAGACCGACTGGCCCGGGAAAAGCTTACAACGAGCCTCGGGCCAAGCTCGCCGCGAGTCGCGCGGCTGGCCCGCCGCGAGACTACCGTCATGCTCAAGTCTTGACAATAGCATTTAACTTCTGGGCCGCGCCAGGCTTGACCGTCTGGCCCGCGCCAGGGTTCAAGCCATCACGGGCAAGCCTGGCGCGGGCCCTCGTCATACTTTTTTTACACCTGCATCTTCTTTTATATAAAAACCGCTATACAACGCACAGTTTTCGATTGATCTAATTTTTTTATGATACTTTTTAACTCGGTTTTTAATTTGAAATAACAATTTCTGAATAATAGTTTGAAACATGTGTAAAACAATTGATCCTTAGTTTGAATATCAACTATTTAAAAAAATTCTCGATACTTTATTTTTATTTTGCATATAAAATACTTCGGAGTCAGAAAAAAAATTCCCGAATCAAAATTTTAGTCCTCATTAGGACCTCTTAATTTTAGGACCTAATAGGACTTAGTATGGCTGGTAGAGTTCCTAATTTGTATTAGACTAAGCCCTCTTTTAGTCCTCCAAAATGGCACAAAAGTCCATTTTTCTCACTTTCAGGGCTAAGAGAGGGCCTAATTTAATCAAAATTCAACCCTCTATAGTTCCTCCTAAATCCTCTGTTAAGGCCCTGCTGTAGCCATTGAAATCCTCTACACGAAAAGTGACATCACATGACCATTTAGCCCAGGCCAAACACATGGACACCAAAAGTATAGGGATACATTTTATAATCTGATTATATTTCACTAAAAACAATATTGTTTCTTTACGAAAATTTTGAGAATAAACTTTATTACTCAGATATTAGATTGATCACTTTCGAAATCCTTTTTATCAGTTCATGGAAATATAATCAGACTAGGAAATTAGTCCTATTACTTTTGGTGAGCGCCTGTTTGTCCAGAAGTAAACGTTCATCTTCTCGTGTGACGTTACTTCTCACCTTAAAAGATCGAGCCTGATGATACACAATAACTGTTTTTATTATTCATATTAACAAATTAAGTAAATATACTTATTATAATGAATATGTCATCAAATAAAATAATTAAATTATATAAAGACGAGAAAAGAACATAGGTCGTCAGGAAGTAAGCGAATCAAAGAGGGCCTTGAGGTCCAATGGGATTCAAAAGAGGACGTGAAGGGCTAAGCAGGACTAATTAAAGGAGGCCTCAAATGGAATCATGCAGGGCTAAAGTAAGGTCAAAATTTCGCCTCGAGTTATGTAAAGATGAGTGGAGTTTGAAAGTGATTGAGTCTCACGGTGGTTGGATGAAAAATATTTGTTTGCTTCATCCATGCATTCTCAATTATTTTATTTTAAACATGTGTATTTGTCCATTTTTTATTCATTTTTTTATAACATGAAATATATTCTTAATAAAATGTTTGAAAATATTTTTCTTGAATTCCTTTTCCAACATTTTTTGAGCCTTATCATCGTGTTTTATGCTGCCATATATTTATTTTTTGTTATTCACATAATTAAAAATCTGCCCGCCGCGCGGTCACATTCTCATCGCGCGCTTCGCTCGGAAGTTTGAGCGCGACTAAGGCCTTTGGCTTTAACGAACAGATTCTCATCACGCATCTCGTGCTTCGCACTGGATTTTATCTAAAATCTGAACTTTTCTACATTATGCTCAACACTATTATATCAAATGTATATCATATTTATTTCTGTATCTCAAGCTTTCATTTTTCCTAAGTCTAAGTGCTCTTTTTGTCAGTCCTACATAAACTGCATTGAAATCTTTACAGTTAATTTACCACAATTTCTGTCTATTTCGACAAAGTCCATTTTCTTTACAAAAAACAATCAATTTAACAATTTAAAGATATATAATCCTTTTATATTCTTTAAAATATTTTTTGAACTCCCTGTATTTGTCTTCTTTTGAAAAGTCGAAACTCTCGAATTTTATTAGACAGGACATAAATAAACTTCGGAGTTTTCCTACATTATCGATCAAATTAGCGACCTGTTATCAAGCCCTGGTACCATATCTCTACGAAAGTTTCCAGACAGCATGCCCCGCATGTCATGTTTAAAGATTTTATTAATATTAATACACTGAGAACTTTCATAAAAACAATTTATGATACCAGAAGTTTGAAGAAATACTTCACGTATTAGAATCTAATATCTAGTATTTTGAAACAAAAGTTTTATCACATTACTATGTTTCTAAGCACAGAAAGTCATTTTATGCAAAAAACTAATATGGAAATCCACACACGTAGGCGTTTTTTGCAATTTACATCATGCCCCACACGGACACCATACCCCACTCTCCCCTATATTGCAGATGGCTTGCCGTGGAATTGTCTCGTCTTGTGATATCGTAATTAAATAAACTACTAAATAATTCACACAAGATGACACAATTCCGCGATAAGCCATTTACAATATAAATTGTGATGGCTCCTTTAGTTAGATGAACTACAAGTTTTGGTTGAATCACCCAAAATATTTTCTTAGACCAGCAAAAACACTTATTTGAAATAACTAAAATGAAGGCCGTAGCCAGAAAAATGGTGGGGGGGGGGATATACAGCAGGAAAAAATTTCGGGGGGGATATGCAGCGGCACACAGGAGAATATATGTATATTATGTACATGTTTCAAGAATTTGGGGTGGGGGGAGGGGTCAAACCCGCCTCATCCCCCCGTGGCTACGGCCTTGCTTGGATTCAGCAAAATATTTGCTTGGATTACCCAAAGTTTTTCTTGAATCAACCAAAATATTTGCGTGGATCAACCAAAATATATGATATAATCAATCAAATTTTAATAACCAAAAAATCGTCTCAGGTCAACCATATATTTTGTTGTCCATATAACAACCATATTCTAGGGTTGGTTCAACCAAAATTTTGTTCTTTCAACCAAATCTTTTTCTGAGTCTGCTCTTCCTCTTACTTTCGGAGCGTGCGTAAAGCGCCGATAGATTAAGAAATAAATAAGCTGTAAGCATATTAGGTCAAAGTATCAACAAACTTGAAAGAAAATTTCGGATATCCTCTTAGTGAACACGATTTCTTATTGAATCATTTTTAAGTGATAGTTTGAACTCATCTAGATTTTGTATCCGATTCAAAATGCTTTACTCCAATTCATGATCATCATCATCCGCATTTTTAAAGAAACCAATTGACGACGGAACTCATTCAATGCATTCTTTTTGCCCAGTGGTTGACATTTACTAACAATAAATGCCTATAACTCGTAAACGCGATCGACAAAGCAGGCCCTTTTCAAATGGATGTGCATATTTATTTACATAACCATCTGAGAAATATTTCCTGAATTGCGTAAATAAAATACTTAGTATTATATACTTTCAATTTAACAGATACATATTTTTAGCTGTAAGTCCTTTGTTTAAAATTAATTTAAAGAAAAATACGAAGAAATAAGAATCCCAAGTTTTAGAAAATTATGGAAACGCTATGAAAAAGTCTCCCTCTTTGTTTAAAAAAGTTATGAAAAAAATAGCGATTTCTCGCTGCTCATGCCAAATACCACGCAACTCCGGAAAAGTGAAGCGAAAATTACCAGGATTTCGTAGAATGAACACGCTAATTAGGCAATTATAGTGATTAGGAAAAAATTATAAATCGTGCGTGAGTGAGTGGATGTTTTATGAAGATTATGGACTCTGTATTTATAAAGAGAATAGAATTCCCGCCTACTGAAACTTGTCGATTTTCTCATAACGAAGACATTTTACACTGTGAAGAAAGAAAGTAATTTTTTTTCACTGCAATCTTCAACATGAACGTTATATAACTAAAATAATACACGACAAAACTCTATTTCTAAAACTCAATTCCTAACGATATAATTAATAACATATGGATTATTTTATATGTTACACTCAAAAAAATGTTTTATTTATCAGCAAAATATATCCTTTCACCAAAAAATGAGATTTTCTCGAGTACGAAAAATATAGAAATGCAAAATTTGAACATTAGATTAGTGCATATAAAGAAACTGAATGAAAGGAATGCGGAAAGGTGTGAACATGCGAGAAACATTGATACAGATGTAATCGTTTATAAGAGCGTTATTTAAGCTTCACGTTGAAAAACATTGCTGAAGTGATTCCATCGCAAGTCTCGAGACAGAAATTTTCTAACAAAATTCTGATTCAAGTAAAAATGATTGGATTCTAAGAAAAGACTTCAACTTGTATTTCCAGAAGGTTTTTGCGCACTTGAATTATGATCTAAATCAATTAAAAAAAATGGTTATTTTGTAATTCAATTTCAAAACCGATTTAATAAAATCAGCATGTAGAGTAGGCATGAATAATTTTCATTTGATATCGTTGTTAATAAAGTTGCCAAAATTGTATTTTATTCATCTTTTAAAAATCGAAATTTCCACTCCGACCTTGCATTTTCTGCGTTTAGTACACATTCGCGAGACGCTATAATTATACTCATCCGCTTTTTATGCGTTAATAGCAATCAGATAAATAATTGCAGTACAACGCAAGTACTTTGCAATTATATGCCAGTGGGTACAGTATAAATATCTAGAAAAGTAAGCCACGCTTGTAATAAATTAAACTTGGTATTTCTAAGTTGTACTACTGCAACTGCAACACTAAAGAGAAAGTCACATTGATTTTGGCAAGAAATTTTATAGAACGCATTAAATTCTAGTCGGAACTTTCATGTTATAGTCTTTTATGGAAGTAAACTTTAAAAGAAAAATTAGATACTTATTGTTTCTAAAAAGTATGCGTTTTCAAGGTTATTTTAAGATTTAAATAAAAAAGCATTAACTAAATAACTATTAATTCAGTTTTTCAAAGCTTAGAAATACCTTCAAATATCTTCAAACATTTCGTTTATGCACTCTCTGCAACTGACATAGACATTTTCGAGATCTTCTAATTTGAATTTTTAAACTATGGACGTTTAAATTTTAAAATATTAATTTTTTCGTAATTTTGAGTATTTTTGAATTATTGTTAAAGATTCCAAATTAAAAATTATATAATTTCAAATAATGTAAATTCACTTTTAAATTTTAAATATTTTAAACATCAAAAATTGCGAGGATTTAATATTTTTAATATTTTTAGCACTTTTAATGTTTAATTATTCATTATTGAACACTTCTAATGTGTAATTGGTTTTATATTGTGTATTTTTTTTCACAATTGTTTAATTTACAAGACTTTTAATTTGAAGCCATTTTATTAAAAATTCATCAAATTTGGAATTCTTTATTTCTTTGGAACTTTCAAATAAACATTGCTCATTTTAATTTCATCTGCTTCAAAAATATTTACATAATTTAAAGATTCTATTTTACATTTAGTTTTAACGTTTGGAGTTTACAATTATTTGAAACACATGAATTCGGTCAGTCCTAATTTATGATTTAAAATCATTTAGCCTGGCGGAATTTTTAGGAAACTGATAGTTGAAAAATGGTTTAATTTATTTCACTATTTCGTCACTATAGTATCTTGCATGGACCTAAGGATTTCGTTTCGCGTGAAGAAATAGGATAGTGAAACCCGTGAAAAGCGCAATTTCCAATAACTCGCTGTATGGGAAAAGTTTTTTTGAGAAATTTTGTGGCCGAACTGGCCCGAACTGGTATAGCTGATTGCCTTTCTATACTAAAATCTGACGATATCACTACCAAATCTAATTATTAGTTACGGCCTGTCCTTCCAGGATATCTTTTTTACTTGAAATTGCAAGGGTTATTCGAACCTATATCTCAAATAAGTATAATTACACAAAAGTTTTATAATGACTAGTTAGGGGTGTGAAAAATTGGTGCGAATCGGGTCGAGTTCGCAGGTTATCGGGTTTGCTGGTTTTGACCCGAAGACCCATAATTGATCCGACATCAGGCATTCAGTCCGCAGAATCCGCAGTGAAATTTTGCTTCGCTTTCAATAAAAGATATTCTAGTAGATCAAAGCAAAGTACATGTAAAAAAATTGCTTATCTTTCTATTCCATCTGTTATATTTAGTGTATGAGTTCAGAAGAACATTTTTTTACAATACAATAAATACAAAAATACAACAAAGCGGGTTGCCTGACATTACCATACCAAATACTTAGTAATTACATTTTCTAAGCTCAAAAGAAAATTTGACAAAAAATAATATATTTTATAGACTGTATTTAAAAATGTTATTCAAATGCAAGTTTTTTCTCTTTTTCTGTATAAAAAACATAAATTAAAAACTTGACGAAAAAATATAATTATTTTCTGACAACAAAGTATGATTTCAAGCATCATAAAATTTATAATGTGCGATTTATTAATGCATAAAACATTTGTACAAATATATTTGCAATTTACTCACTCATACTCCATGTATGAATCTGAAGGATTAGGTAATTTATAAATTTTCTACACATTTTTGCACAAATTACGTCGTTTACGAACATAGCAAAAAGTAAAACGTTCGTCAATCGTGTTAATAAAACACCTTTCTCTACCTTTTTACAAGTCAATCGAATGTGAATTACGCGTGGTTCACACCAACTGGTTGAGCAGGGAAAGTGAATTCTACGTAAAAGTATAATAAGTACCAAGAAAGGCTCGAGATTAAACGACATAGGTGCGAATGTACCACTGATCAAGATTAAATCAGGCGAAACGATCTACAAAGTCAATCTGTGAGTGCATGTAGTAGTGTTTTACTTTCTGAGAAAACTAATGAGACAAGAAAATGCCGGCTACGAATTTTGTCCAAAAAACCCAAAAATATAAGTCCCTAAAATACGATGACGAGTGGACTGTCCGTGATTTGAAACCCTGCAATCAGAACAATCTTAAGGATGTTCTAGGTGTACCGTCAAGTTCAAAATTACTTATTCTTTAATTTTTGTATGAAATTAACAAAAAAAGGCCCATTGATTATAGCAACAAATTTCAGAAGAGAAGTCTGATCATTAATATTTTCAAAAAGAAGTTTAAACCATAATTGTTGACTTAAATTTAGTTATTTGCATATTTGTATTTTTTTTTTTTCGTTTTACGCAAAACTCGTAATTTTCATTCAATTTTAATTTACAAAATCTCATTCTATTCCATGAAAGGTTTTTTATCATTCAATTTGTTACGCTTTTATTAAATATTGTGTAGCAAGTTGTTTGATTTAAAAAAGACTAACTAAAAATAATTATACTTATTACTCTAAAATAAAATAATTTCCACAAAAATGTGACTGTAATGTGATTGTAAGAAACCTTTTAAGAAATAGAATGAGCTTTTGTAAATTAAAATTGAATGAAAATTACGAATTTTTCCTGAAGCGAAAAAAAAACACAAATATGTAAATAACTACATTTAAATAAAGAATTATGACCTCGACTATATTTTTATTACTTATGTTTGGGTTTATTTTCAAAACTTTTTGCAATAATCAAGGGGCCTTTTTTTGTCAATTTTATCAATCAAGTTAAGGTTGTATATAAGTCCCAACCCCGTACAAATAGTAGAGTCCCGCGGAGCGCCGTCGAGCCATGCTATGCTGAAAAAATTTCACGGGCCCGCATGGTGAACATTTCAGTGCGATACTGGCTTAGAATTCGTAGCATTTGTGTATACGTACAGTCACCACTCCTATGCCAGCGGCAGACTACTAGATCGCGCAACGTCGCAATTTCACTTACGCTTCCAAGCTGGTTTTATGTGCGAGTGTGTGTGTCGAGAGCGTACAGCAGACAAGCTGGAGAAAGGGAATAGTGTTGCCGGATCGCGATACTGTTACGTTTATCCGTTTGAAAGTCACTAAAATTTCAATGTTTTTCATTAGATTATCCATGAAACTACACGGTGGAAAAATTGGATGTTTTTTCTGAAAATTTGTATTTTCAAGCAGCACAAATACCGATATTTTTCAAATTTCTGTACCAGAGCGTTTAATTACTGCAAATTAAATGTTGGAGAGTTCCTATACATTTCCCACGAATTACGTGTTAAAGTAGTCAACTTTGACATTAATTATCTCCGCATCGGTACGGTTAAAAAATTTGAAATTAATTCAGCATATAACTAATCATTCTATTTAAATATAGCTCCTTTTTAGAAAAATTCGACCAGAGATCGATTTTTTTACATACAACCTTAAAGATGAACTAATATTAAGTTTGACGGTACATCTATAGAACATCCTTAAGCTTGAGATAGAGACGGAGAGTACACACTCCGTCCTCTTCATACTTTAATTTTTAACTTAATAATAAGATGTTATTTTTCTTTTTCGGGCAGTTGATTCAATTTAAATAGGGGCCATCCATATACCACGTGGACAGTTTTTGGGAGACGGGTGTATGTCAAAAGTCCACGATTGTCCACGAGGGGGGCCGGGGGTCCGCCGAAATTCGCGTGGACGCGTGTTCTCCTGGATCTGCGGATTTCTTTCAAGAAAAAACATGAAAAGCTAGACAATTTTCCTCACTTTTTCTTGGGACTTACTACCTTGTATCATTAAGCTTATGTTTTCCAGAAAAACCGAATTTTCAACCAATTCACCGCTCTTTTTGTCTTCCTAGCTTCTGAAAACCAAGAATATCCATATTTTCTGAAAATATGGAATAAGTCCACTCCACGTGGATAGAGGAGTCTGGGTGTGGGTCCACAAAAGACTACGTTTGTGCACAATGGCTGACGGGGGGGGGGGGGGGGGGGGAAAAAAATTGGTAAAAAAATGTCCACGTGGAATATGGACGGCTCCATGTCAACAATGTATCATACAGGTCCATCTCTTTTTCCAAAAATAAGCACTCAAGACAATATTATGATCACTTTTTTATCTTTTCTTGTCCATATTCACCTATAATTGAGCCATCGGATAGTAACACCCCACATACATTTAATTTGGAGTTATACTATCCGGGAGGTTCAATTTGTTCCGAAGAAATATGAGAATTTTCTCACAATCTATTTGTTTTTTTTCTTAATTCTGCAAAATTTAACAGGTCATCTCATGAGAGAATCAGTCAGATTTCAAAACGTTATTGTATAATTCTAAATAAATAATAATCTGGAAGAAGTCGAAAAAATAACGTTTTTCCTTATAAATTCCAAAACAATCTTGTTCTTATATTTCTATTTGTCGGTTTCACAACTCTAATATATGATTCATTTTTAATCTTGATTAGAAAGTGCATAATAATATATGATATAGTTTTCAATTAATCAATACTGACAACACCAGCAAAAACCTGATTTCAAAATAAAGTAATCACATAGTACACCGCAACGAACCACAAGCCATTTACTATACTATAGTTTTGCCTACCCCAGGCGTGGATCTACAATGGTGACAAAACGCCGATCGCCTCCCCAGGATTTTCTGACCTACCTTCACTTTTTTCTTTTTCACTGAGAAACGAAGAAAAGCTATAAAAAGTGTGCCATTTCATAATGGCAAAAATAATTAAAAATTAATAATTAATATAATGGTATATGTAAAATGGTATATGTATACAGCATGTGTATACAATTTTCTGACGCCGACCACCCCCCCCCCCCTCTCTAAGGACACTTCTCTGGATTCGCGCCTGGCCTACCCGGGAAGTAAAAAGATCTTTTCTGCAAGGCATGCATTTATTAACTGTTCCATTGAGAATGAAAATATTTTATAATATTTCTTGCAAGTCTATCACTGCTACTCCTTTGTTTGTCGTTCTTCTGATGTTAACAAATTTAGAAACGTGACACATAATCAATACAAGAAAAATATTGTATTATATTTTCAGTAAGGCATATAATGAAAAATATAACGTAACAGCTTCTGACTTGAAGGTAATTATTTGAAACACTGGGTGTGAAATCTACAATACTTGCCTTGAATATTTTCGCAATTCTCACAGTATAGACATGAAATTCTGGTATTTTTGTTCCTGGCACTATTTTATATGGAAATGCTAGTGTCAAAAAACTTTCCAAACATTTGTTCGCTGTTTTAAATTATTAGTTTTGACAATAAAACAAAACTTTACGAAACACGCATCTACTAACCCAAAATTTTTAGTATTTATATTTTATTACTATTTTTGTTATATTATATTTATTATTGCGGATTTTTTATATGCTTTTTCGACATTTTTAAAGAACATAATATGTACATACAATTAAGAAAAGTACCTTCAGGATGACAGGCATTAATTATGCCCTGCATCAAATAATCTATTTTATCAGAGAAATGATGCTATAAACTAAAATCTTGAAAATTTACATTGCAAAAGAAAAAATGTGCAAAAAGCAGTTTTTAAAACTAAGGAGCGGAAGAATCACTGACAGAAAACTTTGGAAATTTATGGTATTTTATCGTTTTATGTCAGTCTACTTGCTACTCAATTAGTCTGTCAACGCGATCAGCTGATTATAACCGAGTTCTTGTCCTTTGACGTCACTTAGCTGATCGGAAAAGTCTTCGGATCGAAAAGCGCATGCACAACGGTGTGGAAAGTTACTTTTTCACCCTGCTCATAAATTGGCTACTTTTCACATGGTACACATGCATCTAGAATCAAATTTTTTTAACTTGTTGCACAACTTCGGCACAGAAAGACACTCAGTAAAAAAAATTTGAATAGATATAACGCGAAAACGAATTCAGTTCAGGTTTGGCGAAGTGGATTTGCTTCCATTGTCAAATTGGACCTTTAAATTCAATTCTGCAATGTATTAGCCTCTATTCGGCCCAGTTAATTTTATGAAATGAAGGGAAATTATAAGTTTTTCACGGTAGAAATGTGTATAATTATGAAAAATAACGTTGACCAAATACATTCGTGCGGTTTGGGCGAGCGATATTAATTATTTAACTGAACGGAGTGATATTAACCAAACTTTGAGTCCAATTCGGCAATACACATGATTTGACAGACTCAATTCTGCAATGTGCAGGGCGATGAACGCGTTGGGTTACCAATTGTAATGAAGGTAATAATTGTAATGAAGCAATGAAGGTACCAGTTACCCACCGCGTCCGTCGCCCTGCACCCAGTGCTTCCAACGCGGGCACCTTGGGCCACTGCACATGCGATGCATAAGGCGCTTCATTGGCTGCCGTTCGCGCGCTTATTTGAAATGTTAAAGAATACAACTTTTTTATTTATCATTAATAATTGAAAATAATTATATTTTAACATGTTAAAGTGATACGTGGATGATGTTTAATATATTCTGACCATTAGGTTAAAAAATAAAATGAGTATTCATTAAACAAAAAATATCATGTAATGTAATGTTATCTTTTATCATTTTTCAAATTATTTTTACTAATTTACGCTTTTGAAATTGTGCATATCGATTAAAATGGATTAGCAAATTTAAATCATAATTTTCTTCATGATAAATAGAAAAATTGTATTTTTCAATATTTCAAATAAACGTGCGAACGGTGGCCAATGAAAACCCTTAGGCATCGCATGCGCAGTAGCCCAAGGTGTCCGCATTGGGAGCACTGCCTGCACCTTGCAGAATTGAGTCTGTCAAATCATGTGTATTGCCGAACTGGACTCAAAGTTTTGTTAATATTACTCCATTCAGTTAAATGATAATTAATATCGCTCGCCTAAACAGCACGAATGTATTTGGGAAACTTCATTTTTAATAATTATACTCATTGCTACCCTGAAAAGCTTATAAATTCCCTTCATTTCATAAAATAAACTTGGCCGAATAAAGGTTAATGCATTGCAGAATTGAATTGAAAGGTCCAATTCGATAATGGCAGCAAATCGAATACACCAAAACTAACCGGAATTCGTTTTCGCGTTATATCTATTCAACTTTTTTTACTGGGCAACAATGCTTAATTGATAAATTTATATACAAGGATTGCGACCCCTCTCCGAATTTTTGGGGGTTGAATTTTCAATCGCAACCCCCGTACGGGTGTTTTCAAAGGTGAAGTCTACACTGCCGGCGCACAGTGGGCTATTTTACAAAATTTAGTTTCAATACCTAATATCTCTCGAACAAATTGACAAAAATGGATCTTTCTTAAACGAAGTAAAAGCTTATTAAATGGACAATAACAGAAAAATATAGAGAAAAGTTCTCCTGATTTGACCGGCCTAGAATATGCGGGAAAAGACCGTCATTTTTTTAGAAAATTAACACAATTGTACTAAAAGTAGAAAAAAAGGTTCTTTTAGTGCAAGCTACCATATTTTATAGATTTTTCGATGCTGAATTTGAATCTGCTAGGAAAAATTGCGTAGCGTATTTCCTTTTCGAGAAAAATCCGTTTAAATATAGAGAATCCAATATGGAGAGACACAAATCGGAATCATGATGGTAACTTGAAATTTTAGCCACTTTAGAAAATTGTCCATATTTACGTTTTCGAGGTAGCTGAATCCAAATCTGACGTCATAATTTGAATAAAAAAATGGTGAATCAAATATGGCGGTGAATCTTGTCTCGGTAAGTCTGAATGATAAGCTATTTACAGCGAGTATAGCACTCGGATGGGTGACCATCTGAAACGTGCGACCAGGTTGTGTATGCGTCCAGGCAAATGTGAGTACTTCTAATAAAGTCGGATGCAGCTGCGGTTTATCACTGGTTGAGACTAAATTCATACAGTGATGTGGAGTCGTCTTGCGGTATATGTTTTCATGCTAAAGGATTTAATGATACTTTAGCAGCGAGAGTGACCCGTGTGTAGACCTCTGTTCCACCCGTGTTACGGGACCTGAACGGACTAGCCTAACAAGACAATAATAGCGGCAAAAAATTGAAAATATTCTGTAAATTTTACGAAATTGCTAATAGTTACGTTTTTGAGGTGGCTGAATCTAAATGTAACCTCACACTTGAAAATAAGGGTTAATCCTATAAGATGATACACAAATGCACATACACTTTACATTAAATAGCGATATGTCGTGACATGATATGTGACGTCAGATTTAGATTCAGTGACCTCAAAAACGTAAATATTACCACTTTCATGAAGTTTGCAGAATTTTTTCAATTTTTGATTCGCGTAAATATGGACAATTTTGTAAAGTTTCCCACATATTTCGAATCTTTTTTCGAATCAATTGTGTTAATTTTGTCAAAAAATGATGGTATTTTCCCGCAAATTCCAGGTCGGAAAATTCAGGAAAACTTTTCTCTATAATTTTTCCTTACTGTGCATTTAATGAGCTTTTACTTTGTTCAAGGAAAGGTTTCAACGGCGCCAGCAAGGAAGCCGTTTGCCGGCTGTTTTTCACGAAAGGCGAAATACGAAATACGAAATAAAATCAAATTGCGTATATAGTCATACAAATACCTGAAAATATCATTTTCACGGTCAAAACTTATCGATTTTATTATTTGATTGAATAGATTTTGAAAAATAAAAAATATCAAGAAACGCTTATGTTAAGGAATCATTTCTTACGAAACTAGTTTGAAAAAAATAAGTTTCGTCCCACGTGCCTTCCGACACCGCCACGAGACCTTAAAAGGGATAGGGGTTAGTTCAACATTATTTCTGTGACCAGTGACAGGGATGGCTTCGCGCCCTCCGCCACCTCGTGGTATTGGAAAATGGAAGGGGTTTGACCAACATTATTTCTGTAACCAGTAACACTAATAATTATGATTTTTTTGCGGTTTGTTTAATGGGAATTGTTTCTAATACATAAAATATTACTTCATACTAAAAATGAGATATTTTCATGAATTGTTTAAACAATTTATTATTGTTTTTAGCATTTTTCTCATAGAATGGAGTTAGAAAGACGCGGTTTTTTAAAAAACTTTCCATTTGTTGTCCAATTTTTAATTAGATGGAAGTGACAGTTCACCAATGTTAATAATAGTGATTGTTTAAACAATGCATTATAATTAGTAATAATATTATATTTGAATAATGCTAGAAAGAATAGTTAAATTTCCAACTGAAAAGATGAATTGTTAACAAGGCAGTTGAATTACAGACAAAATTGTTAAATTTTCAACAAAATAATCAAATTTGTAACAAAAGAAGTGAATTTTCAACTAAAAAGATAAATTTTCAACAAAAGCGTTACATTTGAGACAAAATTGCGGAATTTGCAGCAAAATAATAAACTTTTTAACAAAAAAAGTGAATTTGCAACATAATAGTTGAATTTTCAACTAAAAAGATAAATTTTCAACAAAACAGTCACATCTTAGACAAAATTGTGGAATTTTCAACGGAATAATAAAATTTTTAACAAAAGAAGGGAATTTTCGACAAACTAGTTAAATTTACAACTAAAAAGATAACTCTTTTACAAAACAGTTAAATTTTGGACAAAATTGTGGAATTTTCAACAAAATAACAAAAAAATTTAACAGAAGAAGTAAATTTCCAACTAAAAAGATAAATTTGCAACAAAGCAGTCAAAAGCCAAAACTGTTGAATTTTCAAAAAAATAATCAAATTTTTAAGAAAAGAAGTGAATTTGCAACAAAATAGTAGCATTTTCAACTAGGAAAATAAAATTTCAACAAAACAGTTACATTTTAGACAAAATTGTGGAATTTTCAACGAAATAATAAAAATTTTTAAAAAAGAAATGAATTTTCAACTGAAAAGATAAATTAAATTAAATTAAATAAAAAGGTAGAAAAGGTAAATCAACAAAACACTTAAATTTTAGACGAAATTTTGGAACTTTCGAAAGAATAATTAAATTTTTAACGAAAGAATTGAATTGTCATAAAAATAGTTGAATTTTCAACTAAAAAGGTAAATTTTCAACAAAACAGTTACATTTTAGACAAAATTGTGAAATTTTCAATAAAAGAAATGAATTTTCAACAAAATAGTTGAATATCCAACCAAAAAAATAAATTTTCAACAAATCCTTTACGTTTCAGACAAAATGGCGGAATTTACAACAAAATAATAAACTTTTTTACAAAGTTCAACTATTTGGTTAAAAGTTAATTTTTTTTTGGAAAATAAACTACTTAGTTGAAAATTTATTAATTTTGTTGTTGAAAATTCGTAGTGTAGAATAGACAATTAATTCAACTGTTTTGTGGAAAATTTATCTATTTAAAAATTTTTTTTAAATTAATTTTTTAAACAAAAAATGTACCTATTCCTTTCCTGATGAAAACTAATCTTTCAGTTGAAAACTTGTCTTTCTTACTTGACAATTCAACTATTCTGGTAAAAAATTAAACTATTTGGTTGAAAATTGAGTCCTTCATTTGAAAAATTAACTAATTGGTAAAAAATTAATGTCTTTGTTGAAAATTCATAGTTTGGAATGGAAAATTTAACGGTTTTGTGAAAAATTCATGTTTTTTGTTGAAAATTCGTCTTTTTAAGTAAAAAATTAATATTCTGTTTTGAAAAATTATCATTTTGATTGATGATTTATATAATTTGTTTGATATTCGTGTTTTTCAGTTGAATTCAACGTTTGAAAATTCCTTGTTTTTGTTGAAAATTAATTTTTTTAACTGAAAATGTAACTATTACATTTTTGGTTGAAAACTTATATTTTTCGTTAAAAATTTGTCCTTTTAGAGGAAAACGCAAAAAAACGCAGAATAAACGTGAAATCCGTGTATAGCCAACAGCTTAGTTC
>JAABKJ010007545.1:282764499-283094279 GCA_011634705.1 Andricus grossulariae | reverse complement strand
TTGAATTTTCAACTTAAAAGATAAATTTTCAACAAAACAGTTAAAAGACAAAACTGTGGAATTTTCAAAAAAATAATAAAATTTATAACAAAAGAAGTGATTTAAAAAAAAAAAAAGTTGAATTTTCAACTGAAAAGATAAATTTTCAACAAAACCGTTACATTTAAGACAAATTTGCGAAATTTTTAAAGAAAGAATAAAATTTTCAACAAAATAAATGAATTTATTTTTAAAAAAATAGTTGAATTTTCAACTAAAAAGATAACCTCTTGACAAAACAGTTAAATTGTAGACAAAGTTGTGGAATTTTCAACAAAATAATAAATGTTTTTAACAGAAGATGTGAATTTGCAACTAAAAAGATAAATTTTCAACGAAACAGTTACAAGATAAAACTGTGGCATTTTAAAAAAATAATCAAATTTTTAACAAAAGAAGTGATTATTTAGAAAAATAGTTTAATTTTCAACTAAAACGATAAATGTTCAACAAAACAGTTGCATTTCAGACCAAATTGTGGAATTTTCAACAAAATAATCAAATTTTCGGTTGACCCCTGAGCGAAATCTTGTTTATAAAATCAATTTTCGCAGGGCTTTTTGAAATTTAATACGCTTTAATTGGAAAAAATAAATTTTGAAATCGATCAAGTAATACGAGCTCTGGATCTTTTCGAACAAAAAATCCACTTCTTCCATACCAGGCGAGAGTGGTATGAAATATCTAGAAATAAATAGTAACAAATCAGAGTTACACTGGAGAGAGATAGTTCCAGCTCTCGATTACGGGGTGACAAACAACCCATTTCCCTCCCTTTTTGTTGTTACTCTTGGGCCCAGCATGGCATCAAGGATACCGGATAATAATTTTAACTTTTAATAGATGTACCGCACCTGGGACTGGGCGGGCGACTTCTATGATTACTAAGAGAGTCGTATCCTGTGTCGCTCCCTATCTGGCAACACGTAATGGGCGTGCCGAGTTCAGTCAACTTAAAATTTTATTCCGAAAACCACGGACCTAGGCGACTCCTGCACAAAGGGTTGTTCCCATGTCACAAGTTCCCTTGATATACTTGCCTCTTCAATCACATACTCTACGCCATCAGTGTGTTAATAATTAAGTTAACCACGATCAGTTACATGCCGTATAGACATGATGTCGAGCATCCAGGTTCAAATTTGTTAGACGAAATTGCTTTCTCAGTAAAGTGACCTGCAACCAAAATTCAGATGAGATTCTTCCATTTTTTGCATTATTTCATTACCTCAATCTTGTGAGGTTGCAAAATATTTGCATGTCAAAAGCAATTCAATTTCATGATTCAGATTATTTCGGTATGTTCACGCTAAATATTTAGAGTCTTTTAGTTCCTGTATATAATTCCTGAAAAGAAAACAAGAATCCAATGATCAAATTTGGACAACAACAAATGTCGAATTTACTGATCAAGTATGTTTCAAATCTTGTTAATATTTAAAAGTAAAAATTTCCAGAATTAGAAGTGAATTAGAAGTATGTTTACAACAAGATAGAAGCATTAGTCTTTTAAACCATCAGATTTCCCCTAATTGAAAATTTTTCGACAATGATAAAACACATGAGAACAAACTTTCCATTTTTATTGATCAACAAACTAATTATCAAGAGAAAAATGTAAATTCACACAAGATTTTTGAAGAAGAAGATAGGGATCCTTGGTTTGTAAATTTGACAGATATTCAAATTCCTGATTCAGTTACAGATATTCTCAGATTAGGTAAAGGTTTTAGTAACCATGTGATAAAAAGTAAATCGAAACAAATGATAGAAATAGTCAAAGATGTTGAATCAAGTATACACAAAATTCCAATATTAGATCAACAGGATTTCCGGAACAAGGTTTTACACTTGTCAAAGAGCTTTGTTGATAAGAAATGTTTGCACATTAGTAGCATTGATCGTAAAATTTCTGAAGGTTTTATGGTAACAAAAGGTTTTAATTAAAAACAACCCTGATATAATTTGCATGAATGCTGATAAGGGCAATATAACAGTTTGTATGAAGAAATCAGATTATATTAGGGATATGGAGGATTTACTTTTCTACCGTGATAGCTTCGATTTATTGAGTGACAATCCGTAAAAACAATTAGGAAGAGACACTTTCAGGGTTGTAGACAATTGGAAAAAGAAAGGACTTTTAGGAAAAGATATAAGATTTACTGATATAAATACCGAAGACACATTTCTTGCAATATGTCATGGTTTGAGAAAGATTCATGAGGAAGGCTATCCTTTGAGAATGGTTATTTCCACTATTAACACTCCCACGAACTTTTTAGAACAAAACTTTAATTTGATACTCAAGGACTCCACGGCAACTTCAAAATATAATATTAAAAATGACTGGGAATCTCAAAACATTATTATTCAAAGAACTGTTCCTGATGATCATGTCGAACAGGCAATTTTAATAGATGGGACTATATAAAAATACTTACTCAATTAAGTTGAAAAGATTTTGTGAAAGGGATAGCTTCCATTATGAACTCAACTTATTTTTAATGCAATAGATCTTTGTATAGGCAAAAGTTTGGTACTCCCATATGTTCAGTCATTTATCCGATTTTAGCAAAAACAGTTATGGAAGATTAAGTATTTGCTTTCAACAAGATAGATTTTGTTTTGTCCTTTTACTTTCGGTATGTTGATAAAACCTTATGTGTTCCTCTAGCAAATCTACAGGAAGTAAAAAATGCTTTTAATGGTTTTCATCCAAAACTGCAATTTGCCCATAAAATAGAGAAAAATAATAAAATTAGTTTTTTGGACATAAAAGTAATTGAAGGTCAGGATGGTTATATTATTACCAGTTGGTATAGGAAAAGTAAATATTCAGGTAAAATTTTGAATTTCTTTTTGGCTCATCACAAAGGGAATTTGAATATTGTTAGGAATATCCTTTTTCCTAATCATTACCCTGAAAAGTTAATTGTTTAGTATATCAGAATTAGAATTCAACAAATCCAAAACAAAGTAATATTTTATCTATAAATAATCAGAAGGGATTAAGAGAATATAGTTCTTTGCTTAGAATCAATTAAGATATTGAGGGCGCGTGGACTATGTTACGGGATATCATTATTAAAACTGCGATTGAAGTATGTGGTACGGCGGTTGTAGGAAGAAAATCTGGTGATGCATGGTGGAATGATGAAATTAAATTCCACTATTTGCTTAAAAATGCCTCTTTCTTAGTTGAAAGTCGAACCATTTTTTTGAAGATTCATCTCTTTGTTTGAAAATTGAACATTTTTGTTGAAAATTCGTTTTTTTATTTTTTTTTATTGGTGAAATTTTTGTTTAATTCTTAATCTTAGACGAAAATTCATCTCTTTATTTAGAAATTGAAATATTTTGTTGAAAATTCGTAGTTTTCTTTTGGTTGAGAATAAATTATAGCAACTAAAAAGGTAAATATTCCATTTTTGGTTGTATATTGATATTTTCAATTGTAAATTGATTTTTTCCAGGTGAAAATCCATGTATTTTCTTAAAAATGCATCTTCTTTGGTTAAGAGTGAAACTATTAGGTTAACTACTTGATTTAAAGTTAAACTCCTTTCTAAAAAATTCATCTCTTTTTTGTTATCATCATGAAAATTAAAAATTTATATTTCCAGGTTGAAAATTCAACTATTTTGTAGAAAATTAATCTTTTCGGCTTAAAAATGAAACTATATGGTTGAAAATTAACATTTTTTTATTTGAAAATTCATATTTGTGTTTGAAAATCCAAATCTTTTGTAGAAAATTCGTCTTTTTGGTTTTAAAATTCAACAACCTTATTGCAAATTCGTCATATGACGTAGGAAATTAATATTCTTGGCAAAATATTCATCTTTTTGGTTGAAAACTAAACTACTTGATTAAAAATTGAACTGCTTGGTTGAGAATTAAATTTTTTTGTTAAATCTTTATCTCTTTGATTGCAAATTTAACTATTCGATTTTTATAAAAGAAAATCTTCATGGTTAAAAAAATCATCTTTTGGGTTGAATGGTTGAGAATTAATTATTGCAACTAAAAATGTAACTATTCCATTTTTGGTTAAAAATTGATATTCTTAATTGAAAATTCAACTTTTTTGCAGAAAATTCGTCTTTTTGAACTGAAATGGAACTATTTCGTGGAAAATTAACTTTTCTGTTGAAAATTTATATTATTGGGTTAAAAATTTAACTTTTTGGTTGTTTATTCATCGTTTTGGTAGAAAATTTATCTATTTGGTTAACGATTAATCTTTTTTAGTTGAAAATTCCACTACTTGGTTGAAAGTTAAACTACTTTGTTAAAAATTCATTTTTTTGGGATTCACCTTTTTGATTGAAAACTTTATTTTATTTTTGAAAATTTATTTTTTTTTGTTCCAAATTAACTTCTTTCATTTTGTTGAAAATTTATTTGCTAAACAGAAAATTTTATAGTTCCATTTTTGGTTGAAAAAACATATTGTTTAGTTGAAAATTTAACGGTTTGGTTTCAAAATCCATCTTTCTTGATTGAAAAGTTCATTTTTTTTGTCGTGGATTCAATAATTTGGTTAGAAATGGTTATTTTCCTTTTAATTTAACGGGTTCAAAATTCATCTTTTTTGGCAGAAAATATATATTTCTTGGTCAAAAATGAGTTTTTTTTTTAAATATTTAACTCTTTTCGAAAAAATGTAACTTATTGGTAGAGAATGCATGTATTTGTTGAAAATGCGTCTTTACATTTAGAAAATAATTCTTTTTTGTTGGAAATTCATGTTTTTGGTTGAGGATTTTAACTATTTCTTTCAAAAGTCGTCTTTTTTTGTCGAATTCAACTGGTTGGTTTCAAATTCACCTTTCTTGATTCAAAATTCATCTATTTGGTTGAGGATTCAAATACTTGGTTAAAAACTTATTTTTTTCTTGTTTAATTCTAATGGTTGAAATTTCGTCTTTTGGTAGAAAATTCATCATCTATGGTGTAAGATTCATCTTTCTTGGATGAAAATGAACTTTTTTGTTGGAAATTCAACTATCTTCGACAAAAATTCGTCTTTTTGGCTTGAAAATTCAACTATTTGGTAAAAAGTTAAACTATTTTATTGAAAATTCGTATCTTTTGCTTGAAAGTTCAACTATATGGTAGTTAATGCAGCTTTCTGGTTGAAAATTAAATTTCAGTTCTTGCAAATTCGTCTTTTTGGGTTGAAAATTCATTTCTTTTGGTAGAAAATCTTTTTTAGTTAACAATTCAACTGTTTTGTTGAAAATGCTTGAAATAACTTGAAATCTTAGGAATTTAAAGTGTTTTATATTGAATTAAGTATGGTATTCTTTATATATTTATTTAAAAGAATTTATTACCCATTATTCCTCTATTTTCATTAAAAATCACTCTATTTTCCTTGTTTAACTATTCCATTTTTGGTTAAATATTTATTTTTTATAAGTTGAAAATTCAACTATTCTGTAGAGAATTCATGTGTCTTCTTGAAAATACGTCTTTTCAGTTATAAAAATAATCTTTGTTGAAAATTCATCTTCTTGGTTGATGATTCAACTATTTGGTTGAAAATTCGTCTTTTTTGGTTGAACTAAACTGGTTCAAAAATATTCTTTTTTTGTCGCAAATTAATTTGCTGAACTGAAAATGTGATGTTTCCATTTTTGGTTTAAAACTCATCTTTCTTGATTGAAAAGTCAACATTTTTGATTGAGGATTCAACGGTCTTGTTAAAAAAGGATTTTTTGGTTTAATTAAACTGGTTGGAAATTCATCTTTTATGCTAGAAAGGTCATCTTTCCTGGTGGAAATGAACTTTTTTGTTGAAAATTCTACTATCTTCTGAAAAAATTGTTATTTTGTCCGGAAAATTCAACTGTTTTGATAAAAATTCGTCCTTTTGGATTGAAAATTCATCTTTTACGATAGAAGATTCATTTTTCTTGTTTAAAAATGAAGTTTTTTGTTAAAAATCTCACTATATTCGAAAAAAATTCGTGCTTTTGGCTTCAAAATTTAACTATTCGGTTAAAAGTTCAATTATTTTGTTGATATTACGTTAAAAATTAATTTTCTGTTGCTGAAAATTCGGCTTTTTGATTTTCAGCTCCTTTGATTGAGAATTTAACTATTTAGTTGAAAACGCTTTAACTGAGTTAAAATCGTGGGAATATAAAGTGTTTTATATTGAATTCAATATGGTATTTATATTAATTTTATTTGAAAAATTCATTTCAACTTTTTTGTTGAACATTCATCTTTTTAGCTTTAAAATTAAATTATTTGTTTGCAAACCAACTTTTTTGTTGAAAATTCATATGCTTGTTTCAAAATTCAACTATTTGGTCGAAAACAACCTTTTTTGCGGAAAATTTATATTTTTGGTTGAAAATTCAACTATTGGGTTAAAAATTAAACTATTTTTATGAAAAACTGAACTATTCGGTATAAAATTATCTTTTTTGATAAAGATTATATTTTCGAGCTGAAAATTCAACTGCTTTGTAGATGATTCGTATTTTTTACTTTAAACTTTAAGAATTTTGTTAAAAATTGATTATTTTTTTGAAAATTCATTTTTTTAGCAGAAAATTAATATTCTTGGTGGAGAACTTTGTTATCTGAAAATTTAAATATTTGATTATTTGTTGGAAATAATGTATCCTTTGTAAGTTTTAAATTCATCTGTTTAGTAGAAAATTCTTTTTTTTGTTTGTTAGAATATTAATCTTGTTTGTTTGAAATTCATATTTTTGATTGCGGTTTCAACTATTTGCCTCAAAATTCCTCTTTTTTGGTAGAAAGTTGAATCGGTTGAATAAAAATTTATTGTTTTCAAGATTTACCTCTTTGGTAGAAAATTTAATATTTTTGTTAAAAATTCTTTTTTTTTTAATTATTTTTTATCTGAAAAGTTCACTACTCCATTTTTGGTTGGAAATTTATCCCTAATAAGTTTGAAATTCAACTATTTGGAAGAAAGTACATGCATTTTGTTGAAAATTAACTTTTTTTGACTGAGAATTTAAATATTCCAGTTTTGGTAGAACATTGATCTTTTTTAGTTTGAAAATGAAGTTTTTTGTGAAAATTCCACTATCTTCGAAAAAAAATCGTCTTTTTGGCTTCAAAATTTAACTATTCGTTCAAAAGTTCAATTATTTTATTGAGAATTCGTTAAAAATTAATTTTCTGTTTCTGAAAATTCGTGTTTTTGATTTTCATCTCCTTTGATTGAAAATTTAACAATTTAGTTGAAAATGCTTTAAATGACTTGAGATCTTAGGAATTTAAAGTGTTTCATATTGAATTCAATATTGTATTGATATTAATTTTATTTGAAAAAATTCATTTTCCTATTATTTCCCTATTTTTTGTGAAAAATCACCCTTTTCCCCTGTTTATCAATTTCATTTTTGGTTACAAATTTATTCTATAGAAGTTGAAAATTCAACTATTTTCTAACAAAAATCGTTCTTTTGCCTGGAAAATTCCAGTGTTATTGGTTGAATTTTATTTACTTAAAAAAATTTTAATTCAACTGTATTGATAAAAATTCAACGTTTTGGATTGAAAATTCACCTTTTATAGTAGAAGATTCATTTTTCTTGGTTGAAAATAATTTTTTTTTTTTTGTAAATTGAACTACCTTTGAAAAAAATACGTCTTTTTGTCTATTTGGTTGAGGATTCAACTATATAGTTAAAAACTTGTTTTCTTTTTTCGTTTAATTCAACTGGTTGAAAATGCGTCTTTTGGCAGAAAATTCATCTTCTATGGTAGAAAAATCATGTTTTTTTTATTGAAAATGAACTTTTTTGTTGAAAATTCTACTTTTTGGGCTGAAAATTCAACTAGTTTCTTTAAATAATCTTTCTTTTGTCTAGAAAACTCCAGTGTTATTAGTTGAATTTTATTTATTTTTTTATTTTGAAATTGAACTGTTTTGATAAGAATTTATATTTTTGTATTGACAATTCATCTTTTTGGATTGAAAATTTATCTTTTACAGTAGAAGATCTATTTTTCTTGGTTGAAAATAAACTTTTGTGTTTGTAAATTGCACTATCTTTGAAAAAATTCGTCTTTTCATCTATTTGGTTGAGGATTCAACTATTTAGTTAAAAACTTGTTTTTTTTTTCGTTTAATTCAACTGGTTGCAAATGCGTCTTTTGGTAGAAAATTCATCTTCTATGGTAGAAAAGTCATGTTTTTTAATTGAAAATGAACTTTTTTGTTGAAAATTCTACTTTTCGGGCTGAAAATTCAACTATCTTCTGAAAAAATAATTGTTTTGTCTGAAAAATTTAAGTTTTGATAAAAAGTTGTCTTGTTGAATTGAAAATACATCTTTTATGGTAGAAGATTCATCTTTCTTGGCTTAAAATGAACTTTTCTGTTGAATTTCAATTATCTTGGAAAAAAATTCGTCTTTTTGGCTTCGAAATTTAACTATTCGGTTAAAAGTTCAATTACGTTGTATAAAATTCGTTAAAAATTAATTTTCTGCGGTCGAAGATTCGTCTTTTGATTTTAAAATTCATTTCTTTTGATCGGATTTTTTGTTTGTTGAAAATTCAATTATTTATTTGAAAATGCTTTGTAATCTTAGGAATTTAGAGTGTTTCATATTGAATTAAATATGGTATTTATATTAATGCAACTTTTTGGTTAAAAATACATTTTCGGGTGACAAATTTATTCTTTAGAAGTTGTAAATTCAACTATTTTCTGAAAAAAATCGTTCTTTTGTCTGGAAAATTCCAGTGTTATTGGTTGAATTTTATTTATTTTTTATTTTATAATTTAACTGTTTTGATAACAATTCATCTTTTCGGATTGATAAGTTCATCTTTATGGATTGAAGATTTAACTATTTGATTAAAAGTTCAACTATTTTATTGAAAATTCGTCTTTCTGGGTTGAAATTTCATTTCTTTTGGTAGAAAATATTTTTTGTTGGAAAATGCACCTATTTCGTTGAAAATGCTTGGAATCACTTGAAATTTCAGAAATTTCATGTGTTGCACATGGAATTTGATATGGTATTGATATTAATTTTATTTAAAAGAATTTATTTCCCTATTATTTCCCTATTTACCTGAAAAATCAACCTATTTCCCCTGTTGAAGCATTCCACTTTCAAATACAAATTTATTCTTTATAAATTGAAAATTCAACTTATTGGTAGAGAAGGCATGTATTTTGGTGAAAATTCGTCTTTTTTAATTAGTCTTTTTTGTTGAAAATTCATCTTTTTGGTTGAGAGTTCAACAATTTGGTTCAAAATTCGTCGTTTTTGGTTTTATTCAACTGGTTGGTTTTAAATTCATCTTTCTTGGTTCAAAATTCGTCTATTTAGTTGAGAATTCAACTATTTGGTTAAAAATTCGGGGTTTTTTGTTGAATTCCACTTGTGGAAAATCGTTCTTTTTGTTAAATATCAATTTACTAAACTGAAATCTTAAAAATTTAAAGTATTTAATATTGAATTTAATACGGTATTCATATAATTCAAAAACGGCAATCATAGAATATTATTTTACACCATAAAAAGGAGTAAATTTTTTCTGTTCTAATACGTATATGAGATGCATTAGAGATTACATGGTAAAGTTTAACTTTTGCAAGGATAAAATTTATTGCATAAAAAACAGCGATTGCCCATAATGCGGGATTCTTCGAATAATCTTTAATTTTTTTTTCTACATCAAATGTTATTACGAATTCCTCTGGCTAGCAGGTTACTTAGGCTTCCTTACATAGGCTAAGTATGATGTACATGGACTCGTTCTTTCAATGACATAAACCGTAACAAGTACATTACCTTTTTTTGTTTTCCTGCATCGCGGAGAGTCCAGTGAGATAACTGCGCAAATAACAGTGCCCTTATCTGATAAGGTGCGCACGATAAGGTGTACAAATTAGATAATTTTTTTTTTTAATCGTGACAAACCACGGGACCAAGGAAAATTCGAGATACTAAGAACAATAATGTTTTTGTTCAATTTTTTAAAGAAAGTAACGTAGCGCGAAATTATCTAAGCAGGAAGAATAAGGCGATTGTTTAGGAAAATAGGGTAATGATAGGGGAATAAATTCTTATAAATAAAATTAATATAGATACCATATTGAGTTATACATGAAAGATTTTATATTCCTGAAATTTTAAGTCATTTCAAGCATTTTCAACCGAATAGTTGAATTTTTTTACAAAAAAGGTTTTCGGCTGAAAGAGGTGAATTTTCAACACAAAAGACGAATTTTAAACAAAATAGTTGAACTTTTAATCAAATAGTTAAATTTTCAAGCAAAAAAAAAACTAATTTTTTACGAAGATAGTTTAATTTACTAACAAATAAGTTTATTTTCAACCAAGAAAAATAAATCTTTTCATATGAAAGATGAATTTTCAACCCAAAAATATGAATTGTCAATTCGAAAAGATGACTTCTTATCAAAAAAGTTAAAATTTCAAATAAAAAAATAAATAAAATTCAACCAATAACACTGGAATTTTCCAGACAAAAGAACGATTTTTTTAGAAAATAGTTGAATTTTCAACTTCTAAAGAATAAATTTGTAACCAAAACTGAAGTAGTTAAACAGGAAAAAAGGGTTATTTTTCACGAAAATAGGGAAATAATAGGGAAATTTAATTTTTTCAAATAAAATTAACATGACTACCATATTGAATTCATTATGAAACACTTTAAATTCCTAAGATTTCAAGTTATTTAAATCATTTTCAACTAAATAGTTAAATTTTCAATCAAAGGCGATGAAAATCAAAAAGAAGAATGTTCAAAACAGAAAATTAATTTTCAACAAATTTTCAACAAAATAATTAAACTTTTAACCGAATAGTTAAATTTTGAATCCAAAAAGACGATTTTTTTCTAAGATAGTGGAATTTTCAACAAAAAACTTAATTATCAAACAAGAAAGATGAATCTTTGATCATAAAAGATGAATTTTCTATCCAAAAAGACGAATTTTTATCAAAACAGTTGAATTTTCCGAACAAAATAACGATTTTTTCAGAAGGTAGTAGAATTTTCAACGAGAAATTTCATTTTTAACCAGAAAAGATAACTTTTCTGGCATAAAAAATGAATTTTCAACCAGTTTAATTAAACCAAAAAATCCATTTTTAAGAAAACCGCTGAATCCTCAACAAAAATGATGACTTTTCAATCAAGAAAGATGAGTTTGAAATCAAAAATGAAATCATCAGATTTTCAGTTTAGCAAATTAATTTGCAACAAAAAAGGAAGACTTTTAAACCATTTGAATTCAACCAAAAAAGAAGAATTTTCAACCAAATAGTTGAATCATCATCCAAAAAGGTGAACTTTTTAACAAAGAAGATTATTTTTGTAACCAAAAAGACGAATTTTCAACCAAAAAACATGAATTTTCTACAAAATAGTTGAATTTTCAACTTACAAAGCATAAATACTTAACCAAAAATGGAATAGTTGAACAAGCAAAATAGAGTGATTTTTAATGAAAATAGAGGAATAATGGGGAATAAATTCTTTTGAATAAATTAATACAAAATACCATATTCAATTCAATATGAAACACTTTAGATTCCTAAGATTTCAAGTTATTTGAAGCATTTTCAACAAAACAGTTGAATGGTTAACCAAAAGAGATTTTATACAAAAATAAATAAATTTTTAACCCAAAAAGACGAATTCGTAAAAACTGAAAATTAATTTTCAACCAAAAAGCTGCATTAACCACCATAAAGTTGAACTTTCATGCAAAAGATATGAATTTGCAACAAAATAGTTGAAACTTTTTACCAAATAGTTAAATTTTCAAGCCAAAAAGACGAATTTTTTTCGAAGATAGTTTGATTTCCAACGAAAAATTTTATTTAAAGATCAATCTTATGCGATAGATGATGAATTTTCTACTAAAAGACAAATTTTCAACAATTAGAATTGAACGAAAAAAAAAACAAGTTTTTAACCAAATAGTTGAATCCTCAACGAAATAGATGAATTTTAAATCAAGAAAGATGAATTTAAGACCAACTAGTTGAATTCAACCCAAAAATAAGAATTTTTAATCAAATAGTTAAATCATCAACCAAAAAGATGAATTTTCAACAAAAAAGATTAATTTTCTAAACAAAAAGACAAATTTTCAATAAAATACATGAATTTTCTACCAAATAGTTGAATTTTCAAGTAAATAGATGAATTTTGAATCAAGAAAGATGAATTTAAACCCAACCATGTGAATTCAACCAAAAAAAAGACGACTTTTGAAACCAATAGTTAAAATCATCAACCAAAAACATGAATTTTCACCAAAAAAGTTGAATTTTCTAAACAAAAAGACGAATTTTCAACAAATTACATGCATTCTCTACTAATAAGTTGAATTTTTTCGAAAAGAGTTGAATATTCAACAAAAAAATTCATTTTCAACCAATAAATATGACTTTTCTACCAAAATAGATGAATTTTGAAAAAAAAATTAAATCCACAACCATGTAGTAGAACTTTTTAATCGAGAAAGATGAATTTTAAACCAAACAGTTGAATATTCAACTAAAAAAGATGTTTTTTCAACCAAAAATGGAATCGTAACATTTTCTGTTTAGCAAATTAATTTTCAAAAAAAAGAAACAAGTTTTAACGAATTGAATTTAAAAAAAAAAAGAATTTTGAACCAAATAGTTGAATCTTCAACCAGAAAGACGAATTTTCAACAAAATACATGATTTTTTTTACAAAATAGTTTAATTTTCAACTTGTAAAGGATAAATGTTTAGAAAAAAGTGGGATAGTTTAATTTTCAGATAACTCATTTAATTTGGAACAAAAAAAATTAATTTTCACAAATAAAATACAAATTTTCAATCAAAAAGGTGAATCCTCAAAAAATGAATTTTTAACAAAGTAGTTCAACTTTCAACCAAGTAGTGGAATTTTCAACTAGAAAAGAATAATTGTTAACCAAATAGATGAATCTTCTACCAAAACGATAAATTACCAACCAAAAAGTTAAATTTTTACCCAATAATATAAATTTTCAACAGAAAAGTTAATTTTCCACCAAATAGTTCAATTTCAGCTCAAAAAGACAAATTATCTACAAAAAAGTTGAATTTTCAATTAGGAGTATCAATTTTCAACCAAAAATGGAATAGTTACATTTTTAGTTGCAATAATTAATTCTGAACCATTCAACCCAAAAGATGCTTTTTTTAACCATGAAGATTTTCTTTTTTTTTAATCGAATAGTTAAGTTTGCAACCAAAGAGATAAATCTTGAAAAAAAAATGTAATTCTCAACCAAGCAGCTCAAATTTTAATCAAGTAGTTGAATTTTCAACCAAAAAGATAAATATTTTACCAAGAACATCAATTTCCTACGACATATGACGAATTTTTAAAAAGGTTGTTGAATTTTGAAACCAAAAAGACGAATTTTCTATAAAAGATTTGAATTTTCAAACACAAATATGAATTTTCAAATAAAAAAGTCAATTTTCAACCATATAGTTTCATTTTTAAGTCGAAAAGATTAATTTTCTACAAAATAGTTGAATTTTCAACCTGAAAATATGAATTTTTAACTTTTATGATGATAACAAAAAAAGATGCATTTTTTAGAAAGGAAACTTTAAATTAAGTAGTTGACCAAACAGTTTGATTTTTAACAAAAAAAGATGAATTTTCACCAAAATACATGAATTTTCAATTAGAAAAAATCAATTTACAATTAAAAATATAAATTTTTGACAAAAAATAGAATAGTTTCATTTTTAGTTCAAAAATTTATTCTCAATAGAAAGAAAACTACGAATTTTCAACAAAATAGTTAAATTTTAAAATAAAGAGATTAATTTTCAACTAAAATCAAGAAATCTAAACAAATAATAATTGTCTTCAATAGAGTTCAACATTTAACCCAAAAAATGATTTTGTAACCAAGAATATTAATTTTCTATAAGTGGAATAATTCAATTTTCAACCAAGAGATGAATGTTTAACAAGAAAAAATGAATTTTTGAACAAAAAAGATTAATTTCGAACCGAAAATATAATACTCGACTTTTCGATCAAAAATAATGAACTTTCAACAGAAAATAGTTAGATTTATTTGTTAATACGGTAGTTTATGAATTTTAGCTCCTTATTATCATAATGGCATATATTACAAAATTAAACAGTAAGAAATTAACATATTTTAGTTGATATAAGAAAGAAATAAAAGGAAATTGGTAAGACATTAAATTGGGAAATTTCCATTTAGGAAGAAAATTTACTGGCAAGAGAGAATAACAATTGATTAAAATAGATAATATTATCGTGTAGCGCTGAATATTAATGGACTTTTTATTTTTAAATCCAGACTCTGGAACTGCTAAAACCGGTTTTTAAACTGAAATCGAAATTACGGTTTGATATAATTCACAAATAAGGAAAAATTATCTAAAGTTAGCTTCTGACATGCAACCTCTGAGCTGGATTATCCATAATTGTGTTATTAAAAATGACTATTTACTTTTTGAATCAATTCTGCCTCATAATTATTATGATTTCAAATATTATTAAAAATTAAATACTAAATAATTAATCAAATAAGGAAAGGAAATGTATTCTAGATTATGTCAATGAAATTTAAATTAATAAATGTTAAAATAAGATCAAAATGCGCGGTAGTGAATCGTTTCCAAGTAACAAAAAAAGGCTAATATCGAGAATTTTGTAAATGGCAATTTCAAAATGAGAAATTTCAATTGTAAAAATTTATTTCTAAAAAACAACCTAAAAAAATTGTAAGTGATTCTTTATTAATAAATAAAACAATATTCTGCTCTCAACTTTTTGACCAAATGTTTTCAAATTGACAAAAGGATTATTAATATAATAATAAAATATAATAATAAATAATATAGATTAAGAATTTTCTGCACCATTGATTTAGTAAATCGCAATTTTCAAATAAATAATTATATTTGATGATGACAATTATTTCTTAATGTTTCTAAACATTAATGAAAAAAGAGAACATTCTAATTTTATTTATTCTTTAATGTTGCAAAATAATTCTGTTCTCAAGATTTTGCTACTAGACTATAATTTATAAACTTTTTCACAAATTCAAAGAGATGAAAAAAATTAAATTGTGGACCAAACTTATAACATTTTATTTTTAGAAATGTGTAAACTGTAGGTAACGATAAAAAAAAAATTGTCAGTACCAGTAATCAAAAAATTACCGATATCGACAAAATTTTAATTAAAATGTAGATTTTTGAAGATTATGAAATAAATCTTTGAATTTTTTTAAGGATTAGGAAGGTTTTAAAATATTTAAATTTTTTCTTAAGATTTCAGGGAAAGTTTTGATTTTTTTAGATGACAGTTGCTCCCAGTGGGACCCTGCGGTGGTTGTTAACCTTTAGTTTTTAATTATATATATATATTAGAGCGGTCCAAAAATATACATTTTGAAATTTTCGACCCGCGCAGTCGCCAAATAGTTCTCTGGTGAAAACAAATGAATACATATATTTTTATTTTGAAATAAAATGATTTTTAGTACTTTGTGGAGCAAGTTTTTTGTGTAACGGAGTTTAACACGTAAAACGTATACTTTTTTTACTTCTTCGATGTTGTTCATGAAATTATAAGTCAATTTCTTTACCCTTTTATAAACTTGTTCTCTTCTCAGTAAATATGCATTTTGTCAAATTTTAATATACCAACAAAGTTATAAAAAGATTTTAGACATCTCGAAAGTGGAATAAAATTGCAATATTTGTTGACTCGTAGCGAGCCTCAGATACGATTGTTCAACTCAAAATTTTTAAGAAGCATTTTTGAGGATATTCAGAACAGATTTATAAAAAAAAATGTTCATTATTTTTTAATTCGTAGTTTTGAAGTGATTACGAAAATGAGTGAAAATGAAAAATTTCAGTCCAACAGCAGCTTTTCTCCGAACCTGAAGAATTTTTAGCATCAAAAGTTGAACTCAGAGTGGCTTATTGTTAGAGGCTTAGGACTTCCAGATGCAGGCTTGACCATAAAGCTCCCTGCTACAGGCCCAAAACTGTAACCCAGCACATTTCCTAAATTTTTTCCGCACTTTCTGGGTAACCAAATAATTTGTTTACAATACCCCAACCCTAGAGGGACACTTGACTTCAATGAGTTAAATAGCAGAGTAAAACACTAAAACTGTCGTCTGGGTTGAATCTCAGGGCCCGCTTCAGGTTCTCTTGAAACTTTTCTATTTTAATTCGTACATTAGAAGAAAACTTCAAAATGCTCTACAACCTACTAAAAATCATTTTATTTCAAAATAAAATAATATGTACTTATTTGTTTCCACGAGAGAACAATCTGGCGACTGCGCGGGTCCCTGAAAGAGTTTCGTGTCGGATGGTGAAACTCAGCCATCAAACGACGAACCGCTGATCGAACGAAACGACGGTTCAAAAACTACATTCGATTATGCGGAGATCGAAAACAGGATCGACCGGCAAGTCAAACAACATATAAAGGTCACTTTTGCTTCCCCGTGTAATATCTTTGTGACTATTTATTGAATTGCTTTATAATTTGGTAAACTTAATCGTTTTAATAGCATGGGCCAAAAGCATAAGGCCAACACAGATATTTTTACCCGAAAAATATATTAAACAAGCATTAAATACTTGAAAAAATGACCTTTCCTTGTTCTCCACTTACAAATTGCTAAGTTTGAGGAGGATTTTCGAAACCAAGGTTAATAAAATATAACTTTTCACTGGTATCTTTTACAAGTATGTCTAAAAAATTATAATTCTTTTATATAGATTTTTATTTTGTCGCACTTAAAGATAAAAGAATATCAAGTTGAAAAGTTTCCCCTTAATTTTTTTTCTGTAACGTGTAATGACAATATAATGAGTTTTTGACGATTTTTGTGTTGTTATTTTAACCAGTATCAATGTAATTCTTTAAGAAATAAGTCAAAGTATCACATCTGTGTATGAATCGATGGTAACATTTAAAAGATTTAACTTCAAACTAACATGAAACGTGTTAAACTTTAGCGTATTTTTATTATGTGTCATTACACATTCCGGGTAATTTGGACACTTTTCGGGGAAATATATCCATTGTAACCTAACACATGTTTAAAGGGTGGAATCGTGAATTATTCTTCCAAAGGACTTTTTAATTTATTCTTTTAAACAAGTACAATCAATGTTTAGTTGTTGTTTGACATTACACGTCCTGTAATCGCACCCCTAATAGCACGGAGCATTCCGCGGGCACCTTCGGAACGTTCCAGGAAAGTTCCCGGGAGGTGTAAAATGTCCGCCGGTTGGCAATGTTCCAACGGAACGTTCCAGGAACGTTCCATTGGGACCTGAGGGGAACCTTCCATTATTGTTATTTTCAACAACAATTATCTCGTAAACCGTAAGAGATATGTGAAAATGGATGTCATTTTTAAGTTTCAAGTACCGCATATACTATCTATAATATGATATCCATATCATAAAATGACATCGAGTTTGGCCTATCACGCACGGTTTACGCGATATTAATTGATAATAATAACAATAACGGTAATTTTTGTTTGAAACGTTCCAGTGGAACGTTCCCACCGGCGGTCATTTTACACCTCCCGTGAACGTTCCTGGAACGTTCCGTGCTATTAGGGAACAGCCGCCGAAAGCGAATCGTGAAGTAGGGGTCGGGCCTCGGGCGAGCTTGGCTTCGTGCTCGTGCCTTGTGCATCTTCGGCTTTACACGAGGCTGGCCGACTCACCGACGCTACGCTTGCATGTGTTCTCCCTAGTGATGGGCACTGCTCGGCCTGACTGTGGTAATACCTGACCTTACCGGTAATGTCCGGTCATGCTGGTAAAAGTTGGTAAAACGCAGTCAGACCCAAATATCTGCGTCAGGAAAGTTTTTTTAATGGAGAAAAGTTGAAAATGACACATTACAAATTGAAAAATTACATTGAAAATCTGTTGCATTTATTAATTAATATTTTTAAAATAATAGTAGTGTGCTAAGTTACTTTGAATAAAGTTTCAATGAATATGACACTTAAACATGCTAAGTACCGTGTATCGTATAGGCTATATTCCCTAAATGAAAATACTGGTTTTTTTTCTTTAAATAAAATAAAATTGAAATCTAATTATTATGAATTCAGATTTGTGAGTAATTTTTGTGAATAATTAATTATTTGTTATTATTTATATGTGAAGAAATTCAATAAGGCAATTATTATAATTAAAAATGAGAACATTTAAAGTGGAATAAAACTGACTTCTTTGAATTGGTTTTCAAGAAAAAGAATGGTTTAAAACATTTTTTAATATTATTTTTCTTTGGAATTACGAAAAATTTTGCGACAAGTCTCACATTTACACGAATTTTTCTATAATTATTTTTCCCCTACATATAAAGAGAAATAAAGAAAGCTTGAATGTTATTAAGAAATTTTATTTCAGACAAAAAGTTAAAAAAAAAATTATAATAATTAATAGAAAAAGGAATCGCACGACTAATTCAGTACCCTTGCATAAACAAAAGCCACAATGAATTTTTTATTTTTTGATGTCTGCAAAATCAGACGATTACACAACATTCACTATTAAATTAACATCGAATTAACATTGAACCTTAAATTTGCGATCATAACCTACACGATATAAAGTACTCACCTTAGTGTTTAGGAATAAAATTAATGGAATTTTTATTAAAAATAACTTAACATACTACTAACTATTATTTTTAAATTATTGCTTAATAAATGTGACACATTTTCAATGTAATATTTCAATGTATAAAGTGTCAGTTTTTAATTCCCCTTGAAACTCGCATGAAACTTTCAAAAGTGTCGTCTGTCATGCTCAGCTTTTTGACATTTTTATTATTTAAAGAATAACTGGAACATTTAGAACCGAAAGACTTTTTGTACCAGTTTAGCATAGGGTATGTCCTAATAACTAAACCACTTTTCTCTATAAAAAAAACCTTTCCTGGTGGAGATATTTGGGTCTGACCGCGTTTTACCAACATTTACCGTCATGATCGGTCAGGATTTGGTCATGACAGTGAAATACCGAGCAGCGGCCATCACTAATCTGGACCCTCTGTAGATGCGACTTTTAAGGTGCAGTCCCATGTTGGCAGAAAACGTCGACGTAAAGCAGAAACTCATGAAAGTGAAAGACACGGAAAATGTATTTGTCTCTTTCACTCCCATGAGTTTCTGCTTTACGCCGACGTTTTCTGCCCAAATGGGACGGCCTCTCAACCAACAGTGCATTTTGGTAGTACGCTCCAGTACGGGTTGGATCATGCAGTACGGCCTACAGAGGGTCCAGAGACAGTGTGGCTGCCTAGTGTCTGCTCGCTTATTGGCTGTTTTCTTACACTATACTATAGATTTATAGGGTGTATATATATAGATATATGATTAAAAACTAAAGGTTAACAACCACCGCAGGGTCCCACTGGGAGCAACTGTCATCTATTATATATATTCAAAAATCCAGAGATTTACCCACCCAGTAAAAAAAGTTGAATAGATATAACGCGAAAACGAATTCAGGTTAGGTTTGGTCTATTCGATTTTCTGCCATTATCCAACTGGACCTCTCAATTCAATTCTGCAATGCATTAGGCTCTATTCGGCCGAGTTTATTTTATGAAATGAAGGTAAATTATAAGTTTTTCAGGGTAGCAATGTGAATAACTATAGAAAATAAAGTTGTCCAAATACATTCGTGCGGTTTGGACGAGCGATATTAATTACAGTCGAACTCGGATTCAACGTCATTTTTGGGGCTGTCCTTGGACCTGACCTACCCTAACTAAACCGGATTTAGCTACGTTTTGTCACGCCTTAGTGAACCCGGCGCAGCTCCTGACAAGCCTACCCGCGTCGCAGCGTTAATTCACGGAAGCGGTAAACACACCCCGCGCAGCTCCTGACAAGCCTACCCGCGGCGCGACGTCAATTCTCGGAATCCGTAAATTCGGGAACGTTGAATCCGAGTTCGACTGTACTGTGAAAAAATCCAAAATTTAAATTTTAAGCCAAACGACGTAAAATATGGGGAAAAGTCTTGAGTAGGAATTATAGATTTTTAAAAGTCTTATAAAATTTTTCCTCACCAGTTTTTGATAAGACTTATCATTTCGGTTTTATTTATAGAAAATACTATGAAAAAAATAGAAAATTTCAATTTTGAGCCAAATGACGTGAGATACGGAAAAAAGTTCTAAAGATGAATTGCAGCTTTTAAAAAGTCCCACAAAAATTTTTGAAGCCTTTTTTTTATAGCACTTGTGATTTTGGTTTTATTTATCGAAAATACTATGAAAAACTCCAAAATTTTAATTTGAAATCAAACCACGCAAAATTCTGGAAAAAGTCTTGAAATGTGCTACAAAATTTCTTTTAACCATTTTTGGTAGGACTTGTCATTTCGATTTTATTTATCGAAAATACTATGAAAAAATAGAAAATTCCAATTTTGAATTAAACCACGCAAAATTCTTTACGTCAAACGACGTAAAAGGCGGGAAAAGGTTTTAAGGAACAATTATACATTTTAGAAAGTCCTACAAAAATGTTTAAACCCATTCTTCGATAGTACTTGTCACTTTGGTTTTATTTGTCATAAATACTATGAAAAACTTAGAAATTCCAATTTTGAACCAAACGACGCAAAATACGGGAAAAAGTTTTGAGGGGCAATTAGAGCTTTTAGAAAATGCTACAAAATTTATTTTAACAATTTTGTGATAGTACTTGTCATTTTGGTTTTATTTATTGAAAATATGAAAAAAATCGAAAATTCAAATTTTATGCCAAACGACGCGAAATATGGGGAAAAGTTTTTGGAGTCATTTTAGTGTAAAAAATTTCCTACAGCATTTCTTTGAACCATTTTTTGACATAAATCGTCGTTTTTAATTTATTTATCGAAATTGATATGCGAAATTCGAAAATGAAAATATTACGCCAAAAGACTTGGGATATGTAAAACGTCTAAAAGAAGACTTGTAGGAGTTTTTGTTTTATCCATAAAAAATTCTGTGAAAAAATTATATCTTCAGCATTACCACGCGTGATGGGGAAGAATGTCTGAATAAAGGATGTATTATTTTATTGTAAGGTAGCTCAGAAAATGAATATACATTAAAAAATGTCTGTCGAAAATCGAGTGCAACGCGTGAGTGTCACGGTGAGAATGTGTACCTCAAAGCCTACAGAGCTTTAAGCAATTTAATATTTAACTATACTTCATTACGTAGAATCTTCAAAGTATGGAGATGCATAAAAAAAACTGAGATCTAAAAGAGATGTTTTTGCTAAAATTTCATTCAAGCATTCCGACTGCAAAGAATAAATATCCGAGCGCGAAGCGCGAGATCCGACAGACGCGCACCGTAGGCGAGCTTAAACTTTACGAGCCGCGCACGCACCGATTTTTTTGTTAAAAATCTTTGGGTGGATATTCTAATTGTACTAATCTTGATTCCAATGAAATACAAAAACCCTGAGCTCTGCTAGACCGTTGCATATATTGTTAATTGACAATAAAGTGAAAATTGAAACGATTTTTTAACACGTTTGCTTGAATTGTTGCTTCCGGTTAAGTATAGGTAAAAAGTGCATACACGGAGAAAATTTGTTGAGTAACTGTTACAATAAATTCGGTAAAAGTCGGACAGAATGACGTTTCGGTAAACTATACAATTCAAATCATAATCGTTACTGCATTTTCATTAACGACTAAATGCTGCATATTAATGCACACAGCTGTTTAGTAGATTCTCATATTTTTCTGTCAGAGTATACAGAAATGTCATTCTGTACGATTTTTACCGAATTTATTGTAACGGTTAAGGAAGAAGAAATTTTCTCCGTTTAGTACACGATTTGTAGATCATGAAAAAGCCTTTAACATGATCCCTATTCGAACACTTTGCGGCTAATAGTTCTGCCGTACAAGTTAAAAAGACACTTACGTCTGTTCAGCTTCAAACGCAGAAAATCAACGAGAACGATTTTGTATGAAAAAAGTATTATGGAATTCATTTTTTATAAATGTTTCTACACCATTCATACAAATTGATGAATATTTTTCCCGTTCCATACAAAATTTACATTTTTCGTTATTTGCACTAACAAAATCGACATGCGGTTGTTCATAGAGAAAAATACAGGGAAAAAAGCCGCGAGTCGACATACGGTCGTTCTGAGTTGTATTGTCATACCAAGTGTTTGAGGCCAAATACAACTTTTTAGTGACTTACAGTTTTATCCTGCAGATAATTAGAAGTTTCAGACACAAAAAACTTGTTATTTAATCAAATCTATTTGTTTTCAGAATTATTGTTTGAGTAGATAGATGCAGTTTTCTTTTACGAATCGATTGATAAGAAAATCTCATTTTCGTTAAAAATGTGACATAAGTGTCTTTTTAACTTGTACGGCAGAGTTTACGAGATCTTACTTTTGTTTATAAGGGGGAAGTATTTTCGGAGAAGCCTACGTTTTAATAAATTTGCATTTATATATAAAATACTCTGATTGGATTTCTTTTCACGCTCTCTTAAACTGAACCAGTGAAATTGTCACTGGTTGAATCATTATTTTGAATTATCACTGGTGAACTAGGGATTTTTCCACTTTGACTGGATGAACCAGTAAGTGATTCCACTAAAATAGCCCTACTGATTATACCGTCGACGTAAAATGATAGATTGGACCAGTGATATAGCGCTCCATGCGGGCAAGACATGAACTTCCAGTCGTCTGGTACGCGCGCGACGCTGGTTAGGTCTTGGCATTTCTCGAGTGAAAACGAACCTTATTGTGTACTAGTGTTTGTGTTATGACGCATTACATTTTGCGATGCAAAAAAATTATATCCTAAACGTGTCGATTATCATGTAGAACCTTCCAGAACTTTGTTGCATCATATGATGCAATATCTGACAATATTGCGTAAAAGACTCCCAGAAATTTGGTAGAGGGTCATGTATGACATCCTGTTTTGTCTGTATAAAAATTTGATTTATTGCTTCCTCATAGATCCCAGTGTTCACTTATTTAATACGCATTTAACTCGCGAAAAACATTCTGCAGTCTAGAGAATTCTGGAACTTTATGATAAAGTCGCATTCTACAGTTAAAGTGGTTCATGTCCGTGCTAAGTTTTTTAAATATTTTGATGACGTCATCCTGAATTCCTACCTTACCGACATTGATACAAGAAGGGTACTAGGCTAGGGGGGCTGAATCACTTTCACAAGAGGGCTACTAAGCCAAATCTATGTATTTCATAATGTATTTCATATGTATTTTATAATGCTTAATTATTTAATATGTGTTCGGTTTATTGGGAGAGCTTACTCAATTGACACTACTGAAAGACAATTAAATTAAAGTACTTATTAAAAGAACAGTGGTTTGTTCGGTAATGGCTTTCAGTGAAAATTGTATGGTCCATGAAAAAACATTCATATTTGAAAATGTGAAGGATATGAAAGGAATGTTAATAGCAAAGATGGCAATACGTATATGAATAGTGGAGAATCCTGTTTTATGACTTCAAATGCATATATTGCTTTCCGCGAATGAAAAAAGGAGAAGGAACTTATTTAAAAAGTATTTTATTCTTATTATATCACACGTAAAAAAAAAATTTTTAAATGATGAATATACCATATAATAGTATGAATCCAGCCAAGGCAAAGAAGCATCAAATAAGTGCTGTAACGAGGGCTGTTATGTCAATTTGGAGGAGTCAGGTAAATATTGTAATAATGTGAATGTTGATTACATTACAACGGAAACCAAGTTTTTATTTTCAAACTAATATTTATGATATCACCTCATTGATTCAATCATGAACGCCTATGGTTTAAATGAAGAGGAAACTGTTTCAAGAAAGTCTACGAAACACCTTCTTATGATGAAGAAAATAAAGGATAAATAATAATATGAGTGACGAAGAAGATGCCAATGAAAATATCATCTATCATTTTTTTTCTTGACATGAATCAAAAACTTACAATTTATAAAATATAAAAACTGCATTTTAAAAGAAAAAATTAGTTGCTTCCATTTTTTATAAGTAGTTTAGAAAGAAAAAACATGCATAAGAGTGATAAAGTTCTTATAGCTGTATTCAAGTGTGGGAAATATAGATATATTTAATCCTAAGTACATAAATGTGAGTAGTGAAATAAAACTCTAATTAAGGATTTTTAATAATAATAACTATAATAACAACGAAATAATGACAGCTTTTTTAATTCAGAAAAATGAAGTTTCAGCTCATAACAAAATTATAGTAAGGCATGAAGTATGTACAATAGAGAGAACCAGGTGATGCAATTGACTTATAAGCTATAGATTAAATTAATATTTATATTCTAAAAAATCAACTCGTAACAAAGTTACAGCAAGGTATGAAGCATGTGCGTAGGCTAGAGAGAGAAAGAGAGTGAGTAAGTAAGTGAGAGAGAGATATGTATTAAAAAATTTGTATTCTAAAAAAATAATTTTTTAACATTTGCAGGATTTCAGAAGGCTTTGCGATTGAGCGACTCAAAAAAACAATCATAAATCTCACAGCATGCCTCTGCAAATGAATCCAAGGCAAAAAAGTATCAAATAACTGCTGTAACGAGGGCTGTTGTGTCAATTTGGAGGAGTGAGGTGAATATTGAAATAATGTGAATGTTGATTACATTACAACGGAAACGAAGTTTTTCTTTTTAGACTAACATTTATGATATCATCTCATTGGTTTAAGCATAAAACCCTATGGTTTAAATAAAGAAGAAGCTGTTTCAAGAAAGTAAATATTCAAGAAAGTAAAAATTTTGCACGAATCTTGAAAAATACCAACAGATTCTTAAGAGATCTTATTACATCCAGCGGATCACAGTGAGAGATTTAGAATCTTATATCGATATAGCTCAGATGCCAAATAAACTATTAGTAATTAATACTTGGTCACCTCGTAATAATTTTTAATAATATTGATTTAACTATTTTGGGATGAAGAACATATAATTCGAAAGTTTTTGTTAGAATTTATGAAATAAAATCATCTACATAAATATTATAATGAACTGTAAGTAATGTTGAAATCATCTTTCGCATAATAGAGTAATCTGCTGAAGAGATTCAATTTACTTACTTGGAACATTGAAATAAAGTATCATGAATGATGAAATAAATTCAGCAATATCAAAATATAGTGCAAGAATACTGTAAATCAAACATTTAAAAATGATACAATGATCTAGTTATAACATGAACATCTACTTTCTGAAACTCTTAAATCAATATTTAGTGATATAGAAATTTAACTGAAGAATACTAAAAACTCTATGTGAAGTATTGATTACGTATATTAAAATCAGCTATTATATATAACAGCTGAAAATCTTGTTTTTTTCTTAGAATCAACATTTAAAAAAAAATGTAGTTAAATAAATCCATTTAAAGGAACCAGGATTTCTGGTTAACAGAATAATGGATATGCAGTTGATTTAATTGTTCCAACTTCGTAGACGAAAGTTTGTTTCACTAAAACGGACAGCTGGGTTACCAAAGATTATCATAGAGCGCACCACCATTGGATACGCTGCTTTTTCTTGTAGTTGTAATCACGTCTTTCCCTGCTGAATCTTGAATTATTCTAAATCAAGTTAATTGAACTATTAAAATGTATGTGGAAGAACGAGAAAGAACAGAGGGCGAGGAGGAGGATATGATAAATATTACAGTCAAGTCAAGTCGGTACTGAAAATATTAGATTCAATGATTATATGCTCTAAATTGTCTGTTAGAGGTTTTAAATGCTGCGTTGAGATTCCTACACTTTCTTCTTGAAAATTTTTTCTCTATGTGTGGCATTTGAATGTAAAAATGAAAGAGCACATCGCCTTACAAATAACAAAAAAAGAAAAGGCAAAGGAAACTGTAGATATAATGCCTTGTTCCTACATACGAGATGTATCGCTACTCGCGGTGCTGCCCTGTGCGCTGAGCTTGATAACTTGGCTTCCTCATATAATATTGACTTGATGTAAGTCTTAAATCAACATTTAGTAATAAAGAAATCTAATTTTATAATAATAATAATGCTTAGCGAAGTATCGATTATATCAAAATCTGCTTTTATATAACAGCTGTAAAATTATTATTATTTTCTTAGAACCAACATTTGATTAGAGTAAATAAATTCAGTTGAACGGATAAGGATTTCAGTTCAACAGAATGATGAACATACTGTTGATTCATCTATGTCAACAGGAAATGTTAAATTAGTAATTTCGAATGTTAATTTAATTACATTCAACTAGTTGCTAAACTAGAAAAGAAATATATTATTCAATAATACCAGCATCTGGTATCTTTCCAGTAACCTAACATTTCAGCTTCTGTTTTTTCTTCTATTTCATATTCAGAGGAAAGGCCACTCTCAGCATCATCATCCTCATCGTCATCGTCATCATCATTATCATCATTATGACATCCTTATCATCAGCATCATCTTTGGTTATCACAGATGAAGAATTATGTCATCTTGACTAAATTCTTCTTTTGCTTCCACTTTTTGCTTCTTCACAAGCGGCTCCACTTCATCTTTAAACTTCGGATTAATGCACGCTAGATTCTTACGTGGAGGAAATTGTGGTTTCCAGACGTCCTGAATAGCTTGTTTCTCGTCAAGTTTGAAAATCTTATGCTTATGCTTACGATGAATTGGTTTCCTAACCTTATCAATCAACCTGTTGCTGTCGTGCATTGTCCTTAGACCTCCAGGCACCTTTGTAATTTGGTGGAAGTCTCTCTCATCCTGCTTATGATTCTTTGTTAAGCAAGAGTATTTATCGTGTCTTTTCAAATTATCGAGTCTCGAATAAGTTCTGCAACAACTTGAACACGTGGAAGTCATCTTGTCACTAGCACAGTAAAACTTGCTGTTAATTCATGAAAGCTTAGTTTATATCTTCTTTTTCCTCCTCATGCCCTCCTCCTCCTTATGCCCTACTCTTCCAACTCCTCCTCCTTCTCATGCCCTCCTCTTCCAACTACTCCTCCGCCACATGCCCTCCTCTTTCAACTCCTTCTTCTCATGCCCTCCTCCTCCTCTTCATCCTCATGCCCCTCCTCATTTAACTCCTCCTCTTCCAACTCCTATTCCTTTCCATCCTTCTTCTCTTCCAACTCAAACGTCTCCTCCTGCAACCAAGTAAAACAGTTGCATTTTCAATGAAAGAGTTTAAACTAGTTTCAACATAAGTAATGTGCATGAAATTATTTCGATTGTGAATGAAATGCGAGAGGTTGGTATTATTAAATGATATTTTTTTTTTAGTTTAGCAACTAGTTGAATGTAATTAAATCAACATTCGAAATTACTAATTCAACATTTTCAGTAGTTAACATTTTAAGTTTTTTAATATTTGATATTATATATATATATAGTTTTTACGTTTATTATTATAATGAAATAGGTTAAATAAATAGATATAATTTGAAATTTATGTTCCATAAATGAGAATCATTTCAATCTTTTGTTGTTGAGATAGAATTTCCATTGTAAAAGTAATGAAGTCAAGTAATGTGGGAATACAACGACACCCAAACCAACTAAAACGAACGTGACCAACAGCAATATCCCAAACCAAGGCAACTAATTACCACCCAGTGGAATAAACGCAACCAACACACCCAAATTAAATGAATACGTGCGCCCATCCGCGCTGCGAGCTTTATTTGTTTCTTGACCTTAATTCTCTTTAGACAATGTGCCATCTAACTTGGCGATGTTCTTTGTTTTTAGTTAGTCATAGTCGTTTATGCGTTACTTCGGTCTACGATTTTCGTTTGTTCTTGTTCGCAGTTTAAGTTCCCTGGCTACCTCATTGTGCAATCTTCAATTATTTCCTGTCTTCGATTGTCATACGTGCGCCCGTCCATGCTGCTAGAATCATTTGTTTCGTGATCTTAATTCTCTTCAGACAATGTGCCATCTCACTTGGTGCTATTCGTTTGTTTTTAGTTAGCAATAGTCGTTTATGCGTTACTCCGCTCTACGATTTCCATTTGTTCTTGTTCGCATTTTACTTTTACTTGCCATCTCATTGTGTATCATGAAAACCATCATTAAAGACCCAAATTAGGTTAATGCAAGTTTTTGAGGACGAATGATGTCTTTGTCCTTCATCGAGGGTTCCGCGACGTAGTAAAAGATTTTGAAGAAAAAAATTTCAAAGTACTGATGCCTGCTTAAAAGGGTAATTAGAAAGCAACTGTCAACAGAAGTTTGTGAGCGGTACACTTCGCAGTTTTGTGGAATCTTTCGAAGCTCGGACTAGCAAGTAAATCGAAGTGCGAGGACAAAATTTTGAGCACTTGTTGTAAAATGTTAGTGGAAAATCAGCACCCCGATAGTTAGAGGCAAGGGGACTCACGGACTCCTTAAAATAATCAACAATTGCATTTTTCGCAATTGCAGCGCGATCTATCACGAATGGAAAAAAATTTTTTGAATAAAACTTACGTATTTCATAAAGGAGAATCTTAATCTGTGATAAAAAATTGAAGTTCTGATTTGAAATTATAGAAACCCCAACTTCTGCCACCTGAGGGGGTCGGGTGGGGTAAATTTATTTAAAGTCGATTTTCCCCCTCGAAAATAAAAAGTTTTTATTACGGATATTCTTTCATAGGATGCTTATTTTTTGAGAAATTTCGACGTCTCAAGTTAAAAACACCCTAACGATATAAAAAAATAAAAAATTTGTTCAATGAAGCTTTTGTTATTTGCGTGGGTTGTCTGTGGTGCCTGGAAAATATTGTGTGGTCTGAATCACTGAAGGTTTAAGCAGAGATTTGAATAAAAACACTGATTACCTGCAGTATTCGATTGGGATAATCCACTTCGATCATGAAAAGAAACTGCTCTCCGATATTTATTCATGGATGGGGTTTCCTGTGTACCTGAAAAGAACAAGGAAAATGTAACAAATCCAATGAATCATCAATTTTTCATATGAAAGTCCACAGAAAGAACTGTGTGTAATTTTTACCCATTTTTCAGAGTAATCTTTGCTACAAGAAAAAATACATTTACGTGATGAAATTCACAATCTTCTTTTGTTTCGATGGGTGAAAATTAAATTTTGCCCATTAGAAAATTGCCAGACATCGAAAATTCACTTCAGTTTTTAGGGTTTCGTAGGTCCGGTCAGAAAACCTCTAGCAGATTTTAACGATTTTAAGTTGTTTTAATGGACTTCAAAAGTTTCCAAAAACTTGAATGGGTCGAAACGAAAATTATGTAGGGTTTCCAAGGTTTTAAGAAATTTACAAGAAATTCGAAAAAATTATGGGATTTCATTATCTCTTCAAGGGTTTCAGAGATTTTAGAGGATTTTACAAATTTCGAGGAATTTCTAGAGAAATTGAGGGAATACGCTTTTTTTCATGAAATTTTAAATGCTTTCTACATATTTCTAACTATTCAAAAGATTTCAAAAAATTTTCAAAAAGATTCTAAATACAATTAATTTAATTCCTCATCATTTGTACGTGACGTCATTTGTTATGAAAAAATTATAACGTCAAATAGTGAACATTATAAAAAATACTGTGAACATCTATAGGCAGTCAAAAATATTTTTTTCTTTATTTTATCTAGATTATATTGCCAGTAATGTTTAGTTGTTCGTTTATAAAATTAACAGTGAATACTAAATGACAAATGTTCATTACTAAGTTTTACTGGTAACGACACTCAACAATAATCAGGATAAAAATTATTTCTTCATGCATTTAAAAATCCACACAGAGCATTCGCTCATATAATTTGTTTATGAAATTCGAAAATGATATTACATGACAAATTTTTTATATGCATAGAAATAATATGGAATAAATTGCAGAGAATGAAAAAAAACATGTTTATTTAAAAAAAAAAGGAAATGCGGTTTTTTTTGAAGATATTCAGAGATTCCGTAAGCCCCATTAAATGTATTTTCCATGAGAAGAAAGACGTCTTTTTTCCAATTTTATTCAGAATCGTGAATATTAGGTTTATCGAGCTGTCCTTTAATATTTCTCTACACAGTTAGCCATAGAATACGAATCAAAAATTACTTTTCGAAATTCAACACCACAAGTCTACTTTATATTATTATTATTATTATTATTATTATTATTATATGAGTAAGCCGTTTCCCTTTCGGGATAGGCGTGAATTGCTCGGTTGGAAAGTAGTGATGTGTGGATGGGTATATAGGTGAAGGGTAGATAGGTATATAGGTTTAAGGTAAAGATATTTTAGATTGATCTAGAATTCTTATATATATCTATGTGTGTGTACTATAAAATATTTATATCGGTAAATCGTACTGTACAGTTGTAAAAAAACTCGCCAAATCAAAATCTATATAAATTTTAAGAATTCAAAACATGTTTCTTAATTTTCTTTTGACACCTGCGACATTATTTATTTACTTTTTGCAATTTTTTGGTTCATTGAAATTTACATGTAATCAATTTAAAATGTTACAGGGAATCATGTACGCTTTTTTACCGATCGAATCCCTTGAAAATTGTGAGGGGTGCAGCTCAATATATGTACGACGAAAAGGGTGAAAGGCACCTCGACTGCATCAATAATGTCGCCCACGGTAAGAAGCTTTATTATTAATTCTTATTCTGAAATGCATATTTTTTTAAATTTAATATTTTGCTTCTTTAGTGTTCCTAATTTCAATAAATGTGCTACATAAAATCTTCATGAAAACATATCTACAAGAATCTGAGGTTGAATTTTGAACCTACAAAGACGAATTTTCAAACAAAACAGAATTTTCTTCAATCACAAACAGTTGCATTTTTAACCAAATAGTCGAATGTTCATGCCGGAAAGACACATTTCTCAGAAAACAGTTGAATTTTCAACCAAGAAGTTTTCTACCATAACCGATTATTTTCTATCCAAAAAAGATGGATTTTTAATCCAGAAAGACGAATTTTTAAACAAAGCAATAGCAGTATCGAAAAAAATAGATGAGTTTTCAGCAAAAGAGTTAAATTTTCAACAAAATAGTTGAATTAGTAACCACATAGTTAAATTTTCTACCGACAAAATTAAATTTTCAACTAAGTAGTTGAATTTTTAACCACAACATTATTTACACAGACACATAAAAAAATCTTTTTTCTGGCCTGAGGGTCAGATCTAACAGTTGCATTTACGACCAAATAGGTGAACTTTAATGCAATAGGGATGAATTTTTAACCTTCTAGTTGAATTTCCAACCTAAAAAGATGAATTTTCAACCAAATGGTCGAATCTATAAATAAAAAAGAATGAGCTTCAGTTGCATTTTTAACCAAATAGGCGAATATTCAAGCCAAAAAGACGAGCTATTTCGAGAAAACAGTTGATTTTTCAACCCAACAGGAAGAATTTTCTATCCAAAAAGACGAATATTTGAAAACAATCAATTTTAAATAAGAAGTTCAACTTTTAACCAAGCAGTTGTAAGTGTAAAATTGGTCTTATTTTTAGGTGTAACAAAAAGAAGCATATGAAATCTGAAATTAAAAATGTGTTTTAATCATTGAAGTAAGCAAACAAAAAACTGAAATCAGGCAATAAATATCTAAAATTAAGACGATACTTACACTGAAAACTTAGTATAAGGTTTAGATGACCTTAAATTAAAGACTCTCCTAGCCGAAAGTAAGACGCATATTTATACTGCAATTATGGATCCCCTCACATCCCGGATCCGTGAGTCCATATCAGACAGAATACCAAGACCGTGTGGTGCAGATGTCCAAGCGCAATTAAGGGATAGCCAAACTGAAATTCAGTAAGGCGTACTTCTTAATTTTAGGTAACGAAAGCTTAAACTGAAATTTTAATTAAAATACGTAAATTCTTAAATAGTTTGTATACTTAAATTCAGTTGCTTTCTCGATTCTAGTGAAATCTAAAATTAATTCGAATATAATTATAAGTATTTGTTTTTACTGTGTAATTTATAACAAAATCCATAAAAATTTAACCGAATTGTCGAATTTTCAACTAAATACGATTAGTTTTTAACAATTAATGGAATAGTTAAATTATCAGTTAAATTAATTAATTGTCAAGAAAATAGTTAAATTTTCAACTAAAAAAAGTAATATTTAACAAAGTAGTTCAACTTTCAACGAAGTAATTGAATTTTCAACCAAAAACATGAATTCTCAATGACAAACTTAAAAGTCAAATTTTAAACTAAAAACAATCAATTTTAGAACAAAAATAGAAAAGTTGAATTTTCAGTTAAAAAAACTAATCTCTGCACCAAAAAAACATTGAATAAAAAAACGGTTGAATCTTCAACCAAATAGTAGAATTTTTAACCAAAAGAGATTAATTCTGGACCAAAAATATAATAGACTTGTTTCAAATTAAAAGAATGAAGGTTCAACAGAAATAGTTGGATTTTCTTATTTAAGTGAAAAAACGAGAAAATAGGGACGTTTCTTGTAATGAGGTGAAAAAAGAGGGATTCCATAAAAAATGGATAAAGAAGAGAATAGGGGAAACTGTGTCAAGTTTAAATGTTCCAAGAAGATAATGTGAAATACTATCTGCTAATTATAAACACCTATAACATCCAGATAACCTTCCTTATCTCTGTACAGTCTTAATCTAGACAAGAGAATTTTTTTCATATTGGCGCCTGTCTAAATATTCGGAGACAACAGTTTCTCATGGCTTATTGAATTATTATCCATCAATGACTGATTTGGTTCATCGAGATGTGATCCACCACGTTAAGACAGATTGCAAATAATCCAATTGATATCGAATGGAAATTTTTACCACTTAGATTTCGCGAGTGATTTATTAATCATAAATGGCGGTGACGCATCTGATTGAAATGTATTTCAAAATTATGTAAAAGGTGCATAAGAATATCTGGATTCAAAAGTTACATACATTTTTGGTCCTAAAGGGCTATGCACCGCCCGATTAGGGCCCGAAAAGACGGACTAAATGATGAGGAAAAAATTCATTTTTTTTAGAGTTCATCTTTCATTCTCGATACTTTTAAATGCCCTGGCTCTTTTTGGAAATGTACACAAAAATATTTGAATCAGGCATTTAGAAATTATGTTGGTCCTGGCGGGCTAGCCAGAACCCTATTCGGACCCGAAAAGACTGACTAAATTATGAGAAAAAAAATCCTTTTTTAGAGTTCATTTTTCATTTTTGATACTTTTAAACACACGGTTGAAAAAGTTGATCTTTACCCTCAATATTAGTTATAGTTAGTGCTAAACAGTTTCTACAGGATAAAACTTTTTAATCGAAAGGCGAAAACGCATATCTCTTTTTTTCTTACCGAAAGATAATATATTTGAATACTACATAGTAATCATATATACTTAATACTTAATCTCTTCCGCATTAAACTTGCGATAGGGGGCCTTTCAAAAACTGCGTCACGCTATTTAAAATTTTGTTTCTACCCCTTCTCTTCTTCGTCACACATTATCACACAAAGCTTGAACTCCCTAGGGTGACACCGCGAATAACCCCCCCCCCCCCTTTCAATTCAGAATTTTTTCAAAAAATACGACAAATATTTGAATTTTTAACCAAATTGGTGAATTTTCAACCTACAAAGATGAATGTTCAACCAAATGGTTGAATCTTAAATAACACAATTAATTTCATGGCTCACTATAGTTATTTATACTTTTATATAAGTGAAAATACAATTAAAAAATCGCGATTTTTTTAACCGAAATTTAATCGAAAATAAAATTAATCGAAGTTAATCGAAATTTTTTAACCAGACGCGTCTAGTAACTTTAACTAGTAAGAAAGATGAATTTTCAGCCAGGAACTTGTCTATCAAAAAAAAATAATTTTCAATCTATAGGGATGCATTTGTATCCAAAAAGACGAATTTTCAACAAAAATATTCAATTACAACAAATTAATTAAATTTCAAACAAAAGAATTGAACAAACGTGAATTAATCATGAATCAACAAGTTGCATTTACAATGAAATAGTTGAACTTTCATGCGAAAAGGACGAAATTCCAACCAAACAGTTGAATTTCTAAGTCAAGAAAAGCAATTTTTTTGAAGACAGCTGAATTTTCAATAAAGATAGATAGATTAAAAAAAATAATATTTGATATTTCAATCAAAAAAGACTTTAATTTTAAATAAAAAACAGTTGAATTCAAGCAAACCAACCAAAACAGAACAAATAAAATTTCTACGAAAAGATATGAACCTTCCACCCAGAAAGATTTTTCATTCAAGAGAGGAAAAGAATGTCAAACAAATTGTTGAATTTTTAAGCCAAGAAGGCGATATATCTACAAAAAAGTTGAATTTTCAACCAAATAGTTGAATTTTAAACTCAAAAAGATCAATTTTGAACAAAAAATGGAATATTTAAATTTGCAGTTCAAAAATTGATTTTCAACCAAGAAAAAACGAATTTTCAACAAAATAATCAAATTTTTCGCCAAAGAGATAGGTTTTCAACTAATAAAATGAATTTTTAACACGGTAGTTTAACATTAAACCAATTAGTTACATTTTCAACCAAGAAAGGCGAATTCTCAATGAAAAATGTAATAGTTAAATTTTCAGCCGATTTTGATTTAAAAACATTAATTTTTAACCAAATAATAGAATTTGGAACCAAAAGATATGAATTCTGAATGAAAATATAAAAGTAGACTTTTAAATAAAAAATAATTACCTTTCAATGAAAAATATTTTGATTTTCTTATTGGGTTTTATCAATTGAATTCGCGTTGAAACGAAAAAATGAGAAAAGGGGAAGTTTCTTGTAAACACAGAAAAAAGGGAGAATTCTTCTAAGAAGGGATAAATAGGAAAATAGGGGAAAGAGTGTGAAGTATGTATTTAGATGCTTTACTTGTGAAATAAAATGACTAATTTTCGTTTTTTTTTATGCATTTCAAAATATTCTTATTCACATTTGTATTTTCCATGTGTGATGTCACAATGTGCGTTAACCTCCCCCCCCCTAGAATAAAATTACAAATTTATTTTCTGATCTTGAAGAAAACGTGTATGTAGTGTTAAATTTAAAACTTTAAAGTGAGTAAAGCGTTGATGGTGACAAATAGCAGGATATGAGTTGATTGATCATTTGGTATGCAGGAATTTAGTACCTCGTGAATAGGACTCATGCCAATGCATTATATGCAATTGGAAATAATTAATAAGCATGCGTAAATGTTTGCACGTGTGCTTCATATCGCCTCAAGGTCTTCAGAGCTATACAATTTAATTCACATGGTGTGTTTAGTGCATGGATACTAGATATGGCTTTTTTAGTCTACAAAGTTATTTGCAATCTCTCTTATTGTCTAACATTGGAAGAATAAGTGTTCTTAATCTATCTTTATCGTTCCTATGTCATAGAAATATTGTCCTACTATCATAGTTGGATTATAGGAAAACTTTTACAATGATAAAGTAAGTGATAAAGCTCAAATGAGTTTCATAAATTATTTATCGCTACAGAACAGGTCATGGTAATAATCTAGAATCGCGGTTTCTCTGTACATGTAAACTGTGAAGTCAATTAAAAAAATCCGTTGCACAAGTTTTAGCGTCGGCCGAACTGAAAATCAAAACATTTATACATTATAAAATAAAAAATGTATCCTAAAAATAAATTAATGTAAAAGCGAGGGAAAGTTGAACAAGAGGGATGGTTGGAAAAGGCGAGAGGTGAGTTCCAAATCACCCTACTCCTTTTCTAGACCCATCTAATATAAATGAAAAAAATGTATCTCAAAAAGAACAGAAGGATGAAAAATAGGGAGTGAAATGAAATAGATGGGGCGTTTGGAAAGGTTCGAGGGGGTAACTTCGAAATCACCCCTACCCCTTTCCAAACCCCCTTTCTATTTCTCGGCCCTTCCGTTGTACGTGAAAGAAGAACATTAACCTTGAAATTTTGTTTCTAGTAATAATATGTAATAAAAACTAATTACCTTTCTTCAGCTCCTCCTTTCAAGTTTTTATTATGGAACTAAATATTTTCAATAGTCACTATAAAGTTTCATTCATCTAAATTTCAAATTATCCAGACTTCAAGCATTCAGCAAACAAGTTTTTCTGTTTTAACAAGTAACCATTGCAATTATTTTTTCTGAAAAGACTTCAATTAAAAAATTTCTGCATTTTTCTGCAATAAAAAATGTTCATTTATAAACTATTAAAGACTAAAGTAAGCCAATATATTTTCAGGACATTATATAACAAAACAACAGGTCTTAGGAAGTATTCTTTTTCAGGCCATATTTTTATTCATAGAAAAATGTTAAACATGTAAAAACGGGTTGTTTTAATTATTTTATTTTTTGTTAAACTGTTTTTCATATAGCAACCTAAAAAATTCGGTTAAATTCTGCAATTTTAATTAATCGCGACTTATTTTGTAAAAGAGAACATTCCCTACGAGTTCAAAATACCCAATTAAAAAAAAGTAAATTAATTGATCAATATTGCTATTTGTTCATACAACATTTTTTTTTAATATTCTAAGAAGCGATATGAAAAGAAGTTTGACAAAAAGTTTAATTTGGCAAATAAACAATTTCTATTTGTGTCAATTTTTTTGTCATAAATAAAAATCATTTTTTCTGATGAATATTACCATTGAATAATTTTTGAAGTGATACTGAAGCTTTAGAAAAAATTCTCGAAAAAAGTTCTTAAAATGTTTGGTTTTTTATTTGCGCTATATAATAAGCTTCGATTCTAATCAAGTCCTCGTGATCAAGGGCTAATTTTATTCATTAAAAGATTCTTCACAACTCTCTTCGGTTGGTTTCTTTTAAATTAAAATTATTTAAGAAAAATTTGAAATACAAATATTAGCTTGTGGCTGCAGTACAACTGAAGCTAAAACACAAGAATCTAAAAAACTTTTGCTAAATGAACAATTTTAATGCAAACAATTTTTTTCCAGGTACACTTAGATTTCTCCTTCATTATTCATGGCCATTAATATAATATATGATTATTCATCAATTTTTAAAAGAATTGTAAAGGTTTGGTGAATTTTGAGATTGCACAGTGGGCAAAGTCCTCATAATGAGGCCAAAAGTTTTAAACCTACTGAAATGTAATGAAAAGGCAGTTATCATATGTTTCTGAGGTCCCTGATATTGAATTCCGTATTAAAAATGCAAAATTCGGAAAGGCGGATTTGAAATACCGGGCAGATTTATAAAAAAATATGGTATTTACATAAAAATTGGTTATCGCGGGTTTTTGGATCTCATTACTTTTTTGTTTACTTATTATTATTATATATCAAAGGGTTTTTCGGATCGCTGATTACGGATTTTTTAATAAAAATATCAAATTCGAAATGGCAAATACGAAATATCGGAACATTTTAGAAAAAAAGTCTCATAATCATCATAAAAGCCTGTTATAAGAAGTTTTATGTGTCGCTTATATCAAATATTTTGGTCAGAATTAAATAAAGTAAGAAAGTATTTAACAAATGTTAAAAACGCAGAAATTTACACATCTTCGGACTTGAAAAGTTCGCTAATATTCACTCAGAGATAAGATCCTTTCAGTCAAAGAAAATTTTTTTGAATCAAAGAAAAATATTTCTTGTTTTTCAGTCAAATAAAGGTCCTTTTGATACAAAAAAAAATTCCTGGCTCGAAGAAATGTTTTTTTTTCCAATGAAAATTGTTCCTTTATTCAAAATGATTTTTCTTCCTTTTGAAGATATTTTAGGGTTTAATGAAAAGAAAATATGTCAAAGAAACAGTTTCTTTAATACATGACAAATATTTTTATAATTCTCTCCAAATCTTCCTCATCAATAGTACAGTCACCATCTAGAATTAATCATAAATAAAATGTTCAATATAATCGTATTAGGCTAACCCTTAATTAAACTGGTATACGAAAGGAAAATGGTTTATTAAATTAAGCAAGTGTTCAGGATATTTAAAAACACTGTTAAAAATTTTAAAGGGTAAGCTATAGAAACATTGAAATAAAGAATTTGAATACTGTGAATTAAGTACGTACCATAATTGAGTGTGAATTTATATTTCCATAATATAAAATCTACAGTTTTAACAGTAAAAATGTAATTTTGCTTATACAATGAATATTAATATAATAAAAGTTATAAGTGCTACGAATTGGTTATCTCATTGATTCTGTTTTATCACTTTTTAAAAATATAATGTTTTTTAAATTAAGATCGAAAAGAAATGTATTTTATTTTTTTGATTGTTTCTTTTCCTAATTGGAAAATGTAATAATCTAAACAGATTGGTTCATAATCAACCATAAATATAATGTTATTAGTTTTTTTTAATTAGTTTGAAGGTTAGTTGGATAGAATTTTTAGAATAACTTTAAATAACGCAAAAATCGGCAAAAAAATTTTCAAGGTTTAAAATAGAGATCATAAGGAACTGATTTCTAAAAATATCACATTGACTTTTTTTAAAACTCATATGTTCTAGCTGCATCATTTGCAGACACATTTTTATTGAATCGTATTTCACTAATTTTGCATGGAAGTTTGGGAAGTTGGGTTTTATCTTACAGAAATATTTTGGTTCTTACTAATCCTGAAAGATTTAATCATTTCCTTTGTGTTAATATTGAGTTTGAAGCTGTTTAAGCTGAATATAGAAAATCTGCGAATACAAAACTATTATAAGGGCGGCTTGATTTATCTAAGAAATGTGATTGAAGCTAACGCTAATTAAAAACATTGTACTACATGATTGACTGGTTATATTAGAATTTAGGCTAATTTTAAGATTCTATCTTTTTATGGTAAATTTAATAAATAGGACTTTGGTCGTGTTTTAAATGTAAAACGTTTTTAGGAAAATCATTTTTTTAATGAATAGAATTACTGATTAGAATTTTTGCTGAATTTGTGTCATTTCGATTTTCAGTTGGACATTGTCATCCGCATGTAGTTGAAGCAGGTCAAAAGCAAATGGCCCTGCTGTCCACTAACAATCGCTTTCTACATGACGATCTGGTGATTTGCGCTAGCAGACTGGCATCATTACTCCCAGAACAGCTGTCGGTTTGTTATCTGGTGAATTCCGGAAGTGAGGCTAATGATTTGGCTCTTCGCCTTGCTCACACCCACACTGGGAACAAGGACGTTATTGTGCTAGATCAGTAAGTTTCAGACAAAGGCCTCAGATCGGTCTGATAATCTAATTTACATTCTTATTGTTTCTCTCAAACTGGCGACAATTTAAGTCAATATCTATACACCTAGACAAAACTTTACCCGACTAACAATTATAGTGAGGGACCATCCCAAAATTACGTAACGCTTTTTTCTAATTTTTTACTCCCTCCTCCCACCTCTTTGATAAGGGGCCATTTAAAAAATACGTAGGGGAAAGTATGGTATGTTTTCAGTGTGGGAAACGGTAACTCTTGCAAGTAATGCTCGCGTTTCTTGAGTTTCATATTAGTTTTTTTCACATAAAATATCTTTCTTGAGTACCGAAGAATGCTATTTTACGTCAAAAAATTATATGAAAATAAACAAACACGAGAATTATTTGCAAGAGTCACCGTGCCCCGCACTGACACCATACCCCACTTTCCCCTAACGCTTATTCTTGATACTCCCCCCCCCTCCCACCACGACAGAACTGGTAAACTTAATTTTAAATAAAATTAGTTACAATTATTTAATTAATAAAACATTTAATTATTTGAAATTTGATTTTTAGGTAATCTACATTTTAAATTAATTTTTTTTTCATTTTTGATCTTTGAAGGATCAGTTAACGGGTCAGCTACTTTTCTGTAAACAATATTTCAGAAAGTGTAATTCTGTAAAATATTGTATAGTTTATTGAACAAACAAGGAGTTATTAAACCAATTTTAATTAAAATTTTGAACGCGACAAGTGCTTTTCACTTTCGGCATTTTTGATAATTTGAATCTCACTTTAATGATTAATAAAGACGAAATCACAAAAACACTCGCCAACATAACCTCAAACCAACCTACTTGTGTCCAAGAGGTTCAAGATGGAGCCCGACTGAAAAAAGATGCACAGCCAAGTTGATGGCGCTGCAATCAAGAGCTGTAAAACAGACTTGGTTTAAACTAGGTTTAAGATATTAACCCTGCTGTAGCCATAAAATAATTTTCCAAGCTGGGGCCATAAAGTTGAAAGTGGTCAAACATTTGGTAATTTCCACACGGGTTTGACAATCCCGTGGATATAATTTGAATTGATTAAAATTTCTTAAAATCTGTTAAAATTTTTCATATCCTTCAAAATTCGGAAAAATATTTAGGCATCTTTTAAAATCCTTTAAAATCACGTGACTTCTGTTAAAATATCTCGAAATTTCTTTAAATTCTTTGAAATCCCTTAAAATCCTTTGCAATCCGCGGAAATCGTTATTGATTCCTCAAAACCCCTAAAAAGACTTGAAACATTATAAAATCTATGAAATCTGATTAAACTCCTTAAAGTTCCTTAAAATCAGCTTGTAAAATCCCTTGAAAAAATTTAGATTCTCAAATTGTACAAGGTAATTTCTTCAATCTGTTGAAGTCTTTCAAAACCATTTGAAATTTTTGAAACCTCTCGTCATCCTTTGGAACCGTTTGAAATATCCTAAACTTTTGTCCTCAAATCCTTTGAAATCCACTGAAATCTCGGGAAATCCCTGAAAAGCTTAGAAAATCTCGATAAATTCCGTAAATTTTTTTCAATTCTTTAACATACCTTTAAATCTGTTAAAATCTTTTCAAATCACTTCTAAATGGAAAATTTAAATTAGATTTTCTTATAAATATGAAGATGACAGATTTTACAAAGTTTAAAAATGTAAAGTGGACACTGTTAAAATGACTTAGTTTTCGTCAAAAGTAAATGCATCTCATACTTTATTATTCCTCATCTTATCCTCCAACATCAATAAATAACTAGGATATCAAATCGAAAGGTTACAGACAATTAGCCATATATATATATAATTGAAAACTAAAGATTAAAAACCACCGCAGGGTCCCACTGGGAGCAACTGTCATCCAAAAAATGACATCGGCTCCCAGCCGATGTGTCACAGGACACGACGAAATCACAACGACAGATCGGCGAAACTTTCGTGTGTTTTGAGGACACGTAGCGACCCAAGAATGACAGCTTTCTGCATCCATCTCGCAAGTGCCGTGGCATATTTTTGGCACGCGGGAATGGCTTTAAGGTTACGAACCAGTGATAGTTTCGCACTTCCGAGAGCACCTATCACAAGGCACCTATCATTTTCGATTCCTTTGGAATTTCCAGGAGCATGTTCCGAGGAATCGGGCCCTGAGGACTATTTGTGAAGCGGAGAGACGAACAATCCTGTAAATAGAATAGAAAGGGTCAGAAGTAGCCTGCTCGTAACGCACTTAAATGAAGTTGAGAAGAACATAATTTTCGATTGGACTAGAGATTTCTCTGACTATACAAATTAATAAGTAACTGAAAGCAGAAATATTAATTCCATCAAAATCGCCGTATAGTTCACCTGTCATTATTATTCCGAAAAAGCTAGACGAAGCCGGAGAACGAAAGTATCGTGTGGTATCGATGACATCGTTATATACTCAGAAACTCTGGAAGAGCATGATAAGAAGGCTCGAAGATTTTTCGAACGATTACGGGAAGCCAACCTAAAATTACAACCTGATGAGTGTGATTTTCTATACCCTGAAATAGCTTATTTGGGGCACATCATAGGACGCGATGGGGTGAAACCAAATCCGACTAAAATTTCGGCAATGAAGGAATTTCCGCGACCTAAAACTGTACGAAACGTACGTCAGTTCTTGGGATTGTCCGGGTATTACCGAAGATTCATAGAGAATTACGCGAAGTTAGCGAAACCTTTAGCAGATTTACTGAAAAAGGAGTCAAAATTTGTATGGGGAACCGCTCAAGAAGAAAGCTTTGATAAATTACGTGACGCACTATACCATGAACCCATATTAAAATATCCAGACTTTTCCAAAATTTTAAATTAACCACAGATACATTCGAGTATACAATAGGAGCGGTTCTTACCCAAGAAATAGATCAAATGTATGTGCCGATCGCCTACTACTATAAAATAATGACCAGTATAGAACAAGGTTATGAACCAACAGAAAAAGAATGTCTCGCAGTAGTCTATGCTATTGATAACTTTCGACCATATCTCTACGGTAGAGAATTGATTCTGGCCTGCGACCATGAGCCGGCTCACTGGATTACCAATGCAGAGAATCCAGGGCCCCGTCTCATCCGCTGGAGATACAGAATATAGGACTACCAGTTTAAATTTGAATACAAGAAAGGTAAATTGAACCGCGGTATCGAAGCTCTTTCTAGGAACCCTATAGGCTATTACGAGAGGACATTAACGGGAGTCGGGATGACACTGATTCTTCTGGACCGTCTATTGTCACATCCACTACTCACAAGAAATTAGCTTCCGATTCCCCTTCGGTGTTGTCGATACACTGCGTTTTACCACTTGAATCGAACACAACTGAGGCGAGCGGTTCAAAAGAAGGTAAACCACAAACACGATATCAAATCTCACCGTTGTTATAATCATTAACTAGTTCAGGTCTTACAACCAAAAGCACGGTTCAAAAACAAAAGACTTCTCATACAGGTGCCACCTTGCCAAAAACCAAAGACAACCCTACAGTAGGAAAAAGATTCCTTAAACCATTACTAACATTGCCGGCTTCACAAGAACAATCTGTGACTCAAACCGTAAGGGAACAAAGAAAAAGACTACCAGGGATTTCCGTTGATGATTCGGACAAGACATATCAACCCCCGGCCCATTACAAAGAGCCTACTCTCCACCTTATTTACCTAACCCATGGTTCCCTGTTCAAAACGATCAACCAACTGAAGTATATGCAGCCAGGTTTACTAGAAGCCGGTACTTTCCACAAGGATATTCCTCAGGAGCCTTCAAAACGGTCTGAAGTCATAGTGAACCTCAGTCCAAACAGCACCAGTAGCAAAGACAGTGACAGTATGACGGAGAAAACATCGTGCCAACCGTTCACAGTTCATCAGCAGAGATGGTGAGGATTCCCGACATGAAAGGAGCAATTCAGGAATCTGTAGCGCATTTCGACAAAACGCTTACAGAACATCAATCTTATTTCTGGGATAATAAAGGGTTAGATCAATCATATCCGGATGGGCCTACTCAAGTAAATGTTGCTGCGGTTTCGGAGGGAGAAGACGACCAGGATCTTCTACTCTATCTAAAGAACATGGATCGTTGCGTAGGGACCGATGACGCTTCAAGAGACCGAGTAAATAAATTTTTAGTCATTTGAAAAACATTTGAATCAAAAAGATGATGAGGAATTAGAAACCAAGCAACCCAAAGATGCACTGACAGGGATAGATCGGCGACGAAGTACAATCGGATACGTGAAAAGTACACCGGGCCAAAATTACGCAACGATGTAACTGAATACATTAGAAACTGTAAGAGTGGTTTAGAAAACAAATTAGTGCGGGCGCGTACACGTGAACTTATGGTAATAACTGACACATCATTGGGGATGTTTTTATAAGGCCTCTCTAGACATTGTGGGAAAGTTATCTGCCATCCCTAACGGCAATCGGTACATACTTACAATGCAAGACAACTTTTCAAAGTTATGCATTGCAGTGCCCATTCCATCGATGAATTCTACTATAGTAGCTCACGCCGTCGCACAATATCTGTTCGCTCAATACAGAGCTCCAAGTTGTATCCTCACGGACTACATAAAACACTATGCAGAGGGTTTTGATGACTGGGATTGATTATTGCCGTTCGCGATGTTCGCGTACAATACTTCTGTTCATGAATCGACAAACTTTACACCATTTGAATTAGTTTATAGAAGGTTAGTGCGAAACCCTAGTTCACTTCCATCGCGAGATAAATTAGAAACAGACGGGTCTTATCTTCGGGATCTGATCATTCGGCTGAATGAAATTCAAAAGAATACCGCTAAAAACATAATCCAGAGTAAAGAAAATTCCAAATTACAATACGATAAAAAGGCACGGCCCCTGAATGCCATTATCGGCGATAAGGTAATAGTTTTCAGAGATGTACGTAAGGATAAATTTGATAAAAGAGCGGTTGGCACTTTTACCATAGTAGGCTTCACGGAAAATCATAATGTGATCCTTGAGGCAGACGATAGTACAATATTCACCAAGCACGCTGACAAACTTATGGTCACATACTGTTGATAATGTTATTCTACAAGTCATAATGATTACATATGCGGGGTACAAACGTCATTGGAAAGATTTACAAGCCTTTGGTCATTTACTCATACAGGCAGTATAATAAATTAATAGCCAAAACGTTCAATTGTTCAGAACGGAATCTATCAGATAGCAAATCATGTACGCCCACGCACACCTCTTGTCTCTATTCTCGCTATGCAACATCCATTTGATGGTCCACGGCAACATTGAAGAGCCAACTCATGTCATCCGATCACAACTAGACAACATGCACAAGGTGGTCAGGGAACACGAAATTCAACAGAATTAGCTCCACATACAATTGTTTAAAACAACTAACAGGATCAACAAAGGACAACAATAAATGCAAGACTTTCACATCATATCTACATTGACAACAGCATTACAGGACTTGGAAGTGGGGATAGATGAATAAATCCATTCCGTAGACCGGATTATGAATGTTGTTCACGCTGCAAGGAAGGGAGAACTTCATCCTTCGCTCTTAACCACGGAACAAGTCCACCCCATATTTTAAGATATCCAAGATCATCTACCTAAATTAACATTTCCAGTACCAGGACCACGCCTGGACATGGAAAAATTGGCTCATATTGCAGTAGTAACGATATGATGTAATAACGGACTACTACAAGTCCGGTTGGACATTCCGTTATCAGATCGTACGGAATATGCACTGTACGAAATGCATTCGCTACCTGTACAACAGTCTATTCTAGGAAACAGTTCTGGAAGCGCATATTTAAAATCCGAATTTTCATTCATCGTAGTAGAGGATACGCAACGGACGTATCTGCTAATGACTCGGGTGGAGCATCGCAAATGTAAATCATTGGAACGCTTAACCATTTGCCCGGAAGGAATCCCCATTTTTGAAACTTCAAGCTACAAAAATTGTGAATCGCAACTTTTAATGGAACATACGATGGCATCGTTCAAGTACTGCGATATTAGGATATCCTACGGCAGTCAACCTTATTGGAAGGCTTTACCATCATTGAATGGATGGATCTACTCCTTATCAAACGAGCTAGCAGCTAATCTGAATTGTGTGGATAAGTTTACATTCCATCTTCAACTACATGGACTGAGCCTAATTCAGATCGCACCGGGAAGCCAACTAAAAATCACGCAGGTGACCCTTCCAGGTTTTCAACTTACCAGGAAATCAGTAATAGCAATTTACGAACCATCAATCCATCCAAATCTATCTCTGATGTCTGCCAAATTACATAAGATTCAACCCATAGACTTACCTATGGAACCTGTAAAAGAATATCAACGTGAACAGTTATATAAGGAAGGAGAAAAAGCTTTGGAACAGTTAGAGGAACAACTATATGATCTTAGCTTACAGAGACAGGATAATACGACACAACACCTATTAATACAAGGATCTTATGGCAGATTAGCCTTGCTTGTATTGCTGATATTAGGATACTGGTGCCGTACTAAATTACTATTACTCCTGATCACCTGTCGGACTTGTTTCCGTTTCCAGCAACTAACCCGAAAGCCCAATAAGAGAGCAAAATCCAGATGGAGTGTTCAAACCGATCGCCCAAGAAAGGTCGAATCCAAGAAGAAGGAGAAGAACCACCCTCAACTGGGGAAACAGTAGAATGCACATCAACATCCGTCAACAAGGAGTCTACATCGCCGACCAGGGTCACAATGCCAAGGCAGTCCCTACAACCAGCCTAGAGACTGTGCTCATACCCTCCCTGGCCCAGATATCTTAGAAACGTCTGACGACATCCACCTGTTAACTGGAGTGCATTAACAGTGATGTCCTTAATGCTACGAAATGGGAATGAAGTACCTAGAAGTGGTGTGGATGAGTGGATGGAGGCTCTTTGAAACAGAAGATCATTAAAAAGATCTTTAGAAATGGCTGAATGTACGGTTAAATAATAAGACTCTCGTGTTGACAGACCTAACTTTAACTTCTAATTATAATGCGTTAACAAAAAATGGGACATAGCACACTTACGAAAAGGCTCAATTTTTGTTCAATCGTAAAACGATGTAGCAATATTTCTCTTAATACTGAGGTTACAACAGTTAACCTCAAGCTTGGGAAGGGGAGAGATCCCGGACACTGGTAACGATCGAGGACGACCATTCCTTATTTCACGGCGGCGTTGTTAGGGTGGGCCCCATAAAAATTCTAAATCTGTATCTATAAAAGCCCACGCGTCAATAGCTAGTATGCCGTGACCATGATCTCCCCTCTATCTCGCCTAGCCTCTCGACATAGTAAAGATCGCGGGTCGCTTGAGAGAAGAGAGGGAAGAGAGCGCAAAGGCGAGAATGCAATAATCCTAGTTCCTCATGCCACTTCTTTTACGGTCTTATCCTCCCGATACCATCGAGTCCATCGAGTCCCAGGCTGGATGAAGAGTAATTAATAATAAATACATTTATCTATAAGCATTCACAGTTTGACTTATTATTGGTACCATTCTAGCAGAAAGAGATGACATCTCCAGTAATCTAGAAATTATCTGTTCTTTTAATATCGAAATGTCAACCTGAATATAAAATTTATCTAAATTAATAGAACTACCCTGTTTGTTTATTGATACTCAGAGTCAATAAACAATACCGGCGTAGGAAATATTCAGTAGCAAGTGCTAATGAACAATTCTGGTAATAACAATCGGTCGTATATATTTATTAAAATTATGTACCTGAAACTAAAACTTGCTTTAGATTAAGCTATAATGTTATAATTGATTAAGTATTCAGCGAATTGTGACAAAGATGGATGTACTTACCCATCAGTATCTCAGAAGCAATATTTTTAAATCCTAGCGAAAATCAAATTACATATAGGCAGTGTTTTCGTATCCGCTGCAAATCACGAGGATATCAAAATTCAAGAACTTTACACAGATATGTTGTCAGCACCACGCGATATCCTGCGAACATCGCACGGCAATCAGCAGAAATAAAAATTTTATTCCCCCGTCAGCCCATACAGATACCCCTTTCTTAACGAGTCTGATTTTCACCAAGACTCAAAAGCATTCTTCGTTGACATCTTGACCGGTGAGGTTGGTAAGATGGGAATAAAAGGGAAATTGTTTTGATTATTTCCCAGCTCCATCCGTATTTCCCTACGCGCTCGCGTCGCGGTGTCGCCCAGAAGGTTTAATTTACCGAAAAAAGGCGTGCTTTGGGGATGTTAACAGTGAAAACGCAAACCACGATAACAACCGGCTAAGTGCAAACGGGAGGCGTGAAATATTCGGCATTTCAAAACAAGGACTAGAAAATGAATCGTGATCGCAAAAAGTGCACGAATGACTTGCCATCAAATCGCGCTGGTTCGTAAGTCGACGTGTGTGGAACCTGTGTGATTTGATGTGAAGACGCATCGATCAAGTACCGCAAGGAAATTGATCGACTAGCTATGGAAAGTCTCGACACACATTAGTTTCGGTTAAGTGAACCTTCGGGGCGACTGGGCGGCGTGTGTGAGAGGCAAATGGTGAGGAGCGGACCAAAATAGAGATTAATTTACCATGGAAAAGACAAAAGGTCAGAAGTAAATTACCTAATATTTATCTTGAGATCCCTCGCTCTCTTTCTCTCTCCCTGTCTCTTGCGTTCCGATCACGATAACTAAAAGAACATTCTCGAAATTTCGAATACGCTTTGAGTGTTAAGACCAACGAAAATATTAAATTCGGCTCGTCAATATCATACACAAAATAATAATAAACATCTGGGGTGAAACGTTTCGCTGGCCCGCCATTTTGTTTGCCGCATAGGGGGTAGTTTTTAGGGGTTGGAGTTGGTTGCACAAATTTGAACAAATTAAGGCGAAAATATTAGGCCCATATGAAGTTCATTTTGGCCATTGTCGGGGCTGGCGAAATATTTCGCTATCCTCGCCATGATGTTTGCCTCACAGGGGGTAGGTTTTAGGAATTAAGTTCGTTGCACAAATTTGAACAAATTAAGACGGAAATAATGTTTCCATATAAAGGTGATTTTGGACAATGTCGGGGCTGGCGAAATATTTCGCTGCCCCCACCATGATGATTGGCTTACATGGAGTAGTTAAAGGTAGTAGGGGTTAAAGTTGGTTGCACAAATTTAAACAAATTAAGACGAAAATAAAACGCTCATATAAGGTTGAGTTTCGATAATGTCGTGGCGAGCGAAACGTTTCGCTGGCCCCGCCAGTGTTTTTTTGAGGTATCAGGTACTTCCGGTGCTGCACAAATTCTAATCTTTGTTGAACAAATTTGAACAAAATTTGCACTAAATATTTGTCCCAAAAAAATTTGAATTTGCGTGAATGGTGGGGCCAGCAAAATAGTCCTAATATTTTCATCCTATTGTGATTTGGGCTACAGGAAATGCGCAAGACAGATGCATGGAACATCTGAAACATCTGGTCATCAGTAGGGTACTAGCAGCAGCTCTAAATTACACCATACATCTAAAATAAAAGCATGGAGCGTAACTCTTTAAATGTCTTTCTCATATTCAATGTTCAATATTCACATCCAACGATTTTATTTGAGGTTCAAATATTATTATCAAAACAAGCAGCTCTTCAGAGGGAATTATTTTGTTTCTTTTTGTATATTTTATTAAAAGCTTGTTTAATAAAAACTAATTATTTAAGCTAGGCATATATAACAGTTTTAGTTATATGGGACCTTATCCATCGATTTCTGCATTGAAAAAACTTCTAGGAATCATAGCTTGACTACTGAGAATCCTGGTATATCGTCGCCATCCATCAGATCCGATGAACCCAGTGTTTACACCCTCAAAACATTATTTTTCAAGCTAGGCCTATATTCGATATGAGCAATTTCATTATTTCGGATCTGGAATCAAGCTCTTGATGTCCAGGAAGAAAACCTCTCCGAAGAATCCTGAATGCTGAATGCTCCTGAAAACTCCCTCTGATTCTTCCTTCCAAATCTACGTTGACGTCACTACTTGCAGAGCACCATAGTCTCAGAGACTACTGGTGTACGACAGAACTGGAGGCTTCCTTAAATTCTCGTCCTCTCCACGCCATGTCCGATGATACTAAAATCCTTAGCTCCCTCACTCCAGAACACTTTTTAATCGGAGAACCCCTTAACGACCTCAAGACGGTCATCATAATAATTAAATTTACAATTCCATACCTATTTTTTAAATGAAAATGGCGCAAAGTGGATAATTATTTATTGATATTAACTTAATGCATCAACGCATTTGCCTCAATCTTTTTCTTAAAGCATAAATGATAAGAATTCAAAACGAGTTGCAGAAATTAATGTCACAGTTTACGAATTCTTTTATTGGTCGAATATTCGTGAAAAACGTCTACGCTAACTAAAATGAATACGCGTATTTTTATATATATTGAAATTATGTCATAAGGACAACCGCGGGATTTCACCGGGATGAGTGCCATTCTAGAAAATTGCACCCGCTCCCAGCTAAATCGCGGTAACGTTTTAGCTGTAACCACGTCTCACGCCAATGAGATAGGAGGTTACAGTCTGCGATAGACTCAATACAACGATCTTGCAAAAGTCTCGAGGCCCTTGAGTACACGGAGTGGCCCAAGAACGTCTGCTTTCTGCATTTTCCCCGCAAGTGTCTTAGCCTTTCGTTGACACGCAGGGATGCTTTTCAGGCTATTAACCAATAAAATCTTGACACCTGCAAGAGCACCGATGATCAGAAAGACTAGTTTAACTGAACATTCTGGGTATAACCACCCCAAGTCCCTCATAAGGTCTCTATACCTCTCTTTCTTTTCATTCTCATTAGCCGTGACAAGAACCATGTCAGGCCTTGAGTGCGCCGCAGCAACAATTGTCGAGATTATGAAGTTCCAGTATATGCGGCACTTCTCATTTTCGACAATTGACTCTATCTCCCTAGGAGCGTTTAGCGGAGCGGTATTTGGGTTAATGAAGTAAGAGCGACAGAGATGATAATAAAGCACTCTTAGTGCCGCATTGTGCCTTTGGATGTAGGTTGTTCCCGCATGAGTCGGACAACTGATAGTATGCGTCCTAGATGCTCGGGATGTGCATGACACGCTCTGCAGGTATCACCGGGAATGTCTTGGCTCAAAATGTGGCGACGGTATGCTAGAGTGGAAATGATACCGTCTTGACATGCGAAGATGAAACCCTCCGTGCCCGACTTCAATCCGGGTGATTTAAGGAAAGCAAACATTAGCTCATACGACATCGACTGACCTCAATATTTATGTGTGAAGATGCCGTGTATCCTCTTGTCGAGGAACTGTTCGCGGAAGCTTTTCTCCTGTGCTTTCTTAATCCGAACCTTCAGGAGTGAGCACTTGAGATGGATAAAATTTGATGCATTTTTCTCACCCCTGATATTGAAGTCAAGGCCGAGTGTTTCAGCAGCCTCCTCCACTGCTTTGTACAGAAACGACCCTCTGCCTACTTCTTCGTGTTTCCTGACAATTTTAAGAAGACTGTCTTGTCGATTTGCGACTATATATGCTGTACCCAGAATAATCCTGTTGTGAAGACATTCCAGATTCAGTATACCGCGACCACCTTGACGGCGTAAGATGTATAGTCACGGAACAGAAGATTTAAGGAGCTTGCTTTTGTTCATCTGCATAACCTTTCGGGACCCGGTCTCGAGGGATCTGAGCTCGTTCTTCGTCCATGGAACCACTCCAAATGAATAGATTACTACTGGGACCGCAAGCATGTTCGTCGAAGATACTTTGTTCCTCGCCGACAGTTCGGAAGACCATATCCGTCGGATGGGACGTTTTTATCTGCATTGGAGAGTATCCTTTATAGATTTCACGTCCTGAATACGGCTCTCTGGCACGCCCAGGTATGTATAGGTCTCTTGAGCGCTAAGGTATCGTATAGCGCTTCACTCGACGAGCTCAGGGTCTTCGGGGATACCATTAAGTTTTCCTTTCTCCAAATAAACCTTGGCGCATTTCTCTAGCCCGAAATATATTCCAATCTCGTGAGTGTACTCTTTGACAATGTCCAGAGCTGGATGTAGTTTCTCTTTATTTTTAGCATAGATTTCAAGATCATCCATGTAAAATACATGAGTGACCTTATGCTTTCGATTCTCTGGTTTGCCGCAGAGGTACCCTTCGGAATGGCGAAGTGCGAGAGATAGTGGAAATAATGTGAGACAAAAGAGGAGAGGGCTCATGGTGTCCCCCTGAAACACACCTCTCTGAAAGGTGACACTGTTAGTGATCATACGATGTTTTCCAGATGAGATAGTAAATCTAGTTTTCCAGAGGCATCAATCTCTCTATGCATCTCACTATGTGTGCATGCACCTTCAAGCTTTCCAACAGACAAATGATGAGTCTATGAGCAATTGAATCGATATCTTTCCGGTAGTCAATCCAGGCCATTAACAGGACGCGTTGACGGGCTGCAGCGTCTTTACAGACACACCTGCCAATTAGCAGGTTCTCTCCATCGGCCTGTAATTCTCTGGGTTGGACAAGTTGCCTTTTTTCGGTAGGAGTATAGTGCGTCCTAACACCAGCCACTGCGGAAATTTATCTTTTTCATTCATTTTTTGGTTGAAGATTCATCTCATTTGTTAGAAATTTGACCATTTTGTTAAAAATTCGTTTAATTTTTTGTTGGAAATTAATCTTTTTTAGTTCAAAATTTAACTATTTATCTGAAAATTTTAATTTTCTAATTGAAAATTTAACTATCTAGCTGATAATTCATCTTTTTTATTTTAAAATTCAACTATTTACTTTGAAATTTAATTTTTTTGTAGAAAATTAGTTTATTTGGCAGAAAATTAACTATTTTGTTGAAAACTCATCTTTTTTAGTTGAAAATTTATCTTTTTTATTTATGTTTTGGTTAAAGATTCATCTCATTGGTTAAAAATGTAACTATTTTCAGTTGAAAATTTAAATATTTAGTTGAAAATTCATCTTTTTTAGTTGAAAATTTATCTTTTTCATTCATTTTTTGGTTGAAGATTCATCTCATTTGTTAGAAATTTGACCATTTTGTTAAAAATTTGTTTAATTTTTTGTTGGAAATTAATCTTTTTTAATTCAAAATTTAACTATTTATTTGAACATTTCAATTTTTTAATTGAAAATTTAACTATCTAGCTGATAATTCATCTTTTTCATTTGAAAATTCAACTATTTACTTTGAAATTTAATTTTTTTGTAGAAAATTAGTCTATTTGGCAGAAAATTAACTATTTTGTTGAAAACTCATCTTTTTTAGTTGAAAATTTATCTTTTTTATTTATTTTTTGGTTGAAGATTCATCTCATTGGTTAAAAATCTAACTATTTTCAGTTGAAAATTTAAATATTTAGTTGAAAATTCATCTTTTTTATTTGAAAATTCAACTATTTAGCTTCAAATTGAATGTTTTGGTAGAAAATCAGTTTTTTTGGCTTGAATATTCATTAATTTAATAGAAAATTACATTTTTTATTGAAAATTCGTATTTTTTGTTAAAAATTCAACTTCTTCGGGAAAAAATTAAACTATTTGGTTAGTCATCTTTTTTTTAATGAAATTTCAACTATCTTGGTAAAAAATTCTAATATTTTGTCGTGAACTCAACTATTTGGTTGAAATTGTTTTTTTTTCTTGGCTGAAAAGACAAATGTTGAAAATTCATTATTTTATTTAAAAATTAACACTTTTTCTTAAAAATTAAACTATTCTGTTCAAAATTCGTTCTTTTTTATGTTTAAAATTAGTTTTAATTAATAATTTAACTATTTAATTCTTGGTTCTAATTCATATTTTTTGGATAAAATTGATAAAATGAATGCAATAAATTAAAAATGCAATGTTTTTACGTAAAATGTTAAGAATTGGAAGTCTTTCAAATTGATTCAAAAATAATAGCCATTAATTTTATTTCAAAGGAATCGTTACCCTATTTTCGTTAAATAAATAATAAAATTTGATCATGTTTCCATTTATTAAAAAAATTTATAATTTTTAATGGTATATTAAAAGTAATTAATATGAAAGCTTCTTTCATACTTGATCAAAAGATAATAATATTAAATCAGAGAAAAGTGTTTTCTTTTTTCGTCTAAAAGTTATTTGTGTACAGAAGTCAAATTTTTATATTCTATTCTATTCTATTCTATTCTATTCTATTCTATTCTATTCTATTCTAAACGAATCCAGGTATTTCATTTTTTTGATTTTACTTTCGAAATTTTCTAAAAAATTGAAAGGCCACCGTTTGATTTTTTCTTCACTTCTTTTAAGTTGGTCTTGGATAAGAGGAAATTGGATTCATTTTTATGAAAATGATAAAACGCATCTTTTTGGTTGAACATTGACTTATTCGGTTGAAAATTCAATTATTTGGTTAAAATTCAATTATTTGGTTGGAAATTAATTTATTTTGTTGAAAATTTGTCTTTGTTGGTAAAATAAAACTAATCTTCTGGTTAAAAATAAAAATATGATTTTTTTTCAATTTATCTTTTTGGCAATTCTTAGAAAATGTCTGTTTTAGTTGAGGATTTGAGTATTTTGTTGAAGATTTGTCTTTTTTAATTAAAAATTATTTTCCTTTTAACTGAAAAATTACCTGTTTGGTTACAAATTAACTTTTTGTTGATGAAAATTAAAATTTTTGGGTTAAGTATTCAACTGTTTTGTAGAAAATTCGATTTATCGAAATAAAAATTAATTTTTTTTAATGCAAATTTAGCTATTGCATTATTGGTTAAAAATCGATCTTTTTCATTTGAAAATTCAATTATCAAAATAAAAATTAGTCTTTTATTGTAACAAAATTAATCTTCTAGATTGAAAATTGAATTTTTTGGTTCAAAATTTATGTATTCTGTTAGGAAGTTGTCCTTTTTAGTAGAGAAATAATCTTTTGTGTTGAAAATTCATTATATTGGTGAAAAAAAATCAATTATTGGTTTGAAAATTCAACTATTTGGTTGAAAATTCATGTATTATGTTAAAATTTAATCTTTTTCGCTTAAATTCATTCAATTCGAAAATTTATTTTTTTGTTGAAACTCAAACGTTTCATGGAAACTTCTTTTTCTTCATTTAAAAATTTGGTAGAAAATTCAACTATTTTGTAAGAAACTCAATTTGTAGAAAATTCTTTTTTTTAACTTCAAAATATTTTTTTAAATGAAATTTTCACTATTCCATTTTGGGTAAAAAAATCAATTTTTTTTAGTTTAAAAATACAACTATTTTGTAGGAAATTTATCAAGGTTGTTAAAAATTCAACTATTAGGATAAAAATTTGTTGGTAGAAAATTAATATCTTTGTTGAAAATTCACCTATCTGGTTAAAAATTTATTTATTTTGTTGAGAATTTTTCTTCAATAGAAAATTAATCTTTTTGGATTTCAATTTATCTTTCTGGTTGATAATTCAATTATTTGGTTAAATTTAACATTTTGGATGAATTTTTTGTATTGACTAAAAAAACTTTCTGGACTGGAAATTTAACTATTTTCTTGTAAATTTTTCTTCTTTATTCAATTTAACAGTTTTTTATTAAAAATGAAAATCTTCTCTTGGCTAAAATATCAACTATTTTATGCAAAAGTCATTTTTTGGTTGAAGATTCACAATTTCAGATGCCATTTTTTAAAATTAAAAGTTAACCTTCTGGATAGAAAATTCATGATTTGGGTTGAAAATTCAACTATTTGGTTGAAAATTATCTTTTCGTAGAAAATTTTTATTTTCTTTTTAAAATGTTAAACTTTTTTGTAGAAAATACGTCTTTTCGAAAATATTCCATGTTTTTTTGTTGAAAATACAACTGGTTGAAAAGAAATTTTTTTCTTTGGTTGAGGATTCAACTATTTTGTTACAAATTTCTGTGTTTTGTTGATAATTCGTCTTTTTTTATAGAAAATTCATTTCTTTTTGTTGGTAGTTTATTTTTGTGGTTGATAATTCAATTATTTTGTTAAAAATTCAACTGTTTGATGAAAAGCTCCTTTTTTTGGCTTGCAAATTAAAAATGTTGTAAAAAAATGTTGTGTCGACTAAAAAATATTTCTGGATTGAAAATTCAACTATTTTCTTGAAAATTTGTCTTTTTCATCCAATACTAATGTTTTGGTTGAAATTGAAAATTTCACTTTACTAAAATATCTTGACGAAGAAAAATGTAGTCAGTAAAAATTACATATGAAAATTGAACATTTTGGATGATATTTAAAATTTTGGATAAAGTTTTTTTTATTGACCAAAAAATTTTTTTAATCGAAAGTTTAACAGTGTGTTAAAAATTCGTCTCTTTTAGAAAAAATGATTCTTTTCGGTTTAAAATTCATCTACTTAGTTGAAAAATGAACTGTTTGGTTGGAAATTGACTTTTTTGTTGAAAATCAAATATTTCGTAGAAAAGATTTTTTTTCTTGTTCAAAACTTTAACAATTTGGTAGAAAATTCAACTATTTAGTAAGAAACTCAACTGTTTTGTGGAAAATTCATTTTTTTTATTTAAAAATTTATTTTCTAAATGAAAATTTAACTATTTCATTTCAGGTTAAAAATTGATTTTGTTGTTTAAAAAATTCAACTATTAGGTAGAAAATTCAACTATTTGGATAAAAATTAACTTTTTAAATTAAAATTAAATTTTTTGTAGAAAATTCTTCTGTTTGAATTAAAAATTAACCAATCTGGTAAAAAATTCAACTATTTCGTAAGAAACTTAACTTCGGTAGAAAATTAATCTTCTTGATTTTACGAAATTAATCTTTTTTGTTAAAATATATATTTTTGGTTGAAAATCGAATTATTTGGTTGTGAATTCAAAATTTTTAAATTTTGGATAATTTTATTTATTCACTAAAAACTCCTTTCTAATTAAAAATTCAACTTTTGTTGAAAATTCATATTTTTTATAAGAAAATAATTTTGTTGTTGTTGAAAATTCATCTGTTTAGTTGAACCTCTAACTGTTTGGTTGAAAATTCAACTCTCTTGCAGAAAATTTGTTCTCTTGACTTGGAAATCCAATAATTTTATAGAAACTTCATCTATCATCGAAAAAATTAAATTTGTTATAGAAAATTCAACTATTTTTGGAGAAAAATTTAACTATTTGGTAGAAAATTAATGTATTTTGTTAAAAAAATTCGTCAATTTTAGTTAAATTCAATTGGTTGAAATTTTTTTCTTTGAAAATTAGTAAAAAAAAATTAACGAATACATATTTTGTTGAAAATATAGCCTTTCTCCATGAAAATTTATCTTTTTTTATTAAAAATTAACTGTCTTGTTGAAAATTCGTCTATTTGGAAAGAAAATAACTTTAATTATTGAAAATTCAAGCATTTAGTTGAAAATTGCACTGTTTTCTTAATAATTACCTTTTCAATGAAAAATTCAATTTTTTTCATATAAAATTAATCTATTTAATAAAAAATTCGTCAATTTAAGTAGAAAATCAATCTTGTTTCTTAAAAATTCATTATTTTGTTTTGACGATTCAACTATTTTCTTAAAAATTCTCGTTTTCTAGATTAATTCAACTGATTAAAAATTTGTTGTTTTTTTCGTTAAAAATCAGTTTAAAAAAATAAAATTCAAATTTAACGATTCCAATTTTTTTGGAAAATATATATTTTTTACTTGAAAATTTCATTATTTCCTTTGAAAATTGATCTTTCTTCATTGAAAAATAACTGTATTGTTTAAAATTGGTCTGTTTAAGTATATAGAAATTTTGTTTATTGAAAGATCATAATTTGGTTAAGGATTCAACCATTTTGTTAACAATTTGTCTGTTTTAGTTAAATCCAACTACCTGATTGTTTTTTTTGTTTTAAAATTATTTGTTTGGGATGAAAATTTCAGGATTCCATTTTTGGTTTTTTTGTCTGGAAAATTTTTGAATTTGAATAATAGTATTTATTCACTAAAAAGTCTTTCCTAATTGAAAATTCTACTCTTGTTAAAAATTCTTATTTTTCATAAGAAAATTAATTTTTTTGGTAGAAAATTTCACTATTTGGTAGGAAACTCAACTGTTTTATAGAAAATTTGTTTTTTCTTTTTCAAATTCAAAAGTCATTTTGTTTATGTAAATTTACCTATTCTATATTAAGTTGAAAATTGATCTTTTCTAGTTTAAAAATTTAACCATTTGGTAGAAAATTAATCTTCTTGATTGAAAATTTTAATATTTGGTCGAAAATTTATATATTTTGTGGAAAATTCGTTTTTATTCGTAGAAAAATCATCTTTTGTCTTGAAAATTTAACATTTTGGATGAATTTTTGTTTAATGGATCAAAAATTTTTCCGGAATGAAAATTCAACCATATTCTTGAAAATTCTTCGTTTTCGTTCAATAAAACTATTTTTGATTTAAAATGAAACTCTTCTCTTCACTAAAATATAAAATATAAAATTTTTAATAAAAATTCATAAATTTGGTTGAAAATTTATTAAGTTTGTTGAAAATTCATCAATGTGGTTGAAAATTTGTTCTTTTTGGTAGAAAATTAATCTTCTTAATTGAAAATTTAACTATTTGGTTAAAAATTGATATATTTTGTTAAAAAAAAATTTTCTGGATTGAAAATTCAACTATTTTCATGAAAATATGTTTTTTTCGTTAAATAAAACTGTTGTTGATTTCGAATGAAACTATTCTCTTATGTTAGATGAAATATCAACAATTACACTTTTAATTGAAAATTCATCAATTTAGTTGAAAATTTAACTATTTGATTAAAAATTTAAATATTTTCTCAAAAATTCGTTTTTATTAGTAGAAAATTCATATTTAGGGTTGAAAATTTAATATTTTGGATGAATTTTTGTTTAATGGCTGAAAAATTTTTCTGGATTGAAAATTCAACTATTTTCTTGAAAATTCGTCTTCTTCGTTCAATAAAACTGTTTTTGATTTCAAATGAAATTTTGTGAAGAATTCGTCTTTTTTCGTAGAAAATTAGTTTTTTCTTTTTGAAAATTTATCTTTTTGGTTGATGATTCAATCATTTGGTTGAAAATTCAATCCTTTTGTAGAAAGCTCTTTTTTTCTCTTTCAAATTTATTATTTTGGAAAAAAATTTTGTATCAACTAAAAAATCTTTCTAAATTGAGAATTCAACTTTTTTCCTAAAAATTCGTCGTTTTCGTTCAATAAAACTATTTTTGATTCAAAATAAAACTGTTCGCTAAAATGTAAAATATTACATTTTTGATTAAAAATTCATAAATTTAGTTGAAAATTCGTCCTTTTCGGTAGAAAATTAATTTTCTTGGTTGAAAATTAAACAATTTTGTTAAAAGTTTATGTATTTTGTTAGAAAATCGTCTTCTTTTGTAGAAAAGTCTTTTTTTTTTAATTTATCCTTTTGGTTGATAATTCAATTATTTGGTACCAAATTCAACTTTTTTGTAGAAAGCTCCTTTTTTTGCTTGCAAATTTAATATTTTGGAAAAAGATTTTATATTGACTAAAAAATTTCTGAATTAAATATTCAACTATTTTCTTGAAAATTCGTCGTTTTCGTTTAATAAAACTATTTTCGATTTTTAATAAAATTCTTCTCTACCCGAAAATATAAACTATTACATTTTTTATCATAGACTCGAAAGTTTTTGTTGAAAATGCATCCTTTTTGGTAGAAAATTAATCTTCTTGATTAAAAATTTGAATATTTTGTTAAAAATGTATATATTTTGTGGAAAATTCGTTTTTATTCGTAGAAAATTGATCTTTTGGCTTGAAAATTTAATATTTTGGATGAATTTTGGTTTAATAGCTGAACAATTTTTCTGGATTGAAAATTCAACTATTTTCTTGGAAATTCGTCGTTTTCCTTCAATAAAACTTTTTTTGATTTAAAATGAAACTCTTCGCTAAAATATCAACTATTACAATTTTTATTAAAAAATTTAACATTTTGGAACAAAAATTAGTATTGACTGGAAAATCTTTCTGAATTGAAAATTCAACTATTTTCTTGAAAATTCGTCGTTTTCGTTCAATAAAACTATTTTTGATTTAAAATGAAACTCTTGGCTAAAATATAAAATATTTCATTTTTTATTAAAAATTGATAAATTTCGTTAAAAATCGGTCCTTTTCGGTAAAAAATTTATTTTTTTTTGGTTGAAAATTAAACAATTTCGTTTAAAGTTGATGTATTTTGTCAGGGAATCATTTTTTTTTCGTAGAAACTTTTATTTATTTTTTTTTTTTTGAAAATTTATCTTTCCGATTGATAATTCAATTATTTCACAAATTTAATTCTTTTGTAGAAAGCCCTTTTTTGTCACTTGCAAATTTAACATTTTAAAAACAAAATTTCGTACTGACTAAAAAATGTTAATAAAACTATTTTTGATTTAAAATAAAACTCTCTTCTCTTCCTTAAAATATAAAATATTACATTTTTTATTAAACATTCATATATTTGGTTGAAAATTCGTCCTTTTTGATAGACAATTAATCTTCTTGATTGAAAATTTGAATATTTAGTGAAAAATTTATATATTTTGTTAATTATTTGGTTAAAAATTCAACTCTTTTGTAGAAAGTTCTTTCTTTTCGATTGCAAATTTAATATTTTGGAAAAAAATTTTGTATTCACTAAAAAATCTTTCTGAATTGAAAATTCAACTATTTTCTTAAAAATTCGTCGTTTTCGTTCAATAAAACTATTTTTTATTTCGAATAAAACTCTTCTCTTATCTCAAATATCAACTATTACATTTTTCATTCAAAGTACATAAATTTTGTTGAAAATTCGTCCTTTTTGGTAGACAATTAATCTTCTTGATTAAAAATTTGAATATTTAGTGAAAAATTTATATATTTTGTTAATTATTTGGTCAAAATATCAACTCTTTTGTAGAAAGATTCTTTTTTTCGCTTACGAATTTAACATTTTGGAAAAAAATTTGTATTCACTAAAAAATCTTTTTGAATTGAAAATTCAACTATTTTTCTGATAATTCGTCATTTTCGTTTGATAAACCTATTTTTGATAACAAATAACATTTTTCTCCACCCGAAAATATAAAATATTACATTTTTAATTGAAAATTGTTAAATTCGTCTTTCTTCGTAGAAAATTCTTTTTTTTTTTTGAAAATTTATCTTTTTGTTTTATCCATTATCGGGTTCAAAATTCAACTATTTTGCAGAAGGTTCCTTTTTTTGCTTGCAAATTTAACATTTTGGAAAAAAGTTTTGTATCGACTAAAAAATTGTCCTGAATTAAATATTCAACTATTTTCTTGAAAATTCAACTATTTTCTTGAAAATTCAACTATTTTCTTGAAAATTCGTCGTTTTCGTTCAATAAAACTATTTTTGATTCAAAATGAAACTCTTCTCTTAGCTGAAATATCAACTAATAAATTTTTCATTAAAAATTCATTTATGTTGAAAATTCATCCTTTTTGTTAGAATCTTTTTGGTTGAAAATTCAACAATTTTGTTAAAAGTTTCTGTATTTTATTAAGAATTCATATTTTTTCGTAGAAAACTCTTTTTTTTCTTGAAAATTTCTTTTTTTGATTGATAATTCAATTATTTGGTTAAAAATTCAACTCTTTTGTAGAAATCTCCTTTTTTTTGTTTGACAATTTAAAATATTAGAAAAAAATTCTGAATTCACTGGAAAATCTTTCTAAATTGAAAATTCAACTATTTTCTTGTAAATTTGTCCTTTTCGTCGAATGAAAATATTTTTGATTCAAAATGAAACTCTTCTCTTCGATAAAATATAAAATATTACATTTTTTATTAAAAGTTCTTAAATTTTGTTGAAAATTGATCCTTTTCGGTAGTAAATTAATTTTCTTGTATGAAAATTCAACAATTTTGTAAAAAGTTTCTGTATTTAGTTAGGAAATCCTTTTTTTTTGTAGAATTTTCTTTCCTTCTTTTTTAAATTTATCTTTTCGATTGATAATTCGATTATATAATCAAAAATTTAATTTTTTTGTAGGAAGCTACTTTTTGTCGCTTGCAAATTTAACATTTTAAAAACAAAATTTATATTGACTAAAAAATCTTTCTGAATTCAAAATTCAACAATTTTCTGGAAAATTCGTCGTTTTCGCTTAATAATACTATTTTTTATTCAAAATGAAACTCTTTTATTACCTAAAATATAAACTATTACATTTTTTGTTAGAAATTCCTGAATTTTGTTGAAAATTGGTCCTTGTTTGTAGAAAATTTATCTTTTTGATTGAAAATTTCAATGTTTGGTTAAAAATTTATATGTTTTGTTGAAAATTCGTTTTTATAAGTAGAAAATTAATCTTTTGCACTGAAAATTTAACATTTTGGATGAATTTTTGTTGTATGACTGAAAATTTTTTCTGGATTGAAAATTCAACTATTTTCTTGAAAATTCGTCGTTTTCCTTCATGAAAACTGTTTTTGATTTAAAATGAAACTCTTGGCTAAGATATCAACTATTACAATTCTTATTAAAAAATTTAACATTTTGGAACAAAAATTAGTATTGACTGAAAAATCTTTCTGAATTGAAAATTCAACTATTTTCTGGAAAATTCGTCGTTTTCGTTTAATAAAACTATTTTTGATTAAAAATAAAACTTTTTTTTCCTTAAAATATAAAATATTACATTTTTTATTAAAAATTCATAAATTTCGTTGAAAATTAGTCCTTTTTGGTGAAAATTAATCTTCTTGGTTGCAAATTCAACAATTTTGTTAAAAGTTCATGTATTTTGTTAAGAATTCGTCTTTTTTCGTAGAAAAGTCATTTTTGTTGTTGTTGAAAATTCAATTCTTTTGTAGAAAGCTTCTTTTTCCGCTTGCAAATTTAACATTTTGGAAAAAAATTTGTATTGACTAAAAAAATTTTCTGAATTGAAAATTCAACTATTTTCTTAAAAATTCGTCGTGTATGTTTAATAAAACTATTTTTGATATAAAATTAAACTCTTCTTTTCTTTAAAATATGAAATATTACATTTTTTATTGAACATTCATAAATTTAGTTGAAAATTTCTCCTTTTTTGGTGGAAAATTATTCTTCTTGGTTAGAAATTCAACAATTTTGTTAAAAGTTTATGTATTTTGTTAAATTCTTATTTTTTCGTAAAAAATTCTTTTTTTTTTGTTTTGAAAATTTATCCTTTTGGTTAATAATTCAATTGTTTGGTTCGAAATTCAACTAATTTGTAGAAAGTTCCTTTTTTTCGCTTGCAAATTTAACATTTTGGAAAAAAGTTTTGTATCGACTAAAAAATTGTCCTGAATTAAAAATTCAACTATTTTTTTGAAAATTCAACGTTTTCGTTCAATAAAGCTATTCTTCATTCAAAGTGAACCTCTTCTTTTAGCTAAAATATCAACTATTACATTTTTCATTGAAAATTCATAAATTTGGTTGAAAATTCGTCCTTTTTGGTAGAAAATTAATCTTCTTGGTTAGAAATTCAACAATTTTGTTAAAAGTTTATGTATTTTATTAGGAAATTGTCTTTTCTCGTAGAAAATTTTTTCATTTTTTTTCTTAAATTCTTTTTTTGGTTGATTATTCAATTACTTGTTTCAAAATTCAACTTTTTTGTAAAAGCTCCTTTCCTTCGCTTGGGAATTTAACATTTTGAAAAAATTTTGTATTGACTACAAAATCTTTCTCAATTGAAAATTCAACTATTTTTCTGAAAATTCGTCGTTTTCGTTCAATAAAAGTATTTTTGATTTAAAATGAAACTCTTCTCATCTCTAAAATATAAACTAATACATTTTTTATTAGAAATTCATTAATTTTGTTGAAAATTCGTCCTTTTTGGTAGAAAATTAATTTCCTTGGTTGAAAATTTAGCAATTTTGTTGAAAGTTTATGTATTTTTAAAATTATTTGGTTCAAAATTCAACTATTTTGTAGAAAGTTCCTTTTTTCGCTTTCAAATTTAACATTTTGTATCAACTAAAAAATTGTTCTAAATTAAAAATTTAACTATTTTCTTGAAAATTCGTCGTTTTCGTTCAATTAAACTATTTTTTATTCAAAATGAAACTATTCTCTTAGCTCAAATATCAACTATTACATTTTTTATTAAAAATGCATTTTGGTTGAAAATTCATCCTTTTTGATAGAAAATTAATCTTCTTGGTTGAAAATTCAGCAATTTCGTTAAAAGTTTATGTATTTTGTCAGGAAATCGTTTTTTTCGTAGAATTGTTTTTCTTCGAAAATTTATCTTTTCGATTGATAATTCAATTATTTAGTCAAAAATTTAACTCTTATTCAGAAAAACTACTTTTTGTCGCTTGCGATTTTAACATTTTGGAAAAAATTTTGCATTCACTGGAATACCTTTCTGAATTGAAAATTCAACTATTTTGTTGAAAATTCGTCGTTTTCGTTCAATAAAACTATTTTAGATTTGAAATGCAATTCTTCTCTTCCTTAAAATATAAAATATTACATTTTTTATTAAAAACTCATTAATTTGGTTGAAAATTCGTCCTTTTCGATAGAAAAGTAATTTTTTTGGTTGAAAGTTAGACAATTTTGTTAAAAGTTTATGCATTTTGTTAGGAAATCGTCCTTTTTCGTAAAAAATTGTCTTTTATTGATGAAAATTATCTTTTTGGTTGATAATTCAATTCTTTGTTTAGAATTGTAACTTTTTTCTAGAAACCTTTTTTCGTTTGCAAATTTAAAATTTTAGAAAAAAATTTTCTATTGACTAAGAAATCTTTCTGAATTGAAAATTTAACAATTTTTTCTTTTGGTTGTAAATTGATTTCTTCAGTTAAAAATATAACTATTTTGTTGAAAATTTTTGTTTTAAATTAAAAAATACTTTTCTTAACTGAAAATCTGTTTTATTATTTTCTTAAAAATCCATATTTTTGTGAAAGATTCAACTATATGGTTGAAAATTCATGTATTTTGTTAAAAATTCTGCTTTTTGGTAGAAAAGTGATCTTCCAGGTTAAAAATTATGTTTTTGATTGAAAATTTATTTATTAGTTGCAAATTTAACTTTTTTTTATTGAAAATTCGTTTTTTGTTGAAAATTAATTTTTTTTAAATGACTTTTAAACGATTTTTTGTTTTGAGAATACATTTTTTTTTTATAAAAGTTCATTTATTTGAAAATATTTGTTTCAGGATTCACCTATTTTGTAAGAAATTTGTTCTTTTTTCAAATTGAAAATTAATTTTTTCAACTTGAAATTTAACTATTTCGCTGGCAATTAATTTTTTTGGTTAAAAATTCGGGAGGAGTGAAAAATCCCAAAAAATAAAATTCCCGACACTGTAAAATTTCCGAATTGGAAAATTCCAGAATAATAAAATTCCCGTATTATAAAATACACAAATTGGATAATTCCCGAATAATAAGATTCCCAATTCTTTTATAAACATTATTGATCAATTAAAAATATAATATTCAAATATTTTTATTAAATTGAAAAAAATTATTTTTAATGTTTGAAGTTTCTACAATTATTGTTTAAATTTAAAATATCAATAACTGAAATAAATGAATTTCCATCCAGAAGTATATTTTTTTCAATTATTGTTATTTTAAATTCAAACAATAATGTTCGAAACTTTAAAAATTAAAAATAACTTTCAAAAATAATATTTCGTTATTGTACTTTTAATTAATAAAATATATTTGTAAAAAATATTAATTGTTTAAATTCGGCAATTTTCCATTTCAGATATTTTATAATTTGGCAATTTTCTTTCGTGAATTTCATTATTCGGGATTTTTCCAATTCTGTAATATCATAAACTGCCGGGAATTTTATTATTCGGGAATTTTCCAACTCGGTAATATTATAAAATTTTCGGAAATTTTATTATTTATAATTCTGGAATTTTATTATTCGGGAACTTTCCAATTCTAGAATTTTATTATTCGGCAACTTTCCAATTCTGGAATTTTATTATTCGGCAACTTTCCAATTCTGGAATTTTATTATTTGGGAATTTTATTATTCGGAAACATTCAAATTCTGGAATTTTACAGTGTTGGGAATTTTATTTTTCGTGATTTTTCTCTCGTCCCAAAAATTTATTTATTTGAGAACATAATATATTTTGTTTCAGGATTTACCTCTTTTTTTTAAATTTGTTCTTTTTTCGAATTGAAAATTAATTTTTTCAACTTGAAATTGAACTATTTCATTGGGAATTAATTTTTTTGGTTAAAAATTCATGATTTTAGTTTAAAAATCTTTTATTTGGTTGAAAATTTAACTACTTTGTTAAAGGTTCATCTTTTTGGCAGAAAATTCATTTACTTGATTGAAAATTTATCTTTTTGGTTGAAAATTTATTTCATTCATTGAAAATTTAATTATTTTGTTGAAAATTCATCTTTTTTTGCTACAAAATTCTTCTTCTTGAATTAGATTTATTTTTGTTTGTTTGTAAAAAGTGCATTTCTTTGGTTGAAAACTGAAATATTTTGTTGAAAATTGTTTTTTTTTTACTATTCATTTTTTTACTATGAATTTAACTATTACATTTTTTCTTTGAAATCTATCTTTTTTTATATAAAGATTCAAGTATTAAATGAAAATTTATGTATTTTGTTAATAATTTAGCGTTTCTGGGGGAAAATTAATCTTATTGAATAAAAATTAATCTTTTTGGTTGAAAATTTAAGTATTTTATTGAAAATTCGTTTCTTTTAATATTAATTTTTTTACTAAAAATTTAAGTTTAGTTGAAAATATAACTACTTTGTTGAAAATTTGTGTTTTAAATTGAAAAATATTTTTTGAACTCAAAATCTGTTTTTATTTTTTTCTTAAAAATCCATATTTTTGTGAAAGATTCAACTATTTGGTTGAAAATACATTTTTTGTTGAAAATTAATTTTTTTCAATGGTAATTTGACTCTTCCATTTTTTTTTAAATCCATTTTTTTTCAAATAAAAACTCATCTATTTGAAAACATAATCTAATCTGTTTCAGGATTTATCTATTTTGTAAAAAATTAATCTGCTTGGCTGAAAATTTTTTTGTTAAAAGTTTATTTTTTTGGTTGAAAATTTCACTACTTTTTTGAAAATTCTTCTTTGTTTTTTTTTAATTGAAAATTTATATTTACTTAAAATTTAAGTATTCCATTTTTGGTGAAATATTTTGTTGAAATTTAATGCATTTTGTTGGAAATTCGTTTTTTTATTGACTATTAATTTTTTTACTAGGAATTTAACTATTACATTTTTTGTTTGAAATCTATATATTTTTTATAAAGGTTCAACTATTTGATGAAAATTCATCTATTTTGTTACTAATTTAGCGTTTTTGGTGAAAAATTAATCCTTTGGTTGAAAATTTAAGTATTTTATTGAAAAATTCAATATTAATTTTTTTACCACAAATTGAAGTATTCAATTTTGTTGTTGAAAATTCATGTATTTTGTTAAAAATATTCATTTTTGTCAAAAAAATAATTTTCTTGTTTCAAAATTTATCTTTTTGGTTGTAAATTCATTCCTTTAGTTGAAAATATAACTATTTTATTGAAAATTTGTGTTTTAAATTGAAAAATACTTTTTTAACTGAAAATCTGTTTAATTTTTTTTTCTTTCAAATCCATATTTTTGTGAAACATTCAACTATTTGGTTGAAAATTCATGTATTTTTTTTTTAAATTCTGCTTTTTGGTAGAAAATTGATCTTCTTTGAAAATTAACTTTTGGGTTGAGAATTTAATTTTATTGGTTGCAAATTTAACTATTTTATTGAAAATTCGTTTTTTGTCGAAAATTAATTTTTTACACTGACAATTTGACTCTTCCATTTTTTTTCTGAAAATCCATTTTTTTGATAAAAATTCATCTGTCTGAAACCATGATCTATTCAGTTTCAGGATTTACCTAGTTTGTAAAAAATTTGTTCTTTTAAATTGAAAATTAATTTTTTCAACTGAAAATTTAACTATTTCGTTGGAAATTAATTTTTTTGGGTAAAAAATTAATTTTCTTGGTTGAAAATTCAGTTTGTCTTTTTTCGTATAAAACTAATCTTCTTGGCTGAAATGTCATCTTTTTGGTTTAAAGTTAATTTTTTTGGTTGAAAATTGAACTACTTCTTTTGAATTTCGTTTTTTTTTTAAATTGAAAATTTATATTTACCTAAATTATTAAAATTTACGATTAATAGTAACTAAGATTTTTCAAATCAAGATACATCGTTTATCAATGGATGACGCGAGATACATTAATCTTAACAATAGCACTTTAATCTCTTTGACGAATATTAAAAGTCAAATTTTTAATAATACCGTGATAATCTCCCTATTTCTATCATAATCCTGCCTTTCTACCGAGAATATTACGAGACTTAAAAGCGCTTTTGTTCATGTGTTGAAAAATGACAAAGGGCTTACTTATTCCATTGGTATAGATGCGATAAAAGAAACTCACAGAGAATTTTTAAATCATTGTTGCAGGAATTGCTCTAATTTATGAGATACCACTGTCGTGAAAAAAATGAGAAATAGAGCTTGCCAATAATCATCTTCTCAGTGAATGTAACCCAGGATACCAAAAATTAAAAAAAAAAAAAAATTGTGATAGTGGGGCCACGCGGCAGAAGTAAAAGTTTGATGGATTAACTTTGAAATTTCTCGTGAGGAATCATCATGAGTTTTGAGGAGATCGCATAGCAAGAGAGTGCAGAGAAAAAGAGCATATACAGGCTTTGGTGAGATTGGCAGTAGTGGGGATATCGAAGGAGAGTCTTTACAGCAATTGCGAATTGCCGCACAAAAGGGAGACGCGAATAGAGAGAGAAGGTATAGACTTTAGAAGATTAGTTTTCTACCAAATTACTAACAATTAATTAATTATTAATTGTTTAATGAAGTAACAATTTTTAACAAACTAGTTAAGTTTTCAAGCAAAAAAGTTGAATTTTTTAGAAAATAGTTTACTTTTAAACCAGGAAAGTGGAATTTTCAAAAATAAAGCTAATTTTCGATCAGAAAAGATGAATTTTCAAAGAATTAGTTGAATTTTCAACTAAAAAAAAAATGATAAATTTTCAAACAAAAATGAAATAGTTGAATTTTTTTCAAAAAAAAAAAAAGAAACACAAATTTTGAACCAATTGAATTCAACTAAAAAAGGCAAATTTTGTGTAAAATAGTTCAATTTTTGAACCGAAAATAATAAGTTAAAAAAAGGTCATTTTCAACGAAATAGTAGAATTGCAACTAAAAAAAGATCAATTTTCAATCAAAAATAAAATCGTTGAAATTTTGCTTAAAATAACGAATTTTCAAGAACAAAAAATAAAATTTTCAACTAATTGAATTCAACTAAAAAATAACAATTTTTAACAAACTAGTTAAGTGTTCAAGCTAAAAATTTGATTTTTTTATAAAATAGTTCACTTTTAAACCAGAAAAGTGGAATTTTCAAAAAGGAAGCCAATTTTCAATCAGAAAAGATGAATTTAAAAAAAAGTTGAATTTTCAAAAAAAAAAAAAGAAAAAAAAAGAGATAAATTTTCAACCAAAAGCGAAATCGTTGAATTTTTGGTTTAAAGAACTAATTTTCAAGAAAAAGATAAACAAATTTTGAACCAATTGAATTCAACTAAAAAAGGAAATTTTGGTGTAAAACATTCAAATTTTTAATCCGAAAATATTAGGTTAAAAAAAAGGTAATTTTCAACGAAATAGTAGAATTTTCAACCAAAAAAATATAAATTTCTAAACAAAAATGTAATCGTTGAAATTTTGATTGAAAATACTAATTTTCAACAACAAAAAAACTAATTTTCAAAAAAAAAAAAAGAATTTTCAACTAATTGAATTCAACTAAAAACTACCAATTTTTAACAAAATAGTTGAGTTTTCAAGCAAAAAATTTTTTTTTTTTTTAATACTTGACATTTAAACCAGAAAAGTAGAATTTTCAAAAAGGAAGTTAATTTTCAATCAGAAGAGATGAATTTTCAAAGAAATAGCTGAATTTTCAACTAAAAAAAAAGATAAATTTTGAAACTGATTTAAAAAAAAAAGAGAAAGAAACAATAATTTTGAACCAATTGAATTCAACTAAAAAAGGCGAACTTGGTGTAAAACTGTTTAATTTTTAACCCACAAATAATAAGTCGGAAAAAATTTTTTTCTTAAACTAATTGAATTCAACTAAAAAATACCAATTTTTAACAACACATTTGAGTTTTCAGAAAAAAAAAACAAAAAAAAAACGAATTTTGAACCAATTGAACTCAACTAAAAAAGACGAATTTTGTGTTAAACAGTTCAATTTTTAACTCAAAAATATTAAGTTAAAAAAAAGGTAATTTTCAACGAAATAGTACAATTTTAACTAAAAAAAGGTCAATTTTCAACCAAAAATGAAATCGCTGAAATTTTGCTTAGAAAAAAAGAATTTTCAGCAACAAAAAAAAACGAATTTTCAACAACAAAAAAAAAGAATTTTCAACTCATTGAATTGAACTAAAAAATACCAATTTAAAAAAAAAATAGTTAAGTTTTCAAGCTGAAAATTTGATTTTTTAGAAAATAGTTGACTTTTAAACCAGAAAAGTGGAATTTTCAAAAAGGAAGCTAATTTTTAATCAGAAGAGATGAATTTTCAAAGAAATAGTTGAATTTTCAACTAAAAAAAAGGGTAAATTTTCAAAAAAAATGAAATGGTTGCATTAAAAAAAAAAAAGAAACGTGAATTTTGAACCAATTGAATTCAACTAAAAAAGGCAAATTTTATGTGAAACAGTTTATTTTTTAACCCAAAAATATAAGGTTAAAAAAAGGTAATTTTCAACGAAATAGTAGAATTTTCAACCAAAAAAAGATCAATTTCTAACCAAAAATGTAATCGTTGAAATTTTGATTGAGCTTTAATCCAGAAATGTGGAATTTTCAAAAAGAAAGCTAATTTTCAATCAGGAAAACGATTTTTCAGAGAAATAGTTGAATTTTCAACTAAAAAAAAAGTCCAATTTTCAAACTAAAATGAAATCGTTGAATTTTTAGTTTAAAGAACTAATTTTCAACAACAAAAAATTTTGAACCAATTGAATTCAAATAAAACAAGGCAAATTTAGTATAAAACAGTTAAATTTTTAACCCGAAAATGTTAAGTTGAAAAAAAAGGTAATTTTCAACCAAAAAGTTGAATTTTCAATAAAAAAAGAGGAAATTTTAAACCAAGAAGTTAAAAAAATGAATTTTAAACCAAAGAAAGCGAATTTTTCAGAAAATAGTTAAAATTTCAATCAAAAAGATGAACCTTGAACAAACAAACACATTTTTTTTAACAAACTGGTTCAACTTTTACCCAAGTGGTTAAATTTTCAATTAAAAAAGATTCAACTGAGAAGTTGAATTTTCCAACAAAAATTATGAAAATTCAACAAATATAGATTTTTCAGTCAAGAAGGGAAAATCTTTTTTCAAAATTGTTTCACTTTCTTGCCAAAAGATAAATTTTCTGTGAAAAAGTTGAATTTTCAACCCAAAAATATGAATTTGCTACAAAAAAGTTAATTTTCAACCAAAAAGATGAACTTTCAATTTCAAAAATCAATTTTTAGAAAGTGGTTCATTTTTTAATAAAGCAGTTAAATTTTTAATTGAAAAATATCAATTTTTAAGAAAGTTGTTTGACTTTTAACGGAGGAGACTCTTTCAAATTTATTTATTACGAACAAAAAAGATGAATTTTTTACAATAAAAGATTGAATTTTCAGACGGAAGTAGAATTTTCAACAAAAAGGATGGATTTCCAATCCAAAAGAACCAATTTCTGTCCAAATAGACAAATTTTCAATAAAAATGGTCGAAATTTCTACCAAAAATATGATTTTTCAACAAAATACTTGAATCTTAAACAAAATAATTAAATTTTTAATAAAATAGATACATTTTTCATCAACGAAATGAACTTTTAACCAAAAAATTCTTTTCTTAACTAAAAATGAGTAAGTTACATTTTCAGTTAATATATTATATTTAAAAAATAATAAAAGCGAATTTGTAACGAAAGAGTTACATTTCCAATAAAAAGATGAATTTTTTATCCTAAAAGATAAATTTTCAATCCAAAAGGACTAATTTTTAACCAATACTTTTTCAACCAAATAATTTTATTTTTTTAGACGACAGTTGAATTTTCGAAAAAAAAATTAATTTCAATCCAAAAGCACGATTTTTTTGTCCAAATAGATGATTTTTTAATAAAACTGGTCTGATTTTTCATAAAAAGTATGACTTTTCAAAAAAATACTAGAATTTTCCACCAAATAATTAAATTTTCAACAAAATAGTTAAATTTTTCATCAAAGAGATTAAATTTCAACAAAAAATTTTTTTTTCAACAAAGTGGCTCAACTTTTACCCAAGTAGTTAAATTTTCAATTAAAGACGATCAATTTTTAATAAATTATTTAGATTTTCAACGCAATTATTTTTCTGCTCAAATAGAATATTTTTAATAAAAACGGTCTAGCTTCCGACCAAAAAAAGATAAGTTTTCAATAAAATACTTGAATCTTCAAAAAATAATTAAATTTTTAACAAAATAATTCAATTTTTCAACAGAAAAATGAACTTTTGACTAAGAAATTAATTTTTAACCAAAAAGCAACAAGTTACATTTTCAGTTAAGATACTAAATTTTAAACAAAAAAAGGATAACGAATTTTTAACCAATTAAATTTTCAACAAAAAAGATGAATTTTTAACAAAATAATTAATTTTTAACAAAGTGGTTCAACTTTTACCCAAGTAGTTAAATTTTTAATTAAAAAAGATCAATCTTCAACAATTTTGTTTAACTTTCAACCCAAAAGTTGAATTTTCCAATCAAAAATACGAATCTTCAACAAATACATTTTTTTCAGTAATAAAATAAAAAAGTTCATTGAAATTTTTGAATTTTCAAAAAGAAGAATATTCTGTAGAAAAGTTTAATTTTCAACCCGAAAATATTATTTTTCAACAAAATACTTAAATTTTCAACTGAACAGTTGCATTTTTAATAATAAAAAAATATGATACTTTAAACCAAGAAGATTAGTTTTTTTACATAAAAAAACAACACATTTTCAACTGGAAAGATAAATTTTCAACAAAAAATGGAAAAGTTACATTTTCAATTAAGAAATTAAATATTAAGCAAAAAAATCGAATTTTCAACAAAATGTGGGAAAAATCGTGAAAAATAGGGCTCGTCAATAATCACCTTTTCAGTGAATGTAACCTTGGATACCCCCCCCTAGATACTTTGGTTGTCATAATATGTGTCAATTTTACGAAAAGGGGAGTGATATATTTGAAAAAATGTCTTTTTCAAGATTAACAATAATTGAAAAATCTGTGCAATATTTTTTTATTATTTCTTTTTGCCGAGGGTGGCTGCCAAACTTCATTTTCAAAATTTCCTGATTTTTTCCTGACAAATTTTTTATGTCTTCCTACCATTAATATTGAAAGACCAGAATTTTATTATTTTAGCATTTGCAACACAGAATAGATTATGAACTGGATACAAGTATTTCAAATTAAGGTTTAAAAATTTTAATTTATTTATGGAAACCAAAAAATATGCATTTTCATTCCAAAAGGACGAATTTTTAACCAAACAGTTGAATTTACAACAAAATAGCGGAATTTTTAAACAAAAATTGGAATTTTCTATTCACAAAGATGTATTTTTAAACAATAAATATTAAACTTTAACAAAATAGCTCAATTTTCAACTAGGGAGTTGAAGTTTTAAATAAAAAAGGTACTTTTTTGAAACCAAACATATATTAATTACATTTTCAGTTTGAAAAAATTAATAATAATAAAAGAGAAAACGAATTTTCAACAAAATATTTACATTTTCGACTAAAATGATGAATCTTAAAAAAAATTGTTAACAAGATTGTTCAAATTTTCAACCGAGGAGATGAATCTTCAACCAAAAAAACTGAATTTTTGAATTTTCAATCAAGTAGTTGAATTTTCGAATTGAAAGAATAATTTTCTACCAAAACTGATGAATTCTGAACAAAATACATACATTTTTAAATAAAGAGTTTGATTTTTAACAAAGGAAGACATTTTCAGTAAACAATTTTTTTTACCAAATAATCAAATTTTCAACCAAAGAGATGAATTTTTAACTGTTTTTCTGCAAAATTTTTTTTTCAAATTTTAATCTGCAACCAAAAATGCAACCAAATAAAGGAATTTTCAACAAAATCGTTTAATTTTCAACCAAAAAGGTGAATTTTTATCTAAAATAATAATTTTATAGGAAAAAAAATTTATTTTCAACAGAATATTTCAACTTTTCATCAATAAGTTGAATTTCCCAACCAAAAAGACGAATTTTCGAAAACTGTGGGTTTTTCAATGAAGAATTGAAAAAAAGTTCAACTTTTACCCAAATAGATAAATTTTCAATTGAAAAAATTTATTTCTTAAACAAGAATGGAAAAGTTACATTTTCAGTTAAAAACAATAATTTCCAACCAAAAAAATTAGTTTTCTACGAAATAATTCAACTTTTAAACAACAAGATGAATTTTTAACTAAAATGATGAATCTTCAACTGGAATATTTGATTATTCATTAAAAAAATAATTTTCAAATAATTTTAATTGATTCTAATTAATTTTCAATTAGATAGTTGTATTTTTCTCAAAAAAGATGAAATGGCTTCTTAAATAGATGATTCTTTCAACCAAAAATACGAATTAAAAAAAAAATTTCAACACCAAAATATGAATTTACAACAATAAGCTTTGTATTACATAATAATAAAAAAAATAATGAGTAACGGTTTTTTTTTTAATTTTATCTATTTCTTTATTTCATTATTTTCCTTATTTATTTTACTCTAAATTATATACTATATTCAAGAATAATTTGTTACTAAAATAGTTGAATATTAAACCCAAAAAGACGACTTTTCTAAAACATTTTTATTCACTATTTAATAATTATAAATAACTTCCTTACTCTTTAATGAAATATAATAATAATATAGGTCAATCAATTCGTCGCGAATTAAGAATTCGTTTTAATTTTCACATTAACTTTAAATTATATAAATTAACAATTTTTTACAGTAAACAACAAATTTTTCATGTGAATGAAGACGAATTTTCCAACATTTTTATTCACTATTTAATAAATATAAATAACTTCCTTACTCTTCAATCAAATATAATAATAATAATAATATAGTTTGGTCAATTCGTCTCGAATGAAGAATTCGTTCTAATTTTTACCTTAACTTTGAATTATATTGATTAACATTTTTTTACAGTAAACAAAAAATTTTTCATGTGAATGAACACGAATTTTTTCCAACATTTTTATTCACTATTTAATAATTATAAACAACTTACTTACTCTTCAATAAAATATAATAATAATAATGTAGGTCAATCAATTCGTCTGGAATGAAAAATTCTTTTTAATTTTTACATTAACTTTAAATTATATTCTTTAACAATTTTTTACAGTAAAAGAAACTTTTTTATGTGAATGAAGACGAATTTTCGCCGAAATTTTTATTCACTATTTTATAATTATAAATAACTTCCTTACTCTTCAATAAAATATAATAACAATAATAATAATAATAATATAGGTTAATCAATTCGTGTCGAATGAAGAATTCGTTTTAATTTTTACATTAACTTTAAATTATATAAATTAAGATTTTTTTTTTACAGTAGACAACAAATTTTTCATGTGAATGAAGACGAATTTTTTCCAACATTTTTATTCACTATTTATTAATTATAAACAACTTCCTTACTTTTCAATCAAATATAATAATAATATAGGTCAATGAATTCGTCTCGAATTAAGAATCCATTTTAATTTTTACATTAATAATTATATTAATTAACAATTTTTTACAGTGAACAGATTTTTTTTTTAAGTGAATGAAGAAACTTTTAGTATAAAAAACTAATTTTTAATATAATAACTAAAGGGGTGTTACATTCATGGCATTTTGTAAATAATTATTTATTATTAAATTAATGTAAATAAAGTAAATGAATAACAAAGATTAACGTGATATAAATATAAATGTATATTATAATATAATAATGATTGTTATAATTTAATTAATTAGTTAATATTTTTTTCCCTATCGATTTTCTTTTATTAGCAACAATCAGTGAGAGAATGCTTTTGGGAGTAAATGGAATTAGTCCCACGGTCAATAATCACGCAATTTGTACGTTACGTGCAGAATACTTGGCTCTTCCTTCCTGATTTCCTATGGGGATTAAGTTTTGTTTTTTCCAGAAAAACCCATTTTTCCTTCAAGCTATAATGCTGATACTTTAGTTCTATTTACTGCTAATCGAGGAGATTTTCTAATCTCAGAAAACGTGAAGATTTCAGAAAGAAAACTCACTTTTTTCTTTTTTGATAATAGGAAAAAATTAATTATGGGGACCATAGGTTTATTATTACTTTAAGCCCTACCCATGAGGACTGGAAAATCCCGAAAAATAAAATTTCCGACACTTTAAAATTCCCGAAATTATAAAATTGCCAAAACATAAAAATCCCGATTTGGAAAATTCCCAAAAAGTTTATAATATTACCGAATTCGAAAATTCCCGGCAGAAAATTGCCGAATTATAAAATATGCAAACTAGAATCTTCCCGAATTCAAACAGTTGAGAAATTTTTCAAATGAATTTCATTTATTTATCAAAAATACCATGATCAAATATTTTTATACAAAAAAATTATTTTTAGTGTTTCAAGTTTCTAAAATTATTGTCTGAATTTCAAATAACTATAATTAAAAAGAATTTTCATCCAGAAATATATATTTTCAGTTATTTTAATTTTAAATTAAAACAATGACTTCACAAACTTGATACATTAAAATTAAAAAAATAAATAAAATAAATAGTAATAAATATATAAATATAATATATAATATAAGTCTGCGAAACCGTGCCGAGGAACTCCGGAAAAGGGGTTATATAAGCGGAGCGCCTACTCAACCGCAGCCAGAACAAACCGGCAATAGAGAAAGAGAGGCGACCTTGAGATCAACCGCGAGCAGGCATCCAATAGAGGAAAAGCCATGCTTCAGGACCCGGAGAAACATCAACATTCAGGTTTCTCTCAAGTACAAAGATCTGGCTGAACTGGGTGAAGAGCTTCGTGGAGATTTTTTCGAAGAATCCGACCTCTGGACTATCAATTGTAGTGTGTATAGTGCAGCGAGAAGTTTGGCAGATGCAAACCGTAAAACAAAAACAAAGGTTGACCATAAGACCAAAAGACGAATGCATCAAGTCAGCACAAAGATAGGCTGGGCAAAGCAGTACGCGTCCCGCATTCAGTGTGTAATTGACTACATAAAATCTGGCGGGACTTTCACTGCCAACGTTCGACAGTACGCGCGCGAACTGCGGATCCGTCATCATACGCTCAACAAGTCAAAGCTATTGACCATCAGGCAGCATATTATTGACACACCAGAGGAGATCAAGGCATTTTTGAGAGAAGTCTACGAAGTCCAGCATCCACTGAAAGAAAAATCAAAGATTATAAACAGCTGCAAGGAACTTTGCAGTGCCCTTATAACACCTGAGAAGGAATGCCCACCTATCACTACCGAGGAGGTGAAAAAAGTATTAACCCTTAATGTTATCCCTGGGGTCTTTTATACTCAGCCTTTTTTTAATCGTGAGTCATTTTTTCCATTTTGTCCTTGTTACAAGAAATAAATTTCTGCTGGGGTCTTCAGCGACCCCCCTCATTCTTTATGTTATCACAGATAGGGGATAACTTTAAGGGTTAACAGGGAATTTTCACCTCATATCTAAAGTCGTAAAAGCCTATTCCGGAGTAGTTGGTGGAAGGGCGCACAGTGATCCTGCTGAAGACGGGCAACTTAGCTGGCCCTAAGAATTACAGGCCAATAACTTTTCTAAACACACTGTATAAGATCTTCACAGCTATCCTAAATGATAGAATTGTTCGGGCAATTGGACCTGTGTGACGAGAGATGTACGATCAACGTAGCTTACAGAAAGGCGTAGCAGGATGTCGGGAGAACCTGCTCATCGATAGATGTGTCTGTATAGACGCAGCATCCTATCAGTGTTACCTTTAGATGGCCTGGATTGATTACCGGAAAGCTTTCAATTCAACCTCCCATAGACTTATCATCTGTCTGTTGGAAAGCTTAAAGGTGCATCTAAACATCGTGAGGTGCATAGAGCGATTAATGCCGTTTTGGAAAACAAGATTTACTATCTCATCTGGAAAACATCGTGTGATCACTAACAGTGTAACCTTTCAGAGAGGTGTGTTTCAGGGCGACACCATGAGCCCTCTCCGCTTTTGCCTCACATTATTGTCACTATATCTCGCACTTCGCCATTTCGAAGGGTACCTCTGCGGCAAACCTGGAAGTCAAAATCATAGTTTTAGTTTTAAAACGGGCGGGGAGCCCATGGAGAGCTCCCCTGGCGCTCAAAATATAAAGCCTATTGTACCACTAGTCGAAAGCATAAGGTCACTCATTTATTTTACATGGATGATCTTAATATCTATGCTAAAAAATAAAGAGAAACTACATCTAGTTCTAGATATTGTCAAAGAGCATACTCAAGAGATAGTGATGCAGTTCGGGTCAGAGAAATGCGCCGAGGTTTATTTGAAGAAAGAAAAACTTAATGGCATCCCCGAAGACCCTGAGCTCGTCGACAGAAACGCTATACGACACCTTGGCGTTGGAGAGACCTATACATACCTGGGCGTGCCACAGAGCCGCATTCAGGACGTGGCATCTATGAAGGATACTCCCGATGCAGATCCAAATGTCTCATCCGACGGATATGGTCTTCCGAACTGTCGGCAAGGAAGAAAGTATATACGGCGAAAATGCATGCCGTCCCAGTATTACTCTATTCATTTGGAGTGGTTCCACGGACGTAGGACGAGCTCAGATCCCTCGATATCGGGTCCCGAAAGGTTATGCACATGATCAAAAGCATGTACCTTAAGGGCAAAGGGGCGTTTCTGTACAAAGCAGCGGAGGAAGCTGCGGAAGCACTCGGCCTTGACTTCAATATCAGGGGTGAGCAAAATGCATCAAATCTTATCCATCTCGAGTACTCACTCCTGAAGGCCAAGATTAAGAAAGCACAGGAGAAAAGCTTCCACGAACAGTTTCTCAACAACCGGATGCACGGCATCTTCCACATAAATTTGGAGGATCAGTCGATGTCGTATGAGCTAAGACATTCCCGGTGATAGCTGCAGAGCGTTTCATGCACACCCCGAGCATCTAGGAGAAGTACCGCATATACTGGATTTGTATATTCTCGAAAATCGTTTCTGTTGCGCACTCGAGGCCTGACATAGTTCTACTTGACTTCGAGAAACGAACCATGTTCATTATCGCATTTGCGGCACCAGCTGATAAAAACGGCATAGCGAAGTAGAAAGAAAAGAAACAGAGGTATAAAGACCTTACAAGGGAGTTGCGACGGTTACACCCGGAATATTCTGTTAAGCTAATCGTCTTGATCATCTGCGTTCTTGGAGGTGCCAAGATTTCACTGTTTAATAACCTGAAAAGCATTCCTGCGTGCCAACAAAATGCTGAGACACTTGTGGGGAAAATGCAGAAGGTGGTCGTCCTTGGGTCGATCCGTGTCCTCAGGATGATCGAGACTTTAGCTGGATCATCGTATTGAATTCGTCGCAGACTGTAACCACCTATCTCACGGTTGAGAGAGGTGGTTACAGCTAAAATTTTACCGCGATTTCGCTGGGAGCGGGTGCAGTTTTTCAGATTAGCACCCGCTCCCGGCAAAATCCTGCGGTTGTCCTTATGACAAACTTTTAACTGTATATATATAATAAATAATTATTGAAAATAATTAGATTGATGACATACGAAGGAATATCAACGCTAATTGTACTTGTTGCGTCGGTGCACCTAAAAGTAGCAAGCACATCGCAGCTACAATTCATTACATCAACACCAATCGAAGTGCGACGAAAACGAGTTTAAAGCAGGAATGAGGTGCACCTTCAGCTTCCCATTTTTCGAAGGAAATCTGTTCTAAAGGGTCGGAAATATGTGATTTATTTCCAAAAAACGACCACCTGCAGTTGTTTCTCCTGCAGTTTTAGAAATCGCCGATTTTTCTGGTTTTATGTGCCCCTTGCGCGACATTTTAGTTGAAGAATATCGCACTGCCGACGAGCGAGAATGTCGACTGGTAATGGAGAATGTAACTGACATGTGAGTGCAATTGCTCGAAACAGAAAACTGAATCTTGTGTGCTGCACTTGATTAATAGGCCAAGCTTCTAAACTATTTATTGTAAAAATTCCGACTTTATAACTGTGCAATGCAAAGAATTTTACAATAAGTTTGTTCAAATGACAACGCAAAATAAGTGTGACGAATGGTTTGATGCTCGAAAATATAGAATAAGTACAAGCTCTAAAGCATATAGAATCAAAAATATGCTACGAAAAAAAGCGAATGATTTAGCTATCGATTTTTTGAATAGAAAAGTAGTTCATACTGCGAATTTTGATTTTGGCATAAAAAATGAAAAAATCGCAATCAAAGAGTATAAAAAATTCACGCAGTTCACGTTTTTTCTCTAGGCGTGTTGGTTATTCAATCTCAGCCTTGGCTTTGTGCATCAGTTGATGGAATTGTTGTTCGTGATAATTGCGTTGAAAAAAATCTTGAAATAAAGTGCGCCGCTAACTGCAAAAATAGTCCTCTATTCAACATCACGGAAAACAAATTTGAAGTGTCTTTTTTACAAAAAGTATATGGAAATGAGGAATTGAAAAAAAGCCATCAGTATTATACTCAATGTCAGGTACAAATCTACGTTTGTGGTATGACTGAATGCGATTTGTTTGCGTGAGTTTCCGGCGAGTTTAAACTATTGTTAACACACTCGACCACGCAACACAGGGACCCACTTTTTTGGGGGCCATTTTCAATAATAATTATGATATTTTTTTACCAATCGTAGCACTCGCGTATATTAAGCCACGTTAAAGACGCATCTCCGCACATCAGAGAAGTTCTCGTGTTCCTTCACTGCGAAGGCTGCCTGCAATTACTTGCTTGGCTCCGCCTACCAGCACATATTCAATACCGCCAGACTACTCCACTTCCCTGGGTATGGGCCTGTGAAATTTTATTTTTTACTAAGGTGGGCTTAGAATCACTGTATAAATTTAATCACAGCTAGTGATAACCCGCGGCTGCATCCAACTTTATTGGAAGTACTCGCATTTGCCTGGACACTTGGCGAGGGGAAAGGAGAACTGCAGAAAACTGCCTCCCGAGTTTAGCCGGTTTTTTGACACTGAGTTTTAAAGGTAAACATTCGACCACGACTATCCGCGCTCAGAATGGCTTAAGGCCATGTGACGAGTGGGTCACGTGCCCAGCTTCCTACCTTACCGACACTTTTTTTATTTGTAAACTTATTTTCACACCAATAGCCACATCGAGTTGAAAATTTGAGATAATAAATAAGAAGCACTAAGAAACGCAGCTCTGGTCCTAAATTTTTATAATAATGAAAAAAGCAAAAAAAAAACATTGTTTACAAAAAAAACTTTTTTCATAATTATAAAAATTGAGGATCAGAGCCGCGTTGCTTAGTGCTTCTTATTTATTATCCCAAATTTTCAACTCGATGTGGCTATTTGTGTGAAAATAAGTATACAAATAAAAAAAGTGTCGGTAAGGTAGGAAGCCGGTCACGTGACCCACTCGTCACATGGCAATGAAAAAAAGGAGTCCCTTCCAATTCAGAAAAAATTTAAAACCACAATTTCTTCCGTTCCAACTTAATAAAATGGTTAAAAATGAAAATTATCGTTCTTCCAATTTATCAAATATTGAAAACCAAAATGCCAAATTTAACAAAAATTAAAAATTAAATTTCCTCGTTTCAAACTCTGTACAAAAATGTAAAATACCAACTTTTCTCATCATCATCTCATTAAAAAATGTAAGAAATAAAAAAGTTGAAAGAAAAAAATGAATTTCTAAAATTGCGTCTCTTCCAACTCTATAAAAAATCTTAAAAATAAAAAAATGTCCCTCTTACAAATCAGAAAAAATTAAAAGAGAAAATTTCTTCCCTTCCAATTCAATAAAAATATTGAAAATAAAATATTACCCTTGTCTAATTCAGAAAAAAAATCAAAATTTCGTCCCTTCCAACTCTATAAAAATCTTATAAATTTCCCTCATCCAATTGAAAATAAAAAAATGAAAAACCAAAAATGCTGAAAATAAAAAATTACCCAACTCCAATTCCGAAAAAAGATTGAAAATAAAAAGTTCTCTCTTTCAACTCAATGAAAAAGTTAAAGATTCATAATTTTGGTACAAAAAAATGTATCTTCTTGATTGAAAATTTCACGATTTATTTGAAAATTCAACTGTTAATTCGAAATTTCATTTTTTTTATTTGAAAATTCATTATTTGGTTCAAAAATTCGTTTTGGGATCAAAATTTCACTATTTATTTGAAAATTCAACAACAAAGTTAAAAATTTATTTTTTGTTTCACATATTTTGTTAAAAATTGAACAATTTTCTTACAAATTAATACTTTTTTTTCTAATTCAAATAATTGGCTGAAAGTTGCACGACTTCGCTAAAACCTAATTTTTTTATCTCTGTGGTTGAAAATTCAACAATTTTTTTGTAAATTCGTTTTTTCTTGGTAAGAAATTAAATTGAAAATAAATTAATTTGAACTGAAGATCTCTGGTGGAAAATTTGATTTTGTGGTAAAAATATCCTTGTTTTTTGTCAGAAAATTGATTATTTTACTGAAAATTTTACTATTCAAGTTAAAGATCCATCATTTTAGTAAAAAAAAACTCATCTCTTTGGCTGAAAATTTCACTATTTATTTGAAATTTATTTTTTTTTGTTAAAAATTAAAATAATTGGTTGAAAGTAAAACTACTTCGTTGAAACTTAATGTTTTGATCTTTGTGGCTAAAAATTAAACTTTTTTATGTAAATTCGTTTTTTCTTGGTAAAAAATTAAATTGAAACGAAATTAATTTGAATTGAAAATTTAAATCTCTGGTTGAAAATTTAATTCTTTTGTGAAAATATCGTTTTTTTTTGTCAAAAAATTAATTTTTTTACTGAAAATTTTACTATTCCAGTTAAAGATTCATCATTTAAGTAAAAAAACTTATCTTTTTCGATGAAAATTTCACTATTTATTTGAAAATTCAACTATATGGTTGCAAATTTATTTTTTTGCTTGAAAATTCAAATATATGGTTAAAAGATGCATCTTTTGGTTCAAAATTTCACTATTTATTTGAAAATTCAACTATTAAATTGAAAATTGATTTTTTTGGTTGATGTATTTTGTTGAAAAACGAAAAATTTTCTTGCAAATTAATACCTTGGGTAGAAAATTCAAATAATTTGTTGAAAGTGGAACAACTTCGTTTAAACTTTATTGTTTTTATCTCTGTGATTAAAAATTCAACTATTAAGTTGAAAATTGATTTTTTTGGTTGAAAATTCAACTATTTGGTTCAAAAATTCATCTTTCGGTTCTAAATTTTACTATTTATCTGAAAACTCAACTATTAAATTGAAAATTCATTTATTTGGTTGAAGAATTCATCTTCGGTTCAAAATTTCACGATTTATTTAAAAATTTAACTATTAAATTGAAAATTTATTTTTTTGGTTCGCATATTTTGTTTGAAATTGAAAAATTTTCTCACAAATTAATTACTCAGGTTCAAAATTCAAATAATTGACTGAAAGTTGAACTACCTCCTTAAAACTTAATTTTTTTATCTCTTTGGTTGAAAATTTCACTATTTATTTGATAATTCAACTATTAATATAAAATTTTATTTTTTGCTTTAAAATTCTTCTATTTGGTTGAAAGTTCTGTTTTGGTGAAAATCGAACCATTTTTTTTAAAATAAATCCCTTTGATTGAAAATTCACGTACCTCTATTGTTAAGGCGAATTATCCACTAAAATTGTATTTAATCCCGAATAATCCTATTTAATCCGGGGTAATCCACCTCCACTGGACCGCATTTTTAGGCGTTGTTTCCCCTCCCTAATAAAAAATCAGTTTGATGTTTTGCCATCAAAGTCACCTTTTATTATTTGACTTTAAATCGACTGTTCCAGCAACTATCGTATTTGATAAGCTGAGGCTCAGTCAAGATTTGATAACGAACCGAGTCGCATCTTCTTAAGGATGCGATCTACCCCAGTGCAAAATTTTTCCCCAATTTCCCGATTTTCCCGTTTACTATTTTTCATATGTGGATTTCAAAATTTCCTTTCCATTTATGCAGCGCCAATCGATTCCTCGATTTTGCCTTCTAATCAAAATCGGGACTCTTCAGTGCCTTCTAAATTATCGGAAGGGAAAACTGGAATTATTGATGGCATCAGCTATAGGCGTGAGTTTATTAAATAAAATAAAAATTATTTTAAAATATTACAAATTAGTTCCGAAAAGTTATTTTTTTTTTTACTTTTTCTTAACAGTAATGAAAAATGTATAATTTAAGTCCGCGTAAGAAGAAAAAGTTAAATTGTTAAATTGGAATTATTTTTATAATTAATAATTTATAATTTTTTTAATAAAAAATTATCTGCTGAAAAATCTGCAATGTATACGTGATTTTAGGTCTGTCGTTAAATCGTATCATTCATATTGCATTGTATGGTCGTAACAAATCGGTAGAAATTGCGATGCGATAATTAACTTTACGGTAATCTTCATTCAGAGACGAAGAAACAGATCGCTATAGTAACAGGAAATTTTAAGACTTTATTTATTTATAAAAATTGCAAGTCACTCGTTTTTTTTTAAAGTAATTTTTCATAAAAAATAAAAATGTTGAATAACTATTTATTGAGTTTATTTATTTAAATTTAATTTTATTTAAATATAATTCTCCTAGAATTTTTGAGAGAATATAAAATGATTTTTTAAGATTTTAGATATGTCAAATTAAACTAAAAAATATGAACTTTCATTAAAAATTTAGTTTTTAACCAAATAGTTTAATTTTAAACCATATAATATTTCTATTTTAAATTAAAAACATTGAATTTATTTTTAAGAAGACGATTTTTCAAGAAAATAGTTAAATTATTAACCAAAAGAGATTAATTTTTAAACAAAAAATACTAATTTTCAAATAAATTATGAATTTTCAACAAATTTTTTTTTTTTTTAACAAAGTAGTCGAATTTTCAACCCAAAGAAATTAATTCTCAAAGAAAAATGTAATAGTTGATATTTCGATCAAAAAAGATTTTTTTTTAACAAAAAATAAATCAATTTGTTTAAAAATTTCAACAAAATTCAACATTTTCAACCACGTAAATTAATTTTCTCAAAAAAGTCGCATTATCAACAAAATACATAATTTAAAAAAAATAGTTTGATTTTTATTGAAATAGTTGAATTTTCCATAAAATAGTTACATTTACATCCGAAGAAATCAATTATTAAATAAAATGAATCTTGAAAAATGTATCTTAAAAAAAAAACATTTTTTAAGTAAGTAGGTGAACTTTTAACCAAGAAATTTCAAACAAAATAGATGAACTCTTAACAAAGAACGAATTACAAAAAAAGAATTTTCAACAAAGTAGTTCAATTTTCAAAAACATAGTTACATATACAAAAAAAATTTGTTTTGTTTTTTTAACAAAGTAGTAGAATTTTCAACCAAAAGAAATTAAATCTCAACCAAAAGCAATTAATTCAGAAAGAAAAATGTAATAGTTGATATTTCAATCAGAAAAGATTTTTATTTCAAATAAAAAATAAATCAATTTGTTAAAAATTTTCACCAAGATTCAAATTTTTCAACCACGAAAATTAATTTTCTCAAAAAAAGTCGCATTATCAACAAAATACATGCTTTAAAAAAAATAGTTTCATTGTTATTAAAATAGTGAAATTTTCAATAGAATAGTTACATTTTCATCCAAAGAAATCAATTATTAAATAAAATAAATCTTAAAAAAATGTATCTTAAAAAAAAACATTTTTTGACTAAGAAGTACAATTTTTAACGAAGAAATTTCGAACAAAATTGATAAACTCTTAACAAAGAATGAATTTAAAAAAAAAAAAAACAATTTTCAACAAAGTAGTTGAATTTTCAAAAAAAAAAGATTAATTTTCTGACAAAAAGGCAAATTAAACAAAAATACAGGAATTTTCAAAAACATAGTTACATATTTAAACAAAGAAATTAATTTTCAAATAAAATTATGAATCTTCAACCAAATTTTTTGTTTAACAAAGTAGTAGAATTTTCAACCAAAAGAAATTAATTCTCAACGTCTCAACGTTTTTTAAATTTCAACAAAATATAAAATTGTCAAGCACGAAAATTAATTTTTTCAAAAAAGTCGCATTATCAAGAAAATAAATGATTTGAAAAAAATAGTTACATATTCATTATAATAGTGGAATTTTCAATAAATTGTTACATTTTTTATCCAATGAAATCAGTCAATAAATAAAATGAATCTTAAAAAAAGGAAAATGTATCTTAAAAAAAAAATTTCAACTAAGTAGTTCAACTTTTAACTAAGAAATTTCTACCAAAAAGGATGAACTCTTAACAAAGAATGTAATAATTGATATTTAAATAAACAAATATTTAATTTTTAATCAAAAACAGTCGAATTAAAAAAAAAGAAATTTCAACAATATAAATTTTTAACAAAAAAGTTAATTTCACACCAAATAGTTAAATTTGTAACCAAATAGATGAATTTTCTACCCAGAAGATTAATTTTTTAACAGAAAAGACGAATTTGCAATATATAAGGTAATTTTTAACAAAAAAGATCAATTTTGAACTAAAATTATGAATCTACAACTAAAAAATGAATTTTCAACAAAATATTTCAACTTTCAACCAAGTAGATAATTTCCAACCAAAAGAGATGAATTCTCGATGAAAAATGTAATAGTTGATATTCAATTAAAAATTTTTTTTTTAATTCAAAATAAATTAATTAAAAAAAAAAAGAATTTCCAGCTGAGTTGTTGGATTTTCAAATAAAAAAATTAGTTTTCAACAAAAAATATTAATTCTCTGCCAAAAAGACGAATTTAAAAAAAATACATGAACATTCAAAAAAATAGTTACATTTTCAAGTGAAGAAATTAATTTTCAAATAAAATTATGAATCTTCAACATAAAGATTTAATTTTACAACTAAATAAGTTCAACTTTTAACCAAGTAGTTGAATTAAAAAAAAAGGTTTATTTACAACCAAAAAGACAAATTTTCAAAATAATAAATTAATTTAAAAAAATATAGTTACATTTTGAACTCAAGAAATGAATTTTCAAATAAAATCATGTATCTTAAACCAGAGAAATTAATGTTGTAACTAACAAGTTTAACTCTTAACCAATTCGTTGAATTTTCATTAAAAATGAATTTAAAAAAACATGATTTTTGAAAAAATAGTTGTATTTTTAAACAAAAAAATGAATTCTTTAACTAAGTAGTTACATTTTTAACCAAAAAACTAAATTTTCAAATAAAATGATGAATCGAAAAATGGAATTGTTGAGTTTTCAGTTAATTTTTTTTCAATATATATGAAACGAATTTTTAACAAAATATTCAAATTTAATTTAATTTTCTATCAAAAAGACGAATTTTCAACAAAAAACATAAATTTTCAACTAAAAACGATAAATGTTCAAAGAATTTTTTTAACAAATTAGTTACATTTTTAGCAAAAGAAATAAATTTTAAAGCAAAAAGATGAATTTTTCGTCAAAAATTATTAATATTCTACCACAAAAGAGGAATTTAAAAAAAAAATTAATTTAAGAAAATATAGTTACATTTTGAACCCAAGAAATGGATTTTCAAGTAAAATCATGAATCTTAAACCAGAGAAATTAATTTTGTAACTAACACGTTCGACTCTCAACCAAGTCATTGAATTTTCAATTAAAAAATTAATTCTTTAACTAAGTAGTTCAATTTTCAACTAAAAAGATTTATTTTTAACGGAGAAGATCAATTTTCTGCCAAAAAAGATGAATTAAAAAAAAAACATGATTTTTGAAAAAATAGTTGTATGTTTAACCAAAAAAATTAATTCTTAAACCAAGTAGTTACATTTTTAACCAAAAAACTAAATTTTCAAATAAAATGATGAATCAAAAAATGGAATAGTTGAGTTCTCAGTTAAAATTTTTTTTTTTCAATATAAAAGAAACAAATTTTTAACAAAATATTCAAATTTTTCACCAAAGAAATGATATTTTAACCAAAAGTATACATTTTTAACCAAAAAGATTAATTTTTTACCAAAAAAGATAAATTTTCAGCCATAAGCAATAATTTTCTATCAAAAAGACGAATTTTCAACAAAAAACATAAATTTTCAACTAAAAACGATAAATGTTCAAAAATTTTTTTTTAACAAATTAGTTACATTTTCAGCAAAAGAAATAAATTTTAAACCAAAAAGATGAATTTTTCATAAAAAATGATCAATATTCTACCACAAAAGAGGAATTTTCAATGAAATAGTTGAATTCTCAACTACAAAATATTAATTTTCAATCTAAAACAGCTTTTTACCTAAATGAAATTAATTCTAAAATTTTTTAAACTCTTTCAAAATAAAAAATAATTATTTCAAAATATTCCAGATTATTTTCTATATTTTTAGAAATTGTTTTAAATTTGTTTAAATCTTTTAAAATTTTCTTTAAAAATTAATTTTTCAAAATAAAAAATCATTTGAAACTTTCCCAGGAAACTTAAGAAAATGTTGCATTCTTCGAATCCTTTCAAAATTCATAAAAAAATTTATTTAATCTTCCAAAATCTACATTTTGTTTTAAATTTTTTGAAATCTTCCCAATATTTAAATTATTTTCGAATCTTCTCAAAACTTGTAGTACTTGTAAATATTTTTGGCAATAATTCGAATTTTCCCGAAATTTTCTTTTATGTTCATGAAATTTTTGAAATTGTTTGAAATTTCCACCAAAAGAGATGAATTTTCAAACATCTTTTAAACTGACTCGAAGCATTCCTAAAATTTTGAAAACTCATCCCTGATATTGAAGTCAAGGCCGAGTGTTTCAGCAGCCTCCTCTGCTGCTTTGTACAGAAACGCTCCTTTGCTTACTTCTTCGTGTTTCCTGACCATTTTAAGAAGAGGGTCTTGTCTATTTGCGGCTATATGTGCTATGCTCATAATAATCCTGTTGTTAGGACATCCAAGGCCAGAAGATTAAACAATCATGCGTTTGTTAATTTGCATGACCTTTCGGGAACCGATATCGAGGGATCTGAGCTCGTCCTTCGTCCACGGAAATACTCCAAATAATTAGAGTACTACCGGGACGGAAAGCATGTTCGACGCAGATACTTTGTTCCTCGTCGACAGTTCGGAAGACCAAATCCGTCGAATGAGACGTTTATATCTGCATCGGTGAGTATCCATATAGACGTCACGTCCCGAATGCGGCTCTGTGGCACGCTCAGGTATGTATAGGTCTCTGGAGCGCCAAGGTTTCGTATAGCGCTTTGGTTTTCCGCATAGATCTTAAGATCATTCATATAAAATACATGAGTGACCTTATGCTTTTGATTTCGAGGTTTGCCGCAGAGGTACTCTTCGGAATGGCGAAGAGCGAGAGATAGTGGAAATAATGTGATGCAAAAGAGGAGAGAGCTCATGATGTCGCTCTGAAACACACCTCTCTTATGATCAACCGTTGATTTTGTTTTACGGTTTGCTTCTGGCAAAGCTCTCGCCAGATCTTTGACTTTTAGAGAAACCTGAATGTTGATATTTCTCCGAGTCCTGAAGCATCGCTCTTCCTCTATTGGATGCTTGCTTGCTGATGGTCTCAGTGTCGCCTCTCTTTCCCTGTTTCCGGGTTGTTCTGGCTGCGGTTGAGCAGGTGCTCCGCTTATATAACCCCTTTTCCGGAGTTTCTCGGCACGGTTTTGAAGACTTTCATGCGAAAAATGCGAGAGCTCTACCTGTTTCTGGCACCACAGAGTATGCAGTCGCGCCATGTAACCTTTTCATACGTGGGCCATACTGGTATCATAGCACTCCAGCAGCTCATCCCTGAGTCGATCTGTCCACTTAAAAGTATTGAGATTCTGCCGGTCCATCACAATGACTCTGTCTTGATTGGCTTCCTCAACTCTAAGATTGTCGGCATTGTTGTCCAAGCCATTGTCGGGAGACCTGCGCGTTCGATTGTTTTAAACCGCACTTACTACAACTATGTTTGGTGTTATCATAGCTATTCCCAGTAGCAGCTAGGGAAAAGGGTTCTTCCATCCTTGTAGAGCCCCGCATGCAAGGATAACGGTGCATACTCTGAGAGGTCGCTCGGTATCCCAGTCACCGTTTGAGACACCTCACTCAGGTGCCATTCAGTTTTCGGAACGGTTGTCACGCCTTTAAATCAAAACCTGAACCGAATCGTAGTCCATGGGGTGCCACCGTTCGGCGACTAATATATATATAATTGAAAAATAAGTTTAAGCAACCATGGCAGGGTCCCACTGGGAGCAACTGCCATCTAGAAATGACAGCGGCTCCCAGTAGGACCGCGGTAAATCTCACTCATGGCCTCATCTCATAACCGTGAAATGGATAGTCACAGGACACGACGAAATCACAACGAGAGGCCAGCCCTTGTGTGTTTTGAGGACACGAAGTGACCTGAAGATGACAGCTTTCTGCATCCATCTCGCAAATCTCGGCTTGCGGACAGAGGATCCCTGTACCAAGAGTTCCTGCTGAGTATGGATACAATAATTAGTAAGCAGTCGCGGACAATTGACTAGGGATGGGCCCGAAGGAATCAACCTCCAAGAAAAGGTGTAACAACCGTACCAACTGCTCAATAGCACCTTAATGAGGTGTCTTAAACGGTGTCTCTGGGATACCGGGCGACCTCTCAGATTATACAGCCTTATCTTTGCATACGGGGCTTTACCAGGATGGAAGAACCCTTTCCCTAGCTGCTTGTGAAAACAAAAATGACACCACCAAACCACGAAAGTTATAGATGCGGTTCAGAACAAAATCGAATGCACAGAGCACACGTCAATGAATCGACAAACGGAGCCGATCAACCTAGAGTTCGTGGTGCTGAAAATAATTTAGATGGAAACACGATGACGAAGTGGCAAAACTCTTACATTGATTGGACATGTCTACTCAAGGTTGACTTGCTAGACTGCTATGCATTATCCCTATTCATGAAGGCTTTGTGGCGCGTATACATACTCTGCGGTGCCAGAAACACCCAGAGCTTCAGCTCGTTTGGCATCAGTCATTGCGAGATCACGCGAAAGAGGTATATGTACGCGGAGCGCTTCCCCAACCACTGTATGAACAAGCCGAAGGCGAAGAGGAGGAACTGACATAAAGATCACACGCGAAAAGCAGGAACCTCCTGAGAGATGACCGCGATTTTAGGACAAGATGGAATATTAACATCCAGGTTCCTCTTAAGCCCCAAGACGTGAATGGTATGGATACATCCCTTCGTGAGGATATCTCGGAAGTATTTGTGATCGATACTCTCGGAGATGCGAAATTATCACTGGTTTGTAACCTTAAAGCTATACTCGCGTACCAAAAATATGCCGAAGCACATGCGAGATGGATGCAGAAAGCTGTTATATTTAAGTCGCTCCGTGTTCTGAAGACACACAAGTATTTCGCCGGCTTGCCGTTGTGATTTCGTCGTGTTCTTTCGTCGTGAGATGTAGCCATATAATAGGTGTGACTTTTCGCGGTTCTACTGGAAACCGGTGTCATTTTCACAGATGGCAGTTGCTCCCAGTGGGACCCTGCGGTGGTTGTTTAACCTTATTTTGTAAATTATACATATTGTTAAAATATTTTGTTTGCGTGACAAGCTTTTTCAAAAATTAATTTTATAGATAACGTTAACGTCGTTAACGAGAATAAGGATATTATCGAGAATATAACGGGCCGGTAAATTGTTTGAGAATTTATCAGAGAAATTGAAAGTGAACATAACCTCGAATTTTACCTACATTTTCAATAAATTGAGAGTAAATGAAAATTTAGATAGTTCGCACTACAAAATTTAAATATTTCGTCCCTGAATCTTCTCCTAGGTGATTTTTTATTCACAAATACAGTTATATTTATATAAATGAATAATTAATATTTAAATATGTGAATATTGATTAAAATATTATCAAAAATTAGTTAATGTAGGCGCCGAGTGCCTACTAGGAATAGTTTCGTAACCTATTGAGACATTAATCAAATATTAATAGAATCTTAAATTTTTTCAATTTTGTGAAAAGAATTGTTGAAAAAAAAAAATTTTCGTTGAAAATTTCTAAATCATTTTTTGACATTATTTTCCTTTAACAAAACTTAATTAGGTCGTTCGAACCTTCCGTTCCTATGCTACCTCTCCCCTACAACACCCGAATTCCCCACCCCTTACTTTTCCTCATTGGAAAAAGTACGACGGACGGACATCCGATCGAATCTATAAGGGTTTCGGCCCAGAACTGCGAAACCCTAAAAAACATAAATTCTTAAATTGTCTTAAGATATTTTTCATTCTCCTAAATAGTGTCATATTCTCCGTTATGTAGCGCGAACTTACATTATCGACAAATTAAGAACTCTAGTTAAAACGAAGACAGAAACAAACGAAACATTTAGAACTTGTATTAATTGACGGCGGAAATAATAATCAAACAGCAGTCTGGTAAAATAGAAGCTATGCCAGGAGAATAGAATACGTAGGAAGTAAAAATAAAAACATAACATAAAAATGGAACACAATAGTTAAGGCATTTGATGAGCGCACCAAGCAGCTTGAATTTAAAAAAACAAAAAAAAATATGATTCATTTAAAATGGTTGAATCCCCCTCCCCCGCCATGATTATCCATTTTCTTTAAATATACATAATTAAGAACTATTCACAAATAAAACCCCTTTTATTTTGCAAGTTACCACTTCAAATTACATTATATTCTCATATAGAAGTCGTTTATGAATAGCTAATAGCAATCTGAATAGCTGCACCTTTGATTAGTAATTTACAGGGAAGAATGGCATACTTTGTATAAAATCATGAAAAAAAATGTTCTATCTTTAAATGAAGGATTTATTCATTCGAAAGATTCAATATACATTATTTCAAGAAATCTCGATATCGATTTCTCTCAATATTATAATACAGATATATATTTCTTGAAGATTAGATCTGCATATTGGATGAATTCAGTGCCTTTTATTGTGACGTATATGCGGCCGCCTGGATTGTTTTCTGCTATCTCGGGATGTGGTTCATTGTACTTGTACGACTCGAAATTTGTAGATTCATATCTGACATTTCCAATATCTACCACAGCTGTCCAGAAATAATGCATCGCATCTTCTCGTAAACAGTTAGCCTTGTTATGTTGACCTCTGATATTTTCTGCAATATAACGCCGGCCACGCGACATTTCAATATAAATTTGATACTTCGGGAAACTTTTTACTTTAATCGTCATCCACAGGGGTCTCAGGCTACGAGGATTGTCCAAAGGCTGGTTTTCCGGAACTAAAAATATGCTTGTATCAACACATTTACAGTTAAACATTGTATCTACCAGGACCAGATGAGCTTTAGGATGAGAGTCACCAGATGATTGACCAATCATCATTCCAGCTGCGCCTAATTTTGTAGATAAAAAATGGTCATTTATAAAGTTTTTGAAAACCAGTAACTTGAGCATTTCATAATTTTGATGAAACACTGGCCAATAAAGAATGAGCTAGGCTAAATCAATCGGTAGAAAGAAAAATATATTCGATAATGTAATGGTAAAACATCTAACAAGTTGACCAATATCTTAGCTGCGCTTTATTCGTATGAAGAATTGAATCGACATTAATTAAAATACTTCATTTGTAAGTCTTCCAAAAAAGTTCACGTGTGTCAATTGATACTCTTCCTGTCGGGTAAGGCGGCGCGCACTACTAATTTTATCTGCTAGCAAATTAAAAATAATTTTCTGACATACGAACGCACAATTTTAGTCAAATTTTTTGTATTTATGTGGTTTTTTAGGGAACCTATAAAACAGACTTATAAGGGGGATATTCAAAAAGTGATATTTTATTTGTGGTTGATGGCTAATTTTTAAAAGGAATGTTGAGTTCCAACTTGATGCACCTAATATTGACGATTCTAAATCAAATTTACAAAAACGTCTTTTTTCCTTATGGAAAACATTTGTAAAACTTCATCGGGTTTAAGTTACCGCTAAATGTCATTTCTTTTTTATTGAAAAAATCGATTTACTTGTATAAGGATTCGAACAAACTTCTTCGCGATTGTTTTCTTTTTTATTTTCTGAAGCCCTGAATAATAATGTTTAGGGAAAAAGTACTGAAAAAGTGTCATTTTATTATATTTGTTCCATAATTATAAGTGCTGATGGGATTTATGTCCCACAAAGCTACTACTGAAAAAGGTCTAAAGTGCGAAAAAATTTCTAAATACGTCGCGTTTCACAAGGACTTCCTTGGGAAAAAAGTACCGGAAAAGTCCTACTAATGTTTTCTTTTGTTAGTAAAGGTCTTTTAGAATGAAACATTTTTTCTAAAAAAGTCGTGCTCAAAATGAAAATGAAAAAATTAAGTGTGCCTTTTTCGATTCTTTTCTTCCTATAAAATTCGATCAGCACTTGTGAAAATCAAAAAAGAAAGTGGAATCTTTTTAGTGCTTCTGTCCCTATAATTACTTAGGGCTTGCGAAAATAATTTTTTTTGTTACTTTTGTCTTTCAAAAGCCCTGCTCAAAGTAAAAATAAATAAATTGAGTGGGACTTTTTTGGAACTTTTTTCCTACAAAAGTTGTATCAGAACTTGTAAAAATTTCGTAAAAAAATGGAAAAATGTGCTACAAAATTTTATTTGTTCCACAGCTATAGTACTTCAGCCAAACTTTTTCGTGAATCCCGATGGGATCCCAATAAGGTCCCAATAGGACCTCTTTTTTTTAAATCGCGGATTTATATAATTTCCAATGATTTTAATTATTTTAAGGATTGTTCATAGCTTTTTGAAGGTTAGAAGAAATTTTGAATGATTTCAAGAATTTTTCGGTTGTCCAAGGGATTGCCCAAGAAATTATTGAGGGATTGAATATTATTTCAAAGGTTTCAATGACTCTTCAGTAATTAAAGGAAATTTATGGGACTTTGAAGAATTTTCTAAACTTCATAAGCATTTTAAAAGATTTCATGGCATTTAAAATGTTTTAGAATATCGAAAAATATTTCGAAGGATTTCAAAGGATTTCCAAATTTCCAAATATATATTATCTCATTTCGTGTAATTTAATGGAATTTTAAAGGATGTAATTATATTTTAATGGATTTCAAAGAATTTGTTTACAGGAACTGAGAAGTTTTAAAGGATTTAAGAGATTTTGAAAGATTTCAAATATTTCCAATAGATTTAAATAATTTTACGGGATTTCAAAAGATTTAAATTATTTTAAAGAATCGAAAAAAAAAACTTATTTTGAGCCAGTGAAATTAATCAAACAAGACTTAATTTAAAAGTAATAATTGAATCCTCAATCAAAAAGATAAATTCTCAAAAAATAACAAAAAACGGACTAGTGAAATTTTTGAATAAAAAAATTAATTTTCAAACAAAATCAGAATTTTTCATAAAATTAATAAATTTCGAATCAAAGAGGTAAATCTTGGCAGAAATGAATTTTCAATGAAGTAACTTAGGTTTGAACAAAAGTGTTTGAATTTTAAAACAAAATATAATTTTTGAACATTCGGCAATATTTCACAATTCTGTTTTTATTCGGTAGGTTTTAAAACTGTTAAAAACAAATGTCTTCCACAGATATGCGTTATCTCCTATGGTTCAGCAAATAAAAGGCTGTACAAATTTATCGAATCGAACCTAATTTCCTAATACTTCAAGAAAATTGGTATCCAAGAAAATATTAAAACTATATGAAAATATTAATTTTTTAAATGTATTTTGCTAACGCGCACAACAAAGGCGTTTATAAATCTGTTTCAAATGAATTACACTTTTCAGGATTCTCATGCGCTACTTTTCAATACAGTCATGTAATTTTTTATTTTTGTTCTTGACCAACCTCATGTGCTTATTAATAATTTTGATTTCTTCTTACTATTCCCAAATGAAATAATGAATAAATAAACAAATTGATTCCAAAAACTTCGATTGGTAACAGGATTGTCTATTCCTTCCTTTGAATAATCTTTTTTTATTTTCCTTTTTTTCAAGTAACTTCTCCTTTTTTGCCGGTTTCTCGCTTGAATGCGAACTGAATTAATGAAAACTAATATTAAAATCCAATTATTTTTGTTCGAAAGCTTATTTTTTTTAATTGAAAAGTCTACTCTTATATTTTCAGTACGGTATTTATCTCTTTCAATTAAAAGTTCGAATATTTGGTACACAATTTTGTTATTTTGTTTAAAATGCAATAGTTTCGTTAAAAGGTCATATTTTTTGGTAAAAAATGCAACGGCTACGTTGAAAGGTGAACTATGTTTCGTTACAAAAGATAATTTTTTGTTAAAGATTCACCTTTCTGGTAGAAAATTGAACTGCTTCGATAAAAGTTCGTTTCTATTTTGGTTCATAGTTAATTTTTTATACTGAACAATTAACTACTTTATTTTTGGTTTGAAATTAATATTTCTTAGTTGCAAATTTGACTATCTGGTTGAAAATTGATGTACGTTTTATATTGAAAATTCGTCTTTTGGTAGAAAATTAATCTTCTTAGTGGAAAATAATTTTATTTTATTTTAAAAATGCATCGTTTTTGATTGAAGATTTAACTACTTTATTCAAATTTAATTTCGTTCAGGATTTATCTCTTTGATTGATAATTTAATCTTTTCATCCAAAAATTTAACTGTTCCTTTTGTGGTTATTTATTTTTAATTTATCCTCGTGGTTGGGGATTTAATTTTTTTTTAATACATCTCTTTTGGTTGAGTTTACCTACTAAAGCATAAATAATTACTTATTGAATATCACCTTTGAATAATGTTAAAAAGCTGCGGCTGTTTCTTGAATTTTCAACTTTTTGTCTACTTTCAATTGAAGTGTGACAATAATTAGAGAATCTTCAAATGGACATAGCACCAAAAATTGACATAGGGCCCAAAATTGACATGGGACCCAAAATATAAGCAACTAAAGCTATGAAATACTTCCTTGTAGGCGTTTGGCGTCTTCATTGACTAATTCTTATTTAGTAAGATAATAACTGATCCAAGTTAAAAAATATAATTTTTCAAATAATTTATCATAGTCTATGACCATCTTCTGGTAGAGCAATGTTAGAAAGTTGCGAGTTTTTCTGAAATGTTGAGCTTTTCTTTGACTTTTTAGCTAGAAACAAGTTAAAAATATTAATATGCATCTAAACAAAAAGGATCTGAGCCTCTACTTTAAGTAGAAATTCCCATTTAATATGATCAATATAGAAAATATAAGAAATATTTCAAAAATAGTTTTTTATTTCAGAAAAATTATTTATAAAAAAGAAAGAGATTGTTTGAACTCATTAATTTTTGTGTGGATTCGAACAAATTTCGCGGCGACGTGCATGAAAATTCGAAAAAAAAATGAAAGGAATTTTCGGACCACCCTAATGACCAACTCAAGTTATATGTTTTCAAGTAAGCATGTTTCATATAAGATTTAGAATATTCGCTATAAATATTATATTGCACTCACCTTTAAGGTACAGGAACTCCAGGAATGTGAGGCATAAGATACAATTTAGAATCTTCATTCTTGAAAAATAATCACTCTAATAGAGAAGAGTGAACTGAATTTTCAAAGAAAGAAATCGTCTGACGACTGAATGGGTAAATGGCCGATATCTATACTAAATTTTACGAAATCAATCTGATACACATTCTATTTATTCTTCTAATAAATTGAGTGAAAGGATTAATTTTATTCATCTCAGATCTCAAAAATTTCCTTATTTGCTATATTTCTTACGCATAGAACCTTAGGAAGGATTAAATTTATTATTGTAGATTGCATGCAATAGGCAGAAAATAATGAGTCACTCTCTTTCGGTCTCGTATATTATTTCTTCTCAATGGAGAAACAAGTATTATTTACACACCTGCTAATATATTTGATTTTACTTTAATCACGTTAAAAATAAGAAAATGATTTTTTCTACATACTTTAGTTTCTAGAAAAAAAATTAATTCCCAATATTCTGGACAAAAAATTATTTAAAAAATAGAAGCATGGTAATTATAATTAATATTGCGCCAAACTCTTATTATATGGTTACAGAGTTCTTTCGGCGACACCAAAAACATTACGGGAAATAAAACAGTTTTTAATGAAACTTGGCAGGTAACTAAATAAAACTCAAACTAGCTGTGAATTTGATCTCTGGTGTTAGCACTTTGTTTGTATTTATAACGATTATGCTTGTTAACTTGATTCAATTATTACAACACTCTAATTGGAAAATTGACAAAAAGTATAAAATTTTCAAACAAACTGAAGCTTTCTTGCATTATTCTGAGAGAATATTATTATAAAAAGTAATGAATTGTTTCAACAATTAGTTATGTGAATTTAATTAATTACTTCCTCGCTCTAACTGAAAAGCTAAAAATAAGTTCATACAGTGTGCTGATTTCACGAGCACTTTGCTTCCCATTAGCAAATGTGTATGCTTCCTCATACAGGAAGCATTAGTGATTTTTTTACTTATAGACAAACTAAAGTTTTCATTTTTATTAATTTGAAAATAGAAATTTACAAAAAATACAAGATTACAAAATAATACAACATTTTTCAAAAATACAACGGCAAATCCGAAAAGCAAATTTTGTGTTTAAAATGGTAATTTTTCGAGCTGGAAAAGGGAAGGGGGAAGTTCTGTCGCAGCCCATCCCTTTCCCAGACTTATGATCTTCTTACAAAAATTGTTAGAATTATTTTATATAAAAACGTATGATCAAAAAGTCTTTTTTATTCAGGCGTCAACTATGGATTATGTCGACGAAAGAAGTTTTTCTGCTTAAAACATATTTTACAAATATGAACTATAAATGAACATAACTTTCTTTATCTTTAATAAAGTGTATGAATATTATAAGTCAATCGATTCGCCTCGAATTAAAACAAATTTTTTTGTGGTCGAATCTGAAGAAATCTATTTAGATTATTTCATTTCGCAAATAGGAAAACAAACAGTCCAACAATTTAAAAAATTTATCCAAACATTTAAAATAAATCTTAAAAGATATTTTAAGCTACTCTGCAGATTGAAACGAATCATAAGTTGGTGTCTCTATTCAAAAAATGTATTTTAGATCGAAATGAAATCTGCATTCATATGAATGATTTTATGCAGACAAAATCAGAGCATGAAAAAGCTTCGAAGTTAAAAAATTAGATTTCCAAAACTACCTACTTTTTGGTGAAAAGATATTTAGATTATAATATGTGCAGAAACACAGGGACTTGATGGAACGATATCAGGGAGTTTCGTTTGATTAGCATAACAACAATTGGGAGGGGTTAATTTTTTAATATAATTGTCTCTTTACTCTTATTATCCAAAATAATTAGGTATATGTTTTATCAACTTTTCACTTATGAATGCAAGATTAGATAAACGAACTTTTTGTAAAAATATATATGATTTATTTACACGTATTATTGTGATTTTTTAATTAGCATAAGATTCTGTTAATCACAACTTTGTAGTTTTCCTATAAATAATCCCTGATGAGGAGATCTAAATTGGTCTCGAGAAATACTGATTACCTAGTAGTATAGAAAAGACGTAGGCAAAATAATAAAATGTGAGAGGTTGGTTTTGGATGACTTTTTCCTATTTCTCCCTCTGTTTCCTTTGTTATGTATTTGTCTCTGATGAGCCAAAAAGGCGGTCGTTTTGAAAATGTAATTTTTAATTATGAATCTTTTTCATGCTCTGATTTTGTTACATAAAATTAATCATAAGGAGGCATGTAAGCAGAAAAAGTTCTACTAAAAAAAAACGATTTTAAAAGTAATATAAAGTCCTAAAAAAATATACCCGCTGTGCGAGAACATTCTCATTGCGTGCGGGCACACTCTCACGCTGCGCGCTCATTTTCGTGCGTTTAGTGTGTACATTTCGACTGCATTTTTTCAAGTATCATAAATTTGGAAACCTCAATCATGAACTGAGATTCAAACCACTGTTGGACTTGAGTCATAAATTGGAACTGAGGTCTGTTTTCAATTTGTTTTTAAAAACGATTTTCAGAGCACCTGTGGCTTTGCCGATTACATTCTCATGACGACACTCGCGCTTCGCTCTCGATAATTAGATTGTACAGACGGTGCTATTTAAAAAATAAAAAAACAATTCAGGCAAAATAGAATGGAATATAAGGAGTGGGCATGTTTTTTCCTTATACAGTTGAAAAAATGATCATATTTAAGAATTTAAGGTTATGTTTGAGTTTTCCCACGGAATTATTGAGCGCATAAAATTAATTGAGAAAATCTATCAAGTTTTACGAATTTAAGGTTGTGCTTGGGTTTTATCAGCAGAAATTGATCATATTTAAAAAAAAGCATCAAGTATTGATCTCGTGCAAAAATGGATTGAATTCAACTCGGATCGTATATACTTTCACGGAAAAAACGGGAGGTTAAGTAATGGTGCATCTCAAATAAAAGTTGGCATCATTGAGAACTTGGGCTCTAAAATGAACTCTTTTTCAAGGTTCTTCTTCTTAGTTCATTGATTGCCGATAGATGGCCATTGACGGGTGCCGACGTTTTCAACTGCACATGTGCTGTAAAGCACATCATCTATTAGAATTATTTGAATCCATACACTTTGGGTTCATTTAGAGACCATATATCATTTTGGGTTCCTTTTCAGCATGAGAGGTTTATTTTTGTTGCAGCTCCTTTGGAACAAAAATTAGTTCTAATATAAACGCCAGTTTTTTTCTGTGTTGAATGCTATATTTAGGCAAAAGCCAACGAACGCGTCTTCAGGTTGCGGATAGATTGTCCCTGTATCAAGGGTGTTTGCTGAATATGGATACAATAATTAATAAGCAGTCGCGAACAATTGTCCAGGGATGGACCCAAAGGAATAACCCCTAAGCGGAGGCGTGACAACCGTGCCGAAAGCTGAATGGCACCTGGGTGAGGTGTCTCAAAACGTCGCACACTTTGACAAACAAATATGAGTTTTTTTAAACTCATTTGCCTTCATCCATCGAAATTTCTTCTCCAATTACACTATGGAAGGCGAATTTTTGGTTTCTTCAATAATCCTACGGAAGTCTTAAATTTTGTTTTGTTGGTTTAGTCACTAAAATAAAAAAATTGTGCATGTGAATGGACTCCAAATCTAGCTAGAGCTAATTCGTGGCAACATACAGTATACCAGTCAAAATTGAACTGTCGCACAGTGTGGTCAAAAGCACTATTTGTGGACAAAAGTCAGTCTACAACTCCATTTTTAATGGATTTTGACGTTTTTTTCAATGACCTTAAGGCTTTTAGGTATATCAAGTCGGTGCGAGAATTTTGATTTGGCTAAGCCAACATTTTTCATTTAACAACAAAATAAACCAAATTTGTATCCTAACTTTTCTGACGTACCTTTTTTCGTAATATCTTCGAATTGACTGAAGAAGAGCTTAAGTCAGTGTCATTGCTATGGAGTAATAGCTTTCAGTCGGTTAGAGGAAGAAAAAAATTGTTTATAATGTTTTGAACAAATTAATGAATAAAAGCCATTTTTGTGATTTGCAATGATTAGTTGTTTGAAACTCACAGTTTTTATATAAAATATGAGAGAACTTTATGCCTCATTAGGATTGTTTAAAAATATCTGCTGCTTGCAGCATTATTTAAACAATTTTTATTAACAAATACACAGTTTTCGTATGTCACAGGCTCCATTTCTTTTCAGAATCGACCAAAAATGTATTGCCAATGACTTTTCGTTGTCATTTTTTTCCTAATTAACAACAACTGGTAAATATCTAAACAATATTTACAAACAAAATCACATTCTTAACATTATTCCAAGAATAGGGCCAATTTTTTTCGCAGAACCTGCTTAAGATGTATCGTTAGTGAGTCCTAGCTGTAATTTTGTTTAAATTGATGAAAAATATTAATTCTTTAAACAATTTTTATGAACAAATGCACATTTTGACTATTTCTCCAAGAATAGGCTCGATTTTCTTTGCGAAATCAACTGAAAACTTATTTTCAATTACTCTTTGCTATGATACTTTGCCAACGGATAAAAAAAGTTAAATATTCAAACAATTTATATAAAAAATGGACATTTTGGTGACTTTTGCAGGAATAGGCTTATTTTTCGCGGAATAAGCTAGAAATGTCTTACCAATGACTCCTTGTTGCCTTGTTTCTTCAATTAAGAAGAATTGTTCATAATTTAAACACTATTCATGTAGAAATGCACAGTTTGACCATATTTTCATAAAAAGTATTCATTTTCTCTGCGCACTCGACAATAAATGCCTTGCCAATTATTCCGTCTTGCCACATATAAATATGAATATTGTTTAAATAATTACCAGTTGTTGTTAACTCGAAAAAAATGAAAGCAAGGAGTCATTGGCAATATATTTTTGGTCGATTCTGTAAAAAAAAATTGAGCCTATTCATTGTGACACACGAAAACTGTCTATTTCTTTATGAAAATTGTTTAATCATAATTAGGCATACATTTATCTCATATTCTACATAAAAACGGTGAATTCCAAACAACAAATCCTTTGCAAATCACAAAAAATGGCTTTTGTTCATTAATTTGTTTAAAACGTCATGAACAATCTTTTTTCTCACTCTAACCTACTGAAAGCTGTTGCTAGATAGTACCTACACTGACTTAAACTCTTCTGTAGTCAATTCGCAGATCTTACAAAAAAAGGTACATCTGAAAAGTTAGGATAAAAATATGGTTCACTTTGTTGTTAAATGAAAAATTTTGGTTCAGCCAATTCCAAATTTTCGCACCGACTCCATATACCCGAAAGCCTTACGGTCATTAAAAAAAAAGTCCAAATCCATTGAAAATTGGGTTTTAGAGAGAATTTTGTCCACAAAAAGTGCTCTTGACTACACTGTAGCCAAGTTAATGGATTATTGAATTCTCTACAAGAAACATTGAGCGTTCTTTCACGCTGATTAGGCCACACATCAACCAATCTGTCAGCATACTCAAAGTTATGTAAAACTGGTTGTGCACAGAGTCTCACAGCAGTTGATTCTGTAAAAAGAAAATGAAGGTTCGTGATTTCAAAAATATGAGAAAGCAATAATAAACAAGTTGAAGCATTTTTCAGTATATTCTGCCGAAGACAACAAGAACATTGAAAATCAATCTCAAAATTAAACACTGAAGTATTGTTATTCGAAGCACTGAAAACTAGACCTTTTTATTTGGAATTCTTCAAAACTTTAGGAGTCCACAATTTAAAAAGGTACAAAAATTCTAGTGGTTAGAAGAAGGTATGAGAAAACAGTATGCAGCATTGCCTTAGACGAAGAGAGAATAGAAAAAGTTGATAATTACGTCTATCTTGGAAGTTTATTCACTAATGACGGAAAGATAGACCGACAGATATCCAGGCGTATAAGCGAGGGTAGGAAGTTTATCAACAGCGCAGGAGGCAATACCAAAAGTAAAAATATGACCAATAGAGCTAAAATTGCAATATATAACTCTGTACTTGCGAAGCGACACCTGGAAGCGATACCTGGACATATGTTCCAAGAAAAGGATTGAAGTAAAGTCAAAACACAGTTGGTATGCAATTCCTGCGAAATATATGCAGTTTAAATGCTAATGGACAAAGTCAGTATTGAGTGGGTTCTTAGAAATGTGGTGTAAAGGAAACACTGTTTGACAAGAGTGTAAGAAATCTGTTGAGATGGTTTGGACATGTTGAGCGAATGAAGGGAGAACGTTTAACAAATAAGTATATATAGGTAAAGGAAATGGAAGTGTACACACAGGAAGACCTAGATTGTGTGAATGAGATACTGTAGGAGCATGATATAAAGAGTCACAGAAACACAAGAGTTTGTATTAACAAATGTATTGATGTAGAGAAGGCAAAAGTTGTATGCCAAAATAGGCTTGCATGGAGAGAAATTGTTAAGATTTTGGTGTGACGAAAAATTTCAGTGAATTGATGGACGCCTGAAGCAAACGATGTTGGATATTCATTGGCCCACGTGGAGTGCTTTTCTGAGTGGTTGTGTTTGGAGTAAAGAGTTTGGATCTTACTGCAAAATTATCAGTCAGTTTGTGTATTTTGTTCATTATGTGTGAGCTTTACGGTATGGTGACATTTTGGAGCTCTCCACCTGAGGTAACTGCTAGAAATTGATCAGCTGAACGCGTCGAAGCAATCTTGTGGAACGAACTTGCTATTTGAATAAGCAACATGGGAATTTCTGATTGATCTGAAATTGATTCCTTCTCTTGTACATCCCAAACTTCCTTTTACCATATAAATTCCATTATTCCTGTAGAATAACGAGGATATAACCGGGCGAGTTACCTCGAAAGGGATTTGACCTAATGGTATAATAATAATAAGAGCCATGGCAGCTCTAAGGAAGCATTCAGAGGCGACCGTTGTCACATTCAGGTCAGTTACACCAGCCCTCCTCCCCCACTCTTAATTTTCGTGTTTTATAAAGTCCACTGTATTGATTACGCAGTGATGAAGGGACTTTCGTATGGGGTTTCAAATGCACCCATATGCGCCCTAAAAATCTTATGATTTTTTTTAAATTGCTTAAGATATGGAGGTCATAACATTTTGCAAAATGATGACCAACAAAATGAAAATATTTTAACAGCAGTGATTAAGGGACTGTCGTATGGGGTTTCAAATGCGCTCATATGTGCTATACAAATTTTCTGAATTTTTTGAAAATTGCCCAAGATATGGAGGTCACAACATTTCGCAATGTGATGACCAAAAAAATGAAAAGTTTTTAATTGACGGTGATGAAGAGACTTCCGTATAAGGTTTACAATGCGCTCATATGCGCCCAAATTTTTTTTCGGAATGTCTGGAAAATTGTTAAAGATATGGATGTCATAACACTTTGCAGATTAGAAAAATTGAAGGTTTTTAATCCACAGTGATGAAGGGACTTCCATATGGGGTTTTAAATGCGCTTGTACGCGCCATAAATTTTTGGAGAATTTCTTGAAAATTGCAGAGAATAATAACGAGTGGGATGATAGACTATTTCATTTAACAGCGAAAGCTTAGGCACCGCTATCATACTTAGCGGGCATTTAAAGGTTTCGGACAATGCCGTTAAAATTTACACTGTGATGCCAAACTTTAATCTGAAATTGTATGAAAAAGATGTGCCAGGTGCTGAATTACAGCATAAAATGGGGAAAGAAACCCCTATTTGCCAATTAAAAAGGTGGTTCATGTGCAGAAAACAATGTACCAAAGGGAAAAAGCAACATCTTATTGACCGGTATGTAGAATGCAGGTTACGTTTACATCGTGCATAGTGGCATAGTTCGAATAGTAGAAAAATAGTGCTTTACATAAAAATGAAATGATATGAAATGATAAACATATATATAAAAAAAGGTTGATGAAGCCTTTTCAAAGAAATGCAGTTGAAAATAAATTAATAGCTACTATTATGAGTGGGTTGTCAGGTTTGAAATTCAGTTAGCTTGCAAAATTCACAAGTAAATGCAAATGATTTGATTTTTAATATGCATTTTAATTGCATCATCATAAATATTACCCTGTCGAAATATTAAAAAGGGTTTTGGAAAATGAAATATAATAATAGTTACATTCCAAGTACGACTTGTACCGACTGTCACTTTTAAAATTTCCAAAACAGCACTTCTTGGTCGTACCAACCTTTTCCCTTTTTATTGGAGTTTCTCCTGGTATATCAGAAATTTTTTTCGTGGGAAGTGTTTTAAATTCTAATTGCTACAACAAGAGAAGTCTAAAAGAATATTGGATAAAACTATCACGCAAACACATTTGATCTATTAAATTGGAGACCTGGTTAAATGGAAAAATAACAATTTAACACATAACATCTGATTGAGAATTTAACTTTTTTGTGCAAAATTAATTTTTTTATTAAAAATTAACTTTTTAATCCGAAAATTCAACTATCCTATTTTTGGTTCGAATTTTATACTTTATAAGTTGAAAATTCAAATTTTTGGTATAAAATTCATGTGTTTTAATGAAAGTTCGTCTCCTGGATTCGAAAATTAATCTTGGTTATTCAAAATTCATCTTTATTATTTGTCTTTTTCGATAAAAAGTTAGTTTTGAAGGTCATCAATTAATTTTTTGTTAGTTAAAGATTCAACTATTTGGTTAAATGTTCAAATATTTTGTTAAAAGTTCTTCACTTTTGCTTAAAGTTCAACTATTTGGTTGCAACTTTTCGGCTTTAAAAGTCAATTGTTTTTTTTTTAAATTCGACTTTATAGCTTGGAAATTTAACTTTAAAGTATTTATCATTGAATTCAATTCCATTTAAGTGATTCTAAAAGATATTTAAATTTTTTAATGAATTAAATTGATTAAATAACCGAATTTTCGAGACTGTACTGAAAAACTTTTGCCATGTGTTAGTAGGACAGAGGCCAAGCATGGCTATCAAGCTCTGTTTTTGATCCGGATAGTTTGTTCTGGCTGATAAGATTTTGTATTACTTTTACCACGCAGACTACACCCACCCAATGGAATATTCCGCTATTCTAATGAATTTTTCGGGTATATATATATTTATATATGTCTATCTCTGCATATATATAGAGGTGGAAATGATCCAGATTTATCAGTTATTGTTCACGAAATCGGAGAAGAAAAATGAGGATCCATCCTGGAACTCTGCTTCTTGCCTTCGTGGTTGTCATCAATTTTGGTGGTAAGTTTGATCACGATAATAGAAATCTTGGATAATAGAAAATGGGATTTGGCTGTAATTCAGGATATATGATTGCTTAGTGGTAAAAAAAATCATACCAAGTATTTTTCGAAAATTCGAAAAAATGGCGGAGATATGCGACTTTGAGGTTTGGACAACCTTTTTTTTTAAATGACGTATCTTGGGTTCTAATTGTCCGATTTAACTTTCCGATATCTGAAGTGGGTTTGCCACTGGTTTTTGGTACAGAATTCAAACGTCGTCTTCCATGGCGTGGCGCGACTCACTAGGGTAAATGAACATATTTGTGCACAAATTAATTTTCGAACCACAATTATTTTCATCATATTTGAAATTTTATTATAAATGAAGATTAATAAGATTCTGCAGTCATCATTTACATCAGATTTTTTAAAAAGGGGTTTTAATACCTTTATATTTCATAAACAAGACCACAACAACATCAAATTTTGACTTTTGAAGAATACCGTTCGTTATAAAATACTGCAATTCATTTAAAGTATTATTAGCAACTTTTGGTCACTTCATTTCAACAAAATTTTCACAATGCATAGACAAAAGGGGTTTCTGATTTGGATCAATGAAAATTATGTATAGTAAACAAATTTTATAGACTTTTATATTTTCCCGTTATTTTTGAGAAAATAAATACAATTTTGTTATACAAACGACCCTTAATTAGCCTCTAATTATGGTTTAATAATTGTTTGAACAAACATGAACAAACTATGTTTCGAGATACAGAGTTAATTTTTCCAATATAATGAACTGCAAATAACTAAATTTCAACCGTTGCTAGAACTCTTGGGCAATGACTAACAATTATTATTTTTATCTACAATTTTATAAAGTTTGCTCTTCATATAATCTTATAAACTAAAAAACCATTTATTATGTTGGAAGCAACTACCAATGACTCATTGTCATCACATTGGGTCAATCGATAATAATGTTATCATGTGTCATCATTTACCAAAAATTTGCTATCATAAACATCATGGTAATTATTAAAGCAAGTAGCGTTTGCACCGAAATTATAATTATTTATTTATTTATTAATTTTAATTAATAAAACCCACAAACCCCTTTTGTGTCCAAACCTTGCTAATCCCTACCAAATTATTTTCATTCAAGTATTTGTTTATAACGAATTCGATAAATGTTTAAATTTCTAAAGTTCGACCGAAAAATATTTCCAAATTTTTATGTCACTAATTCTAGATCTTTTAAATGAATCTCAATATCTTATAGTGAAAACAATGTGTGCAGAATCTTGTTAATTTTCATTAATGAAATAATTTGAGCATGATAAAAATAATTGTAGTTTGACAATTAATTCGTCGACAGATACTTTAATTTGCTCTACTAAGCTCCCACACTAACCTTCCTACGCTCGCTTATACGCCTGGATATCTCATGGTCTGTCTTTCCGTCATTAGTAAATAAACTTCCAAGATACACGTAATTATCAACTTGTGCTATCCTCATTTCGTCTAAGGCAATGTTGCGTACTGTTTTCTCATCCTTTCTTCTAACCAATGGAATTTTTGTGACTTTTTAAATTGTGGAATCTTTCAAACTCTTAAAGAATTCCAAATAGTAAGGTTTAGTTCTAAGTGCTTGGAATTATGATGACTTAGTGTTTCATTTTTAAATTGATCATTATTATTTTTGGGGTTTTCGGTGGAATATTGTGGAAAAGTTTACACTTGTATATTATTGATTTTTCATATTTTTGAAATCACAAATCTTCATTTTCTTGCTACAGAATTGAATGCTATGAGGCCCGCTCCACCAATACTTCCACCTCGGGATATCCAGTATGCTGACAGATGGGTTCGTGTGTTCTTTGATAATCATGGAGTACCGTCCCGTATTAAGTTTAGTAAAGACAATCGACATATAACTCCAGAAGAGTACAGCACACACAATGTTAAAAAATACCTGGAATTTGTAGATGGTATATTTTTTGTTGTGACCACGATGGAACATGAAGGCGTTGATCGTATTGTAAGAGCTGACAATGCACCAAGTTTTAATCAGGAAGGATGTGAGCATTTCCGCATTTAAAAAGAGGTCCCAATTTTGGCTAAATCTGGATACAGCCGTAATTTGAACATTTTCAAGGTTGAAATGGCAAACCTCTGACTACTTTCGATAAACTCAAAACAGTCCTAATAGTAGCATATATTTTGAAAAATAGTAAACAGATAGTATCATAATATCTTTTTAAATGTTAAATCAAAGCATTAAATATTTTTTTATGAGATATATAATTTATATGTCCCATACAATCTTCCGATTGTATGATTTCGAGACAACAAGTTTTGGTCCAGAAAAATTCCCAAATTTGAATTGAGAGCAAAAAGGCCACAAAACACTTGATCCACCATGACAAATAATTAAAAATAATAAAAGACATCTTTTACCGCGATCGATAAATAATAAATATAAACAAACAAATACTTTACCATTGTCGCGATCTGGCAGCATCGATATTCAGCGAAAAAAAATATTGGCTTCATATGACAAAAAAATCAGAATATAGAGATAAGTGTTTTGCACAAATTATTATAATACTAATAATAAGAACTTGATACATATTTAATAATAATGTATTTTCAACCTTATCCCCCTACAAAAACTCCCTCACTGAAATTAAGAAGGCTTTCTCATATAATAACATTAGCGTAAACTCCAAATAAAATTTAAAATCTTTAAAAATTCATCACGATGCTTTTAGAGAACATCCCTCAATACATCCTGAATAATGAAATATTTGTACAACCCTTTAGAGTAACCCCGTACTGGAATCAGTAAGGATATTTGAACCCAACCCTTTACTGGAATTAGGAAGACTATTTGATATAATTGTAGTTGAAGCTTTAAATAAAATCCTAACTTGAAATCAATTCACCAAATTTCCAATAAAAGGCATCGCCTCATGCAATCTAACCAAAATGTATTTTAAAACCCTCTAAAAGCAGCTCCTCACTAAAATCAGTAATACTATCTGATATAACATTAGTAAAAACTTGAAATGAAATAAGAAAAAGCATTAGAATATCTTCAGAAGACATATCTTAATACTGGGATTTTGTAGCAATTCCTAAAAGCAACCCGTTACTGAAATTAGTGATGCGTTAGTAATAAATAGTAAGGCCCTAATAATTCAAATAAAAGGTGGACTTTGGGGGTTGTTAAAATATAGTATCGTGAACGGTGTGTTCAGCAAGGTGTTTGAAAGAAATTTTGATGCATTGTTTTTAATTTTATATTTTATTGAAAGTTTCAACTAGAATTATATCAGATGGCCTTTCTAATTTCAGTAACTGGTTGCTTTCCGGGGTTGTGAAAATGTATTTTTATCTAGGATATGTTAAGGCATGTCCTTTGCAGGCATTGTTATAAATGGTACTTGATTATTAATTTCATTTAAAGTTTGAACTAATATTATATCAGGTAGCCCTCCTGATTCCAGTAAGGGGTTGCTTTAGAATTCATTCAAATATATTGTAATTCATGTTGTATCGAGGAATGTGTTGTGGCATTGCGATGAATTGAAGTTCCAGATCCAATAACCACCTTAGCGCTCGAAAACGCGCAGGAGTATTGCCCACGGAGCAAATATTGAAAATTGTTCAAATTCAAGTGTTGTCAGCCCTTACGTGTAGCGAATTTTATTGCGCATCTTTTTGTATTAAATTTTATTTAGAAAAAACGGAATTTTGCGCCGAAAAAAATTCAATACCTTTTTACGTTCAACTCACTAGATCTTTGCCGGGAATTGATATTTTTTCTTGAAAATTCTATGTAACATTCTTCAATACATTCTACGACCGTTAGAGTATTCACGAAGTTCAAACAAAATTTCAGGTCCGTGTAGTGAATTTTTTAAAATATTTTCTTCGAAATATTGGATGCATACATACAAACGAAAAAATTGTGTGAGGAAGTTTTGAATTTTGACAACTTCCAGTGAGAAAAATGTTCCTTAGAAATTGAATAAGATATTGCTGGCGATGCTTACTGCTTATTCTCATTTTGGGAAAATGTGACGTAAAATTTTCAAGAAAAAATGTCAATCCCCGGCAAAGATCTGGCGAGTTGAACGCAAAAAGGTATTGCATTTTTTTTCGGCGAAAATTCCGTTTTCCTCAAATAACTAAAAAATAAAGCAACCTTCGAATCTGGTTACTATGCTAAAAGAATGCACAATAAAATTATCTACAAGTATAGACTTCTTAAAACTCAAATTTGAACAATTTTCAAAATTTGCTCCGCGGAGAATACTTCTCCACGTGTTCGAGCGCTAAGATGGTTATTGCATCCGACCCTTCAATTATTTTTAAAATATTATTTTTTTAAAAGCTTAAACTAGATTTATATCAGATAGTCATCGTTATTTTAGAAGGAGCTGCTTTTAGCGGTTGTTAAAACATATTGTTATTCAAGGAGTGTTGAGATATTTAGAGTTTTGAGGGTAGTCTTGTGCCGGCATATTGTAAATTGTTTTTAATTTGTGAACTAGTTCTAATTTAAGAAAATATAGGTGAAACAGCTTTTCTTGAAATTATTTATTCAATTTAAAAATTATTATATGTTTAAAATTTCTTCAATAGTAGTCTTATTGTTCATTGTCCGCATTATGCTAAGTTGTGGAAAGAAAGGTATCTGTTTATTCTGATATGTTCTCACTGTGGCGCCAATATTTATATTTCGTTGATATGGATGCTGTCAGTGACGATCATGTTTTTGTTTTGTTTACATTCATCAATTGTGAATGGCGGCAGAGGATGCTCTGTTTTGTCATTTTCAATTGTTTGTCACGTTTGTTGAAGTATTTTTCGGATTTGCCTCTTCAATATAAATTTGCGACAATAGTAGCATTAGTGTCATATATTTGTGAATAGTATTAAAATAATTGCCTCGTTAAAAAAAGTGTTAATAATGTTTTGAGCCCAAGGTCTCAAGTGGTAATATTTTTATTAGAAATTCAAAACTTCTATACTTCTTTAGGTAACTTATTTGTGTACTATTTGTGTATTATGCATACAGCTATGAATCTGGACATCGAATCGAAAAAGGAAGAACTTGGCCCAGTATCATTAGCCAAATATTGACTGTCCTGATTGTGCCAAAATTGAGCTATTTTTCAGATTCGACAATTAAAAGAAAGAAAGAAATAATAGTGATACAAAACTAATTTGAAATCAGTGATATTCATAGAGACACCGTAAACTGGTTCCAAGTCGCGCATGTGGGAGCAGGCGGCGTACCCTTGATTCTGCATTTCTGAATGCGAAATTTGCTTCTCCTATGTAAAAAATAAAGACGCTTTCAACAAACCTATGTAAAACTCCAGGCAAAACCCCTAGAAAAATCAATTTCGCATATTTTCAGTGCTGTAGAATCTCTCGAATCATATGAAATAATTTAGTTTCAAAATTTAAGGAAATTCTTTAAACCGGCATACAAATAGAAATATTTGAAATTATCTTCAAAACTTCAAATTCCTACAAAATCCCTTCATTCTTAAGAATATCTTAGAAATTCATAGAAATATTATTGAATGTTCAGAACCTTTCTACATTTAGTACAATCGTTAAAATTTATTTAAAATCGCTGCATAAAAATCTCAAAATTTGCAACATTCTCTGAAGTTCCTTGTGATCGTTCAAAAATGCCCTTAAACATTTAATATCCTATGGAATCTTTGTGAAATTGCATATACAGCAATTACCCAGGTGAAAAAAGTTATATATAGTTTATATATAATAAACAAGACAATGACATTTTTCCTTTGTTTTATAGATTTTTTTTGTATAAAATAAATTAAACATATCAGTTTTCTGCACGCTATATATAAACTGTCTATAACTTTATCGCCTGGGTAGTAAATTCAATTATTATTCATACTTCTCTATGTGTATTAGGATGGTCCAAAAATGCATAGGAAACATTTTTTTTTTTTTTAATTTTTATCGGGACACCCCCCAAATTTGTTTGAATCCACTCAAAAATAAATCAATCTTTTTTCGTTTCAAAAAAAAATTATATAAGCCCGATGAAGTTTAACATGTATTTCCCATAAGAAAAAAAGACGTTTTTGTGAATCTTATTCAGAATCCTATATATCATCTCAATCGAGTTGAAACTCAACATTTCTCTTCACAATCAGCCATAGAATACGAATAAAATAATACTTTTCGAATATCACCCTCATAAGTCTGTTTCATAGGGTCCCAATGAAATCCCATAAGTGCAAAAATAGGTTTTGCGAGTTTTTGGCGCTAATTATGATTTTTTGGCGGTTCCTTTAATGCAAAATGTTTTTAATACCTGAAATATTACTTTATAATAAAAATGAGATATTTTCATGAATTGTTTAAACAATTTATTATAATTTAGACCTCCTCACCAGGGTTTATTATTTTATTTATATGGGGAATAACTGAAGGTATGAAAAAATTAATATACCTGTAAAGAAAATATGATGTATTTTGTCTTTTGTATTCTCTGAAATCTACTCAATTCTCTGAATTCTTCTGAATTTTCAGAATTCTTCTCAATTGTTTGAATTCATTGAATTCCCTGAACTCCTTCAAATTCTCCGAAATCTTTTGAATTCTATTAATTTTTTGTATTCTCTAAATTTCTTTGAAATTCTATAATTTTTTGAATTCTGTAAATGCTTTTGAAGTTAGTGTATTCTTTCGAACTTTGTGAATTCTTCTGAATTCTCTAAATTCTTTCTAATTCTTTGAATTCTTCTCAATTTTATGAATTCTTACGCTATTCTCTGAATTTTGCCGAATCCTCTGAATTCTTCAAGATTCTCCAGAATTCTTCTGAATTCTTCTTAATTGTCTGAATTTTTCCAAGTTCTCTGAACTTTTTTAACTTCCCTGAATTATTTCGAACTCTTTTAATTCTTCCAAATTCTTCGAATTCTCTTAATTGTTTAAAATTTTTCTAAACTGTCTAAACTGTTTTAAATTCGTTGAATTTACGGTATCACTGAATTTTCAAAATGTTTTTTTAATTAACTTGAAATCATTATTTTAACTTTCTTTGAATATTTTTGATTATGAAAAAATTACACGAATTCTACAGAAAATTTAAAGTTTTTTTCATAATTCTCTTGAGATCACTATAAAACACCATGAGTTGATCTGAATTTCTGCAAGCCTTTTGTATTTCATGAACTCTTCTCAATTATTCAGAATTCTCTGATAATTTTTGAATTGTCTGAATTCTTTTGCATTCTGTGACATATTATAAGTTTTATGCATGCTTTTGTATTATATAAATTTTTGTAAATTATCTAAATTTATTTTGAATTCTGTGACTTTATTTGAAATCTCTGAATTTTTCGGAATCTTCTGAATTCTTCTAAGTTCTCTAAATTCTTCTGAATTCTCTGAATTGTTTCGAAATGTTATGAAACCTTCAAACTACTCTGAATTCGTCGAATTCTCACTATATCACCAAATGTTTTTAAAAATGTTTCTTATTCACTTGAAATATTCAGAATACACGTTGATTCAATTCAGAAGATCTGAAGGAGTTCAAAGTTACTTGAAATGTATTATAATGATCTAAAAATAATAAAAAATTATTAAAAGAATTCAGTGGTCTCGTGAGAATTAAAAAATTCAGAAAGGTTCAAATAATTAATAAAATTTTAAAAGAATTCAGATAATTTAAAGAGACACAATACAAAAGAATTAATGGAATTCAAAATATTTCATAAAATTGGAAAGAATTCAGACATTTCAAAATTTATTAGAGAACTTAGAATAATTCAGGAGAGTTCGTAGAATACAAAAGACTTGAAGAAAGCTAGAACAATTCATGGTGTATGGTAAAGATTTCAAGAAAATTAAAAAAAATTTTGATTCTGAAGAATTCGTTTGAATTCTACAGGATTGAAAATATTAGAAGAAAGTTGAAATAATTCAACGTGTATTCTAATGATTCCAAGATAATTAAAAAATATTGTAAAAAATTCAGTGATACCGTGAATTCAACAAATTCAAAACAGTTTGGAGAGTTCAGAAAATTTTTAAACAATTCAGAGAATTAAAAGAATTTGGAAGAATTAAAGAATTTGGAAGAATTCAGAAGAATTTGGAAGAATTTGGAAGAATTCAGAGAATTCGGAAGAATAAAAGAATAGCGGGAGAATCCATAGAATTTGGAAGAATTCAAAGAATTAAGAAGAATTGAGTAAATTCGGAAGAATTCACGGAGTACAAAAGAATTCACAAACTTCAAAAGAATTTACAACATTAAAAAAAAATTAGAATACTTTAAAAGAATTTAGAGAATACAAAAGAATTCAAAAGATTTCAGAGAATTTGAAAGAATTCAGACGATTGAGAAGAATTCAGAGAATTCGGATGAATTAAGAGAATAGCGGAAGAATTCAGAGAACTAAGAAGAATTCAAACAATTAGGAAGAATTCAGAAAGTGCAGAAGAATTCACAGAGTGCAAAAGATTTAAGAGAATTTGAAAGAGTTCAGAGAATTCAATGAATTCAGCCAATTGAGAAGAATTCAGAAAATTGAGAAAAATTCAGAGAATTGAGTAGATTCCAGAGAATACAAAAGACTTGGAGAAATTCAAAATAATCTATGGTGTACTGTAAAGGTTTCAAGATAATTGCAAAAAACTTCAAAAGAATTCAAAGGACCACAACTGAATTCTAATAATTCACTTGAATTCTACAGAATTAGAAATACTCGAAGGAAGTTAAAATAATTCAACGTTTTTTCTAAAGGAAAAGATATTTTCTAAAAATCTCGTCTCTCAGTTGCCGTGTGAAGTTGCACCATTGATATTCACAACCTCCTGCAAATTTAAAATTATCCTTTTGCGCACACACCCTCATCAATGACACGTGGTCTATCTTCCATCTAACGCATGCTTCCGATTGGTTAATCTTTAATTGTTGATCACTCATTAATTATTAACTTGACAACAAATTTTTATTATTATTTTCAACTCCATTCTTTATGATGGATTCAAAAATATAAAAATGTACCTTGAGTACTGGGACACCCTGTATATAATAGCTGCAAATCTGCTTGTACTTAGAACCAAACTTTTTTTAATTGTAGTTAAATAAATCCATTTAATGAATATACAGTTGATTCAACTGTTCCAACTTAGTAGACGAAACTTTGATTCACTAAAACGGGAACCTGGGTTATCAAAGATTATCATAGAGTGCGCCTCTATCGGATACGCTGCTTTTTCTGGTAGTTGTAATCACGTTTATCCCCTGTTGAATCTTGAATTATCCAAAATCAAGTTAGATAAACTATTAAAATATATGTGGAAGAACGAGCATTTGAATTTAAAAATGAAGAGCACATGGCTTTCCCAATAACAAAAAACTAAGGAAACTGTAGGCAATGCCTTGTTCCTGCATACCAGATGTATCACCACTCTCGGTGCTGCCTTTGCGCTGAGCTTGATAAATCACCATCCTCATATAATATTGATTTTATGTAAGTCCTAAATCAACATTTAACTAACTCCCCAACGTAACGAATTATGCGGTTACGTCACCAGTATCACGCAGTGTCACCCACAATAGGCCTCTCTCTGGTGGAGGCCATGGTTCAGTTGGAAGTGGCAATAGGACCGAACCGAGGCGACGACAAGGCAATGGCCCCGGACAATCGCTAGAACAACTCTCGATTGGTATGTCCAACATGTTTCTCAAGTCAGCTGGATTGAGATCGGAGACTGAGGGATTGCTTTTTGCCTGTCAAGACGGCGTTATAGACACCTCAGTTTACCGCGAGCGTATTATGAATATACCTGTAGGCGATACTAACTGTCGAGCGTGTAAGCAAAAGCCGGAAACACTTAGACATGTTCTGAGTGGATGCTCAAAGTATGCACGTTACGGGTACATAGAGAGATACAATGCGGCTCTAAAAGTGTTATATTACCATCTTAGGCACTTCTATGATGTTGATCTATTACCGGTCTTGCCATACGCCTAGGGGGAACTCGAGTCCGTAGTGGAGAATGATCAGTGTAGGATCTACTGGAATTCCTCATTCTCCACAATTCAACGGATCAGTGCTACGAAGCCTGATATTGTCCTCAAAGATCTAAAGACCAAGAACAGTTACATGATTGAATTCTCGGCACCAGCCGATGGTAATATCACGGCAAAGGAGGAAGAAACACGGGCGAAATATCAAGCACTTCTTTTCGAGCTGAGCAGGCTGTACCAAGGCTATGAAGTCCATCTTGTAGTTCTCATAATCGGCTATCTTGGAGGTATGAAAGCGTTATTTCTCGGCCAACTCAAGAAGATTCCGGCTTGCCAGCGTCAGGCTCATTCCATGCGAACCGGATGTAAAATGCTGGTCTTCGGGGATCACTTCATCTAGGCCGTCAACACTATTCCTCATAATATTCTACAAAGATTGGTAGCTCTAAAAAAGTATCCAGAGGTGAAACCTTCATCTCCAACTGTCCCGTCTGTCGCGTAAGGTCATCCGCGGCTAGAGACCTGACTCCAAGAAACAGTGTTGCACGATGTTCTCTCGCGTAAATTTCCCTCTCTTGCTTACCTTCCAGGACAGAAGGAGCAGAAGTGGATGACGTACACGTTCCAGTTACGTCGGGATTGGTTGATTTAAGGAACCATGATCGTAGCTTCCGAAGCCTACAACTTATCACGTAAACAATTCAATTTAGGTCTCCCAACGAGTAGTTTGAAAGGGGTAGAAGTTTCACCAACATTATTTCTTTGACTAGTGAAAGGTTCGCATTTCGCCCCACGAGACATAAATAGATAAGTAAACGGAGTTTCAAAAAAATTAGAGATAATAAAAATATTTACGTTTTCGGCAAGGGCAAGGCATGAAATGTTTATCTTTATCATCAAATATCTCGAAAAATTTCACTCTTCAGAAAAAAATGGATGGAACATAAAATATGTATTTTGATAAGGTCTATAACTTTTTTTGAAATTACTTTTATTAATTTTCAATCGTTTTCGAGATAAACTTTAAGAAACATGATGTTATTGTGTTTTTGTGGTTTTCTTCATGAAAATCCAATTTTCACTATGATTTTCGTAATCAGTGCGTCAAAATGAATGAATGTGCTTGGAGTATCAAAAAAATCGGAGATGAGCAAAAGTTTATATTAAAATGATTGAAAAATAATGAGACGGATGGTTCTTCAAAGGTCTGTTCGATCCGATATAATTAAACCTGATATTTCTCATGTTAAAAAGACATCGTTCTTCGAGAAGCCATCTCAAACATCAGTTCTTCTCTGTGCATGATGTATTTCCAACACCTGGACTATCAGGTTTAATTATTAGAACTATCGGACTTTTCAAAAACCATCCTGGTATCTCGAATTTCAGTTCCTAACCCTAGTTCCCCGAGGGTGATGTATTTTCAATACCGGGACTGCCAGGTTTTTTTCCCTATATTTGAAAGTAGTTTTGAGTCGTATTACCGTGTATTACATTTTCGACGAATATGACTTCTTTCATGTTTTAACTATCTCTGATGTTTCTTTTGAAAATTATATAGCCTCAGTTTGTTTTCGAAAACAATTTTTTTTATTAGAATACAAAAAATACCAATTATAAACATTTAGAAATTTATTTTATTTTACTTTTATTGAAATTTTCAAAGACAATATTACATCCTTCTAATTTTAACCAACAATAAAAAATTATGAACTTTTAGAATTTTATTTCATTTAACTGTCTGTTACATTATCAAATAATATGACGTCCATGAAATCTTAGATTAGAAAATTGAAACAGCGTGTACATCCTGGGTTCATAATCTTTAAACTCTTTAAAGAAAACGGGGTCAACTAAGAATATCTTTCCGATAAATTTTTTCTATGATGGTTGGTAAATTCCCAAGAATTATTAATTATGTAAAGAATTTCGAGAGTTTGGATATTTCCTAGAAATAGGCACAATTTATTTACGGAGCCAACTAAGAATGTTTTTCTGATTACTTTTTTCTATTTTGCTTTGTAAATTTACAAGAATTATTAATTATTTAGACTATTTCGATGAAAAAATTAATAGTGTGGCCATTATTTAACGAATGAGCTCAATTTCTTTACGGAATTACCAAGAATGTATTTGAAATAACTCTTTCTACGACACTTTGCACATTTACAATTATTATTAATTATTTAAACAATTTTCATGAACATATTCAGAGTTTAGCTGTTTTTCACGGAATAGGCACAATGTGTTTACGGAGTCAACTAAGAATGTCTTTTCGATTACACTTTTCTATGTTGTTTTGTAAACTTACAAAAATTATTAATTATTTAAACAACTTCAATTAAAAAATTAAGAGTTTGGGCATTTTTTAACGAATGGGCTCAATTTGTTTACGGAATTACCAAGAATCTATTTCCAATAACTCTCTTCTATGAGACTTTGCAAATTCACAATAATTATTCATTATCTAAACAATTATTATAAACATATTTAGAGTTCGCTGTTTCTAAGAAATAGGCACAATTTGTTTACGCAGTCAACTAATAATATTTTCCGGATTACTCTTCTCTATGTTTCTTTGTTTTGCCAGAATTATTAATTATTAAACAATTTTGATTAAAAAATTAATAGTTTGACCATTTTTTAACAAATGGGCTCAATTTGTTTACGGAATTACCAAGCATGTATTTCCAACAGCTCCTTTCTATAAGACTTTGCAAATTTACAATAATTATTAATTATACAAACAATTTTCATAAGCATATTCAGAGTTCGGCTATTTTCCAAAGAATAGGCACAATTTGTTTACAGAGTCAAGTAAGAATGTCTTCTTGATTACACTTTTCTATGTTGCATTGTAAATTTACAAGAATGATTAATTATTTAAACAATTTCGATTAAAAAATTAAGAGTTTGGCCATTTTTCAACGAATGTCATCAATTTTTTTACGGAATTACCAAGGGTGTATTTCCAATAACTCTTTTCTACAAAACTTTGCATATTTACCATTATTATTAATTATTTGAACAATTTTCGTAAACATATTCAGAGTTAAGCTGTTTTTCAAGTAATAGGCACAATTTGATTACGGAGTCAACTAAGAGTATCTTTTCGATTACTCTTTTCCATCTTGCTTTGTAAATATACAAGAATTATTAATTATTTAAACCATTTCGAATAAAAAGTTGAGAGTTGTGCCATTTTTTAACCAATGGGCTTAATTTGTTTACGGAATTGCCAAGAATGTATTGCCAATAACTCTTTTCTACGAGACTTCGCAAATTTACGATAATTATTATTATTTAAACAATTTTTATTAACATGTTCAGAGTTTGGCTAGTTTTCCAGGAATAGGCACAATTTGGTTACGGAGTCAATCAGGAATGTCTTTCCAAATATACTTTTCTGCGCTGCTTTGTAAACTTACAAGAACTATTAATTATTTAAACAATTTTAGTTAAAAAATTAAGAGTTTGGCCATTTTTCAACAAATGGGCTCAATTTGTTTACGGAATTAACACGAATGTATTTCCAAATACTCATTTCTATGAGACTTTGCAAATTTACAATAATTGTTACTTATTTGAACAATTTTCATAAACATATTCAGAGTTTGATTTGTTTCCAAAGAATGGGCACAATTTGTTCACGGAGTCAACTAAGAATGTTTTTCTGATTACTTTTTTCTATGATGCTTTGTAAATTTACAAGAATTATTAATTATTTAAACAATTTCGATTAAAAAATCAAGATATTGGCCATTTTTTAACGAATGGGTTCAACTTGTTTACGGAATTACCAAGAATGTATTTGCAATAACTCTTCCTACGAGACTTATCAAATTTAGAATAATTTTATTACTTATTTAAACAATTTTCAAAATGATATTCAGAGTTTGGTTATTTTCCAAGAAATAGGCGCAATTTGTTCACGCAGTCAATTAAGAATATCTTTCCGATTACTCTCTTCTATGTAGCTTGGTAAATTTACCAGAATTATTAATTATTTAAACAATTTCAATTAAAAAATTAATAGTTTGGCCATTTTTAAAGAACGGGCTCTATTTGTTTACGGAATGGCCAAGAATGTATTTCCAATAACTCTTTTCTACGAAAATATACAAATTTACAATAATTATTCATTATTTTAACAATTTTTATAAAAATATGCAGAGTTTGGCTATTTTTCAACAAATTGGCACAATTTTTTTACGGAGTCAACTAAAAATATCTTTCCGATTACTTTTTTCTATGTTGCTTTGTAAATTTACAAGAATTATAAATTATTTATACTATTTCGATCAAAAAGTTAATTGTTTGGCCATTTTTCAAAGAATAGGCACAATTTGTTTACGGAGTCAACTAAGAATGTCTTTTCGATTACTTTTTTCTATGTTACTTTGTAAATTTACAAGAAGTATTAATTATTTATACAATTTCGATTAAAAAATTAGGAGTTTAGCCAGTTTTCAACGAATGGGCTCAATTTTCTTACGGAATTACCAAGAATGTATTTCCAATAACTCTTTCTATGAAACTTTGCAAATTTACAATAATTATTAGTTATTTAAACAATTTTTATAAACATATGCAGAGTTTGGCTCTTTTTCAGCGAATAAGCACAATTTTTTTACGAAGTCAACTAAGAGTGTCTTTCCGATTAATTTTTTCTATGTTCCTTTGTAAATTTACAAGAATTATAAATTTTTTATACTATTTCGATGAAAAATTTAATTGTTGGGCCATTTTTTAACGAATGGGCACAATTTGTTTACAGAGTCAACTAAGAATGTCTTTTCGATGACTTTTTTCTATGTTGCTTTGTAAACTTACGAGAATTGTCAATTATTTAAACAATTTCAATTGAAAAATTAAGAGTTTGGCCATTTATCAACGAATAGGCTCAATTTCTTCACGAAATTACCAAAAATGTATTTCCAATAACTCTTTCTACGAAACTTTGGAAATTTAAAATAATTGTTAATTATCTAAACAACTTGTATAAACATATTCAGAGTTTGGCTATTTTCCTAGGAATAAGCACAATTTGTTTATGGCGTCAACTTAGCATATCTTTCTGACTACTCTTTTCCATTTTTCTTCGTAAATTTACATGAAACATTAATTATTTAAACAATTTTGATTGAAAAATTAAGAGTTTTGCCGTTTTTAACCAAATGGGCTCAATTTCTTCACGGAATTACCAAAGATGTATTTCCAATAACTCTTTTCTACGAAGCTTTGCAAATTTGCAATAACTATTCATTTATTAAACAATTTTTATGAACATATTTACGGTTTGGCTATTTTTCAAGGAATTGGCACAATTTGTTCACGGAGTCAACTAAGAATGTCTTTCCGATGACTCATTTCTATGTTGCTTTGTAAATTTATAAGAATTATTATTTATTTAAACAAGTTTCATTTTAAAAAGTTCAGACTTTGTATATTTTCCAATGAATGGGTTCAACTTTTCATAAAATTAACTAAGAATATCATGCCATGACTTTTTGATAACGTTCTGCTCTATGATGCTTTGTAAATTTAAAAGAACTATTAATTATTTAAAGAATTCTTGTAAGAAAATTTAGAGTTTGGCTATTTTGCATTGAATAGGCTCGATTTTTTTAACAAAATTAACGAAGAATTCCTTTCCAATGACTTTTTTACATATTTCTCTGCAAATTTCCAAGATGTTTTACTTATTTGAACAATCTTCATAAACAAATGACGAGTTGGACTATTTTGTAAAGAATAGGCTCAATTTGTTTCCTGAATCAAGAAAGAATGTATTTCCAATCACTCTTCTCTATGATACTTCGCACATTTACAATAATTATTAATTATTTAAACAATTTTCATAAACATATTCAGAGTTTGGCTGTTCTTCAAGGAATAGACATAATTTGTATACGGAGTCAATTAGGAATATCTTTTCGATGATTCTTTTCTATCTTGCTTTTTAAATTTATAAAAATTATTAATTATTTAAACAATTTCCAATAAAAAATTCAGAGTTTGGCTGTTTTTCAAGGAATAGGCACAATTTGTTTAGGGAGTCAACTAAGAATATCTTTCCGCGTACTCTTTTCCATGTTAATTTGTAAATTTTCAAGATTTATTGATTATTTAAACAATTTTATAAACAAATTAGGAATTTGGCCATTTTTCGATGGATAGGCTCAATTTTTTACAAAGGTAACTAAGGATATCTTTCCGATGACTTTTTTTCTATAATACTCTGCAAATTTCCAAGATTTAATGATTATTCAAACAATTTTCATAAACAAATGATGAGTTTGGCTATTTTTTAAAGAATAGGCCCAATTTGTTTTCGGAATCAACAAAGAAGGTATTTTCAGTATCTCTTTTCTACGATACTTTGCATATTTACAATAATTGTTAATTATTACAACAATTTTCATAAAGATACGTATCCAGAGCTTCGCCACTTTTCAAGGAATAGGCACAATTTTTTTACGGAATGAACTAAGAATGTCTTTCCAAATACTCTTTTCTATGTTGCTTTACATATAACATTTTTTGCTATTTTCAACGAATAAGGTAAATTTTTTTTTATATAATTAACGAAGAATATTTTTCCGTTTACTTTTTTCTATGAGACTAAGAAAAGCCTTTTTCATGTTTCTTTTATATGTTGCTGGTGCATATTTACAAAAGTTATTAATTATTTAAACAATTTCCATAAACAAATTCAGAGTTTGTCTATTTCTTGACGAATTGGTTGAATTAGTTTACTGAGCAAAAAAGAATGTATTTATAATGAGTCTTTTCTACGTTACTTTACTAATTAACAATAATTATTAATTATTTCAACAGTTCTCATAAAAATATTCAGAGTTTCGATATTTTTCAAGTAATAGGCACAATTCTTTCACGGAATCAATAAAGAATGTTTTTCAAATAACTCTTTCTTATTAAGCTTTGGAACAATAATTATTAATTATTTAAACTATTTTTATAAACATATTTAGAGTTTGGGGTTTCTTCAAGGAATAGACATAATTTGTCTACGGAGTCAACTAAGACTGTCTTTCCGATAACTCTTTGCTAAGCTTTAAAAATATACAATAATTATTATTTATTTTAACATTTTTCAACAGCATATTTAGAGTTTAGCTATTTTTCAATGAATAGGCTCCATTTTTTACAGAATTGAGTAAGAATATCTTTCCGGTGACTTTTCGCTATAACGCTTTGCCAATTTCCAAGAATGAACTATTATTTAAACAATTTTGATGAAAACATTAAGAGATTTGATATTTTTCAAAGAATAGGCTCAATTTGATTACGGAATCAATGGAGAATGTTTTTGAAATAACTCTTTCCTATGATACTTTCAAAATTTACAGCAATGATAATTTATTCAAATAATTTTCATAAACAAATTCAGAGTTTGACAAGTATTTATTTCAAATAAAAAATACACGCAGCTATAACCTATTTAATAATAAATACAACTTTTACATCTGAAATATAATATTAAAATCGAAAACATTTGGAAGTTTTAAACAAATTTATTTTTATAATAAAACATGCACTATATGTTTAATGACAATTAAAACCGTATAAAAATTTTATAATGGTAAAAACTTTTCTTTTCATTAATTGCAGTCTTTTTTCACTTTATTAATTTCTTCCAGTACTTTAATAATCTATTTTGCTTAATCAAGATTTCTGGACTCTTATCGAGCCGAGATTATTTACTACGTATTTCTATGAAAATTTTTACGCGCCGACATTTTACAGATTTTTTCTAAAGTTACATGAAAATGTTTAGAGTTGTAAAATTATTCATTCTGCATCTTGAAAGGGTACCCACACTAAGCCATATACAAATAGATGTTATTGAAGTTAAAATTAATTTCACGGTATTTTATTTAACTACATTTCCAAATAAACTAATTGCATAGAAAGTTCTTGTACGCGCGCGGAGCGTGCATATGAGGTTCTAGTAATTATGAAAATAAGGAAGTGTCTACGTGTACCGAAATTTCAGTACAAATATGGGTGTGTACACAAAATTCCGGCTATTCGTACCGAAATTTTTGTACAAATAGCCTCTCTTCCAGCTCCGCCTATTCGTACTGAAAACATCCGGCAATTTGTACCGACATTTCGGTAAACATAGCCACGGCCTTAAGATAATGTGGCCATTAGAAAACCATCCGGATATCTTAAATTTCAGTTCTCAAGCAAACTTTCCCCAGGAATGTGTATTTTCAACACCTGGAATAAAAGGTTAAATTATCAGAACGAACGCACCTTTGAAAACCGATTTATCTCATAATTTGTATATCATTTTAATATTAAATTTTCATTACTGAATAATAATTCACATTATTAAATTTTACCTAAAACTAAAGCCATGTTATCAGCATTTGTAGTCATGGAAATAGTTTATTTTGCAATAAAAACATAATTCATAAGCATCATTTTTAATTTAAAAATTGCTTTATTTTGTTTTCAAACTTATTCTGGGGTTAAAAAGAACCCGGTTTTCCATCATAGCCACGGACTAAGTCAAGTGACTGATGAGATGAGGATGTAATTAGTTAATTTACTTCGTTTTTCATTTCACCCTCTGTGGACCGCTACGTCACAGACACACATCTGGCGAAGGAGTATCGAAAACCCGACGCGATCCCGAGTCGATATATCGCATTCCGATCGAAAGTCGAGCCGACAGAAAACCGATCACGGGTATCGAAAAGCCGATCCCGACCCGAGAAAAACCCGACGCGATGCCGACACGATCACGAGAACGTATCGTATCGAACGGCACCACTAGTTAAAATGTTAATGGAATATGTTATTTCGGAATAAATGATGATATCTAACAGTTTTCAAGTCAAATAGACGCTTTAAATGAAAAAAAAGGTACCCACAACCGGTTACATTTAAGTGCCCACAACCGGAATTCACGACCATTCTCGATACATCAAAAAAATTGTGATGTTTCATAACTTGCATATAAATCGATGTGACATATTAAATCACAGCAAAAATACTGTAGAAATATCGATAACACTCACCTGTTTGAGATTATTTACTTTGATTTATCGCAGTTCTTAAACATTGGTAAATTACAAATGCGTTATTTTTACATACTTTTTTTCAATATGATCGCAGCTAATGCACAAATTTTCTATTTACGTTGATATCACCCCGAAAACTGCGTACTACTGTCAGAATACAAGTACGCCATCAGTCAGATCCGCAATATTTGTATTCTGTCAGCTGTTGTGGAGAGGTGCCCACAACCGGAGAGTTGCCGCAACTGATGACTCTCCCCTACTATTTTAGTTGATAGATTTAAAATTTGTAGCATTAAGTATATTGAATTATTTGAAATTTAAAGCTATTTAAATATGCAAGAATTATGATTTGAAAGTGTTTGATGATTTTAGATTAAAACATTTCAAATTATTAAGGTACAACTTGAAATCGTTTAAAGTTGCAAGATTAGCAGTGAACATCTTTTAATATTTGAACCACTATTTCAGAAACATCAAAATCGTATAAACTTCTATCAACTTTAAAGGAGGACTTTTGAAAATTAGGAGTGCTTGAAATAATTCAACAAATATATAGTTTCAAAAACTTTTTAAAATTGTGTTTTTTCAAATTTTATTTGTTTCTTTAAATAATTTGGCATCCCAAAAATTATTTCTTTTGGTCAGAAAATAACACCTAATTTTTGTAAAAATTACAAATTATATATTTAGTGTTCGCTCTAGGTAAATTTTGCTCTAAGTGATCATAGATGGTGTTTTTCATAGAAAAATATTGAACTCTGACTTTTTCAAATTCATAAAATAATAATTTAATTCACTCAGGGTAATTTTTATAATATCTTTTGAAGGAGATACAGTAGGGAGAAGCAAGAATAAAAAAGTACACTGAGAGAAAATTCTTACTTTTTTCGTATGATCCAGTCTTACGCTACGTTAGCATCAACTATATCATATTATGATAGTATACATTCTTACTATTTTAGTGTGGACCCTTACTATTTTAGTATGGATCCTTACTAAAATAGTAAGAATGTATACTGTCATAGTATGATATAATCCATGCTAACGTAGCGTGAGACGAGATCATACGAAAAAAGTAAGGATTTTCTCTCTGTGTAGCAACTAAACTACAGCGTAAACGAAAACTCTACTCGCTATCGCCCGAAAATTATGCATTATTACGCGTTATTAAAAGTTATTACGCATTATTGCGCAAAAAATATACAGAGTAATACGCGAGTGAATACCCTGAAAACGCCAACTCTGCTCTTCTTTATATATTCAACAAACTCTACGCCTCTTGTAATGGAAACCATCATTTTCAATAGATTCATATGGTTTTTAAAACATCTCCTTACCTCCATCTCAGTTTGGTTTCAGGAAGGGTAGATCTTGCGCAGGCAATCTGGCGATTTTTACTACGGTTTGGACTAGTTTTGTACTCGAGGAGCCAGGGGTAAACCTGTATATGCCGTTCAAGTCCGGTTGATTGCTATATTGCATCTTAGGAGCCGTACAAATATTACGTAAGCATAATTTCTCCTATTCTTGACCCCCCCTCCCTCCCATTGTAAGCATGCTTTTGCATTACGAATATACAACAATAAGCATCTAATTAGACCCCCCCCCCCGTTTCAAAATGCTTACGTAATACTTGAATAGCCCCTTACGTGGAATTGTTCGCTGATTTCAAAAATCGAGGGTGTTTCTTCGAGATGTGGGTCAATTTTGAGATAATCGCATTTGAATTTTTTTTTAATTTATCAAGTAGCCCTCTTCCTTTTTTAACATTTTTACCATTTTTCTTTTACGGTCGCCTAGGGCATATGTTTTTGAACGCAAAGTTCCTTAGCCATCTTTCGATTGCTGCAGTTGTTAATGCAGGAAATGAACAATTATAGCGAAAATGTAAAAAAAAAATTATATGGACCATTTTCTACGTGAATATCATCCGACAACAATAAATTTGAAACAAAAATGCGACTATTCAACTAAATGAAACTTGTTTTAATGTATCATTTTTTAATAAAAGTGAAAGATTTCGAAGATTCGACGATTATATAGATGAGAAAAATCTATTTAAGGAATAAAGTGTCGTTTTCTAGGAAAGAGTTAATTTTATTGAAAAATATCATGATAAAAAAGGTACTCTTTTCACTGAGTACTGTAACTTTTATCTGAAGCTCTTCATTCAAATATATTTATTTGCCAAGTTCATGCAAATACTTAAATACATAAACTTTAATCCATGATACCTTTGGCGATTTTAAGTAAAATCTTACAACAAAATTAATGTAAATAGTTTGAAAAGGCACTAAAACGTTGGTATTCTTAAATTAGGGAAAATATAATAATATTATAGACTAGGAACAATAATAAATGTATGTTTAATGGTTTTTTGACTACATGGTCGATAATCAATATTTTGTAAATATTGATTATTAATTTTTAAAGTTGTGAATTAATTAATAATCAATATTCACAAAATATTGATTATCGACCATGTAGACAAACAACCATTAAACATATGTACTTCACTGGTCAAACACTATAACATCAAATAATAATAATAAATGGAGTTTCGTTCTCAGCTTCTAATTGAAGTAGAATGTTGTAATTAAACTCAATATTTGTCATAAACTTGGATTAATTAAATGGATTTGTTAACATTTTTGTAACATTTATACTTTATTTGTTAGAGCCGTTTCTTTTCTTTTTTTTTTGTTTATAAAAAGTAGGTAAAATTTATGAAAGTATTTCAGTATGCCTTCCGATAGTGTATGATGTGGCAAGAAACTACCTAAAATTTGGTCATTTTCAAAGGCGTAGAGTCGTAGACAGCCCCTTCAAGCCAAGGGTCCAAGCGTTTTTCTACGACTCTACGCCTTTGACAGTGAAAAAACTTTGGGATGTTTTATTGACGTATCATGCTCTTTCGGAAGGAGTACTGAAATACTGTTATAAAGTTTACTTACTTTTTACAAAAAAAAAAAAGAAAGTGTTCGAAAAAATGAAGTATAAATGTTACAAAAATTTTAACAATTCCATTTATTTAATCGAAATTGATTAAAAATATTGAGCTTAATTACTACTTTCCACTTCAGTTAGAAACTCAGAACGAGACTCCATTTATGATTTCTCCTAGTTTATAACATTATTATGTTTTCTGTAATTTGAGAATACCAACGTTTTAGTGCCTTTTCAAACTATTTACATTATTTTTGTTGCAAGCTTTTACTTAAATTCGCCAAAGGTATCGTGGATTAAAGTTTATGTATTTAAGTATTTGCATTAACTCAGTAAATAAATACATTTGAGGGAAGAGCTTCAGATAAAAGTTACATTACTCAGTGAAAATAGTAACTTTTGTATCTAGATATTTTTCAATAAAATGAACTCTTTCCGTGATCTATATTCGTCGAATTTTCGAAATCTTTTACTTTTATTAAAAACCAGCCCGGTGCCACTTAATGGGTGGCCTGTAAAGAAAAAGTAGGATGATAGTTTACTGTGGGCACCAGGGGAAGTGACGGTGCTGTTTACCTATAGGGGCGACTTGAAGTCCGATCAGCTGGCACCTCCACAACGGAATATCAAGATTTCTTTTATGCCAAAATTTCGGGCTAATTATGGGCTAATTTTTGAGCGGTAATGCCGATTTTTGGGCTCTTGTATTTTTCTCAAAAAACAAATTTTTGGATGGGGGTGCTGACTGCCCGAGCAGCTAGCACCTCCAGTAGATAAAAACCTTAAAATTTTAAAATCTAATCATACCAGAATTTCGGGCTATTTTTGGGCTCTTGAAATAACAAACAACCAATTTTGAAAAAACAACCCCTGTCACTGACAACCAACCCTCAATTTTGAACAATTATTTTTTGACACAAAACAAACTACTCCAGAATTTCGGGCTATTTTTGGGCTCTTAAAATACCCAGAAACAAATTTCGAAGAAACAACCCGTGTCACTGACAAATAACCCTTTATTTTGATAAATAATGTTTGGACAAAACAAACTACTCCAGAATTTCGGGATATTTTCGGTGTCTTGAAATACGCAAAAATCAATTTTCCAAAATCAACCCCTATTACTGACAACCACCCCTCATTTTTTTAAAATACTTTTTTAACAAAAAAAGTAATTCATAATATCGGGCGGATTTTGGCGGTAATGCCGATTTTTGGGCTGTTGAAATACTTGAAAATTAATTTCCCAAAATCCGCCTCAATCAGTGACAACCACCACACAATTTTTAAAAATAATTTTTAGACAAAATGAGAAGTTTGTTATGACTTCTGCTCGGCGAAGACAACAAGATTGTTTTGTGACAAATTTCCTTATCTCTCATATTTCCTAAAATACCCCAGTTTTGTGGATTTGACAATATTGAAGTTCCGAAATTCTGCAAAATTTTTAAATCAAAATTATTAAATCTCAATGCAACTCGTATTTAAATCAAATTTTGAAATAATTTTACAGATTTTAAATTTAACATTTACAACATTAAGTAAATCGGCAGCTTTATTTAAATATTAGTAGTAATAGTCGCCAATGTGATCTTAATACATTTCGTTCGTCGTGAGGTATTTTTTCCGTATTTTAATTTTCAAGATTTATTTTTAATCATTAAGTGACAGTGGGTGTCATGTTGGTGTTTCAATAATAATTGAGTGTCGGGATGCAATAAGGGCACATACAATTTTCTCGTGCGAAAGCAAAGTCCCCTGAAGGCTTTCAACAAAATTTTGTAATACAATTTTCAGAAAATGCGCTCTAGGATATCCTTCGACTGATAGAATAAGAGGAATTAAAAAAATATATATATTTGAAAAATTGTTGTTAATTTTTTTCCGGTGCTCAGCGTGAATCGGACTTTTGTAACTTCCAGCGTTTCGTTTATTGAGGGAATTTTGAACAAGGAAAGACTTCCCGCGACAAAAATACGGAGAAAGCTGTGCTAAAGTTTTTGGGAAAGTTTCAGATTAAAATATTCAATAGTTTAGGAGTAGTTATGATTTTAGTTGTCAGCGCTGGGGCTTTCGAGTGTACTCAGGACTCTGGGGCTTGCCGCAGTGACACGTTCTCGCGCTAGTGAGTTTTTGCTTACAGTACGATATTAATTAAATTTCTTAGTGAATAACAATTTAACGACAGTAAGTTGACAAAACATTCATGAAATAAAAAAAAAACATCAAATTATTACTCATAACTTTTATTCAATTTTTAATTAATTAAGAAAGGCTATACAATTTAATATTCATCAGAAGACAGAACAGAATCATCGCGCGCTTTGCTGTTCGTTATCGACTCAACGTATTTACATAAATAAATATAAATAAATATAAAACTAACATTCTATATTTACATTTTTCCCTGTGTATAATTTAATTCTATGAAATTCTAGTAATAAAAATTATTTATTCAATTAATTTGATAAATTTCAAAAACCCAATTTATTATTTTCTCTATTAATATTTCAATTGAAATAAGTCCACAGAAAACTTTGCCATGCAAGATAAACGGAGTAGAAATTTTCTTACACTTTATTTATTGGGAGTTGATATAACAGTAGTAATTCTTAATTTAAATAGAAAAATCATTCAAACCATTACCTTGTTGTTGTAAGTTTTTCGTACATTTCGCGCCCATTTACTCTCGTCTCTGTTTCGTTTTCTACCTCGAAAAGCTTGCAGTATATTATCCATTTTAATATAATTGTAATTGTCGAAAACTTTGCCACTTTGCCATTTTTTAAATTAATCACTTTTATTTAGAAAAACATATACAAATAGATTCAATATAATCTTCACATTCAGATGTGCAATATCCAGTGAAGAGTCAAGGACTAATTGATCTGTTTCAATTTAGCGAGTGCATAGGTTTGTTTACAAATCGAATGCTCAAGGTTGTTTCATAGTTAAACGGAATGCAGGTATAAACATTGTGTGAAAATTAGAGTAAATATCTCACAGTCAAATCTAAATAAACCACAAAAATAAATTTGAAGTTTAATAAAATTCATGAGTGTTTTATCAACGTACTTTTCCAAAATTGTTATTCCGTAAGAAATTTAATTATTATCGTTATTGTAAGCAAAAACTTACTAGCGCAAGAACCTGTCATGGCGTCAAGCCCCAGAGTTCTGTAGTACACTCGAAAGCTCCAGCGCTGACATTACCTAAAATGACAACTACTCCTAAACTATTAAATATTTTGATCTGAAACTTTCCCAAAAACTACAGCACAGTTTATCCGAATTTTCGCCGCGAGAAGTCTTTCCTTGCTCAAAATTCCCTCGATATACGAAACGCTGGAAGTTACAAAAGACCGATTCACGCTAAGCATCGGAAAAAAATTAATAACAATGTTTCGAATATATATATTTTAATTTCTCTTATTCTATCAATAGAAGGATATCCTAAAGCGCATTTTCTGGAAATTTTATTTAGAAATCTGTCGAACGGAGTGCGAGTTGAAGTGAAAAACGGGTTAAAATTGATTTTTTTTTAAAGTCAGTGTTTTGGCTTTAATTTGTAAACTGAAAAAGCTAAAACTTTTAATTTAGAGGGAACAGGATGCGCAATAAAATTTCACAATCAGATATATCATTTAAGAATTAAAATTAAAAAATTATGTTGAATGCCTCCAGGGGAATTTGTTTTTGCACGAGAAAATCTTATGTGCCCTTATTGCATCCGGACACTCAATTTTCCCTACACATCATTCAATTTTGGTTTTCTCCTCCCCCATGCATTCTCTCTTCCCTTTTCTCTTCTAAGCTCTTCATCCACTGTTTCCCTTGTCCACAACCGCTCAGTATCCACCTAACTTTATCTACCACGCTCTTTTCCGCCTTCCTCTTCCCCTGTACATCTCTCCAACAAGTACTTCCACGATTCCCTTTAATACCCACATACCCTACACATTTTGGTTTCTTCACTCATCCAATATTTACAATCATTCATGCCTTCTCCCATTCTGAAATGTATCATCCTGGACAACATGCACTTCTCTTTCAATCTCCCGAGATATTCTGGGACCCCTTCCAACTTGACGAATCTATACCATTTATTATATTCTAACTCCATAATATTTTTCCAAATCTTCTCTTCCTGCTTCTTACTCTTTTCACCCTCTACTACCTGCCACTCCCTCCCCTCGTCACACTTTCTCCATTCTCTTCTAACTTGCCATCTCTCCTCCTCCCATCTTGAATGTCCCGTGTTACCTCTCTTCTCTCTATTCAGTATTTTCAGCAGGCATACTTGTGAAACTTTGCTACACTTACCACTTTGAAATTTCTCTTCGAAATTCCAGACCCTTTTCCTCTGCTGTTTCTTCTCTCAACATATAAACTGGGCACTTCCAGCTCACTCCCATAACCCATCTCAGAAATCGCTTTCGCATGTTTTTTACCTTTTTGTACTCCTTCCAGCCCCAAATTTCCACTCCATAAAACATCACTAACCATACTAGTGAATCATACAGCCATACCCTCATCTACCAGTCCTCTTTGAATCTTCTTCTTCCAATCATCCACACTTGATTCATCACCTTACTCGCACTTTTCATCCCTTTCTCACCTGAAAATCATTTCCACCACCCGCTTTGAACCAGAATCCTAAATAACAAAATTTCTCCACCATTTCCACCATTTCCCCACTTATCTTCCATGCAAACTTTACTTTATTCTTTCTCTTCTTGAAACATACCATCTTTGTCTTCGTCCCATTAATTTTCAGGTCTTTTTCTCTCACATACTCTTCAAATCCTTTCATTAGCAAGCTAATTCCATTTTCATCCTCCGCCAGAAGCACCACATCGTCCGCGTACGCTAACGCATATATTCTTTCATTTCCTAGAACTGTACACCCTTTACCTTTCTTTTCCATTTTCTCTTCTAGGTCTGCTAACAATATGCTAAACAACAACGGACTTAGCGGGCATCCTTGTCTGGGACCCCTTCCTGTCCAGAACTCCTCTCCTTTCTGTTCCCCGAACCACACCCTTGTCTGCGTCTCCTTAAAGACCTCTTTTATTCTCTCAATCAGCTCTTCATCGGCCTCCTTCTCTTTCATTGCCTTCCACAAAACTCTCCTATTCACCGAGTCGAAAGCTGTCTTAAAATTCCAGGTTCCAGGTTCCTGTGGACTAGATAATTTAGAACGAAAATGTTGTCCACTGTTCCCATCCTCTTCCTGAATCCTATTTGATTGTGTCGAATACTTTCTTTCTGTTCCACCTGTTCTTCTAATCTCTTCCTAAGCACCTCCGCGTAAATTTTATATGTTACAGGCATGAGAGTGATTCCTCCATAATCTTCCACTTTTCTACCCCCTCCTTTCTTTAATGAAGGAACCACCAAACCTGTTTTCCACTCCTTCGGCCATCCTTCCCCTCCCCATACTCCATTACATACTTCCCAAATCTCTTCTCTAACCCTTCGTTCGCCAAATTTCAACGCTTTATTCTCCATCCTATCGTCTCCTGTCGCCATGTTTCTTTTTAACTTCTCAATTGCTTGATTCACCTTCCCTCTCGTCACCTCATTTCCACCTTCCATTTCTCCCTCCTTCATTTTTCCACCTTCCCCCATCACCTTGCTATCCATCCCTCCTAGCAATTTCTTGGAATATACCGACCATTCATCCATCCATATATCTTCAGTGACTCCTTTCCATCAACTCCTTTCTCTATTGATCACATCTCATTCTCTTCCTTCCTTCATTGCTTTCTCTACCTCCTCCATGTACCTCACCTTCTCCTCCTGTCGTTTTACATCCAGTAGTTTCCCGTCTTCCCTTCTCCTTTTATTATACTCCCTCCTGCCTATCTCTCCTCTTCTCCAACTCTTTAACGATAACGTCATACGCTCTTTACTCACTACACATTCCACATCCCACCATTCTCTCTTCTCCCTTCTCTCTTCCTCACTTGGTCTATCTTCCACTGTCTTCTCTACCCTTTCCCTCATCTTACACAACATCTCATCCACGCCTCCCCCATATTCAATCAAAACATTCTCTTCATCCATTCTTTCCGTATACTCTCTTACTTTATCAACTTCCCATTTGCCCATCTTAGTTCTTAACCCTGTCGCTCCCTCCTTCTTCCTTCCCTCCCTTCTCCAATTCCCACATTTCAACGTTGCAATGACCGGGAAGTGTTTTGACCCCATTTTGTCCTCTACTTCCATTCTTTCCAACAGCCTCCTTATCCTTTCCCCGGCCAGAATGTGGTCTATTAGTGTTTCCCCTTTTCCTGCCCACGTAATCTCGCCTTCCTCATCCCATTCTGAGTTCCCATTACAAATGAACCATCCTGTTTCTCCCAGGATTTCCAACAGAGTCCTACCCTCCTGGCCCACCTGTTTGTGTTTCAATTTTTTCTTGAAAGTCTTACTCTTTTCATCCCATATTTCCCCTCCCTGTTCCCCTGTCCACGCATTCAGATCACCTCCTATCAACAACAATTCATCGTCCTTCTTCGCCACCCATTTCCTAATCACACTCCAACCTTCTTCTTCTTCCCTTCGCCTGTAAATGCAAACTATCCTCACCTTTCTCCTTCCTATCTTCACCATTCTCTTCAACACTCGATCTGTTTCCTCAGAACCCATTTGTATTCTCTTTTCTCCCACCAATTCATTCCTCACTACTGCCACCATATCCCCTTTCTTTCCTCCCTTTACCTTCTCTTCTTTGCCTCTTGCATCTGCCATATGTAACCTTCGAGTAACTTCCTCTTCACCCTCCTCCGATCCTTCTTATCTACTCAGGTTTCACTCAGCTTCACCACATCCAATTTCTTCAGCTCTTCCCAGAGTCTTTCATCTTTATTGATTAGCCCTGTTACGTTCCAAAACGCTACTCTCACTTCTTTCTTCCAGCCTTTCGCGTTTCTTTCGTCTTTAGGTCCCCTCTCTAATTTTGTGGAAACCTTGTCGCTCCACCTTCTCCTTTCCTTTCACCCTCTTCTGTTTATGTAACCTCCTCTCTTCTATTCCTATCCTCCGCTTCTTCCCCTCGTCGCCATGGACCCTCCATATATACTTCACTCAATTTTTCTTTGTCATCATCCCATATCCACACATTTGCATTAATCCACATTCTGTATTTCCCTATCCATACCGTGTTCCCTTTCAATATTTCACTCCATGCTCTCTATTTCATCATCCACTTTCTTCTTCTATCATTTCACGTCATATCCTCTTCTATCTCTTCTTTCTTTCCACTCCATTTACCTCTTCCACGTGCACTTTTGCCCCAATTTTCCCTATAAACTTTTCCACTTCTTCTCTTCCTGATTCACTATCCTCTTTCATTCCTCTGATCATTATATTTCTGCTTCGTTTCGTCTTCTATTCTACTTTCATTTTCCTATCTAACTCTCTTAATCTTGTCCTCGTTCTCACATTTCTAGGATAACGTTCTCATTCTCTTCTTTTATTCTTTCTCCTTCTCTTACCCTTCTTTCCCTTTATGTATAACTTCAGACTCACATTCTAGCTTTCTCACTCTTTCTTTCAACTTCTGCATATCACATTTTCTCTCTTTCTCACTCATCCTTTGCTTTTTCTCTATATCCTCCAACTGCTTCCGAAACTTATCTTTTTCTTGCCGCCACAACAGCTCTCATTCTTTCTGCTTCTCTCTAACTTTCCTCATTGCATCCCGAACCTCATCCCCTCGCTTTTGCACATCATTCAGACTTCGGTTCGTTTTCTCCCGAAACCCTTTAATGAGATTTTCCAAACTCTCTAGATCGACTTTCCCTTTTACCTTATTCCTCTCCGGTGCAGACTTTCTCAACCTTTTTCCGCAACGTCTCTTCTTCCTGCTCATCCCCCTCTTCCTCCCTTGATCTTTTATTGTCTTTCGTCTTATACCCCTCATCGCTTTCATCCGTGAACCCACCCCCCTGCCTCCATTTCTTAAAAAGCTGTCTCGATCCTATGCTACCAGATCTGGATCTATTAAGGAGATCTTGATTTGATGGCTTACCTCGAGTCCTTCTGCCAGCTGTTCCCCCTTCCATCTCTTCCGACCCCAAGTTCCCTGGCGTAGTAAACTGCTCCTCGCCATCATCATTGGTAATATTTCCGTCCTCAACAACTAACCTCCAAATTACCATTTTCAACTTCCCTCATAACTCTTTCAACCTTACAAGAAAGCTCCCCCACACTACAACACACACTCTTCACTAAACTCACCTCCCTTACCACCTTTCACCCCAATCACAACTCCACGCCCCTCGCCAAAACCAAAAAAGATAGCACAGAACAAAAACGCGTACTTCACAATTCGGTATTGGAAACGGAACCAATTTCAACTCAAAATTGAGAATTTTCACATTTATTCTATTGAAATATATTTAACGAGGTACGGTCACAAACGCACTTTTCTTACAGATTTGTCTGAACTTTGGCCATAGGTTCTTTGGAATATTATCTAAACGTTTGCGAAATTTGAAAGATATTGTCCTCTCCTGAGCTGAGAAAATTCAGATCAAACTTGAACCCTTATACACGTGAAGCCTATCCCGAGCATGGGAAAATGTAACATTTCTAACTCTAACCCTTAAACTACTCTTACCGTTTTTTAAAAATAATATATGTCATAAGGGGGTTTCATAAAGATCTTAAAAAGATTTCAGAATTTTTGTCCTTTTAGTTTGAGAATGAGAGGTATGCAAAGATTGAGAATTTTGAATTTTTCGAAAAATGAAACAAGCACGTGGTAGCTACGGGAATTCCAGTATTTACGGATATTCAAGGAATTCAGGGAAATTAAGAGCAGTTAAGTATTCTAGAAAATTTACGAAATTCAGAGAATTTGAGGATTCAGAGAATTGGGATAATTCAGAAATTTATAATATTTAGGGAATTCAGAGAATTCAGGAAATTGAAAGAATTAAGGGAATTTAGAGAACTCAAAGAATTCAGTGAATTTAGGGAGTCCAGCGAATTCAGCAAATTCAGAGGATCCACGCAATTCAGAGAGTTCAAGAAATTGAGAGAATTCGAGAAATTCATAGAATTCCAGAATTTCAGAGAATTCAGGGAATTCGAATTATTCAGAGATCTCTGAAAATCCAGGGAATTCAGAGAATTCCTTAAATTTCCTGAATTCAGAGCGTTCCAGGAGTTCCCTTAATTTTCTCAATTCAGAGAATTCCCTAACTTCTCTAAAATCCCTGAAATTCTCCAGATTCCCTTAAATCCTTGATTTCTCTTATCTCCGTGACATCCCAAAATTCCTTGCATTTTCGGAATTCCTATGATTTTCTAAATTCCCTGAAATTCTCTAAGTTTCTTCAAAACTTTGATTTAGCTGAAATCCTGAAATATCTTGAATACTCTACATTCCATTAATATTCTGAATTCCATTTATTCCTTTAATTCCCTTAATTTCTTGATAGCCCTAAATTCTATGAATTCATCAAATTCTTCCTAATTTCATTAATTATTTTTTGAATCATTTGAATTATTCTGAAGTCCTTTGACTTTAGAGATTCGCACAAATTCCGGAAATTCCAAGGACATCAAGGAATGGAATTCCGCAAATTCAAGGAATTCCGAAACCTCCAACTACTTCTAAATAATGCAAGAAATTCAGGCAATTCAGAGAATTCGAGAGATATTCTTTCAATAAGACATCCAGTTAATCTGATTGCTAATTGTTAATTTCATATTGTTAATTCTTGATTTAATTTACCCTGATGGCACCGCCGAGGAATTGACTGAAAGCTCTCGTTACACCAATGGCAGCATTGACAACTTGACTTCGAACATTGTCTTCACCAGTATTTGAATTGGCATTTCCTCTAGAACTATCAGAGGATCCTCCAAAATTAAATCCACCAAATAATGGAGGTGGATATGTCGAAGTTGGTTTCCACGTTGGAGCAGCTGGCCTCGGCCTTGTGGTTGTTTTTCTAGTAGTGGTTGTAGACATTTGTGGCTCTGAGGTCGTCGATGACCTTGATTCTCTATTCTTCTCGCCCTGGAAAACGGAAATCATTTCCAAGTCCACTCTTCAATTTAAAATATTTAATAAGAAATCGAAAATATATTCTTTTGTGGTTTTAGTTCACTTACGGCTAAGAGAAGCTGTTCTCTGAGTTGATTGGCTGGGCTAGGCGGCTCAATACCCTCAGCTTTCAGAAAGGCAGCCAGCAGTGCAGCATTGTTTACACCAATTTCTCCCCCAGCAGAAGCTGGTGGAACCTTAGCCTGGCCATTCAAAATTGCTCTCAAAAACGATTCATCATCATTCGAAATAGCCGTTTTTGATGCGGGAGCCGATGATTCTGTCTTCCCTTCTGAAAACAATTAATTCATAGATCAGTTAAATAACTATTTTTAAATCAATTAATAAATGATAAAATCTCAAATAAATGTCTCACTCATTTCTTGAGCTGCACCTAGAAGCGCCATCAAGAATTTAGCATCATCCTCCGGTGAAAAAGTGGAACTCTGGCTCTGAGTTAATTTCGGATTCTGGTCATTAACTCCAACAGCGGTGCTGCTCGCAGCTTCCAAGTTTGCATTGACCTTTTCCTTTGAGACCTGAACTTCAGGCGTCAGTTGAATAGCGCCTTGGGTAGAAGAGGGTACTTGAATATTCGATACCACCCTTTCTGTAGTTAGTATCCGCTGCGTGGTGAAGACTGGTTTTGTGGTTGCCGCTGGTCTCCTATTGGCTGTAACTGGCTGCCTGTTTCTCACTGGAGTTGGGGTCGTTGTTTGTCTTCCAAAAAGATTCCCCCCAAACAAAGCTCTTAGCAAATTTGCTCCAAACCCTAAGGGAGCTGGAGTAGTTGTTCTGGGTCTAGGCTTCGCAGTTATTACAACTTGTCTTGTTGATCCCGAACTTCTAGGGGTTGTTCTTATTGTTTTGGTAGTTGTACTCGTACTTGTGGTAGTACTTGGAGTTGTGGTAGTACTTGGAGTTGTGGTTGTTCTTGGAGTAGTGGTAGTTCTTGTAGTAGTAGTAGTACTTGGAGTTGTTGTTGTTCTTGGAGCTGTAGTGGTTGTAGTTGTACTTGTACTTGTAGTTCTTGGAGTTGTAGTTGTAGTACTCGTATTCTCGAGGGAGGGTACTTGAATGTTCGAAACCACCCTTTCTGTAGTTTGTATCCTTTGCGTGGTCGATGCTGATTTTGTGGTTTCAACTGGACTCCTGTTTATCACTGGAGGTGGGATGGTTGGTTTTCCGAAAATATTGCCCCCAAAAAGAACACTCAGCAAATTATCTCCAAGTCCTAAGGGGGCTGGGGTTGTTGTTCTTGGCTTCGCAGTTATTACAACTTGTCTTGTAGATCCTGGACTTTTAGGGGTTGTTCTGATTGTTGTTGTAGTTGTACTTGTACTTGTGGTAGTACTTGGAGTTGTGGTTGTTCTTGGAGTTGTAGTTGTAGTTGTAGTTGAAGTACTTGTGCTTTGATGATTAAAAACAGGTCTTAATTGCTCACTCGTATTCTCAAGTGAATTAGGAGTCGAAATTCGGATCTGATTTGCCGCAATACTATTCAAAATTGTTTTCCAAGGATTAACAACAATAGAACTGGTGGATGTCACAGGTTTCCAAGTTGCAGGAGTTTTGGGAGTCGTAGAACTTGGGTAGAGGTCAATTATTACTGGACCGGATTCAGAATTTGGGTCAGTATCAATTAATAAATTGGGAGAGGCATTCGATGGCTGAATTGCTTTTGGTGATCTTGTTGGTCCGGCTTTTCCAAGAGCGAGAGACAATATCTGGAAAACATTTCATTATCCTAATTATGAAATTAAAACAATTTGAATCGGCTTCTGAATCTTACAGATGTCTTTTATTTTCGACACTGATCCATATTGAAGATGTTATTAGATGTTATCTTATTAGTCACGAATAAAAATTAGGAATTCTTTGATTTTAAAAATTAAAAATGTTGAACTTATTCATTTTAAAAATATGTAAATAAACATTCTTGAATTTTGAAAATTTTATAAACCAGAAGTCAAGTTTTTAATTCCAAATTAAAAAAAAATCGCGATTAAAATATCAAAAAACAGATTTTTTTATGGTAAAACTCGAAATTTGCAACATTTTTAATTATAAATTGTTGAAATTTGAAACTCAAGAGTTTTTAGTTCTAAATATTCCAATTAAATTTTCAAATTTAAACTTAATTTTAAAAATTGGAATCATAGCAATCTTGTTTTGTATTTTTCTTTCCAATTAAAAATTTTTATTTATATTAAACAAAACGAATCACTTGATATTGAAAAATAAGGGATTGCATAATTTTAAGCATGAATAATAATAATAATAATAATAATAATAATAAAAGATTCAGAATTAAAAAGTTGAAAATTACTAAAATAGATAAGAATTAAACTTTTGAAATTATTATCTCAATAACTAAATAATTTATTTAATAATAAATGGTTATAATTTTATAGTTTTAAAATTTTATACCGAACGCTGAATTTTTAATTTTTCCCTTTAATGAGTTTTAATTTTGAAATTAAAATTGAAATTGTTTACTTTTGAAAATTTGAATTTGAAATTTAAAAATAGTTCATTTTGAAGCGATTAACATTTACCTAAATTAATTGAAATTTCAAATGGCTCGAGTGTAAAAACGTTTTAATATTAAAATTATGATTATATGCATTATATTTTTTTAATATTCATATATTTTATATATATATTATAATTATGATTTTTTTTCGATTTATTTTGTTAAAAATTGTTTCCAATACATAAAATATTACTTTCTGTTAATAATTAGATGTTTAAATGAATTGTTTAAACAATTTATTATTGTTTAAAGCAATTTTCTCTTAGAATAGAGCTATAAAGTCGCCGTTTTTTCCGAATTTCGCAACTTCTTTTAACTTTTCGGTTGGATCTAGGCAACTATAAATTGAATTTGATAAAAATAATTGTTTATATAATTAATTATTATTTACAACAATATTTTCTGACAATAATGCTAGAAATTCATTTTTTTAATTTCAAACTTTTTGTCTAATTTTCACTTAAAGTGTTTTAATAATAAATAAAATTAAAAAAGATTATTATTGTTCATAATTATTTTCTCTCATAGTATTGCTAGATAGTTGCGCTTTTTTTTTAAATTTTTTGCTTTTTGTCTAAGTTTCACTCAAAGTGTTTTATTAATTGATGAAATTTATTTAAAATAATTGTTTATATAAAGTATTCTTGTTTATAATTATCTTATCGTGCATATATGCTTGATAGTTGCGATTTTTTCTAAAAATTTTCACTTTTTGTCCACTTTTTACTTAATGTGATAATAATTTATGCTCGTTAAACGAAATATTTGTTTAAAAAATGTATTATGGTATGCAACTATATTCTCTTAGAATAATTACAGAAAGTTACTGGTTTTTCTGAAATTTTCAGCTCTTCTTTGACTTTTTAGGTAAAAAAAGAATTAATATTAATTTGAACAAAAGGGCTCCAAGTACAAATTTTAAGAAAAATTGACATTTAATATGATCCATGTAAAAAATTGGAAAAATATTTCAAATATCTGTTTTATTTTAGAAAAATATATTCACAAATAGGGAAGAGATGATTTAATAAATTATTTGCTCTATTGTTTATTTATCATTTGTTTACAACTTAAAATCCAACGGAAACCTACAAATTTTAGAAAAAATTGCAAATTTCTAGCATTATTATTATACCATTAAGCGATTTCCCTTTCAAAGATATTATTAAAAATATTAATTATTTGTATAAACAAATATTTTCACTAACATGAATTAAGTTTCATTTTTTAGTAGAATTGAATGGTTGACAATCAAATAATAATTCCGCGTTTCAGTGTGCCATAACAACCTTACATTCTGCGAACGCTAACCCACGTACCCTATGGAAATATGTATTGTCAATAATAAATAGTCAAACAGTCCATATTATCAAATTAATAATATTGATTTGTCATCTTCTTGCACTCAGAAGCTAAATAAGAAAGTGCAGTTGCACAGGAAGTAATTTTTTTGTCAAGAAGCAAGAAGGAGGCGCTGTAATACATAAATTTGTATCTAATCCGATAATCGAAAAAACGTGCATAAGTTGGTCAGGACAGTTGTACAAGGTCCCATCTATAAAAATAACTGCATGTCATGTACATTTCTTGGCAAATTTGGCATTATTTTACTTCGGGCATGTCCAATGTGGCGAGGGTACGTGGGTTAGCGTTCGCTAACCCACGTACCCTCACCGTTCTATGACAATCGTTTGTGTAATTACATTGAAATGTTTGTGTGGCACGTGTTTGAATGAGGCAAGTAAATACTTGATTTGTATCTCACATCAATCAATTTTAGCAATCTGGATGTGTACTCTTCGAGAGTAAATTCATCAGATGCACCGGTTATTCGGTATTTGTTTTATAATTGATTGCTAGCGGGAGCCTGTCATCGAGATCGCCAGAGGCTCGACATAAAAACTATCGGTACAAAAGATTGCGATCAAGTCTGATGTAGTCTGACATCACTCTCATTACGGTTCTCAATGCCAATGATGCATAAAATAACAATTGCGTTTACCAAGTAACCAACAATAAATGTGTAATCGTTCACAATCACGCACTTCTCGTAAAAAAACAGTGTGAAAAAAGTATTTTACATTTAGGGTAAAGAAAAAATAATGTATAACGTAAAAAAATAAAAGTAATTTGAAAAATAATGAATTTTAAGCAAGTAGTGGAATTTTCAATGAAAAAGGTGAATTGTAAACGAAAAATGTAATAAGTAGTTGTTATTTCCGCGGAATCAATTTTCAACGAAACAAATGAATCTTCAACCAAACCAGATCAATTTTCCACGAAAATATTACATTTTTAAACAAAAAGGATGGAATTTTTACCAAAAGAGATGAATTTTTAAACCAAACACTAGTTTTCTACTAAACAGTTGAATTTTCAAACAAAGTACAACATACTCCACAATAGTTGGATTTTTAAGTAAAATGATGAATCCTTAGATCAAAAATACCAATTTTTTACAAAGCAGTCAAATTTTCAAATCAGAAGATTAATTTTCAACAAAATAGATGCATTTCTAACCAAGTGGTCCAAAATGACTGATCATTAAAAAAAAAGATAAATTTCTGCTAAAATACATGAATTTTAAACCAACTAATTAAAATTTTCGACTAAAAAAGATCAATTTTTAACGAAAAATGAAATAGTTAAATTCTTAGTCAAAAAAAATTCATTTTCAAAGAAAAGTAAAACAAATTTAAAACGAAGCGATTAAAATTTTTGAAGAAGAAAATAAATTTTCAATTAAAATACATGAATTTCTAAGCAAATAGTCCAACATTCCGGTAAAAACTAAGGCAAATTTCTAAACCAAAATAGAATTGTTTAATTTCCACTTTAAAAAATTAATCTTCAACCCAAAAAAGAATCAATTCTGAACAAAATAGTCCAATTTTCAACCAAAAATATGAATTTTCAACCGACATGACTGAGCATTTACAAAAAAAAGACGAATTTCTGAAAAAAGATACGTGAATTTTAAACGAAATAATTAAAATTTTCGACTAATAAAGATCAATTTTCAACGAAAAATGAAATAGTTAAATTCGTAGTCACAAAAAATTCATTTTCAAAGAAAAGTAAAACAAATTTAAAACGAAGCGATTAAAATTTTTGAAGAAGAAAATAAATGTTCAATCAAAATACATGAATTTCTAACCAAATAGTCCAACATTCCGGTAAGAACGAAGGCAAATTTCTAACCCAAAATAGAATAGTTCAATTTTCACTTTGAAAAATTAATCTTCAACCCAAAAAAGAATTAATTTTGAACAAAATAGTCCAATTTTCAACCAAAAAGATGAATTTTCAACCGACATGACTGATCATTTACAAAAAAAGACGAATTTTCGCTAAGATACATGAATTTTAAATAGTTAAATTCGTAGTCACAAAAGATTCATTTTTAAAGAAGAGGAAAACAAATTTAAAACGAAACAATTAAAACTTTTAAACGAGAAAATTAATTTTCAATTAAAATACATGAATTTCTAACCAAATGGTCCAACATTCCGGTAAAAACTATGACAAATTTCTAACCAAAAATAGAATAGTTCAATTTTCACTTCAAAAAATTAATCTTCAACCCAAAAAAAGAATAAATTTTGAACAAAACAGTCAAATTTTCAACCTAGAAGATTAATTTTCAACAGACATTATCTGATCATTTACAAAAAAATGATGAATTTCTGCTAAAATACATAAATTTTAAAGCAAATAATTAAAATTTTTAACTGAAAAAGATCAATTTTCAAACAAAAATGAAATAGTTAAATTTTCAGTCATAAAAGATTCATTTTCAAAACAAAAGGCAAACTAATTTGAAACGAAACAGTTGAATTGTTAATCAAGAAGATTAATTTGCAATTAAAAATATAAATACATGAATTTATAACCGAATAGTACAACTTTCATCTAAAAACTAAGACAAATTTTTAACCCAAAATGAAATAGTTCAATTTTCGGTTGAAAAAAATATTTTTCAACCAAAAAGTTAAATTTTTCAACCGAAATGACGTATTATTTATCAAAAAGGACGAATTTTCGCTAAGTACATGAATTTTTAACCAAATAAGTAAAATTTTCAACTCAAAAAGATAAATTTGTAACACAAAATAGAATAGTTCGATTTTTAGTTAAAAACAATAAATCTTCAACCAAAAAAAAAAGAATGAATTTTAAAAAAATGTCCAATTTTCAGAAAGAAAGATAAATTTTCAGCCTAAATGACTGATTATTTACAAAAAAAAAAGAATTTTTGATTATATACATGCATTTCATACCAAATATGCACAATTTTCAACTAAAAAAGATCAATTTTCAACCAAAAATGAAATAGTTGAATTATCAGTCACGAACAATTTATTTTCAAACAAAATGAAAATTAATTTAAAAAAAATAGTTAAATTTTGAACCAAAATGCTAAATCTTCAACTAAAAAAATTTATTTTCAACCAAATAGTTGAAATTTCAACCAAGCATTTAAGTTTTCAACCAAAGAAAGAAAAAAAAATGAATTCTAGAGCCAAAATACGAATTTTTTACAAAATAGTTAAATTTTCAAACTAGAAGATCAATTAAAGAAAGACGAATGTTCAGCAAAATGAATGAATTCCAAATTTGCGACTGAACATGGAATAGTTAAATTTTCAGTTAAAAAAAAAAACTTTTACCCCAAAAAATTAGTCAAAGTAGGCGCGTTATAGCGCCCACAAAAAAAATATTTTCGCGAAAATACATGAATTTTCAACTCAAAAATATCAATTTGTAACCCAAAATAGAATAGTTCAATTTTTAGTCGGAAAAATAAATCTTCAACCAAAAAAAAAGAATGAATTTTCAAAAAAATGTCTAATTTTCAAAAAGAAAGATAAATTTTCAACCCAAATGACTGATTATTTACAAAAAAAAATAATTTTTGATAAAATACATGAATTTCAAACCAAATATGCATAATTTTCAACTAAAAAAGATCAATTTTATACCAAAAAGGAAATATTTAAATTTCCAGTTACAAAAAATTAATTTTCAAACAAAATAAAAATTAAATTCAAACAAAATAGTTAAATTTTAAACCAAAATGATGAATCTTCAACTAAAAAAATTAATTTTCAACAAAATAGTTGAACTAACAATGAAGTAGTTGAATTTTCAAAAAAAAAAATGAATTCTATAGCCAAAAATACGCCTTTTGTACAAAATAGTTATATTTTCAAACAAGAAAATCAATTAAAGAAAGACGAATGTTCAGCAAAATAAATTAATGTCAAATCGAATATTCTAACTTTCAAATAAAAATTAAAACAATTTTGCAAAACAAACTTGGAATAGTTAAAATTTCATTACATTTTCAACCAGAAATGGAAATTTTGAAAAAATTCAATTTCACACAACAGAAACTAATTCGAAAGAAAATAGTTTAATTTTCAAATAAGGAGATGAATTTTCAACTAAAATGATGAATCATCAACTCAGAAAATTAATTTTTAACAAATAAAATGTATTTTCAAACAAGAAGATTAAGTTTCTGTAAAGAAAGACAAATTTTGAACAAAATACATGAATTTTCAACTAAATAGTTGAAATTTCATTTGAAAAATAAACATAATTTTCAACCATAATGAAATAGTCGAATTTTCAGTATAAAAATTAATCTTTATACAAAAAGGAATTAATTTTGAACAAAATAGTCTCATTTCCAAGCAAATTGTTAAATTTCCAACCCAAAAGATTAGTTTTTAACCGAAACGATTAATTTTGTACCAAAAAGTCAAATTTTTGTCCAAATACAAGAATTTTCAACCAAATAGTTGAATTTTCGACTGTAAAATATGAATTTTCAATTTTAAAAAATAGTTAAATTTTCAGTTAGTAAAATTAATTTTCAATTGAAAAAAAAACTAATTTTGAACAAAATAGTTGAATCCTCAATATAAACAGATTACTTTGCAATCAAACAGATTCCCAGGAATTCCTAACAAAATAGATAATTTTTCAATCCAAAAAGGCGAATTTTTTACTAAACTGGTAAATTTTCAACTTAATTGAAAAATTTTCTACCCGGAAAGACGAATGTTCAATAAAACAGTTGATTTTATTACAAAAATGGACGACTTTTCAACAAAATTTTTGAATTTAAAAAAATTATATTTTCAACTAACTAATAAAAACTTTTCGCGCTCGATAATGTATGCACGAAACTTTTAAAATTAAGAGTCAAAGCATCGTCAACTGTAATTTGATTATTGTGAATTCTCTTTCGTTAAAGCTCCTTCGGCTTTAACGAACACATTCTCATCACTTATCTTGTGCTTGCCTTGTGTTTTAATATCAGTGTTTATTATGAATTATTATAATATACATTTATTCAAATCATGAACTTTTCAGGGTAGCTGAGAATAAAGATTAATACCAAATAAGAAATAAATACTAAATAATTAATGGAAAATATAATTCGTTTTTATTATTTATTATAATAGAGTTGAATATAATGTAGAAATGTTTCTGTTTCTAGATAAATTGTAATCAAGGGAGAAGCACGACATATTTCATGAAAATAGTTTAGTTAAAGCCGAAGGAGCTTTAACAAAAGAGAATTCACAATCACAAAATTACAGTTGCTTATGGTTTGACCTTTAATTTTAAAAGATATTTTTAAAACTTATTTTTCCTATTAATTTTTTTTCGCAGCTTGTGTCGTTTGTCCAAAAGTTTAATTGTTTTATTTTTAATGTAGTGTTTTACTATCAATCAACTTAAGTTTTAAATAAAATATAATTTGAATTTAATATCCTGTTCGAATAAATTTTTATTTTTCTGATATTTGAAGATCGTAATGGATAAAATATTCAGAAAAAAACATGATATGCAAAAAAGTTTGCTCTGCTTATGTGTGTCACTGCGAAGGACAAATTAACATAGATATTATTTATGACAAAATCAGCCTTTCCTTTTGACGTATATGCATCAGATTTTAGAAATTTAATGATTCAGGAAGGATATCAAGGCCTCAATAAAAGTATTATGCAAGTTTTATATTTCAGTAATTAAATTTTCATTTTTATTTCTTTATTAACTTTGTATGTTTTTTGTTTTTTCACAACAAGTGAAAAATTACTATTTTGCAATATTTTATTGCATTATTTAAATTGAAATAATTATTTTTGAGTACTAAAACATACTCAAAAAGATTAATTTTGAATAAAAAATGGTGATTTTCAACAAAATAGTTACATTTTAAATAAAGTGATGAGTCTGGGATAAAAAAAAATCGAATGCTCAAACAAAAGTGTAATAATTGATATTTCTACCACAAAATATTTTAATTTTCAATCAAAAAGGGTAAGAATTTTGAACAAATTTTTGAATCCTTATCCAAAAATCACCCATTTTTAAACCAAAAAAAGGAATTTTATGACAAAAAAAGTTGAATTCACAACACAAAAATATGCACTTTTTACAAAAATAATTGAATTTTCACCCCGAAATTACAAAACGTGAACTTTTCATTAAAAAAGCTCCATTTTCTAAAAAATGGAATACCTACATTTTCAGTCAAAAAGATTCATTAAAAAAAGAATTACTTTAAGAAAAAAAATAGTTAAATTTATAAAGAAAGAAAAATATTTTTTACTTTACCCAAGAAAATTAAATGTCTATCAAACAAGATAAACTTTCGACACAAAACGGAATACTTACATATTTTGTTACGAAAATTCATTTTCAATTCAAAAAAAATGTTCAAGATCAATGTTCAAGAATAATTTATGCCGAAACACATAAATCTTTATCTTGAAAAAAAATCCTTTTTAAACAAAACAAACACAATTTAAAAAAAAAGTATATTTGTAATCAAAGAAAAATACTTTAAACTGAAATGATAAATTTGCAACCAAAGAAATGAAGTTTTAAATAAATAGTTGAATTTTCAATCTAAAAGATTAATTCTCTACTAGGAAAAGTAAAATTTTCAAGGAAATAGATAGATTTTCAACCAAAAAGATTAATTTTCTACAAAAAATATTAATTCAATGGAAAAACACATGATGCATCAAAAAACTTTTAAGGGAATTTTCAACCTAATAATTAGATTCCCAACCAGAAAAAAATTCCAAACAAATACAGACATTTCCAACCAAGAACGATTTTTCAGTCAATAATAAAAAAGATCTCATACAAAATGTCCAATTTTCAAGCCAAAGAACAAAGTTTTGATAAAAGCTTGAATATACAACCCCAAAAACTGCATTTTTCACCAAAGTAATTGAATTTTTGACAAAAAAAAAAGTTTTCAACAAAATAAGTGAATATTCAACTTAAAAATATCGATTTTCTAAAAAAAATGGAATAGTTACACTTTCAGTCAACAAAATTCTTTTAAAACTTTGCGGACTCCCTGGTTGGAATGCTTAAGATTCTTGAAGGATTATTGGATTACTGAAGGATAAATGAGCTCAAAGTCAACATAGAAAAAAAATAGTAATCTACAGAAGGGGAGGTCATGGCCATAATAAAAAACACCCACCTTTTATGTAAGGAACCTCCGAGATCGATATTGTCAAAAGTTATATCTACCTGGGCACCCCCTTCACCCAATTTGCACTTTTTGTCAGGGCGAAAGATGAAACTGTTCGTAAATCTAACCTTGCTGTAGGAGCAACGATTTATCTGATTCATAGATTAAAACTCAACTAATGGAACCCTATTGTTCGACTTTTCGATAGTCTTGTATCCAGCGTTTTACTGTATGGTGCACATATATGCAGTCTCAGGTATTTAGATTTCATAGAAAAAGTTCAAACCACTTTTTATAAGAGAATCCTGCATGTTGATACGTTCCACAGTCTTCCTCCTGTGGATTTACTCCTCTTGACCAGAGGATGTGAGCTCCTGCTCACTACGAGTTCTTCGACTCGCCAACTCCTGTTGGCAAGTGGGAGTGGAGACTGTCAACTCCTGCTGACAGTCGTTAGTGGAGTTGGTCTTCAGCTCCCGATGACGGCGTGGTGACGGGCGACCGCAGAACTTGCGCCAGGCTCTCCTCTTTACGTAGCTCCGTCCCATCCAAAAGAATCCCCAGGTACGACTTGTTGGAGCGACCCACCAGATTGATTCCTTTAAAAGGAACGGATACTATCGTTCGATATAATAACGGGTTCCCAGGTAGTACTTGTTGGAGCGACCTGGGCCTAGAGCGACGAGAGGCGGTAGTGCGTTTCCGAAGGAGTCGGAATGCAGAGTGAGGAGCGATGGTCGCAACGCGTTCCTTTATTGAGAAGAGCGTGAGCTCCCCCAATCCGCGGTCGGGTGGTCTCTCCCACTCCGCGCGAAAGTTGAGTAGAGGAGCGCCTCGTCACCAAGTCTCCCGCTCTTCGATAATGGTCCAATCAGGGAGCTCCTCGCCGGGGATTGGCGCGCTGTCTCCTACAAAGCACCTGATTGATTGAATATTTTGGTTGCGCGAAAAATTATCCTATTGCCTCATCTCTCTTGAACCAGAATTACATATTTGTTCAAAATTAAAATTTTAGTTTAATAATATTTTCAATAAGAGTGATTATTTATTATTCAATATTAATTTATTTATAACATCCTGTTATACATATATTATATATATAGTTTATATGTAGCCTAATACATATAAACTATATATTGTATATAATACAATTTAATAATATTATAATATGATCAATATTGTTGATATTAATTCAATTCTTACTACTAAATATTAGATTCCTGAATATTATGTAGAAGTATAATTATTAATCATTGACATTAACTTTTATCATAATATCGCAAATATATATGTATAATCTATGTATTATATATAATACAATTCAGTAATATTATAATGTAATCAATATTATTAACATTAATATTGTTTATTAATGTTAATTCAATTTCTAAATGCTAAACATTAAATTTAACATTTTCTCTCGTTATTGTGGTGCTCAATTCAATATAAGAATTCCTGGCTCGTGATTGGTGCGCAGAATCCGTGTCGCGGGGTGCGCGAACCAATCAGAGGATTCGCTTGTTTGTGATTGGTGTGCCGTACCCGTGGCGCGCGAACCAATCGTAAAATCGCAAATCTATGCATATAGATTTTTGGTTTTTAATCATTCTAAAAGTTCTAAACGTTTCATCCAAACTTGCCATGTCCAGACCTGCCTTATTCAATTTAATTATAAAAACTTTTCTCTAAGATACTGATAAATGATGAGTTTATGAAAATCCAACGAGAAAATTCTAAATGTTGAAATTTGGTGCTGAAAGGCAAGTCTGGGGCGGAAAATTAGATGATGGCCTCAAAGTAGATGTGACTGGGACAAAGTGAGCCTCGTCGAGGTGAGAGTTGGGAATTCATATAGGCGAACTCATACTTGTGAGAATCAGAAGTAATAGTTCTCATGATGCAGAATTCACAGCGCTCCCTTTTGATAATATTGAAGATGTATATCAACGTTCCACAAAATACTGCTGGATATGCTGTTAGATTAGAAATAGGTGCATCCCAACTTGTAGTCAGAGTTTTTGGGTCAATTCTCAATTGGATAGAGAAAATTCTGAATATGTCCGACGATCGATACCCGAAGAAGTGTTATTTAAGATTAAGAGAACTGGGTAGATTAAGAGATGATTTGTCAACCCTAGAGAAATACATTTGGGCCCGCCAGGTTAGAAGTATATTTAAAAAGATTGGGATAGAGGGCGATTGGGAATTTCTTTCTCTTGCCTCTCTACAAAAGAATAAATCGGCATGGATAAGAGCTTACGATAAAATATTATATATAGAAGATTTACAGCGAGTCCACTCCTCCTCTGCTCTAATACTTTACCCTCAATTAACCTTGCAAGAAGGACCTCAGAAATATTTAACTCTGTCAAGAACACCACTCGGTTTTATCAGAATTATAGCACAATTGAGGTTAATAAATAAGTTCATACCTAGAGATCGAATTGAAAATTATTTTAAAATATTCATAACGAAACAAAATAAATTATTTTCTAACTTTAAAAAATATATATAAATTTTTATAATTTATTTCAATCAAGCGTTAATTTTAATGTTCAATTATGATTATAAATGTCAATAAAAAGAAAATTCAATTAAAATTTACTATTTTCACAGTTTACAATACTAACATATGTCAATGCTAAAAATTTAATGTTTGCTTTGTAGAATTACTATTGGTACTCTGTGAAAAGTGAAGTCGTATTTAATCATCAGAATAATGTCTTCTTCACTTTTCATTAGTACTTACTAATTTATTGGATATCTAATATGCTACAAAATATTTTGTCGAGATAAATATACGGAAAAAACGTATTTTAACAAATAAAATAAACTAAATTTGTATTTTCCCCATGCATTTGAATAATTGTCGGCCTAAAAGTACAGCTAGCGCTGCCACTCGGCCGTCTTCAAATCTCATGACACATTTATTCTACAGGCCTTTGAAGGAGAGCTATCCCCAGGGTTGCGTACGTAATATACCTTTGGTAACTTACGTAGTTTTTTACATTTAAATTACCCACGTAATTTACGTAAAACGTAAACATAACCTCATTATTTAATACACCGAAGACCAGGGTTGCGTACGTAATATACCTTAAGTAACTTAAGTAGTTTTTTTACATGTAAATTACCTATGTAATTTACGTCCCTAGTTTTTACATGTAATTTACGTTTTCAAGATGGCGACTGCGCTTATATAGAAAACATAACCTCATTCTTTAATACACCGAAGACACTGACTGACTTGCTTGATAGCTTCTTAATTCATTAAAAAATATTTAGAGGTGGCAGACCCAGAAATTCGTTTCGAGAGGAGTTAAATTTTATTTAAAATAGGGAAAATAGCAAAAATTTTGCTTTTTGCCCCGGGTGCAATCTTTTGACTTACTCATTTTTTAAATTTTATAAAAAATAATTCATTTAATCTCGCACTTAATGCATTCCGGAAAAAGTGAGATTATATTATGCTCTTTTACCTCACCCACCACCGCCACCCACCTTTCAAGTCCTCCATTTTTGACGTTTATTACATTTCTTACGTATAATACGTAAAATAGCGTATTATACGTATAAAAGTTCGAGTTACGCGTAACTGTGCAGCCCTGGCCATCCCCCTGGGACCACCCGAAGATATTATCAACCTTGATGCGGCACCTGACTAGCGAACCTATAATAAGTTCCAGGAATTAAAAAAATGTCATGAGTTAAAAAGAGATAAAGATATCTCTGTCTTTTTGAACCAATAGCATTTTTTTAGTTCTTAGATTTTATCATAGGTTCGCTAGTGAGGTGCCGCATCTATAGGTTTATAATATCTGCGGCCCACCATTCCTGAAAATTTAAACCTGTTTTTGCTTGTATAAATATAAACAAACGAAACGCCACTCGTCGCGATCGTTGCACCGGTTTTTTTCTGTTCCTGTGATTTATATGGATTTTTAATCCGGATTGTGTTTTTTTTTGTTGAAATTAATTAATTATGGCGTCGAAGGATGAGGAACCGAAAAATTGGCTAAGATGTAATCTTTGTTTTTGCCTAATGTGCAAATCCAGAGATCCTTTCTCCCTCATGTTTTGCGATCACATTTTTTGCAAAAACTGTATTGGAAGAGGTAAAATATTTTTTATCTAAGATGCTTTTATCTCAAGTATTTCTCACTTTTTGCCATTATTTAGAATATAAAACACTTCATCTCAAGGCGTTTCTTGACTTCTTTATAATTGTTGCGAGTTGTTTTTGTTTACAAGTTTTTTTTTGAGGTTACGAATGTATCTTGTATCTTGTACTGTTTCTAACCTCGAAAAAACTGTCACTTTGCGCACACTTTACAGAGAGGAAATATCGCTATTACCATGCATGTTTACCAAAAGTATTTTGATCCTTCTAATACTAATTGTTTATTAGAAATTTTATGAATTAAAGATTGATTCGTGTTAGTGGCGTTTTATAGGGACTGATAAATCCAAAAAAATAAGATTCCCGACTCTGTCGAATTCCTGGAAAACAAATATTTGGAATAGAAAATTCCCACAATAAAATTGCCACAATTATAAAATATCCGAAACTATAAAATTTCAGAATTTTATAATTCCTGAAAATAAACAATTAAAAAATTGTTCTTATAATAAAATAATAGATAATAAAGTAAAATAAGGACGTCTAGAAAATGCCGAAATTATTAAATTTCCGGCAATTTAAAATTACCGAACAATAAAATTCCTGGAATTTCAATGTTCGGGAATATAAAATCTCCGAGTAAATATTTTGGGTAGTTTTTTTTTGGGGGGAATTTTTGAAAATTTGAAGATTCGAGTTTTTAAATTTTGGGAATAAATATTTTCAGCAATTTTCTTTTCTTTAAGGAATTTGAAATTTCAGAAAAATGTTTCGTTAATCATTTTTTTCCCTAGCTCAGAAATTTGCAAACACGAAAATTGACTATTTTCGACACTTTGAAGAATTGAGTTTTAAAATTCCGGGAATAAACATTTTCTGTCATTCTATTTCATTTTGAGAATTGTAAATTTCGGAAATTTTCAGTTTTTGGAAAATATCTGTTTCGATAATTATTTTTTCAGAGTTTACCATATTCTGGAATTTCAAAATGTACTATTCTCGAAAATTTGAGGATGTTGTGTTTTAAAATTCCGAGAATACACATTTTCTGTCGTTTTATTTTTTTTCGGGAATTTTCATTTTACGGTAAATTTCTGTTTCGGTAATTATTTTTTCAGTGTTTTTCCATATTCTGGAATTTAATAATTCAAAAGTTTTCTATTCTCGGGAATTTGAGGATGTTGTTTTTTAAAATTCCGGGAATAAACATTTTCTGTCGTTTTATTTTTTTTCGGGAATTTTCATTTTCCGGAAAATTCATGTTTCGGTAATTATTTTTTCAGTGTTTATATTCTGGAATTTGAAAATCCAAAAATTTATTATTCTCGAGAATTTGAGGATTTGGGTTTTAAAATTCCTTGAATAAACATTTTCCGTCGTTTTATTTTTTTCGGGAATTTTCATTTTCCGGAAAATTTCTGTTACGGTAATTATTTTTTCAGTCTTTTTCCATATTCTGCAGTTTGAAAATTCGAAAATCTACTGTTTTCGAGAATTTGATGATTTAAGTTTTAAAATTCCGGGAATAAACATTTTCAGTAGTTTTATTTTGTTTCTGAAAATTTCTGTTTCGATCATTATTTTTTTCGGTATTTTTCCATATTCTGGAATTGGAAAATTCGGAAATTTACTATACAATTTCTGGTATTTGATATTTCGAGAATTTACTATTTTTGAGAATTTGAAGATTCGAGTTTAAAAATTTTGGGAAAAAATATTTTCAGTCGTTTTATTTTCTTTGAGGAATTTAAAATTTCAGGAAAATGTTCTTTCGGTAATCATTGTTTTTTCCACACTCTGGAATCTGCAAATACGAAAATTTACTATTTTCGACAATTTAAAGATTTGGGTTTTATAATTCCGCAAATAAACATTTTCTGTCCTTGTATTTTATTTTGCCAATTTGAAATTTCGGGAATTTTCGGTTTTTTGGAAAATCTCTGTTTCGATCAGAATTTTTTCAGAATTTTCCATATTCTGGAATTTGAAAATTCGGAAATTTACTATTCTCGAGAATTGGAGGATTTGGGTTTTATAATTCCGGGAATAAACGTTTTCAGTAGTTTTATTTTGTTTCGGAAAATTTCTGTTTGGATAATTATTTTTTCGGTATTTTTCCACATTCGGGAATTTGAAAATACGAAAATGTACTATTTTCGATAATTTTAAGATTTGTACTTTAAAAATCCGAGAATAGACATTTGTCGTCGTTTTATTTTCTTTCCAGAATTAAAAATTTCGGGAATTTTCATTTTTTGGAAAATTTGTGTTTGGATCATTTTTTCAGTGTTTTTCCATAATCTGGATTTTGATAATTTTGAAATTTACTATTCTCGAGAATTTGAGGATTTTGGTTTTAAAATTCCGGTAATAGACATTTTCGTTAATTTGTTTTGTTTAAAAAAATTTCTGTTTAGGTAATTATATTTTTTCGGTATTTTTCTATATTCGGGAATTTGAAAATTTACTAAATAATTTCTTGAACTTGAAAATTCGGGAATTCACTATTTTTTGAAATTTGAAGAGGTTTCGAAATTCCGGGAATAAACATGTTCTGTCGTTTTGTTTTCTTTCGGGAATTTTCATTTTCCGGAAAATTTCTATTTCGGTAATTATTTTTTTAGTATTTTTCCATATTTTGGTATTTGAAAATTTGTAAACTTACTAAATAAATTCTAGAATTTACTATTTTCGGTAATTTGAAGATTCGGATTCATTTCGCAAAATAAATATTTTCGGTACTTTTATTTCCTTTTGGGAATTTTCATTTTTCGAAAAAAATGTTCTTTCGGTAATCACTTTTTTTTGTGTTTTTTCACATTCGGGAATTTGAGAATTCGGAAATTTACTACATAATTTCTAGATTTTGAAAATTCGAGAATTTACTATTTATTGGAATTTCAAGATTCGGGTTTTAAAATTCCGGGAATAAACATTTTCTGTCATTTTATTTTCTTTCGGGAATTTGAAAATTTGTAAAATTACTACATAATTTCTGTCATCTGAAATTTTGATAATTTACTATTTTTGGTAATTTGAATATTGGGGTTTTAAAATTTCGAAAATAAATATTTTTGGCACTTTTATTTCCTTTTGGGCATTTTTATTTTTCGTAAAAATTTTCTTTCGGTAATCACTTTTTTGGTATTTTTCCACATTCGGTAATTTGAAAATTCGGAAATTTACTACATAATTTGTAAATTTTACAATTTCGGGAATTTAATATTTTTGGGAATTTAAACATTCGTGTTTTAAAATTTTGGGAATAAACGTTTTCTGTCGTTTTATTTTCTTTTGGGAATTTTTATTTTTTGGAAAATTTCTGTTTCAGTATTTTTATTTTTTCGGAATTTTTCCATATTTCGGAATTTACTAATTTCGCGGATTTACTATGTACTTTCGGAAATTTTAAAATTCGGGTTTAAGATTTCGATTATAAAAATTTTCGGTAGATTTATTTTCTCTCGTGAATTTCAAACTTCTGGAATTTTCATTTTTCGGAAAATTTCTCTTTCGGTAATTATTTATTCAGTATTTTTCCACATTCGGGCATTTGAAACTTCGAAAATTTACTACATAATTTCGAGATTTTAAAATGTCGGGAATTTACTATTTTTGGGAATTTTAAGATTTGGGTTTCAAAATTTGTGGAATAAATATTTTCGGTATTTGTATTTTTTTGCGGAAATTTTCATTTTTCGTAAAATTTCTGTTTCGGTATTTTTATTTTTTTTTCTCGATATTTTTCCACATTTGGGAATTTAAAGATTAGGTAATTTACTAATTTCAGGAATTTAATATTTTCGGGAATTTTAAAATTCGGGTTTAAGGTTTCAGGAATAAACATTTTCGGTAGTTTTATTTTCGTTCGTGAATTTCAAATTTCTGGAATTTTCATTTTTCGGAAAATTTCTCTTTCGGTAATTATTTTTTCAGTATTTTTCCACATTCGGGCATTTGAAACTTCGAAAATTTACTACATAGTTTCGAGATTTTTAAATGTCGGGAATTTACTATTTTTGGGAATTTTAAGATTTGGGTTTCAAAATTTTTGGAATAAATATTTTCGGTATTTGTATTTTTTTGCGGAAATTTTAATTGTTCGGAAAATTTCTCTTTCGGTAATTATTTTTTCAGTATTTTACCACATTCAGGATTTCGAAAACTCGCAAAATTATGTCATCCCTAAAAAGCACCTGTGTAAAAATTCTGTGCAATTTTTCTCAGGAGAAAAATGTCTCACGAATTCTACTAAAATTGCCCAGAAAATAGAAATAAAATAATACTTTTTTTCTTGATTTACTTCCAAATTAATGATTTATTAAAAAATTAGTTTAAATAAAAGTTGTAGATCCAAAATTTGTAATTAAATCGATAATTTCTTCTCAATTTTAGCGAGAAAGCAGTGCCCACAATGCAACACTCAAAACGCTCCATCAATGGTTCTTCAAGAACCACTAAAGCCGAAAATAAAACACTGTTTTGAATCTAAGGAACAACTTTCAGAGAAATTGAGACAAGCAACTCTCTTTCATGAAATGCAACGTGCTTTAAATTGCAAACGTCTAAATGTACTCGTAAGTTTATTTTATATAAAATAATAATTAGGATAACAATAAAAGACCCATTTATTTGATTTTAATTTTTTTTAATTGTATGTTTAGATGTGCTGCCAGACACTTTAATTATTAATTGCGTTAAGAATATTTTGATCGAAAAAATAAAAAGTAGGCATAATCTCTAAAGGCATAAACGTATAAAAAATGATAACTGTAATTTTTAGACTTGCAATTAGTATTTACTCAAAAAAATTTAAGTCCTATTTCCTTAAAATTTTCATTTAATTCATTTTAAATCAAAAACATTTGATTTAAAATAAATCACAGGTTAATTTTAAAATCAGAAAGACGAGTTTTCAACCACGAAGATTAATTTTTTATCAAAAAACATGATTTCTCAACAAAATATATCAATTTTTTAATCAAATAGTTAAATTGCCAACTAAGAAGGTTAATTTTCTACCAGAGAAGTCGAAATTTGAAGAAAATACATGAATTTTTAACCTAGTAGTTGAATTTTCCACTAAAAGGCTACATTTTCAATAAAGAAAACCAATTTTTTACCGAAAAGTTTCATTTTGTATCAAATAGTTGAATTTAATACCCAATTTTTGAATTTTAAAGCAAAAAAAAACGAATTTTCTATGAAACAGTTAAATTTTCAATCCGCGAGTATGAATTTTCAACTAAAAAGTTAATTTACAATCAATCAGTTTAATTTTCAAGAGAAATGTTAAGTTTTCAGTTAAAACTAAAGTTTAAACTTAAATTTTGAACTAAAGAGATGGATTTGTAACGAAAAATATAATAGTTGATATTTCATCCCAAAAAGGTTTCAATTGAAAATAAAAAAAATAAACTGTTGGATTTATCCAGCAAAGACGAATTTGAACCCGAAAATGTGAATTGTCAACAAAAAAGTTAATTTTCAACCAAAACAGATTAATTTTTTACCAGACAGTCGCATGTTTAACTGAAAAGGATAAAATTTCTACAGAGATTCATTTTCAAACCAAAAATATAAATGTTCAACAAAATATTTAAATTTAAAAAACATTTTTAGTCAAGAAAGAACAAATTTTCAATTAAATTGTTGAATTTTCAAGCAAAGAAAAACGAATTTTCTATAAAACCGTTGAATTTTCAACATAAAAGTTAATTTAGAATTAATCAGTTGAATTTTCAAGAAATTAGTTAAATTTTCAGTAAAAAAAAGTTAATTTTTAATAACAAAAAAATAGAATTTTCAACTAAAATTATGAATCTTCAACCAAAAAAATTAACCTATAAAAAAGTAGTTCAATTTTTAACAAAGTAGTTGAATTTTCGAACTAAAGAGAAATGTAATAGTTGATGTTTCATCCAAAAAGATTTTAATTAAAAATGAAAAACAGTTGGATTTAACAAACAAAGACGAATTTTTAACAAAATACATAAATTTTCAACAAAATAGTTGAATTTTCTATAAAGCAGTTGAATTTTCTATAAAGCAGTTGAATTTTCAAGCAAGAATTATGACTTTGTAACCAAATTGTTAATTTTTTAACTAAATAATTCAATTTTTAACCAAATAGTAAAATTTTTAAATAAAAAATATGAAATCTTAACGTCAAATTTAAAAAAATTTTAATTTTTAAAAGAATTTTTTAAAGAATTCTTATTTTTCCCCTGTGTTCAAGAAACTTTCTCTTTTTCTCGCCTAAATTTGAACTGAATTAATAAAACCCAATAAGAAAATCCAAATATTCTTGGTTAACAGTTACTTTTTTATTGTTGAAAAGACTACCATTATATTTTTGTTTTGGAATTCATCTCGTTTGTTTAAATATTCTACTATTTGGTTAAGAATTTAATTACTTTGTTAAAAATGTAACTATTTTGTTAAAAAGTCATCTTTTTTGGTCAAAAATTCAACTGATTAGTTTAAAGTTGATCTAATTTCTTAAAAACTCATTTTATTGATCGACGATTCTTTTCGTCGTTTTTCGTTTTGTTAAAAATTAATTGTTTTATCTAAAAATGTAGCTATTCCATTTTTGGTTGAAAATTCATCTTTTTTAATTGAACATTCAAGTGCTTGGTTGAAAATCAATTTATTTTGTTGATAATTCATATTTTTTGTAGAAAATTAATCTTCTCGGTTGAAAAATAAACTTTCTGGTTGAAAATTGAACTCTTTGTCTGAATGTTGATTTCTTTCTTGAAAATTTATTCTTTTTTTTGGAAATTTGTCATTTTAGTTGAAAATTCCTAACTTTGGTGGAAAATTTAAATATTTTGCTAAAATTTCGTTTTTTTCATTCCATTTTTTGTTATAAGTTGATCTCTTCTAGTGGAAAATTGATGTATTTTGTTGAAAATTCATCTATTTGATTGAATTCAACTGTTTTTGGTTAAAAATTAAAATCTTCTTGCGTTGAAATATTAACTATTACACGTTTCGTTGAGAATCCATTCTTAATTAAAATTAAATTAAAAAATTAAATAAATTCTTAATTAAATCTTAAAAAAACCATGGCTTGGTTGAAAAATCAACAATTTTGTTTAAAGTTGAACTACTTTGTAGAAATTTTTTTTTTTGTTTGGTTGCAGATTCATCATTTTAGTAGAAAATCAAACTATTTTGTTGAAAATAAACTTTTTTATTCAAAATTCACATTTTTCGTTGAAAATTAAACTACTTTAGTAGAAAATTAAAGTTTTTGGTTAAAAATTAAACTATTTATTTGAAAATCAAACTGTTCTGTTGGAAATGAGTTTTTTTTGTTTGTTAAAAGTTAATTTCTTTATCTGAAAATGTAACTATACCATTTGTTGTTGAAAATTTTTCCTTTATAAGTTGAAAATTTAACTATTTGTTTTGTTGAAACTTTCATAATTTGTTTGAAAATTCAACTTTTCTGTTAAAGCCGACTTTTTTGGCTGAAAATTCAACTGTTTTGTCGAATATTCATATTTTTGGATAGAAATTCAACTTTACGAGTTAAAAATTTTACTGTTTTGTAGAAAATTCTTTTTAGCTTGAAAATAAAAAAAAAATTGGTAGAAAATTAAACTATTTATTCGAAAATTAACGTTTTTTATTGAAAATTCTTATTTTTTGTTGGTAATTCCTATTTTTTACCAATTAAACTATTTTTGTAGAAAAATAAAGATTTTGTTTAAAAATAAAACTATTTTTTTGAAAATTAAACTATTCTGTTAGAAATTCGTTTTTTGTTGTTAAAAATTTTTTTTTAAATTTAAACTTCATAAATAAAATGTAATTAAAATTTTTATTAGAAAATGATATGCCTGAATAAAGGATTATTATGATATAACAAATTATGTAAAAATTAAAATTACTATCATTAATTGTTTATTAATGAATTATTATGACAGATAAATGTTTCGTAATCAGCGCGTCAAAATACATAAGTACACGGAGCCCGAAGAAAATCGGACATATGTCCTTTTCGGAAGTATACCCAAAATTAGAACTTTACATTTACAAAAACGACGCAAAATATGACCAACAGTCAAAAAACAAAATCATTCCTCTTAAAAGACCTAAAAAATAGTATTTTCAGGCTTTTCTCTATCTCGCTTGTTTAACCAATGTTTTACCCAAATGTGAATAATGCAGGAAAAATTGCATTTTTTCAAAATAACACGATTTTATGCTGTGATTATATGGTTGATAAAATATTTTAGTGAAAGAGTAATGGAAAGAAAATTAAGACAAATTAAGTATAAGTTAACAATGTTTTTTGATTATCATCAAAAATAAACTTTCAGGAAAAAATATAAGTAAAAGTTTTTTTACGACAGCAAGAAAAATTATTATTTTGAGAAATTACTATTTTAACCGGTTTCGTTTATATTTTAGTAAAAATTTCGAACAGAACGCGTTAGAAAAAAGTGTCGGCAGACTTGTGTTTAAAACCCTATAGTACAAATTTATAACAGAAAACTGCCAGGGTTTTTGCATAAATTATCTTTTTAAATTTTCGGAAAAATTGCCACCATTTTGTTTGAGTTAAAAGTTTTTTAAAGGATTTTTTGCCGGATTTAGAAAGAAAACTAACATTTCTATCAGATGCAAGACGGAAGTTTTAAATATTCATATTATTAACAAAAAAATTTAATAAATTGAAAACTGGTTTAAAATGGATAGGTCATACAAGTTTTTGGAAACTAAAATTGTAAATGAAATTTTAATTTTTCAATTGAAAAACGGTAAAAAAAGTGACAAAATTTCAAAAATAGGTGAAAAAGGTGACAAACTTTCGAAATAGGTGACAAATTGCAAAATAGGTGAAAACAATTGAATAGATGACAACCTGTGATGATTGTGTAATACAATTAGTAAAGCTTCAATTATAAAAAGAACTAAATCATACAATTTGAAATAATATTTTTCAGTCTCAACTAAAAAATGTTTTCAATTTAAAAGCTTTAAAATTAACATCTCTCATCAGAATGGTTTCAAACAAAAAGTTAAATAATTTAATACTAGAATATTTTCTAGTTATAGTGTATTAACGTAGACTTTAAAAAATGTAAATTGTTCCAAAATTCTAAAAGCCTAGAAATTTAAAAGCTTTTATATTGACTTTTCAACTGAATAATACTTTAATTTTGAAATTCGAAGTATTTAAAAACAAAATAATTTGAAATGATAATTGCAGGTAGAAGATATAAAAAATATTAGCATATTTTTAAACCTTTCACCTTCTGAATCAGTTTGTCAATAATTAATTAGATTCCTTAAAATTTAGAAGAAATTAAACAAAACTAACTTAAAGAAATTCGAAATTATTAAAATAATGAAGTCTCATAAATCATGATAAAATTGCTCGCATGGAATTAGAATGAACCTAATTGCGCAAGTTTCCAATATTTAAAGAGCTGGATTATTAAGTTTAATATATTATGTATTAAATTCCGTTAAAAGTACCTCTTTAAGTTCAAATTGAAAGCCGTTTTCTGCAAATAAATCAATTTTCCATACTTTAGGTTTTCAAATAATAATTTTAAAAAATTGTTAACTTTTCAATAATTAGTATCGAACCTGACATAAGTTTCGAAATTCTTCTTGTAAGTAAAAAGAGTACCTTTAGAAAAACTGTAAGTTAATTTGGATCGTAAATAACAGGAGTTACTTTATTATTCTTTTATTATCTACCTCTGATTAATGCCAGTTTAAACAAACTCATATTCGAAAAAAAAACCTGGCGACAATATTGATGATAAATTGCAATCTATTCACTATATTCAAACAGTTCGAACTTGTCCCTAATTACAGAGCGCCTGAAGAAAATGACAATATGAAATTCCTTTCACAATAAGTCAAACCATTAACGTCAAGACATCATAAAACAAAGCAGACATTCAGAAGAGAGATCCATAAGGTCTTTTATGCGACAACCTTCTTTAAGAATCGAGGACACCCTTCGAGATTGCTCAACCTGGTGTGTCGCTTTGAATATTAAACTCTAAACTAGTAAAGAGGAATGAATCCTTAGGGGCCATTCATAAACTACGTTACCAATAAGAGGGGGGGGGGGGTGCGCCAAAAACTACGGTTGGGGTAACAGGGGAGGGGGCAGTGGAAGTATTGTTACGAACTTAGATAATATTTAGTACGGTTTCTGATGATAAATTTGAACAAAGCTTGCTAATTTGACATACCAAAAACTCATTTTTCTTAAAAATGTCAAAAATTAAAATGGGGCCATATAACCACTACGTCCCCGTCTTTGGTCCTGGGTACAGTTAAAAGTGGTTTTATGTTTTAGTTTTTATCGTTTAAATTTGTTAAGTATAAAGTCGTTGTAGATTTCACTTCAAACTTTTGATGTATGTAGGCAGCCGCATGAAAAGGACCCTTATGGCCGGTTCTAGTTTAGAAGATATTCGCGTTTTTCTAAGATGAGGTCAAGATTATTATATTTGGGTTTGAGTGGGGGAAATAATATCAATAATATCACACTTTTAACCAAAATTTGGATCATTTTTTGATAATCCAAGTTTTTAATTTTTTAAATTCCAATACTCGTAACTCGTAACTTTCAAACAAAATTTCTACATATCGATAAAATACGTGTCGTCTTTATTCCCTTTGAAAGCCAACATATTTGAGTAGCACATTATTCTGTGACTTGGGCATGGACTGCCTGCGTGATTTTAAATTAATTTGGTCAAGAGAATCAATTTAAAATTTGGGAAAATCCCACAAACATGGTTCACTGTAGTCAGGAAATTCCGAATCAAAATAATCCATGATCCATTGCTGTAAATATATTTTCATAACGTACTGCTGACATAAAGTGGGTTCCATACTGTCTTAAAATTAAATTCCCAATACTGTGTAAACAGCCCTTTTAATGCTAACTGTAACAATGTTCCGTGCGACAAGGAAGCGGCCCGGTGGCGCCAGGGCCCGCCAGGCCTCGACTACAACAATGGTGGACATTTTTTTAAAACTTTTCTCCAACTTTTGATAGAAAATCTTTTTTGGTTGGAAATTTAATTAAATTGTTGAAAACTTAATATATTTCGACTTGAGATTTTAGGAATTTTAAGTGGTTCAGATTGAATTCAATATGGTATTTACGTTAATTTTATTGAAAAAAATTTATTTCCCTATTTTCGCGAAAAATCGCCCAATTTCCCCTATTTTAAGAGAATGTTAGGCTACGTTACTTTTCGGGTTAACAAGGGGGTCAGGGGGCAGTGAGTAAAAATAGCCCAAAAATGGGTAACGTTGTTGATGGACGACCGCTTACCAGTGGTAGGTTCATCAAGAAATAATACTGATGGGTTGCTCAGAAGCTCCACGGCGACGTCAAGTCTTTTTTTTTGCCCGCCTGATAGCCGGCCGCACAAGGTGTCATAGCTCTGGCTCAATCCAAGAATTTCCAGAAGTTCTAGGACCTGTGATCAAACATCAAAGTCTTGAATTAATTAATGGACATTGAACGCCGATAAAGCACACGTGGAGCTAAGGAAACTATTGTACAACTTCAGAACGTTCTGCATAATTAAGCACGTTTATCGACTATTCTTTCAGATGAGGGTCATACTATCAAGCTGGTGCGCGTGCTAAGTATTTGTCGCTCTTCTTTTCATCACAGCAATCGAAAGAGTCTTTGAAATAGAATAAAAACATCAGGAAATTTCTTTATCATTTGACTGACAAAGATGTTTGCTATCTCATATCAGTAAGAACGTGACATGCGAGCTTAAAATCGAGTCCGATACTTGTTATTGGAAATATTTTTATTGTAACTTAAAGAGAGTTGATCATTTTTCATACTTTGAGAACTCCTGTGAGAAAAAACGGAAAAGAAGATTCACTGAAAGTTTCGTTATTTTTACGAAGATTTCATTTGACATAATAAAAACTGAAGTGCAAATTAAAGCTAAATAATTTACATGAATGGAATGGAAGCTTTCAACACTTTTCAATCAAACAAATTTAAATTAAATGCAGTTAAACTGCAAAATTTACCATTTTAAACTTTTATCAATTGTACAGTCTTTAAGAAGTTTTGAACTAATGATTGTTCAACTCTTATTTAAACATGAACAATTGTTTTCGTCTTAAAATATTTTTAAATATTCTCTTTAAATTATTTTTTCAAAATAAAAAATAGTTCAAAATTTTCCCTGCAAAAATCTACATTTTGTGTTAAATTATTTGAAATCATTTCTAGTTTTGAACTAACTTTGAATTTGATCAAAACTTCTAAATATTTCTTAAAATGACTCGAATTTTTTCTAAATTAATAATCGTTCAATTGTTATTTATACACAAAAATTCAACAATTTCACTTTCAAATATAAAATTTTTTAAATAGAACAATTAAAATTGTAACGTTCAAAGTTTCAATTTACCTCTCTGACAACTGAGCCGCTGGATAGAGTAAGGGCATATACAATTAACATGGCCGATCCGGTTGGCCCCTGTTGTCTTTAAAATCGATTTTGAGAATACAATTTTTTAAACATATGACTATGAAATTTTCTACAAAGCCATATGTTTCAAAAATTTAATTTTTAAGATCGATTTGAAGAACAAAACAAGGGCCAACCGGAACGGCCATGTGAATTTGATATGCCCTTACACTATCCAGTGGCTCAATTTTAATGATGCAAGGCTTTCTATTTCAAATAATTCAATTTGAAATTGTTTAGTTTTGAATATTTAATTTATAATTGCTCGTTTTAAATAAACAGTCAAATATTGCTAAATATTAAATAATTGTTCTCGTTCTTAATTTAAACATTTTCTAATTGAATGTGTTAAAAATTGAATAATTTAGATTTGTTTAACTATATTAATTAATTTATATTTAGAGTTGATCAACTAAAAACGTTTTTATATAACAAATTTTCAATTTCAAATGCTTTACATTTTTAATTATTTAATTCTTAAAAACTGCAAATTTTAATTCTTTAAATAAAAAATGTACGCTTAAAAATGTAGATGTGAAATGGAAAATTTTCAAAGTAAAAAATTTTATAATTACGCATTGTGAACTGAATGATACCATAATTAATAATCATAGTAAATAATTTCTAAAAAAAGAGAAAAGATACAAAGATTATTTTAAATAGCATTATACCAGCATGCGATATAAAATTTCTGATATTTCAAGTGAAGGGATAAATTTTTCTTCTAAGAATTTGTGAAATTCCCGGTCAAAAAATAAATTCACTGACATTTAAGGGGTTTTCCCGGTCTAAAAAATTTCGGGTCATTCAGGTTTAATCTATTTTTCTCAATGTTAAGAAAATATTTCAGCATAAATCATCAATAAGAGAATATGCAAAGGATGATGAAACATGTCGGAAGTTGACACCGGCTTTTTTGCTCGTTGGATCGCACGCGATAAAAAATGACAGCAAAACATTGAAAATTAACACACCTGAGTGTGTTTATAGGCAGAACTGATGGTGCAGCCCAGTTTCAGGTGAGCGGCAAGAGTCATGGCTTCTCCCACTGTGAGTCTCGTTCTCAGTAGAGAGTCTTGTTGTATGTAGCACGATGTTCTTCTCCACCTTTCACTGTGTGGTACACGTTTTTTTCCATTCACTAGGATTTCTCCGGTTACACCTTGAACGCTAGAAAAAAATAGTTCGTTAGTCTCAAGCATCAAATCCTTTTTTTCATACTTATTTGTAACATCCTTCTGATAATTAAAACAAAAAAAAATGTATGCCATACGAGAATGGAGATGCCCAAACAGACTCGGGGGTTTCAGATCAGGAATTTTCGGGGTCCTGAGTTTCGTCACGTAGACCAGAGCAGTTCATTGCACCAAACCCGTATTTGAAATTTAAGACTGCATAATATAACTTCCTCCTGGCAAAAAAGAAATGAGAATGCAGGAGCCTAAACAAAATCGAGGATTTCAGTTCAGGAATTTTAGAGTCATGAGTTTCGTCACGTAGGCCAGTTCATTGCACCGAAACCTTTTTCGATAACTGCACGCACGAATATAGTAATAGGTCCTTACCAAACCTGTAATATGCTAAAGTAATAAGATGCGCTTTTCAGCCATTCTCGAGAAAAGTGGCTTTTGAAAAATCCACGCACGTTACATGGACCACGATGCGAGAGTCTTTCCACTTCCGATTAGATCAGGCCGCCGGGTTAGCGCAATATCGTACCTATTCAGGAAAAGTCGGAAGAAGGTGCCTATTCAGGTAAAGAGGCAAGAATGTACCTATTTAGAAATGAATTTTTTTACCCAACTTTTAGTGGGTAGCACTAGCAGTATTTAAAAAAAATCATTTTAAAAATTATGTTCTCTTTCGTTATTATGTAGCGCAAAATGCACTTAAACAATAAGATAATTAATCAATAACATAATTCAGAAAGAGAAGATAATTTTAAATAACATTTTTTTTAATACTGCCAGTGATACTAACATAAATTCGGGTAACAAAAATTAATTTATGAATAGGTACGTTCTTGCCTCTTTATATAAATAGGCACCCCTTCTTTGCTATTTCCTGAAGCGACACCTTCTTGGCACCATTCCTGAATAGGAACGTTCTTTCCAATTTTTCTGAATGCAACTTCTTCCTACTTTTCCTGAGTAGGTACGATATAGCGCTAACCCGACGATGCAATAGAGCTCCGATTTTGCAACCAGCATTTTTTGTCAATCTTTCTTTTCACATTTTTTTGCAATTTACTATCAAATTAATTTAGATTAAGCCAAAATAATAATTTTTAAACATTTTTTTTCAATCTTCATTAGTTCCGAAGACAATATTTCAAGGATAAGACAATGCCGCGACATCATTGAAAAATTCTGATTCCTTATGCAATTTTTTGTTTAAAAACGTTACTCTACGTTCAAAATATGAACATTATAATAATATAAAACGTCTTTTATTTATATTATTTTTTATATCGTTTTATTTTTCTTTTTTATATTTGAATACCTACTATATTCTTAATGTACTATTTTTATATATTTTATTTTTATCTCGTATGAAAATAATAATAATCAAAATATAAAAGTTCAATTGAATGAAAGAAATGAGAATTTCCTACAAAAAAACTTTCCTTCGATTAAAAGAGGTAAAGGTTGAAAACCCAATTTTTTCATATGAAATAAATGGTTAAAACTGAATATTTGTGACTTGTTTTCAATAAATTGAATATTCAATTCCAATTAAAAAAACGGTACGAAAAGAATGGACAAAAATTGCCGGCAGCAAGAATCGAGCCCGTACTTTCTAATTACAAACTCGCGAGTTAGAAGTTCATGGAACGAGCATGGATTGTTTCAAATATGTTTCTCTCAAAAATGACTGAAAAGAGCGTCGAAATTTTGGACGTGTTAGCGAAAGAGTGATCGAAAGCTAGAGTGCAGTTATATAACCATTACTTACAAATCTTTACGCTTCTAATTTAAGCGACTTCCGTTTCCTTTTTCTTTCACTTGTCTTGTACCTCCATTTTGTAATTTTTTTGCATCTATTCCTTCATTTTTTCTCATTCACTCCCCTAGCACCCTCTAACTCCTTCATCCACTCTTCCCCCAAACCATCCTCCCCTAGAATCTTTACCGCATTCTCTTGCCAGCTTCCTTTATCTTCCATTTCTCTCCACATACTCTCATGTTTCTTCTTCCATACACAGATTCTGCACTTCTGTTCTCTTTCTTTTCCCAATACATACATGCCCTTATCTCGTTTCCCAATCTAAATCTTGCTATTCTAGTCCATCTTTCCTCTCCCCATCCCTTTTCTAAATACTTTGGTACTCCTTCTTTTTTTAGCATCTTATACCATTTATTATATTTTGATTCCTCAATCATCCCCCCCCCCCATCTTTCTATTAATTGTCTTTCCCACTCCCTTTTTTTCCACTTCTTCATAGTTTACTCCAGTCCCGTCTTCTATATCTCCAGCCTTAAAGAATCCCTCCTTTCTTCTTCCCATCTCGTCAATTCCATCGCCCTCCCTATACTTTCTTCTACCTCCATCAAACACTTTCTCGCTAACTCCCCCCCCCCCTTCACTCCCTCAGCTTCGTCTCAAAATTCCATGCACTTTTTGCCGCTCTTCTACTCAATTTATCTCTGCGTTTCTCCTCTCACAATATATACCGGCATCCTCCAGTCTACCCCTAGCGTCAACCTTACATACCTTTCTTGTAAACTCTCAATCTCTTTCCTTTCTTTCCATCCCCATAATCCCATATCTCTGCTCCATAACCTAATTCCGACCATAACAGAGTAACAAATAACCACATTCTCCTTCTCCAATGTTTTTTAACCTTCTTTTTCCTATTCCCCATATATGTTTCATTATCCCTGCTGCTTTCTTTATCTTTCCTCTTATATGAGCTCTATTTATTCCATTTATTCTTTCTTTCTTCCCCTCCTTTTCTAAACCTCATTATCTTTGTCTTTTTTATATTTATATTTAACTTTCTCTCATCTAAGTATTTGTGTAATCCTGTAATTTAGCCCGCCATCCCTTCTTCATCCTATGCCATCAACACTATATCGTCTGCGTATGTCAGTGTATATACCTTTTCGTTCCCTATCAGATTTAATAGGGGAAAATGGAAAGGGGGACTAGGTACACCGAAATTCGGCAAGCACAAATATTTTTGGTAAGCGACGATAGAACGACATTAGTTGAAGATAATTTGTCATTATACAACAAACAAATTTCTATTTCAAATTCATTTATTTAAAGTATATTTCTTACCATTTTCGCCATTTTTATGTTTTCTTTTATTACATAAGAACTCCAATATACGGCCGACTGATTTAGTTCTTCCTAGAACTGCTGGCCCACGCAGTTTCTCAACACACGAGCAGTGTCAACAACGCGTGTCCACCCCGCACCATTCATTTAACGAAGAATTTGGTGCCACGCGTACTGTGAGGAAACCCCCGAAACTGGCCTTATATTGGAGTGCTTGTGTACATTGCAAGCAATTTGTATCAAAATAATATTGAAATAAAAAAACTTTGTAGGAGTATATTTATTGTTAATATTAGAAATACATTTGATTTAAAAAATGCATAATTCTGCAATTTGCTGGTAGAAAATTGTTTATAAAAGTCATGATTAAGATTATTGGGTTTAGGAAAAAGACATAATATGTCTCAAGGAAGCTGTTCACAACTAAAGGGTGTAGCAGTACAGAACTAGTTTAATTTATTAATAAAATCAGAATTTTTTATTGGAGCGAAAAAACATTCTTTCAAATTGAAATCTCCATTTAAAGATATGTAAAACAAAAGCCCACTTCCGTATTGCTGAATTGAGGTCAAATAAGTTTGATTAGTAAAAGTCTTCCAGTTACGAGAAAACAAATGTGGACTTTGACAATATCAATGTGACTGACCAAAAATTGGAACAGGCTCGGTTGCGGATATCGATAACAAATGTAATATTTCAGTTTAAATATAAAAAAAAACTTACTGGCAAGATATTGAGTTTCTAAATTCGAGTAAAAGATGTTTCATCAAATGTTTCATACAAAAAAAAAATGGTTTTTCACGGAGTTAACCAAAATTTAGTGTGACGGTATCGCACTGTGACTGATAATTTTAATTTTTTTTTATTAATATATTTATATATTTTTGTTATTAAAAAAATTAAGTCGGTTAAGAATTGTAGGCTATACATTTTAATTTGAACCAAAAGGATCACTTTTGTCCGAACATATTAGGGGAGAGGGGGTATGGTGTCAGGCTTTGAATTAAATGCCCTTTTAAATTGTAATGATTGTAATTGAAATGTAATTTGGATGTTTGTATTTTTTTGTGAGAAGCTCACATTATCAGGATACATATGTCATTACTTAAATCCGTTTTTTAACAACGTCATTATCTGATATTTAATTAATTCGTTTGTCTTGCATTTCGATCAGCGTACCCCATACCATGGGGTATGGTGTCAGTCATATTACTGCCGGTTTATTTCATGAATATGAAAGTTGTTGAATAAAAAGTGTAAAATATAATAATTCTCGAAAGTATAATGTAACGAAAAAAAATTACTCGAGACATGATCAACACTAAATAAATGTTTTCGTATCAATCAAAGTAAAGTATGTCGCAAAACCTATTGCTCCTTAAAAATTCTGTTCAGTGTGTAAAGATCTGCATTTGCCTTTAACAGATCTAGAGATCTTGTTTACCGAAAGGTACCAAGGCGCGAAAATTCAAAACAGGCATTGATTAATAATATTCGAAATCCTATTTATTGAGTTATTGTTAACCCCATATAATTAGGACCACCCTAATAAATAAAGAGAATTACTTGAAGTGTGTTTGAAATGGGAAATTATAATTAGGAATGAAAAAAACTTCATAGCAATAAGTTTTAGTCTTTTTAGGTTATAACCTCAAAGTTTACATGCTGGTCTCTTACAAGGAATAAAACATGAAATTGAGCGGTTAAGTAAAGAGAATCCTTTCAAGTATATTTTAATGAAAAATTATAATTGGGAATTTAAATATATTCATGACCTTTATAACTACCATTTTTATATTTGTAGGTTATAATCACAAATTTCACATGAAAGTCTATTTCAAAGTAATTAAACGTAAACTTGATACTTAGCGTATTATTATTAAATATAACTTCAAATCACGTTTCGAATTTCATTACCTGTATAACTTTATTATTAACAACCTTGAATTTTATTAGACAGGACATAAATAAATTTCTGAGTTTTTCTACATTATCGATCAAATTACCGACCTGTTATCAAGCAGTTACCATATCTTCACAAAATCTTGCAGACAGCATGCCCTACATGTCATGTGTCAAGATTTTATTAATTTTAATACATTTAGAATGTTTATAAAAACAATTTATAATACCAGAAGTTTAAAGAAATACTTCACCTATTAGAATACAATATTTTCATGCTTCAAGTATTTTAAAATATGCTGCAAGTGCTTAATTTCTGCCAAAGTTTTTTCCATCTGTTTCCGTCAAAACTGGTTTTTTCATAATAACTCTTGCGACACGTATTTTAAAACAAAAATTCGATCGCATTACTATTTTTCCAAACACAGAAAGTCATTTTATGCAAAAAACTAATATGGAAATCAACAAACGTGGGAGTTTTTTGTAATTGACACCATGCCCCACCCGGGCACAATACCCCACTCTCCCCTACAAACAAACAAACAAACTGGAAACACCCCAGATCGAATCCACAGCTAGTTTTGATTTTTGCTACGTTATTTGATAAAACAGTATAGGGGAAAACAGTACGAGTTGGATAGGAAAACTTATTAAGTCATAATATTGATAAATGATAAACAAGTGGGGAAAGTATAACATACCAAATTAAAGCGGAAATATTAATTGTAAGATAGCAATGCTACCAAATGAATGATACCGCAACTGTTAATCAAGAACATGTTACCATTCATATAGTGATTATTTTTCAATATACAAATTATACGAGTTTCAATCTGTTTCGTCTTTAACATTAAAAAATGACAGCCATGGCTAGCAACTATGATAGACAAAAAAGTACAAATAATTTTATTTCATTATAAAGTTTTTCGGTTGGCAGCACTTATTTGTTTGTGCTCGCAACTTGAGGGCAAAAAAATTACTTTGATACCCAAGCCTAACTTGCAAACAATTTATTGACCTAGTACCGTATTACACTTAACATAAAAAAAAACACGCGAAATACGAGGGCTGTTTGATAAGTCAGTGACTTTTCGACTAAAAGATTTTTGTTCGCCAAATGAGCGTTTTACTTCTCAACATAATCTCCTTTTAGCTCGGTACATTTAGTCCAGCGATTTTCCCATTTTTTTGTTCCTTCCAAATAATAGGTTTTCTCAAGGCCGTCAAGATAGGCGTTTGTTTCGGTGATGACCTCTTCATTCGACCCAAATCTCTTACCGCCCAGTTATTTCTTCAGGTTTGGAAACAGGAAATAGACACAGGGGACTAAATCTGGAGAATATGCTGGATGAGGTAGCAGTTCGTAGCCCAATTCATGGATTTTTGCCATCGTGACTACATACGTGTGCACCCTTGAATTGTCCTGATGGAACAGCACTTTTTTCTTCGACAAATGCGGTCGTTTGGCGAACCAATGCCAACGAAACGTCGCACACTTTGACAAACAAATATGAGTTTTTTTAAACTCATTTGCCTTCATTCATCGAAATTTCTTCTCCAAGATAATAATTTAGTCATTCCTCCTCTGACGAAATAATTGAGGGCAAGTATAGCCCTTAATCACGTGCCATCGGCATGGAAGGATGACAGAGTGGCCTTCATACCCTAACCTGGGAAGGTGGGTTACACTGTTGCAAAATATTTCCGACTGATCAGCCTAACGTCTTTCATCCTGAAGACGTTGCAGAAGCTGGTCGAGAGATACATTAGAAGTAAGGTGCTCTTGGACTCCGCGCTGCAAAAAGGCAAAATGCTTTTCAGCTAGGAAGCTTGGTAGAAACTGCGCTTCATGCTGTGGTGGCGAAATTGGAGTAGCAGTCGAAACAAAAGGCGTATGCCGTGGGCACTTTTTTGGATATACAGGGTGCTTTCAGTAAGACTCCTTGATAAATCATCTGTTGAGAGGCTTGGGAATATGGCTTTGAGATGTAAACCAGCTAGTATGCTGAATAGTAAGCATGCTACGCTGGAAAAGACTTGAAACCAGATAGGGTGAAGGGCCTAGTAAGGTGAACCGCTCCGATGGGATGTCCACAAGGGGGCGTACTGTAGCCCCTCTTGTGGTGCATTGTAGTGGACGGCCTCCTTTGAAGGCTAAATAAAGAGGAGTACTATACTCAGGGATATACGGATGACTTCGGAATCTCGTTTGGGGTGCTCATCTAGAAACGCTGATGGGTCTTATGAGGTCAACAGTATGCATTGTAGAGCTCCTGTGCGATAGGTCAGGTCTCTCGGTGAATCCGGAAAGGAGCAAACTGGTCATTTTCCCGAAAAATTATGATGTTCCAACAGTTCACGCTCCAGTATTTTGCGGTAAGGCCGAAAACGCTTGCATGCCTTCACTTTGCTGTCCTAAACCCCAGGCTCCTACATGCGGTTGTTGCCGACTGGCCACGAGCGCCCAACTTGAAATAATGCAGGACAGGCTGAAAAGATTTGGCAAGGCCAACTAGATAGACTCGGGGGACTAGACAAACTAGGCTCTCGAGTGATATCAGCGCACTGACGATTTTAAAATGATGAGGCAAGATAAAATAACAAAACGCTTCAGCTTTGCCGAAGCTTTCCGCGTCTGCATCCCAAGCATTCGAGATAATGAATTATTATATTGATAAATAATTTTTATAAGAAAGCAAATAGTAACCTGCTGCTCAAAGGGGAAATCTGGTATACAGATAGATCCAGGGCAGAGGGAGGGTCAGGATCAGGCATTTATGACAGCAAGAGAGGGAAAGGGATAGGGAACCCACTTGGTCGGCATGCTACTATCTAACAGGCGAAGGTCTTGGCCATCCTTCGCTGTGCTGTAAAACTAATAGAAAAAACAGTTTACGATCTGTTCAGACAGCCAAGCGACACTAACTGCAATAGGGAAACCAGACATAATTAAAAAACTGTTTTGGAAATGCAAAAAGGCGTTGAATCAACTTGCGGAAAGAAACAGTGTGACCCTCATATGGGTCCCTGGTCACACAGGGATCCAGGGCGACGAAAAGGCGAACGCATTTGCAAAACGCGGTGTAGCAAGTGAATACATAGGACTAGAAGCGGTACTGGGAATAGCATCTTGCTGTGTTGGTATGGCGACCAAAAGTTAGATCTGAACAAAACACTGGGAATACTGGGAACAAAGCAGGCGAAATTCATCCCGGGTTATACCTATAGGATGGGCAGAGTCAGGAAAATCCTGGATTTACCCAAGTCGACTGCTGAGAATGGATAGTAAGGGTTTGGCACATCAGATTTTTTTATTATATGTCATCGAAAGCAAAATAAGAGTAAAAAAATCTGCGCCAACAGTTTGTTCTGAATATTATTATTTTGTATGCGTTTTGTATTGGTATATGTAAGTTCCTCTAATTTTTACGTGAAAGGTTAGTTTATGGAGGGAATTATGAAAGGTGTAAATTTTTAAGTTTTGAGTAATTATTTAGAGTTCTTATTCATCTTTACATTGTTTAGGGTTATTTTTACACTTTTAGAACATTTTTGGTCACGAGAGGTACGACTTAGTGGTAGTTTTTTGGGACTCGTATTGTATGTCATCGAAGAGCAAAAAAAGAGCAAAAAGTGGCACTAAGTGGACGTCGTGTTAGCGCCGCCAATCTCGGAAGTTCAAAAAGCAAAATAATTTTCTTTTAGCATAAAATTTGCAACAAAAAAATCAAAATATTATGGAGCTTGCCATTTTTTATTTCGCCTTGGTGGCGTCCCTGAGTGGATGGTCCTGGGCTACAAATTTGACATGAATCATTATTCCATAGGACGCGTTGTTCTTGTTTTATTTCCGAAAAATTACATTGACAATTAATAAATCAAATTTTTCAAAAAACGACACAAGAGGCGAAAAAAATGGCAAAACAAAAGTTGCTGTACTGAAAAAGATCTGAAAATTTATTATAAACTGTTGTTATACAAATACATTTCAAATAAAAAAATTACCTTTTTGGAAAAACGACAGAAGCTACAATAACAGTTTATTCAACCAACTTTCTGCCCTAATTATATCTACAAATAAGAAATCTTTTCAAATTTTTGAGATTCCACTGAATCTGTTAAAACTACTTTGTGTCGATTCTGCAAATCAGCTTAGCAAACCCAAAATGAAAAAGGCGAATCGGGCCTAGTGCAGTTCTCTACAGAGAATGACGCTCCAGGGAAAGGCGTAAGCCTGACAAGTTACACCCCATTCCAAAAACGAGAAATTTAATCCTTGTACACTCCTTCCTTGTGTATGGCGAATAAGGTGTGGCGGTAGCCATAAGTTGAGATAAGTTGAATATGCAATCACTTCTGTTTTCTAGATTCCTTCGGAATTTGAACGCCTCTTTTCTATTTTACTTTCCTTTAATTAAAATAAATCAAAAATAAAACTGGGGTCAAGGCGTCAGTCATTCAAAAGAAAATGCTTTTCATCGATGAGACGCAATAGCAACAGGGCGGCAGAAAAAGGAAACATCCACAAAATTGAACAAATTAGTAAAATTCATTTAGCAGCTTGAACATCTGGTACATTAGGGTAGTTAGAGCTCTTCCGCAGATTTTTAATATTGCCTAGTATATCAGTCTTAGGAAAATGTGAATCTTAGCTAGAGTAGTAGCTAGAGTAGCTAGCTAGAGTTGAATACTAGCTAAAATAAGAGCTAGAGTGCGAACTTATTTCCATTTTGTTAGCGATCACATGTGTGAGGTGAAATGAATGGCGTGTGCTTCTATGTGTGCAATTCAATGTGGCAGAGTGAGTCTACTGCGAAGTGAGCAGTAGAAAGAGAGAAAGACAAAGAGAGAGGGAGAAGCGCATCCCATGCCTCATCTCTCTCCTCCCCGCGAAACAGCACATAGAAAAAAGCATCGTGCCAGCAAACAAAGTACGTCAACGGTACGAACGTGCTATTGAAAATAATTTCTCAGCGTCTACTCAAGGATCACAGCTAAAAACTGAGTCAAAGCTAAGTGAGCCTAGCTTCAAAATAAAATCGCCAGGATAAATCGAGAAACAAAACTCAGCTTTAGCAGCTCGAAATAACTATTTCGAAAGTCCGGACGACGAGATCTAATGGTTTCAAAATTATCTTAAAGATTCTAAGAATTACTTAATAATGAGACGGGTTTTTCTTGCCAATCAATAACAAATAGCTGGAGAAATTAATGTTTCCAAGGTACCCTTGAAGAAAATCTGCTATACGCGCAGGAAAAAGTCCTTATCAAAATAAAAACCAAACCAAGCTGATATCGTACATCGCTTTGTCAACCGTGCGCCCTTGAAGCCTATTTTAGAATTAAACGAAATTACCAACGACAATGAATTGTATGCGATGTTAAATTCTTTGTTTGCTAGGGCTCAAGTGGTATTATGAGTAATTCCCCAACGTTCAGACTGCCCAGCTCAAACCCTATTTTATATCACGTGTCATCTCGATTATTTTTATAAGAGGATAAATCAACTAATTGCCTAAAGTGAATTGTTGATTGGTATTTCAAAAATATGTCAAGCATTAGTAGTACTTAAAAAGGAAGATCCACCCGTGATCTCTCACAGCAGCTTTCTTTTTTTCTTTTTTTTTTTTTTTTGAACAAGAAATAAGAATCTAAGACTCTTAAATTCTGTGAATCGCAATGATGATTATCAAATGAGAGTATCATCACTATTCAATCAAAATGACAGACTATAACGACAACACAAAAGGTAACAGAACCAATGTACTCGTTTTTGATCCTAACATCAACCCAGGTGGCACACGCTTAAACTTTGATGCAGGGCGACAAACTTTCTCATTTCTCAGACAAATCGCTTTAGAGCAAGCCAGAGATCAGGTCCCTCTCATTTTCACGTAAATAACATACATTTGAAAGAGTTGTCGCAGGACATAGTTAATGGAGTTGTCTACTTACCATCAGATAATCGAGCTCCTTTTATCAAGATAGTGCCCAGTAAACTAACAGGCACACAGAATTCGTTGCAAGTCAAGAAAAACAAATTAATGATCAAGTCAGTTAAATACATAGTCTTGGCGGATTTCGTTCGCAGAACTTAGGACTAAACGGTTGCATGTCAAAAAAGTATAGAAGTGTATCACCACACTAAAAATATCGGTCCCCACCTATCAGGTGGCACAGCAATTCAGCTTGGATTTAATAAATCAAAGGGATAAGACCAAAGAAGCCAGACCTTCTAGCCCGTGGCCTCATTATAAGGAAAAGTCTTCTCACCCCAAGCAGAAATATATTCTCAAGGTGCCTAGTATGTAAAATGCGATTTTAAATTCGGCATACCCTCCTACAATGTTCCAGCAGATCTCTGGATACCATCCTGGCTATCCTAGCCCGTCTTTCCCATACCCAGAGTATTATTTTTCATATCCATATCAACCCTCTATGCCATGTGCGGATTCTAAAACGAAGAAAAATTACGCAAATTTGCCAAGGATATTCGTTGTTGCGTTCTAGCAGCAAGGACCAGAAAAATTTGAACTTCAATCTAGCTCATCAGCAGGACACCCCGACTAGCTCCAAGTCTCAGGAGCGTCCAGGAATTGTGAAGCATCGGGTGAACGACACAGGTTGTTCTGAACCCGGAGAGAACATGAAGATTCCCCATTACTCATGCTGATTACGACGGCATTTCGCAATCCGAAGGCATCCTTTCTGGTCGATCCAGGATTAGGGGTCAATATGATAAAACTACAAGCGATACACGAAGAACTCATGATTCCACCGAACAAGCTGACTACAATGTATGGGATAACCGAGGACGGATTGGAGAACCTAGGCATACACTGCATTTGGGTTTAAGGACCCCCCGGTGGAATTCTACGTGTTAAGATATAATTTCTCTATCTCTACAGATAGAATTCTGGGCCAACCCTTTTTCCGACAGAAACAAGTCAAATCTCCTTTAGCACAATTCTATCGTCACGGCCCTTAGCCCAGTAACACCATTTTCGTTTTTAGACGAAGAATCCATGGAAGAAAGGAGAAGACTCAAATCGGAAATTAAACCGTCTGTTCGCTTGATAAGGATTTAAACACAAACTTGTCAAGCAATCGCACTACATGTAATGAATCCCAAAGTACGAGAGGGGTACTTACACCGTATCAAGACTCGAGACGGAACATATTTTGTTTAAGGGGAAGGATCTCCCAATATATAGCCAACGAAATCGGATGAAGATGTAGCTAAGAAGGAACAAACCCGCGCGGGGTACGTGTTTAGCAGTTCATACCACTTGCCTTCAAATGACGAAGAAAAGAATATGCTGCCCAATGGAAAGATGAATTTCAAGTTATATTCCATTTGAATGTTGAGAAACTAACAGCAACTCACTTGGCTCAACACGGAATAACCATGACTAAAAATACAGTAATACAGACAAAATGATATCAACGGTCCTAATATTCGGCCGAAGATGTACGTCAAGCAGTCGAAATATTACTGAAGAGAAAGATCACCGGACCATCACCATCACCTTATAATTCACCACTAATGATAATCGATAAGAAACCTGATGCTTCAGGACAAAAAAAGATAACTGGTTGTCATCGATTATAGGGCGCTCAACGAGAAATTCATAGAGGATGTATACCCCTTGCCAAATATTACGGAAATACTGGACCATCTAGGGAAGGCACAGTACTTATCTGTCTTTGATTCGGCAAGTGGATATCACCAAGTTGAAATGCACCCCGAAGATCGATAAAAACGGCCTTTTCTGCGCCTCAAAACAGTTTGAGAACGCCCAAATGCCAATGGACGTCAAAAATGCCTATTCAACTTCTCAACGTTTAATGGACGAAGTATTGAAAGGAATGCGCGGCACAAAGGCTTTCATGTATGTTTACGACGTAGTGCTGTTCTCAGAAATGCTTGCGAAACACTACACTATGTTGATACGCTTTTTCACGCGTTGAGGGCAAGCAAACCTGAAATTACAGCTAGATAAATGTGACATCTTGCAAAAAGAAGTGATATATCTAGGTCACATAATTGGACGGAATTGAGTCAAACGTAACCAGTCAAAGATAAGCGCGATAAAATGTGTCTGCACTCCCTGGAAGGTAAGAACTGTCTGTCATTTCTTAGGGCCATCTGGTTATTATAGGTGATTCATGCAACAACACGCCACGTGATTCAAGTCTTTGAATTATCTCATCCAAAAAAATATTGAATGGAGATGGGAAAAAAAGCATTATCAATGTTTCCATGAAATCCGAAATTAGCTTGGTCGAGAGCATTTCTTTCAATATTCTTATTTCAAAAAAGAATTTAAACTCACACAGATGCTTGAGAGTACGCTGTGGGTGCCACCCTATCACAACAGAAGGACAGGTTGGACAAGCCTATCGCCTATTACTCAAAGGCATTGAGCATATGTGAAATAATCTACATACGATAAGAAGAAAGCCTTTCGGCACTATATGGAGTGCAAAATTTCTAGGCCTACCTTTACGGAAGGAACTTCAGATAAGCATGTGGTCATCAGCCAGTTTATCGGATGCTCTATGTTGAGGAAGCGGACACTAGACTTTCTAAGCTACCAGCGATCCCAATTACCAAGAAACCTGACAAAAGTACCAAACCCCAAGCAGGACATCAGCTGAATCTAAGAAAGAAGGCAAGGCCAGTTCTAAGCCTAGACGACAGTTACCGACCTCCGAGCGGTTTGAAGGCAACTAACATGGATGGAAGCACAATTGCTTGAAGGGTACCAAATCTCAACCCTACACTCAAAAACAAAAAATCACCCTCACGCAGTAAAGAGACCTTTTTATTAGAATCATCATCTGAAGCAGGAAATAATGAAAATTCTGTTGCCCTCGTTTTTATAGAAAGTCGTAGCGTCCTCTTGAAAGTGGGACCTGCGCAATCGACCCCCAAAGGCAATGGTTTACCTAAAACTGCACTCCCGCTCTTACCATATATAGACTCATCTACACGCCAGAACAAAAAAGAAGGTTCCTCTGAAATCTTCTTATATAAAACTTAAAATTCTAACATGAACGGTCAATGGAAAGAGGCACTAGCCTAAGAATTCGATTGCAAAGCTCCTGGTGTCTATTGAGCGTCTTAATTTACAGGACTTCTGGGAAAGCCAAGCTCAGAAGGGACAAGTCCTGGTCATCCTCAACTTTCGATAAGGGACAAATTATATCATTGTAAAAACAAGACTTTTGGATGAATTTGACCAGAAGGACGTGATTGCTGGTCTAGGGTACCTTGTCCTCGCTTTAGAACAAGATGAACAGAAAACATACCGTATGGAAAATTCAGGGGACTTGCTTACATTGCTGTCCCAACTTTTTGTAATGGTAATGACCGATACCCGATTTGGCGTATTTGACAGTGTCACTTGACATTGTAGGAAAACTCCCTACAACCCTGAATTGCAACCGACATATACTAACTAAGCAGAATAACTTCAGCAAGTATTGCATAGTGGTACCCATTTTGTTGCTACTCACCTTCCCTCACTTTTGTGCCCGAAAGTGCATCCTGAGTGATCTAGAAGAAGTCTTTGTGATTGACATGGTGAGAAAATTCGAAAAACTTTTTACTTAAAACAACTGCCGACTTCCGTGTATCGTCCTCAAATGAATGGATCCCTGGAGAGAAGCCATATAGTGTTGAAAAATTACATAATACATAACGTAAACGATTATGACGAGCGCCGCAGACTAGTTTCATTCGCCATGTTTGCGTACAACACGTCGGTTCATGAAATGACGGAGCTTACTCCCTTCGAATTAGATTTTGCAAGAACCGCACGGATACTCACCTGTTTTGCATCTGAAGACCACCTGGAAACTTATTGCACCTATTCGCATGACCTAATTGTTTGATTGAAAAAATTCAAAACATTTCTGTGAAGAAGCTATTTGATGCTAAGAAAGGATCAAAGAACTACCATGTTCAAAAGGCTAGATCACTAAACGTGAAAGTGAATGATCTAGTATACGTGGCGAAGAATGTAAGCGATTAGAAATTCGACTCCCGAAGTCATGGTTCATACAAGGTCGTAGGGCTGACCGATAATCATAATTTGATTCCAAAAAGTCAAGATGGCTCGCGATTTATGAAACATGCCGACAAGCGTAAGATATTTAAGATTTAAGCCAGCTCTGGCCGGGTGCGAATGAATTTTAATTCTAGCTTTATCGCCGTAGATGAATCTTAAGGAACCTACATCCTAACGACTGGAGATCAATTCTCGGAATGTGAGTACTTTCAGCAATATCATCTTTGCAAGGAAGCCTTCATCATCTAAGAGACACAATCCAGTCAAACTTACGAAAGTGAGCTGCGGCTCCACTCAACACAAGACACGTTCAAAATCTGCGATATTAAAATTTTATACCAGAGAGACTCATATTGGATCAAGGTGAAGACTTCAGCGAAATGAATTTACTCTCTCGAAAACGAGCAGTCGACAAAATGAATCTGCCCAATGCAACTATTATTAAAAATTTAGTTATTGCGATTGGAAATAGTCTAGATAGGTCCAGGCTGTATATTGAAAACAAGGTCTTAAATTTTAACCAGTCTTTCATTTAACCCACATTCTACAGAGATTCGGTGATCACAAGGCGTTCCGCAAAAATCATTGAACCCTTACTCGTGGGTTTTATATTGGATTAGGTTTCTAAACAATCCTGGGATTGATTACCGATTTTTTTCGCCCTCAAATCTTAGTAGTGATATTAGCCCGTATCGCTTGTGTTAGTTGGAAGCGATGTAGGAAGTAGAGTATTAGTGACGTCAAACGAATTACTTAAAATTTCAAAGAAGCTGACGTTAGACAACACCATGTATAACAGTTAGAATAAAAACAAATCTCCAAGAGCTACTGAGACGAATTCAAATCAGATCCATTGCACGGAAGTAATCCAGCGGGCTGCAGGAAAAGCAGCCATATCAAATGTTTTAAAAATGCCTATGCCAAGGTATAGCTACTGATACAAATTTGAATATTGGCCAGGAACGACCTTTTCAAACGGTAGTCAGACCGCAACTCTTATTCTTTATTAGGTTTCAACGAATGTCACCCTTTACACTGCACCAACTGACATGCATTTCTACCAAATTCAGACGAACAGGGACGGCATCAAATGATGGCATCATCAGACCTAATTTGACAAATTTAATTAACCCACACTGACAGATTTATACACGGACGTATGATCCTTTCGGATCTTTAGTCGACGGAATACAGAGCGCGAATTTAAGTGACATAATGGCATATAGACGTGTAGCCATATAAATTAGAAATCAGCAGAGATCGTTTTTCACCGTCAAGGATGTTTAGATTCTGTAAATCAGCTTACTGAACCCAGAATAGAAATGGCGATTCGGTCTCAGTGCAGTTGTCAACCAAGTGCAACGGTTCAGGAAAAGGTGTGAACCTGACGAGTTACATACTTTTCCAAAAAAGATAAATCAAATCCTTGCCCACTCCTACCGTCCCCTTGGCGAATGAAGTGGGCTAGTAGATATAAGTTAGGGTGAATCGAATATTAAGTCACTTGTGTTTTTTTTCAATCCTTCGAAATTTATCAATTTGACAACTTGAATCGCCGGTACATTAAAGTAGTTAGAGCTCTTTTACAGGTTTTTAATATTAAAATCATAATCTCCCATTTAAAATTCCATCATTTGCATTGACATGCATTGACATGAAAGAGCTAGGTAAAAAGATGGGTATATTGTTTAGTCATTTGGAGTTTGAAGAACTCAGCACTAATTTAGTTTTTCATATTTCAAAGTAGAATTTTAAAATATTGTGGTGTCCAATGTCTACGTTTGGTAAATAGAATATATTTGTCGGGACATTTAAAAAACCAAAAGTACGTATTTCTGCTTGAATCACTTTGAATACTACATATTTTTCTAATTTTATGCAATTTGAACGTATAACAAGTAGCAAATAAGTCAGTAATAAGACTCAGATAAACTCATATGATTAGCACACAATCGAATTTATAATTCACCCCTACGAAATAAATGTATGTATGTTTGTATATTCATGTATGTCTAGTTGTATATTCATGTATGTAAAAAAGTTCATAAATCGGAAATACCTTAGCACTTAAAGGTTTCCTTTTGGGTTCCTCATTACGTGTATGTCTTAGGGCTTGGCTGAGTTGAAATAAAATATAAAAGGTCTTCAATCGCAGAGTTGTGAAAAATTCGTAAATGTTATTATTGTTTCTCAATCTGCATAACATGTCCAATCATCACAGTTTTTGAAAAATTTTTATTCAAGTTCATATAGGAGAAATTTAGTTTCTTTTTGACTCCCGAAAACGAAAAAATATAGCTATATTATCTGCTAATCTCAAATTTTCCAGAACTACATTTTGAACAGGATGAAGCTCTTCTATTCTGAAAAAAGACTATGTGCAGAGCTTCTAGACTTTTTTCATTTTTAGGTGCCTATACTAAAATTAATTTTTCCTATAGAAGCTCAAGAAACAATCTGCAAAAATTGTGGGAATCAGTCATATCATGCAGATTAAGAAACAAAAATAACATTGATGATTTTTCCAAAACTGCGATAAAAAAAATTACAGTCCAAGCTCTGAGGAGTGCCGCTCCGAGAAATGCCGCTTCTCCGATTTCTCGCATGAGCGCTACCCACACCACTATAGCGTCGGTCGCAATCGATGCATTTCGTAGCTAACGCTCCGAGGAGTGCCGGGGACGAAACGGCCGAATCTGAAGGTTTTCTCGTTTCAAACATTGAAGTTGTTCAGTGAAACAAATTGTTCATTTCATCATACATATAAGAAATTAAATATCAGGAAAACTGTTCGTTATTCAAAATTATTTTTAGTCCACTCAAAAAAAAATTTGCAATGATATAACATAAAATTTATGTACTATAGGGCTAACTAATCATTGTTTATTTTATGTTTCGTCGAATATTCAAATGCTTTGGATAAACATCTTCTGGATGAATGTTCAACATAAAATGTGAACGTTAAAACCTGAAGTAAACCATGAAAAATTATAAAATCGCGTTCAAAAGATATTAGATGCCTGATTTCAGCTGATTCAATATGCGTTTCGATGAGAAAACTGCTCGCAGTATTATTGTGCAACACAAAAGGTAAGAGAGAGTGAAAGAGTGAATTTCCTTTTTTCAAATGAACGAATATCTATTCTCACTGCTTTAAATAAAGCTTCCATTGTTTTTTTTCTCTTCACGTTTTATATTTATTGTTATAATTATTAAGATTACACGTGTGCAAACTAGTCCCTTCGATTAAAAATTCGAATACACAAACAAAAGTTTAACTACTTTGTTGAAATTTCAAGTCATCAATTGTATAGAAAATTCTATTTTTTTCGAATCTCTAAGACCATGTGTGTCGCTAGGCATTCAGTATTATTCTATCTCAGAATTGATAGTCTAATATTCGTTATGGATAGTTGTTTTTCACATCGATTTCGTTGAGATAAAAAAGTACTGATTAACGAGCGACATATTGAAGGAGATTCGAAAAAACTTCAATTTTCTACATCATTTCTGAAACAAGGAGCAAGTGACAATAATTTTTTAAATAATGACACTCGTAAATTGTGTGAATAATTTTAGAATATCATATTATTTTAAAGCAGAAATATTTCTGAATTATAATAGAAACTTTTGTTACATTGTTCGTTGCGAATTCATCCTTTTTTATTTAAAAATTCAAGTACTTGGTGCGACTTTATCAAAAAATAATCTTTGTTAGAATTTCGCTGTGTAAATAGAGTCTGATTTTTGGGCTCCTCAAAAATCCCTGGATACGACGTAGATAAGACTTTGTCAAAAAATAATGTCTTTGATAATTTTAAAGTGTCAATAGAGTCTGATTTTTGGGCTCCTTGAAAATTCGAATTCATAGATAGGCGTTTGCTTTTTTAGATGTAGGGGTCGTTTTGCAAAAAAATTCAAGCATTCCAGAGCCCAAGAAAAGGCCAATACTACTTTCTATTTTGTTTTTTCCAGGTTTGAGTTTCTACTAAGGGGGTGTTTTTGGTACATAGGGGTGGTTTCTGAAAATTTTTTATGGTGCATTCGCGAGTCCAAAATAAGCCCAAAATTCTATTGTACTTCGTTTCTTCCGGGTTTGAGTTTTTACATAGGGCGTAGCTCCATTTTCAGGAGAGGTGGTTTTTGTGAATTGGTTGTTGGCGCGTTCAAAAGCCCAAAAAACCCAAAATTCTGTAGTATTTGATTTTTGATTTTTTATAATTTTGATGTAGTAGAGCTCAAAAATCGGCAATACAGGCCAAAAAAAGCCCAAAATTCTGATACAAAGAAATTTGTGAATTTCGATTGTGGAGGACTGGAGGTGCTAGAGACTCCGTTGTCGCTCTTTTCCTCCAACTTCAATCTGCTCTTCTTTACAGCGGAACGAAACTTTTCTTTTTCTTGGTCCAACTGCTTTTCCATTGTGCTTTTCCTATACAATGATAATTTTTCGACTCTTGCTCTAGGTGCCTCATATGCTGTTGTTGAATAAGTAATAAAATGATAATAATTAAGCGATCGCGGATATACATCAGTAACTCTGCATAATGGTCACTTGACTGGTGGAATAGTCTCGTCCGAATCCTTTAAATTTGCCAGATCTCCTAGCTCGACAAACTGTTCACGTTAACCTCATTTAGGAAGCGTTTGAAGCGAATGAAGAAATTCTGAAGACCATCTGTTCCAAAATTATTTCTGTATTTTGTAGACTATTTTTGATATTTTATACGCAAGAACGTGCTCCTCTAGAAGCGATGTTTCAGGAAAGGCAGTGAGTGGGCCTCCAAAGAGCAAATTTCCTGAAGTAAGGACCGATAGATAATTTGGATCATCAATGATTGCTTGCAGTTGTCCTGAGTTAGGCGCAAATGGTAGTCTATGACGTAATCAAATTTTGGCCTTGTAGTGTATTTCTTTTTCGCCTTCTTATCTTTGAAGTGAATAATATGGTGGGTGGCCAAGATAAACACCTCTAGCCTTTCTCCGCTTATGCCCCTTAGTTTCACCTTAATATCAGTGAGATCCCTGGAGCAGAGCTTAGGCACCAAGATCGCATCCATACCCTTGACGGCATAACATGCCGTTGGTGTTTTTTCGTTTAATAACCTTCGAAGAGTTTTTCGTCTGCTGTTATTACCAACGGAGTAACTGATCAAAGTGTTGACCAAGTTAAAACTTTTTCACAGAAGGTAGATAGCGCTGCCGGCTTTTTCCAGCTTTGCTTCGTCTATCGTCTGCCCCACCATTGCCATTATAATGATTAATTATTCATTTACAAAAGAAATACACTACAAGGTCAAATTTTGATTACGTCATGGACTTCCAATTGCCCTAAAAGACGCCTTGACCTGTAATAATACTATTGATATCTCCTCGAAAGTTATATTAGATGTTCCGATTACTCTTTTTGAAGAATGCTTACTGGATTTCACGGTAGCCTCCCACAATCCACTGAAATGTGGAGCCGATAGGGAGCCGAAGAGCCGAGTGGCTTGGTCCATGGCCAGATCACCGGATATGTCTTGCGAGGTACGCGATACCTCCATGACAAGAGCCAAGACAGCATGGGTCCCGACAAAATTTGTGTCCTGCTCACTTGTCAGAGTAGAAAAAGTGCTCGGATTCTTACTGGACCAGTGGAATCCAGGTCACATATTGGCATCTTCACTTTTTTCAAACTAAAATACTGGAGATACTAGAAGAGCAGAGGGTCTGCTGAATGCTTTGAACCCAATACAGCCGAGCAGGATTAGGATCAGCTAGAGTGAGCATCAGGGGGGCTCATACATATGATTGACAATTCTGCGTTCTTTCAAATGATTGATTATCGCATGCACTATACGGACACTCAAGTTAATTTTCCCAGTGAAAATGCACAATGAGCGAAACGTTTCCACCAGAGCAAATTAACCATGTGCTTCTTCACAGGGAAGCCTTGAAAACCACGGTCATGCCATCAGTCCAGAGATGCAGCTTCACATCACCGAAGGAAAGTCTTCTGGATATAAGCGTAAGATGGGCGTGAAGTTGAGCCTCACACAGCTCTAATATTATAACAGATTACTCTTTGATGGGCATAAACTACGACTGAGAGCAAATAAGTTATGTATGATACCTTGACTGACCGTTTGGCTGACTCAGCTAAGAAGCATTTCTAGTAGTATCTACATGCCAAAGATTTTTAAAGAAGCGTATCCACCATTGGCAGAATTCTTCTCGGAGTGGATCATCCCATCCCTTCTTTCTGAGCCAGAGATTATGTATAAGAATCCTCGAGACAATAATGACTGGTGAAATTAATCCGAGAGGGTCAAATAGTTTCGATATGTCTGATATGTAAGACTCTTCTCTTGAAACCTCTGTCGTGTAATGGGTGGGTCTGAGATTGTGCCTTCCAATCTTCAGGGGTGATTTCACGAGTACAGTTTCGTTGAATGCCCATTTACGTTGGGGAAATCCACCCCATTGCACAGGTTTATAAGTTCCTGCTACAATGTTCCAGCATGGGGTCATAGATGTTCTTCGTTTGTGACAAGTTGTTAAATGGTGCGTAACGTCAAGTAAATCAATGCGGATAGTCCAAATATAACGGTGGCCATCCGATACTCACAGACTGGCTCATTTGTAGGGTTTGAATTTCCACAAAATGGGTTTGCAGTCTCGATCGTCTGGATAAGTCTTGATTTGAAGAAACATCTTTCTAATGTCAGCTGAAAAGACCAAATCAAACATTCGTCATCCGAGTAAGGTTTCCGAGAGCCCTGGATGAAATTTTGGTCTGATGTATTGTTAGTTTTGTAATAGTAGGTTCCGACTTGAGAAAGAATGATTCAGTTTGAGCTCTGGAATATCCCAGTTTCCTGATAGGTCCTTCGAGGAATAGGCGAACAATCTAGCGTCCATTATAGTCACGAAGTATTCTAATATTGTTATCGAGAAAACTGTTTTGCTGCAGTCAGTGACCCAGACGCAGGTAGAGCTACCTCCTTTTATTTCCGGAAGCTCTGAAGTCAAATAAATCTGGCATCCTTGTTTGCACATGTTGTTTTGCCTTCAGTCGTGACTTAAGCTATGATTATTGAATCTGGACGTATTTCTTGTGTTCAGAATAGTCAAGTCCAGACCAGCAACCATGTCTGTCACTTTTCATCCCCCTTTGTCCGACCACATGATGCCCCATTTATGGACTTCGCGTGAGAGCCGTCTGCGATTTCTGATCCATAAAGGTGCAGTGCAGCTCGGGTCAGACAGACAGGTAGCGTTGGAACCGCGGTCCTCACGAGTCAAGGAGGGAGAAAGGGTCTGGGTCACAAGGAATTTTAAATTCTTTAGAGGGGGTCTGGGTCGCAAGGGTCTGGAGGGTTTCACAAAGGGTAAACGTCTGGGTCGCAATATTCTTCCCGGGTTTCCGGATCTCAAAATATGTTTACGTCCCGGTAGTCCTGAGGTTCGAGGTTCTAGCTCTAGAGACGACACTAAACTTCTCCACGATCTCCTGAGGGAATACTCGTGAAGATGGCTGAGGGGATCTTCGTGACCCTCCATCAGATCGCGATCTAGGCACTGGGTTCCGAGTTATTAAGGGGGGAGACAAATGGTTTTAGGTCATCTATAAGGGATTTGCCTATGAAATTATTGCTGAGGTCAGAAAGCTCATAGACGGTGGGTGTTAACACTTTCGAGACGCAATTGGAGCGCTTTTTAAGAGATTTTATGGGTTGAGTGTCTGTGCGGAAATTTAAAAAGGCAAGGGAGGGCTTGAGCAAGGTATGGTGAGCTGTATTGTACTTACCCGTAGCCACGTGTAGGAGTACAATTTCTACCAATTTCGTTAATGAATCCTGGATTACTAGAACGCATAGCAATCCTAATTTACTTCTAGTGTAGGATCCTATAATGTCTGCGGGTACATGGTGTTCTACTTTTCACATCTAAAAGATTGTGCAACTATTTACATAATTTTGTATGTCTCTAAAATAACCAGGACAATAATATTGAGCGGAAACGTGCATATAGTTTCCATTCGTCAAGGTCGTCAACAAAGTCAGTAACCAGGGAGATAGGTCAATAGGTATATAGATTTTCGTTAGAAATTTTCCAACGGGGAAAATTTGTTTATAAAAATATTATAAAAATCACACGATCGAAGGCATTCTTTCTCTGCCGTTGTATTTTGTCGTTCGGTATCTGTAACTATTCAACTAGCATGCGAGATCACTCGTTTCTGATCATCAATGTTTTGTGTGTATTGCTTGCATCCGTTTGTAATATAAAGAAATCTAAAAACTAGAAGAGGCCAGGACGGGTGCTTCGAATAAGCAGCGTGTGATTTTCACGAAAGCAGATTGCTGATTTTCTACCCAAACCCAAACCCAACGCTGCTTCTTCTAAAGTAATATTGACAAGAGACACGCTAAGGCTTTGTAACATGGGTCCATATCATCTCACATGCAGCCTAAGAAAATTTTCTGAGTAGTTTCAAAGATAGCAAAACTGCAGCAAATCTCCCAAGCGGCATCTCTTCTCCAAGAACATTTCCTATATAGTTGTAAGGATGGAAAAACTGCGGCAAGCCTCCCCAGCGGCAGTTATCGCTCAAGAAAATTTTCTAAGTAGTTGTAAAGATGAAAAAATGCGGCAAGTCTCTCGAGCGGCATCTCTCCCCCAAAAACATTTTCTAAGTTGTTCTGAAGATGGAAAAACTGCGGCAAGTCTCCCGAGTGGAATCTCTCCCCGGTGAACATTTTCTAAGTAGTTACTAAGGTGGCAAATCTGCGGCAAGTCTTCCCAGCGTCATCTCTCGCCAAAAAATTTTCTAAGTAGTTGTAAAGATGGAAAAAATGCGGCAAGTCTCCCGAGCGGAATTTCTCCGCCAAGAACATTTTCTAAGTAGTTCTGAAGATGGCAAAACTGCGGCAAGTTTCCCGAGTGGAATCTCTCCCCGGAAAACATTTTCTAAGTAGTTATAGAGGTGGAAAATCTGCGGCAAGTCTCCCGAGCGGCATCTCCCACCCAAGAGCATTTTCTAAGTAATTCTACAGATGGCGAAACTGCGGCAAGTCTCCCCAGCGGCATCTATCACCCAATAAGTCCTGGGAGACTCGCCGCAGTTCTGCTATTTTTATTCAGACTTAAAATTTTGTTTGGAAAGAAAAGATGCCACGGGGAGACTTGCCACTGGTAAGAGATGCCGCAAAAATGTCAATTTGACTGTGAGAAATGCCGCGCAGGAGAGAAGCCGCTCGAAAAAGATGCCTCAGTTGTGTTCACTAATATTTCCAATTCACTTATAACTGTAGTGGCTGATTATAGTTAAGATCTTGAATTTACTAAACACCATTTCATAACTAAAATTGATGATTGAATGAACAACAATTGAGTAATATTAATTATTCGACCTCTTCTATGGACGGGTTCTGAATTTAAATCTTCTATTAATATCATGCAATCCAAACCTATGAAAGAATGTGAAGTGCTACTATTTACTAAGGCTTTAATTTGTCTTCCTGGAATTTCAAATTTTAGATGCATCGAGGGCTAAGGACAAGAAAGGAATGAAGGTTGATAACGAAGTTCAGAAAGGTTGTAAATATGAATAGGGATAGAAGGGCAAAGCCTGTTTCCAGGGATCTTTTTCGGGTTCTCAGGATGTTACAAGTTAGGGTTAATTTCTTGGGTATCTAAATAATGTGGAATCTGAAGGGATAATATTTGTAAGGGATAGGATAGGATTGGGATTTAAAGAAGTAGTATTCTTGACAGGGATCGGTGTGTCAGCATTTTTACAAGGGATTCATTCTCTAGTTTCTAAATTCATAGCAATCGAAATTGATTCTGTGCTTCGAGTTCTTTTCACAAAGGTTTCTTCAAGCGGGCTGAAGACAGTTGAGGATTTTTACTTTTACTTCTAATAAAAATGATGTTAGAGGCTATTTCTATTCATTTTTTGTTGTTGTGAAGATTCTGTTTTCAAACATAAAAAGAGTTAAGTCATAAACTTTGAGAATATAAACCCCTGTAAAATCTAAAAAGTCAGTTTCATCATCTGAATAGTCAATTTTTATTGATTTTAAAGTTGATAAGTATTTATTTTTTATATACTTTTTGTAACTTATATCTCTGAAGGGCGTTTATTTTAATTTATAGGAGGTATGTGCACCATACAAAGTACTTTATGCTTCAGATTCCCGAGCACCTAGGATATTTAGATTTAAATATATATTTTCTACCGCAACCAAAACAAAATATTTTTTGAGTTTGCTTACATTCTGGAAACCTATGGCCTATTTCTCTACAACTTCAACATTAAGGTGATGTGTCCTTTTTATAGGGAGGGGTGCGAATGTCAGAAGGGGTAGTAGGGGGCTTAGGATTATTGACTCTCCTCGAAGCGGTAGATTTTTTTGATCGAATCGGGATAAGGTAGAGAGATGTTTAGGGAACCGGGTTTATTTCTGTTCTTTCCTATATTATTCTTGTTTATCGACAGATACGCAAGATCAGCCGGTTCCTCTTTGGAAAATATTCCGTATTGTTTCTTTTCTAAGAACGCAATTCTCTCGGGTCGCTTATCTATTCTATTGCTGTCAATTCGACCAGCGGATTGTCCGTACGTCTGTCTATCCTTAAGATCTCTATACGCCAATTCAGGCAATAAACATCGTTTAGAAAGAGGGGGAGGTTTATCGTATTTAGCGACGCGATAGCTTTTCCCTTCAGTACTTGCAAGGTCTTTTAAATGCGCAAAGTCCCTCATTTGGTTCCTTTGGATAGCTAAATGTAATCTTGGAAGGAGGTTTCTATGTGCATAGCTGATTTCTTATGATACCGGCATCTTGGAAATTAATCCATCAAAAATTGTTGCATGAAGGTCAAGTAATCCAAGACAGATTCTTTTCCACCCTGATTTCTTTGGTGAATTTCTTGTCTCAATTCGAACTGGAAGTCCGAATCTTCAAACCTAACCCTATAAGCTCTAGCGAACTCATTGTAGGTCCGTCATAGAAGCCGGGAACCTCTGAACCAGTTGAGACCGACTCCCGATAGGAAAAAGGGAATCACCCTCATCAAGTCAGCATCGCAAATGAGTATCAAATCTCGACCGTCCTGAATTCGGTTCAAAAATACGTCAGGGTCTCCATTACGAGCGCCGGGATATTTGATGTTCCATCTGCACAAAATTTTATAGGCGCGCGAGGGGTTGGAAGGAGGACGGCCGCTATACTTACGGTGAGAGTGTGAGCGAGGAAGAGAGAAGTCTTCACACAGAGGCCGTAAATGGCAAGAGAGATAAGGTTCCTCGTATTGCGAGTCCAAGCGACGGGGGGAGGAAGATTCTGCACGCTCGATCCGCGTACGTTAAAGTGGGGGTCTCTGGGGTTAGAAATTGGTTCTCCACGAGGATCGCAATCGCTACAGAGATTGCGTTGAGATTCAATATTTCTATCTTCACGATTTACAGGTTTTCTGCGAGGCCTATCGATTTCATAATGATGAGTAAATAATCGGGTCTTCTCCTCTTGACCATCACGATATTTATTTTCAGGTCGACTACTATCCTTACTAGCCGCGCCCCGTTTATTTTGTAATTTCTTCTTGAAAATAAGGTCGTCCGTCATTTCAGAATAGGAAATGAATAGTTCAGTTTGTGAAGCAACATTAATCCTCTCTGTTCTTTCTTGTAGACGGGGGTCATTTGGGGTTTCGTGCAGGGAAAACTTTACAGAAGAGGAGTTCTTCCTTATTTAGATTATATATCCAGGAAGTTAATTGCAGGTTCTCGCACATATCTACAACGAGTTTTAAAAATTTTATTCGTCAATTAGGGAGATAGAAAGATACTTAATAATTTTTAGAGAGAGAGAGAGAGAGTGAGAGAGACAGAGGTAAAATCACATGATGAGAAAACAAGAGATAAGAACACACAATGTAAGAGATTCTCTTCCAAGGCGAAGTCGATATAAAATGTAAACACAGGTGTTCATTTAAATAATCGGGAGTGCCTGTCTTAAAATTAATCACTGAGATTTCTATTTATATTTCAAATTAGAGTGAATGCAATCTTTTCTCAGATACTTTGGAATATTACGAGCAAATATTATATACGAACGAAATAAAATATTCTGTAATATTCAGAATTTAAAATTAAGGAATGAGCCTTTTAATATTTCGGAGACCATTTTTAATTTTTGGGCCCCACGTTGGGCGCCAAATTGTAACGCTCCTTTTTTAATGTATGATAAATCACTTGGTTAAGAGTTGAACTACTTTCTCAAAAATTCATTTTTTCATTCGAAAATTGTTTTATTCCTTTTTTGGTAAAGGTTTATTCATTATAAGTTAAAAAATTAACTAGTTAGTAGAAAGTTCATTCTTTTGTTCAAAATTCATCTTTTTGGTTAGAAAATTGATCTTGTTTGCTTAAAATTAATATTTGTGGTTCAGGATTCATCTACTAAAAGTTCCTTCTTTGCGTTTGATTGAACTGGCTGCAAATTCGTCTTTTGGTAGAAAATTCATCTTTTATAGTAAAAAACTCATCTTTCTTGGTCGAGAATTCAACTGTCTTCTACAAAATGCATCTTTTCGACTTTAAAAAAACCCACTATTTTTCGTTAAGTTGATGTGTTTTTTTGTTTGAGAATTCGACCATTGAATTCAGTTGCATTTTTCCAGGTTCAAAATTGTAGTATTTTGATAAAGTAATCTCTTTTTGTAATAAATAGTTTTTCTGAAAAATTTAACTGTTTTCTAGAAAAGGTGTAAAGAAAGAGCTCTATTTCCGTGTTGCATAATTATCACGGAAAATATAAAAGTTAATCTAACTTGTTTTTTCTAGTTTCTTGTTAGGTAAGTGTGTGGTAAGTACGTGGCTGGCCTTCCTTTATGAGGGACATATTTATGACACAATATGATTTCTGCCTTTAAGTGGAATGGGGTGACTCAATGTTGTCTCTCTGTGATGAAATATTTTCTGGTGGGGTTAGATATCCGGCTTTGAGTACTTTATAGGCCGCGACTGAAGCTGAAGAGGTAGTCATTTTTCGATTAAAATGAATATTTTAACTCTCTTCTTTGCGGGCCTTCTCTGTGTGGCTTTTCTGCTTGGAGCTACTGACGCGTCAGCAGCTCAACAACAAGTAAACTCAGTATGTAAATTTAAAACAGGACCACGACTACCAAGAGGTGGCACATGTCTCAAAGGGCATACGTGTTGTTCCGGCAGATGCCATATCAGACGTAAGTACATAAACTAATAATGATTACTCAAATCAGGAAATTGTTCTACTGAATTTTTGTACAAAATACAAATTGTTTCACTCGAATAAAGACACTAATGATAAATTGATAAAAATGATTGTATGCGACGTTACGCAATCAAAGGTCAAAATAGGATGTTTCTTTGCGAAACGTTACATATTTTGATATTAGCACAGTTTCAAAATAATATTGAAAAATATTACTCATGAATAATTAAATATACTGATTTACTTCCAGATCATGGGCAACCTATGTATAAGTGCACATAGTAGTCAACCATTTGAATGATGGTCAGACGTGGCACAGAAACTTTCCCAGAGCTTCAGATGTCCGAAAATCTACAAATTACAATATGCTAATTTTTTACCCACACATTGTAACTTTTCGGAGGAAATGTTTCGAATAATAAATAATTATGAATAATTTGAACGGTTTTATTTATTTGCGACATCCCATGATAGCGGATATAACTCTTGTTCAACAGTTGATTTCGACACAGTTCCATTACGCATTGTGTCGACATACGTACAAATATCGTTATCATTCATAAAGTTTAGTGTTTCGAATTGGAGTCGAACATAAAGATGATTGCGCAAGCGATTAGGTGAACAGAAGAAGATAGAGCTTTTAAATTTAACAGCATGAGCAAAACTGCGTTTATTTGCATAGTCAAAGCTAACTTCTCATAACTTCCTGCAAACCCATACCTCGGAGACTGGTCGGCTCTTTTCAGTACTTAGGTTAGCCCCCCTTTCCCGCAACCGGGCTTAGTGGTTTGGCTGTGTTTTATTTTTTGTTCCTCTTTCTTCTTCCTAAGAACTCGTTCGACATGTTTGTTAATAGCGTCTTATTTCATTTGGGATTGCAGCATCGTTGCCACGATGTTCTGTGATATGACTGCTTTTACAGCATATATCACCAGTTCGATTTTCTTTTCTGAGCATCTATCATTCAAAAAGGGTGCGCTCTGCATCATTCCTTCTAGTTGGGAAGTCATCCTAATCAAAAATTCATTTTGTTTTTCTGTGATGTAGGTAAGCGTTAATGTTTTCTTGTTCAGAGAAGAAATAAGTGAGGTCAAAATTGACCTTACCATGTTTCCTCTTGATCCAGGAAATCTGGGCACCAACAAACCAAATAATTCGATACGCTGTCTTTGACATGATACTTAACAGCATAGCATAGAAGGTTTCTACTTCGCCGGTAGCTTAGGAAATCTAAACCAAAAATAGAGTTTTACGTCAGACATTGTGCTGAGATATCTTAGCGTTATCACGGCCCCAATAATGTGACGAGCAATTGTTGCCTTAGAAGGGTTTGTAAATCTACTTTGGCGAGTAAGATCTACAATTTCCTTAGTTTTTGTTGTTGAAAGTTCTGGTCGATGATTTTTAAGCCAGTCTTGGAGCACTTCTCAGATCTTGAGCTGTCGTGCTCCCACCACCTCGAGCCCCATCCTACTGAAGGCTCTTCTATTTTTTCGTGACCATCCCGGACACGCCATACGGTAGACACAGGCTTAAAATGACTACATGTGGATAAAGTAGGATAAACGCAGCTTTCGCCTAAACCTGGAGCAAGGTCGTAGCCAGGAAAACTTTTCGAAGGGTGATTATGTACATGTTTTCAGTACTTAAAATGGTTGATGGGGTCACAACTTTTTAATCACTCGTCCCCTGGCTACAGCCTTGCCTTGGAATACGAGAAGGAGTGAAGATAAAGTGTCTCTCCATTCCTCTCATGCTTCAATGTTAGTACTGCCGAAGCTCAGTTACGCTTATCCCCACTCTGTCTCTACTAAAGCAGGTCAGGTCTACGACCAGCATACGGTGTTAGGCGATTCACATACCTAAGGAGCAACTTAAAAAAACAATACAAGAGTAGTTTAAAATTAAGATTTCTTCAAAACTAAAATAATGTGGTCCGCACCTAGAAGCTGTAATACCTCGTATTTGTTGGGAAGGCTTAAGCGCGTGAGACGAGGGTATCAAACGCACATCGGCCTGCATGGATACGGACGAAAGGATCCCTATAAACGGTCTCGCCTTGTATGTATGATTTTAGTATAGTATGAGGGTGAAAGAACGCAGGTAGGGCCTAAACGATCCCTGGGTCGAGGTTTCTCCCGAACCGATATTTAGTCTTCGAATCGGGACGGGAATAACCTATGGCCCGCATAACTACGAAGAAACAGCTCTCCGTTGGCGTGGTAGCCTACAAACGGTTCCTCTGAATGAGGCAACTGCAGCAGGTTCGTAAAAGCATCTGCGGGGGCTAAAACATCGGCAACTACAACACCGACAATCAGTACTGAGGCCCAGAAGAGAGGCAGGGGCTCAGAGGACACCTCACCGAGGGGTTGGGGAGCTAAGCCTATGAAAGGGCACAAGGAAGCCCAGCAGCCAGCGAAAAGAGAGTCGTCGGGGGCTGGACTGACAGCTGCCCAGATGACTAAACTCCTGATATTGGTGGCGTATTTGTTGCAGCTGAATCAGCAGCTAAAGCTTGGCTTCATAATACAGTTGCCGAGGAATTATATAATATACACTTGCAATAATACGTTAATATTACATTTTTGAAAGAAGTTAGGTATTTTTATTATTCAATTCAATTTGCTTGAAAATAGAATAAAAAATGTTTGTTGGTATTTATCTGTATGATTAATTATAGTCTTTATCAATTTCAAATAGGCTCCCGCTTTTCGGCACATGCGCAGTTGAGAATATGAATAGCCATCTATCGGATATCAACGAACTGAAAAGGAATCCTCAAAAAGAGTTCCATTAGAGCCACATTTCTAAATGATACCAACTTTTACTTGAGCCGCAACTTTACTGAACCCTCATTTTTTATGTGGACAACCGCGGAAAATCAGTCAATCATTTCGCACGATTGACAGACAATGAAAAAAAATTAATAAGCCAGCATTGCGAGAGTCTTCCCCATTCAAAATCACATTACACACAATCAGGGTTGAATTATTTTAATGACAGCAGTTTGACTTTGTGTGGTTTGCACAAAAAATTTATAGAATACTATAAAAAAGAACCAGGCGATATGAAGGTACCTCTTTCAGAAACGACATATTCAAAATATTTCAATCTCTTCGTAAATTTCACTTTTGATGTTCCACGGACCGATTGTTGTAAGGACTGCTACGAATATGAAAAACTAGGCAAATAAAATGATCCAGTGATCCTTGAACATCAGCAAAAAATTGTTGAATATTCAATATTCAAGAAATCGACGCTATCTACTTGAAAAGGAAATTTGTGCCTCGAATCTGATTTTGGCCAAAACCTTCCGTTACCAAAACTCCCAGTCACAACGCAGTTTTATTTACGGCTAATTTGGCTCCATGTTTTCAATGCCCATGTGTATGTCAAAGACAGTTAGGTTTCCCGAAGTTTCATGTTTTTTTTATGGAAGCCTTTTTGAAAAAAGGAGGAAACAGAGTCATCAATTTCATTTAGCACGTCATTATGTCAGAGTTCAGACTCAATTATTATAATAAAATCTTTCTGTTTTCTGATGCTTGTGGGGGCCAGAAGAAAAATTACATGATGCTGGTATTTTTATAACTTTTGTCTCAGAAATTAGAAGTACCTGTTCACCATTTGTACCCTGTTCGCGGACACTCATACTGTCAATGCGATAGAAACTTTGTTATGTATGGGCAGAAAAAAAATGGCAGAAGGCATAGAAACTGCCAAAGAATATGCAGAACTAATCAAAAGTGCTAGAAATCCCCCTTTTTCTGTGATTGAGCAGGAGGACTTCATCACGAAAGGTTATGAATCTGAAATAGAGAATAAATATACGATTCCAAAAGAATTGCAAATTAGGAAAGCTGTTAAAATTGAGTATTTTCCTAACGGCAAAGTTGATATTTACGAAAATTACACAAGTTTTACTGTGACTTATTGTATTGAAAAATCGACGGTATTCGATGATTTGGAAAAGGCTCCATCTGCCGAACAAATCGAAATAACAAAAGAAAAAGTCAAAGATTTAAAATCTCTCTTACATTTCTTGACTCCTGAAGGACGACAATTCTTTGAGAATTACTTGAGCGAAATAAAAATTAAAAATTAAAAAACTAACGATTCAAAGGAACAGTAAAGCTAAATAATGCGAACGTGATGGATGCAATATTTGCGATTATGTTCGTTCCAAAACTGTTCATTTATATACATTCATGTTTTTTTTTACAAAAGTATCGTTTTTATAAATGTTAAAGTTTAGTTTTTCACTCATACTTTAAAGTATTGTAGAGTGATTTTAATTGATAAGTAAAAGATATAACGTCCAAATCCGAGCCAAGTATTATTTGTGAATGGAAAGACTGGATGAGATGTTATGTTCCTGTAATCCGTGATGTTTTCTCGTATAATTACATTAATACATAAATAATTAATACGTTAGGCTTAATTATCATTCACGCAATCAATAAATAATAAAAATGGATTAAATATTGATTTTCTGAAATATTATAAATATAATACAAAGCATTATACATATTACAAAGCTCGCCGAAATTTGCAGTCTATATTTTATTTTTTCACAAAGTTGAAATCGGACAAAAAAAATCGCTACACAAAAATTGTGCTCTTCATTAAGCTCTATATGCTCATATTTCTGTCGAGTGGTTTTTTTTTTAATTTGAGTTGAAGATCATTTTTCGCGTCACTTTATCTGGAATGGAAAGCAAGGCAATACAAAGCTGGGCATACCGTCGGATATTGCATCCGGACCCTCAATCTTGTCCTCTTCATATTAAGAAAACAGACAGGGATGCACCTTGATGAAGTCGTAGATTTGAGGACCTAAGAAAGAATACTCGACGCCTTTTTAACAGGTTTAAAAAAATGGGAATTGGGACTCATGTCTGGTAATTGAGAATATGCCTGACACTGCAAAACTCCAGAGAACCTTAAGGGCATGTGATACTTCGTCGTGTGGTAAATCGGGTTCAGTTCCCCCGGGTTTTTGTCCACAAAAATGAAAAAATTTTAAAACTGTATTTTTTATGCTATAAAATAGAACAACAGACATCCCCGAACTATTTTTTCAGGGATAATAGCGAAAAAATTTTATTCTGCTAAATAAAATTTTTCTCTACGTGCACTATTTGGAGGTTAGGATTCGGTTTTGAGGTCTCTGTTATTCCGATAATGTCGGTCTCTGTTGTACCTCAAAATACACACATATTAATCAAATTCAGCAAAATGAAATTTTTTACAATTATTTCACAACAGAAGAGTTCGGGGACGTCCGTTAGCATGTTCGCTATCATTCCCCAAATTTTTAAGGCAATATCTTTATTATTGTAGGAAAAAAGACGGTGGAACCTAACACTGCTAAAATCGATAATTTTCTAAGTATCACATGCCCTTAAGGGGTAACTCATCCTGCCAGATAACTATGCGTGCTGCAGCACGCGGGCTGTACCGCGTGAGAGCGTGGTATGTCTGCGGGAGTAAAGAAAAATGCGACACAGCACCCGCACGACCCGCAGATCGTACGTAAATCCGCACTGTGCCCGCACACGATGTGCGCGATGTGCGACATAACATGTGACCTCCATTGCGACAAAGTGTCGGAGTAATGTGCGGATTTAAAAAAATGCTGTAACTTTCATTTAAGTCTTCTGGTACGATTCTGCAAGGGAAAAGTAATACTTCTACGTTATTTATCAAGTTATAATGTTATATTCTTGTATATAAAAATCAGTATAATCAATATATTTAAATTTGTTTTGATATATATAAAAAAGTGGAAAATCCATATATGAAATAGAAAAACCCATTACACGAGGAGGCTCTTATCATCAGAACGTAAATAAATTATTAAAATGTAACAAACTTAAATGATTAAAATTTTTCCTCCAAAGATTATATAACGTATTTAACTTATTTTGATGCAGTTTTAAGAAGTCGAAATTTTGAGGTATAATTATTTTTTTATTCAAAACTTGGAACATTACTTTATATTAACCATAGGAAATTTGCTTTAAAAATATAATATCTTTTATAGCTTACTCTAAAAATACGCCGTTTAAAATATAGCGCGCGCATGGTTTCACAGATGAGTAGTTCGAAAGTTGATCGAGAAATTTAAAAAGTGTACCTCAAGAGAACCAAAGACCTTGTATTGTAATAATACGTTTAAGGCAGCTGAAAGCAGGACCCAACCTTAAAATTGAATTGCTTTATTTTACTCAATAAATACTAGAATTACATCTTTTTTAGATAATTAGGGCCTATTTCTGTTTTTAATCAAATCTGTATTTGGAGTGAAAAATCGGCAAATTTGCAAGAGTTTGTGTGAAAACGTTTTTTGTATTCCAACCCGAGCATCTTCAACAAAAAACATTTTACACTAAAACTATTTATTGTGATTAACCAATTTTTTACTAAGAATACAGATTTGATGCAAAGCAGGAATAGGCCTTAATTATCAAAAGAAAACTATGTAATTGTTGTATTTATGGAGTAAAATGAGGCAATTCAATTTTGAGGTTGGGTCCTGGTTCTAATGCCCTTAATATGGTATTCGAGTGTGCAAAAAACTCAATTACTACTAATAAAAAATTACTAACTTTTTGAAAGCAGACCATTTCGCCACTTCTTCACACTCTTAATTATTACTAATGGTCTCTTAGTTTTGTAGTGTCTTATTCTAAAGAGGTGTGATATGACTTAAAGGTAAATATTTCAGCGTTGTCACCTTAATTATAAGTCATTTATCTATATTATGTTCGTTTAATGATTATAAGTGAACTTCCTTCGTGGCTAACTGATAAGTATTTGAAAAGAACTAAAGTTTTTGTATTGTAATACTTTTAATGCAGCATTAGAGTGTGCAGACTCTTCATTATTACAAATGAAGGGCGGAAATCCTAATAGTGTTAAGTGCAACTTTTTTCGAAATGCATTTCTTTTCATGAAGCCATTATCTAGACTTAGGCCAACACTAACGTAGTTAGGAAATTGCAATTTGACCAACAAATTTGTTCACATAAATTCTTGTAGTTCGTTGATTTTTAAGTCCACCACCTGTGGTATTTCTATTTCTCTTAAGGCCATGTGAGCGTAACCTCAAAATTTTTTTCAAAACCAACTCACGTTCACACGAAACGCGATATCGCGGTTTCGAACGCATTGCATTGTCTACACCTCTCTAAAAAATATTAACGAAGTCAATTTTTTTTAAACAAAACGTGAATTCTCCATCACAGGTATAAATCTTCGCTCATCAACGAACACTCCTCAGCCACTGATGGTGTTTGACGCATCATTGAGCACCGCCTCTCGACCCCGAGGGGCGCCACTCTCAGTGCAAAACTGCAGGGTTCAGCAGTTCTAGGAACTTGTGAATCATTGATTCTCTTATCGGAAACTACGTGTAGTAAAAGTAACCCTGTTGATGATTTTATTGTAGGAAAAACTCTCGCGGACTTTAATAGAATCGTAATGAATGCGGTTGTTCCAAAAGGCTCACGGAGGACGAAACAGTTGACCTCCGAAAAATGTTAATGTACATTCCCGAGAATAAAACAAAGAACAACTTTACGTATAAGCATTCTAGAGCAACAAAAAAAGTATTGTGAAAAAACTATTGCAATCGACACCGTAGCGAAAATGGGCTTCATAGAAATCGGACTGCCATGCCCCTTGGGCTAAACTCTCCCTACACTTTGAGAGCTCATAACTTTGTGGCATATTCGAATTCGTGGATTCAACTCGATAATATAATCAATTCGGTAAACAAGAACATGCAAATTGAACGTTATACATTTTCATGAATATACGTTGAAATTCTTTTTTTTTTTGTCACCTTGGAAAATTTGGAAAATTGCACTTAACATTATTGGGATTCACGTTCTTCAAATATTCTAATAATATTATAGTGTCTTATTCCATAGCAGCGTGATAAGGCTGAAAGCTAAAGTTTAGGGATTTCCATTCAATCAAAAGCTCGAAACTTGCCTTGATCGGGTTTGTTATAGCACAAAAATATTCAAAGAAAGTGAATAAAATAAAATAATAATATTATTTATGAAATAAAACTGTCTTCGCCTTTTTTTCTTGATATTGTACTATTTTCCAGTATTTTAAACAGTGGCAGGAACAATGTTGTACTTCGCATTCTGAGTAGATACCTTTTTTTCTCAAAATTGGGAAAAATCGATTTTGAATCAGAAGCCTTCTCTAAAAACGTCGTCAAACGTTGTTTTCGTCACTGTTACTACATTTATTAACACTTTTAAAATTTTGCAACTATATGAAAGCAATATGCCATCGCAGGCGTGCTAACACGCCATGCAGCGCATATACGATCCATGCGTCCTGCTACACCATGCGGCGTATTTGCGACTCAATTGTTTGATACATCTGTCTCTAAACTTGCCCTGATGACGTGCGGATCAACCTGCACGTCGCGCCCGCACCATGCGGGCTAAATGCGGACATTTTGCTGTCTGATACATGTCAACTGGAGGCATTAATATTGCCCTCAGACGAAATGACTGAGACGACCGATGAAATCTAGGAGCAACCCACGTGAAAAAAAGTTGCCTTGCTCAAGAATGGATCAACAAAAGGTAAAAAATGGTTAAAGATTGTTCAAGGATGGGACATGTATGGATCGTTGGCGTGGCTTAAGTATTGCTCGTGGCCACGTCCCATGCTAAACTTTTAATGATTATTCTAACACCAAATTCGGCGCTTTTCATAGTTAATCATGCATAAAATCAACAATAGGGAGTTCTGCTATGACAAAAACATTTTAAATTCTCACTTCTAATTATTTCCCAAAAATGAACCTGGTTTTAAGCGCTTTTTCGAACCAAAACTCATACATGGTTCCGAACATCAAAATTGTACGCATCACTTTAAACTTAAGTTTCAGAAATGCATTCAAATTAGTTTAATTCAATATTTCATGGTCAAATAACAATAAAATTTTGCAGCCTAAAGTTCGATTGCTAGATAATACACATTTTTTCGACTTCAGACAGAAAATTTCTAGTACTAAAAAACAAATGGGAGACAGAGTTTTGACATGTGCAATATTTTGTAAATCCCGTGAGACAGACCGGTCCCAAAAACCGAACTACGAGGCCGACCTTACCCCATATCACTTTAAACAATCTTAATCACACCATTCTGTAAAAATTACTTTATTGCTTGCCACATACATTATTCTGGACGTTTCTTATCAATTTTCAGATGCAGATTACAAATTGTTAGCGATAAATTTGTTATCCATTTGTCAATAAAAAAACTACCACAATCATTCTTTCGCGAGAATCATTGTTACACATTCTTATTAGAGACCAAAGTTTTATTAACTTTTGCCTTACTAAAACTCTTCTGCGAAGAACCAACATTAGGAAGAAAAGGAGATTATTCTAGTTGGCGTTGGAAACTGTAACGTCGTATTTTTGAGGGGGGTGCAATTCTAAGGAAAAGAGTGGGATAAGCATTGATCAAAATTGTAAATCCTTTTATCTAGCTTCGGTGACGCTAACCAAAATCAAGCAATGAGAAGGGGAAAAGTTAAAATTCAGATTGCAAACCTTTATCCTTTATCCTTAATAATGGATAAACGACAAAAGTGATATATCCTTTACCTTTTATCAGCGTTTCTTGAGCAACGCTGATTCATGTCAAATAATGATAAGGAGAAAAGCTGAAGTGTGAATTCAAACCTACACTTATATTCACCCTGCTGGTGCCATTCTATGTAGAAGAATGGGACAAGCCAGGATCAAAATTGCAAAGGTTTTTCTAGCTTCGGTGACGCTAAAAAATATCAATTATTTAGAAAGGAAACAGATTGACTTGAAATTGGAAATCTATATTCATATTTACCCTGCTGGTGCCATTATAAGCACAAGAATGGGACAAGCCTGGATTAAAATTGCAAAGGTTTTTCAAGCCGCGGTAACACTAAATCAGGACAATTATTTAGAAAGGCAACAGCTTGACTTTAAATGGCAAACCTATATTTATATTTAACCTGCTAGTGCCAGTATAAGGAGAAAAATGGGACAAGCCTGGATCAAAATTTCAAAGGTTTTTCTAGCTTCGTTAACGCTAAATCATGTCAATTATTTAGGAAGGAAACAGCTTGACATGAAATTGGAAACCTATATTTATATTTAACCTGCTGGTGCCATTATAAGGAGAAGAATGGGACCAGCCTGGATCAAAATTGCAAAGGTTTTTATAGCCGCGGTAACACTAAATCAGGACAATTATTTAGAAAGGGAGCAGCTTGACTTGAAATTGCAAACCTATATTTATATTTACCCTGCTGGTTCCATTATAAGAAAAAGAATGGGACAAGCCTGGATTGAAAGGCAAAGGTTTTTCTAGCTGTGCTAGCGCTAAATCAAGTATAATTATTAAGAAAGGAAACAGCTGGACTTCAAAGTAGAAACCTATATTTATAATTATCCTGCTGCAGTCATTATAAGGGAAAGAATGGAAGAAGCCTGTATCAAAATTGCAAAGGTTTCTCTAGCTTCGGCAGCACGAAATCATGTCAAGTATTTAGAAAGGAAACAGCTTGACCAGAAATTGGAAACCTATATTTCTATTTACCCTGCCGGTGCGATTATAAGGAGAAGAATGGAACAAACCTGGATCAAAATTGCAAATGTTTTTCTATCTTCGGTAACGCTAAATCATGTCAATTATTAAGGAAGGAAACAGCTTGACTTGAAATTGGAAACCTATATTTATATTTAACCTGCTGGTGTCATTATAAGGAGAAAAATGGGACAAGCCTGGATCAAAATTGAAAAGGGTTTTCTAACCTTGGTAACGCTAAATCATGCCAATTATTTAGAAAGGAAATAGCTGGACTTGAAATTAGAAACCTATATATATATTTATACTGCTGCAGCCAATATAAGGGAAAGAACGGGAGAAACCAGAATCAAAATTGCAAAGGTTTTTCTAGCTTCGGTAGCACTAAATCATGTCAAGTATTTTGAAGGGAAACAGCTTGACCTGAAATTGGAAACCTATGTTTATATTTACCCTGCTGGTGCCATTATAAGGAGATGAATGGGACAAGCCTGCGTCAAAATTGCAAAGCTTTTTCTAGCTTCAGCAACGCTGATCCATGTCAAATAATCAGCAGGAGAGAAGCAAGAAAAAGTAAAATTAAAGCTCATATAAATTGCTGAAAAAAACTTAATTGAGATATTTCATTCTCAAAATTCACTTCCTGTGTCAATAATTCCAAAAAATGTTGACTTTTCATGATCACTGATCATTTTTATTTGCAGGTCAAAAAATCGTCTTTTTGGCTTAAAACTTCAACAATTTGATTGGTTTTTTTATTTTTTTATTCAAAAATCGTTTTTACTTAAAAATGTATCTCTCTGATTGAAAATTCATCTCTTTGTTCAAAAACTTAACTACTTTTGGAAAATGAAAAGAATTTGGTTGAAATCTCTTTTTTACTGAACTGAGAAATCTTTTTTTTGGTTGGATTAATTAAGAAAAGGAGAATTTATAATAAAGTGATAATCGTATCTTGAACTAAAAATGATTCATTTTCAACCAGTGGCATTTTTTACTAAAGAGATCAAAATTCTGTTCAAGAGTATAGTTTGTAGGCCGAATAGAAGAAATTGAAAAAGTAGTAACTCTTCCAACCAAAAAAAGATTTTCCAGTCAAGAAAGAAAAAGATTTAAACCAACTTGTTTAATTTCCAAGCAGAAAGATGAATTTGCAACCAGAAAATGTAAACTTTCAACAAAAAGTTTAATTTTCAACCAAGTAGTAAGATTTTCAACCAAAGAGATCAGTTTTCAATTAAATTGATAAATTTTTTACTAAAAAGAATGTTTCCTCCAAGAAATAAAAGAATTGTAAGTAAATCGTTGAATTTTTAAGTTAAAAGGGTGAATTTTCATCCCGCAATTATAATTTAAACAAATAAAGCTAATTTTTAACCAAATAGTACAATTCCGAAGTTTTCAACCAAAAATGTTTAATGCTTAACCAAAAAGTGAAATTTTTACGCCAAAACAGATTAAATTTTTGCTAAAAGAATTAATCTCCACACCGAAAAGACGAATGAAAAAAAAATAGTAACATTGTCAACCAAAAAATATTTCTCAATCCAGTAAAAAAGAGATATCAGCCAAATTCTTTTCATTTTCAAAAAGTAGTTACGTTTTTAACAAAAGAGATGAATTTTCAATCAAAGAGATACATTTTTAACTAAAACCGATTTTTGATCAAAGAAATAAATAAATCAACCAAATTGTTGAAGTTTTAAGCCAAAGAGACGAATTTTTAACCTGCAAATAAAAATGTTGAATAAAAAAGTTAATTTTCAACTAAACAGTTAAATTTCCAAATAAACAGTAATAACATTAACGAAGAAACATAAATTCTCACTGAATTATGCAAGAATTGATATTTTAACAAAAAAGGGTGAATCCACCAAATATTTTAATCCATAAATTAACAGATTTTCAACCCAAAAATATAACCTTTAGACAAAAAAGTTATTTTTAAACCAATTAGATGAATTTTTTATCAAAATATTTGAGTTTTCAACTAAAAAAAAAAACAAATTTCGAGCGACAAATTGAATAGTCGTGTTTTTAGTATAAACCACCAATTTTGTATTACCGCTCCTCATTTTCAATATAGCTTTAAATATTTTTCCTCTCTAGCTATTTGCCACTGGACCAGTACGTAAATTGTCATTTTTATATTTTTTCTGGATTTATTATCCAATATGGTTGAAACTGACAGTGCTGTCGTCATTCTTTTATTATTAACAGTGGAATTCAACCTATTACAAACTTCAAGTCTTTTAGACTCTGTGTACATTAAAAAAGTCAAACATGCCAAATTTGTTTTGTGATAATTACTGGCAAACTTTCATTTTCTTTCCTGGTTTACGCATTGCATTTAATTATGAATGGGAATCAAGACTTTGATCGTTATTCTGCACGGACGCAAAGAAGAATCCTCGGTTTCTTCAGAGAAGAGGACGTATATGTCTCTGATAATTCTGACGTATGTATATTAGGGTGATTTAAAAAAAACTTTGTTTGCTAGGAGGGCAGTCCCACACCTATTTTATAAGCTTCATGGCAAAAAAATTGCATTACTCCGACGTTAACATAAGTTTTTAAATAGGAAAATCTCAGTTTTCTGAAAAGCAGGGAACGAAACTACGTTTTATTAACTTTTCGTGAATTGAATTTCATTGAGTTCTCAAAAAATATTCGGAGAATCGTTTCTACCCCATAAGTTTGAAATTTTAAGCCCCAGCCACTTTGTATTGCGTTAGGAAAATGCCCTGAAAATGCAAAATAGCGGTTTTACTTAAAATTCGTACAGTATGCTTTTTTATGCTTAATCAGTTACACAGGAAGTGAATTTTGAGCATAATACATCTTTATTAAGTTATATATTTTTTTATCTTTTAGAAATTTATATCAGCTTTGATTTTCCTTTTTTTAGCCTCTCTCCTGCTGATTATTTGACATGAATCAGCGTTGCTGAAGCTAAAAATGCTTTGCAATTTTGACCGAGGCTTGTCCCATTCTTCTCCTTATAATGGCACCAGCAGGGTAAATATAAATATAAGTTTTCAATTTCAAGTCAAGCTGTTTCCTTTCTAAATAATTGACATGATTTAGCGTTACCGAAGTTAGAAAAATCTTTGCAATTTTGATCCATGCTTGTCATATTATTCTCCTTATAATGGCACCAGCAGGGTAAATATAAATATAGGTTTTGAATTTCAAGTCAAGCTGCTTCCTTTCTAAATAATTGACATGACTTAGCGTTACCAAAGCTAGTAAACCCATTGCAATTTTGATCTAGGCTTATTCCATTCTTCTCCTTATAATGGCACCAGCAGGGTAAATATAAATATAGGTTTTCAATTTACACTCCAGCTTTTCTCCATCTAATTATTTGACATGAATCAGCGTTGCAGAAGCTAGAAAAGGGTTTGCAATTTTGACCCAGGCTTGTCCCATTCTTCTGCTTAGAATGGCAGCAGCGAGGTGAAAGATGGATAAAGGTTTGCAATTTGAATTTCAACTTTTCCTCCTCTCATTGCTTGATTTCAATTAGCGTTACCGAAGCTAGATAAAAAGTTTGCAATTTTGATTAATGCTGGTCCCACTCTTTTCCTTAGAATTGCACCAGCGGGGTAAAGCTGTGTATAAATGTCCTTCAAAATTGTAATCTATAACCTCAACTTTGAAAGTCACAGAGGAAGTTGCAAGGCTTACAATTTGAAAGAGTAATGAGTATTAAATGGAGTAGAAACTCCCTCGAAAATACAGACGGAAGGTTTAATTTTGGCATGTCAAGACGGTGACATTTCCATTTTAGTATACCGTCGCGACATTTTAAGCCAAGATATTCCTGATGATAGCTGCAGAGCGTGTCGTGCAGACCCGGAGCATCTAGCATCATACACTATCTATTTATAGTTGATTATGAACCAATCTATTTAAATTATTACATTTTCCAATTAGGAAAAGAAACAATCAAACATTTAATGTATTTCTAACATTGCTAACATCAATAAACTGAGGTAAAATTATTAAGACTCAGTTAAAAGAATTCTGAAAATATTCATAAGCAAACCCTACAGATTGGAACAAATCATGTGTTTAGTGTCTCTATTTAAAATTTTTTTTAAATTAAGATCGAAAAGAAATCTATTTTGGAGCGTTCCTTTACAAAGCCGCGGAGCAGGCAGCTGAGACCCTTGGCCTGAATTTTAACGTCAGAAGTGAGGAAAGCGCATTACTCCATCCAGATGCTTCACTTCTGAAAGCCAAGGTGTTAAGCTCTTCATAATTAATAAGTTTTGATTGTTATTTCATATAATAAACTGTTGAATCTCATTTACAATTTATTTATTGGCTACTCTCTCCTCTTCCTTTTGCGAGGTCTTCAATCTCAACTAAAACGAGGAACTCGGTTAAAGGGGAAGAATTTTGCGTTTTCCATGATGTAACATACAACCTTTTTTTGGTTCATCGGCCGGGAAACCAAACTAAAGAGAGCCAATATATAATTTATTTGAACTAAGTTTATTTTTATATATATTTTTAAACACAAAGAACTTGAGCGAACAGAGGTAACTTATAATATTTGCATTTTATATATCAATTATTGCTGTGAAATATGTCCGAATTGGAAAATTACCAATGCCGAAACAAAACCCTGAAGATTTAGGGAATATCCGAAAAACAATTACCAGAAATCTTACTAAACAAAACCCCCAATTAGCTAAGCTAGTAGAGTTGAATAAGAACGGGCTGGTGAGTGATAGGAAAAATAAAATTAACATTGATGAGGAATTATCGAAACTAGATTTAGAATTCGGTTGTGATAATTCAGAAGACAGTAATTTTTATTGTTCTGCATTCATTGATACTGTAAATACTACCTTAAATAAAACAAATTTGAGTTTAATTAGTGGTTCTTCAGATCAAAATAAAACCTTAACTTTTGTTGACGAGATCGACGAGTTTCCCTCCGTGACGCACTCGAAGTAATACCTATTTTGGACGAAAGTAACATCCCTTTAGTCCATTTTATTGAGGGCTGTACTGAAGCAAAAGCCATAATTCCTATACAGGCGCATGAAAATTTTGCTAGATTAGTAAGAAATAAATTAACCGGAGAAGCGCGAAAATGCATATTCGGAAACACATTTCGAAACTTAGATGAATTAGTAGAAAAATTAAAAAAGGTTTATGCCGACGCGAAAAGTGTATACCAGTTGCAAGGAGAACTAGGCAACATATTTATGTGGGATAAGGAAAATGTAATAGCATACGTTGCGCGAATAAAAGAATAGGAAACTAAATCTTCAGAAGAAGAATCAAAATCGAAAATTATTACAAAAATAATAAATTCAGTGTTGCTCAGGACACTAAAATAGCGTGTTTAATTTGCGAAAGACCGGGAAATGCGACTGAGAAATGTAACCACCTCGAGAATTTTCGACAAAAATTTTTTTCTGAAAATCCTGTCATTTCGAATTCAGAACAAAATTTCGGATCCAGACAAAATCAAAATTTCGGAAACAGACAAAATTAAAATTTCGGATATAGAAAAAATCAAAATTTCGGATACGGACAAAATCAAAATTTTAGACCCAGACAGAATCAAAATTTTGAGTCTGGACAAAACCAAAAAGGAAACATTTCTGGAAATGCGAATAATAAGCCAGCCAAGAATCGATGATTGTTTGCAATTTTTGTAATATCCCTGGCCACATCGCTAAGGATGGTTATAAAAAGAGTAGATATTTACAAAATCGAAACGGACAACAAAGCCCTCAAAATTATACGCAGAACCAGGAAAGCTCCAACGCTATTCCCCCAACGGTTGCTGGGAGGAAGGCGCCGAATCATTAACAAAAAGCACCTATAGAAATTAAAAATAAGGAAAATGATATAAAAACTCATCTCAGTGGGAATAATATAATTCCTTCGATCATGGTATCTGCCGTTGGTCTAAAGAGCCCGGCACGTGTGGTGATCGACACTGGTGCTTGCTGAAATCTAATTAAAAGAAGTGAAATTGACCCTGAAATAAAAATTTAAAAAAATGAAGTACTGACACTAACAGACAAAAAAAATCTACCTGTTTATACACTAGGTCAAATTAAGGTCGTGATAGTTGGATTTTTAACTATGCTAAATATAATTCCTGATGATGTACCAGTAGATGAACATGGAGTCTTAGGCTCTGAATTTTTTCTTAATAATAAAGTAAATATAAACTATACACATAAATGTATTGAAATTAATTATGCAACTTATCCTTTTTAACAAACTGGCAAAAAATTGTGGAGGTGAAGCCTACGTCAAATATGCAAATATAAATGAAAACCTTGTAAAGATAATAATTTCCTGTGTTCAAATACAAGATTTAGTACAATGCGAACTCAAAAATTCAACAAATTAATCTAATTTTTCCGGCGGAAAAAATGATGAAAATTTTCCTAATTTAATATTGAAATTTTTTTGAAATCTGATGAAAAATCTAACCGTTTCTGCCAATTATATAAGATCACAGGTGAAGAAAGAGTAGAAATAATCAAAAAACTACTACGGTTAGATCCTTTAAATATGGAAGAATATGAGCATGTTGAAAAATTAAGTAGTAAAAATGCAGATTTCTTCCACATTCCGGGATAATACTTAGAACCTACAAACATAATCGAACGCTCAATACCAACAACAGATGATTGTCCTATTTTTTCGCGACAATATCGATTTCCTCCAGTTCACAAGGAAGAAATCATTCGCCAAGTCGATGAATTATTGAAAAACAATGTAATAAAACCCTCCCAATCACCTTACAATACACCAATTTGGATTGTTCCTAAAAAACAAGACTCACAAGGAAAAAAGAAATGGCGAATGGTACTTGATTTTAGAAAATTGAATGAAAAGACTATTGGTGATTCATATCCTCTACCAAATATTCACGACATTTTAGACCAGTTAGGATCTGCTCGCTATTTCTCTGTTTTTGATTTAGCAACTGATTTCCATCATATAAAAATGGATCACAATGATGCACACAAAACCGCATTTTCAACCCCTTATGGACATTGTGAGTTTGACAGAATGTCCTTCGGTTGAAAAAATGTACCAGCAACATTTCAACGACTAATGGATTTAGTTTTCACGGGACTTCAGGGAACAGAACTTTTTTTCTTTATCTAGATGACATTGTGATTAATGAAAATTCTTCAGAAGAACACGAATCGAAGTTTAATGAACGAATGGGCAGATTACGAAATGTAAATCTTCATTTAAAACCCGACAAGTGTGAATTTCTACGACACGAAGTAGGATATTTAGGACATATAATAGATAAAGATGGATTTCGACCTGATCCGAAAGAAATCATGGCAGTGAAAGATTTTGCAACTCCTAAAAAACAAAAGCATAATAAACAATTCTTAGGTTTAGCAGGATATTACCGTTGATTCATAAACAATTTTGCTAAGATAGCAGCTCCAATAAATCAGCTGCTTGAAAAAAACATGTCATTCAATTAGACGGAAAAGCAGCAACAAGCATTTGATATTTCAAAGAATAAATTATGTCAAGAACCACTTTCAATTTGACCTGATTTTTCAAAACCTTTCATTGTAACTACAGATGCATGAGGTTATGCCATAGGCGGAATACTTTCGCCAGATAAAATAGGCCAAGTCGAACCAATTGCATATGTATCAAGATCACTAACCGATACTGAACGTAAATACGACACTTATGAAAAAGAAGCTTTAGCGATAGTCTACTCCGTAATATATTTTCGCCCTTATTTGTACGAACGAAAATTCACAGTCGTTACAGACCATAAGCCCCTTGTTTGGTTTAAAAATTCTAAAGATCCTTGTTTTCGAGTTTCAAGATGTTGATTGAAGCTCGCTGAATGTGACTATGACGTCGTCTATAAAGCAGAAAATCAAATGTTAATGCAGATGCAATTTCAACGAACCCTATTCTAGAAAACAATGAAACCGTAGAAATTATTATACTTTCGGATAATTACTTAAAATTTGAGGAAGAAAACCCTATCAATTCAATGGAATTCTTGAACTTCGAAAATGATAAAAATTCAGATTCCGAAGAAAATATCAAATTAAATGGCGAATTTTAGAAGGAAAAAATTCCTGAAATTTTTCATAATCTAATAAGTGAAGAATCTCTGAACGAAATACAAAATGAATGTTTTGATAGTCCAATACAGAAACATCTGTACCTTTCAGTTTTACTTTCAATTCCCAAAATTATAAAGAAAAACGAACTTCTCTGTCAATCTTGGAAGACTGTGGTTACAAGAGGACAGAAGCAAAAATATGAAGAGCAAGCACAAATTAATGAACAAATTGAAAATCAAGATAAGTCACATAATGATACTGAGGAAGAATACTTACCTCCCTCGACTGCTGCTAAAAAAGCGCGAGGTAGGCCCAAGTAAGCTGTGCTAAAAAAAACCTAGCAACCCGCAGGCCTTGAAAAAGAGAGGCAGACCAAGAAAAGAGGCAACCGCTGGTGAGTTTCTGAATTTAAAACATAAACGCACACAAACTTTGAATCTGAAGATGAATCTGATTCAGATAAAGAATATTTTGATAATTCAAGAGAACAAATTATGAAATAGAAGAAGAAAAATTACCAAAAATCCCAGGCAAAGCCTGCTGGGCAACAAAAGGAAAATGAAGATGAAGATAATTTTTTCAACTTCGGAAGATGAGGTCCTAAAAGATGCAAATTTTGACAAATTTTCAGACGAAGAGAACTGCGTCAATAAAGAAAATATACAAGAACTTTCGGCACCAGAAAATGTTATTAAAATTCCAGAAGAAAGGAACGTGAAAAATCCCGAAATTTTTCAAGAGACAAATGAAGATAATTCAGAAAAAAATAAACTCCCTGCAGAATCCCCTCCTTCGAAAACACAATTAAATGGACAAATATATACAAAAGAAAATGTCGTCGTGTGTCGTGATCAATTAACGACGCGTAAAGATAATTACGCTTATTTTGTTGCTACTGACTGTTTCCCACGTGACAATGGATCAAGAGCTTTGTCAAAACGTGGTATTTTACCTAAGTTCGGACAACCTAAGAAAGGACTTGCTAAAGACACAAGAAAGGACAACAGTATCATTTAGTTCTTCACATTGAAGCTGATTCTAAAGGAAATTTATTCGACACTTTGAGCAAGATTAAACTTTCAATACTTTCTTTGCATTAAATATCAATGAGACTGACTTTATGATCTATTAGTATCGCAAGAACTTCACAAGTTAATCACATAGGTTGGAAAGAAATACGTGAAATTCTAATTTAAACTTTTTCGGATTCTTCTACCAAAATTATAATATGTGCGGGAATAGTTCAATATCCAACGAAAGAACAGCGATCTCAAGTCCTTGAAGAAGCACATTCTTCAGCTTTAGGAGGTCATAAAGAAGTAACAAAAACTTATCATCGAATTCGTCAAAATTATTATTGGAAGAATATGAAAATTGATATTCAGAAATATATTCAATAGTGTTTACAATGTCAAATTAAAAAATTAGTTCGCGTCAAAACCAAAAATCCCATGATAATAACGAACACGCCTGGAATCGCATTCGAAAAAATTGCAATGGACATAGTTGGCCCTCTTCCACAAACAACATTAGGTCACGTGAATATCTTAACTATTTAAGATAATTTTACAAAATATGCTTTAACTCTCGCAATTCCGGAAGCGAAAGCTTCAGCAGTAGCTGATATTTTTTTGAAAAAATGTATATGCATTTACGGTTCCCCTAAATGCAGTTTTAACTGACGAAGGTTCCAATCTTTAAAGCAATTTAATGAGAAGAATGGCAAAACGTTTTAGAATTAGACAATTTGAAACAACAGCATTTCATCCACAATCCAATGGGTCTCTTGAACGATCACATCACGTGATAGCGTAATACCTAAAACGATTCGTTTAAAAAAATTCCGAATGGGACGATTGGCTTGAATTAGCCATGTTCTCTTACAATACACGTGTCCACGAAGGTACAAAGTGTACGCCCTATAGATTAGTTTTCGGTAAACAGGCTGGTCAACCATCAAATGAACCTCTATCAAAGCAAGAAAAATTGCAAACTTATGACGGTTACCTAACGAATTTTATAACCAAATTATATGAAATGAGAACTCAAGCCAAATAAAATTTAATTGCGGCTGAAGAAAAGTAAAAAATATATCATGATCGAAAAGTTAATCCATTAGAAATCAAAACAGGAGATGACGTCTCTTTATTAATTGGAAAAGAACCTAAGAAAAAATTTGCTAATCCATATCAAGGGCCTCATGAAGTGTCAGAAACATTAGGAAAAGGAAACGTGAAAATTGACATAAAAGGCAAACCTGCAGTAGTACACGTCAATAGATTCAAACGTTCACACATAAAATGTCAAACCGTTAATAATTAAACGACAAGCCTTTATCATTTTAATTTCAAATGAATCCCATCCACTGTCAGCGTATAGACTCTCTTACCGTCGTTTTTATGCACCAAATTGATCTGCTTATGTTATGGCCATATTTATTTCACACGGAAATTTTCGAAAAAAATTATAGCGATATTCTGAAATGGGCACAAAACCTTAGAAGAATAGAAACAACTAGGGATATAATCCTCAAAATTGAAACCAAAGGACCAAAAGCTTATGAAAAGTTGATTTTTAGCCTTCAACTATCAGATCACGGAGTTTTTGCCGACGTATTGAAATATATGCAGTAAAATATTAATTTCAGACAAATGGATCCAAGTCACCGCAAACGAATCGAGGCTCTTATCAACGTATTTGCTTATTCAGTCGACATGATTATTCTCTGAGCATTTTTAATTCAAGCTGGAATTTTTAATCACGATGATTTCAACATTCCTAAATGGAGTAAGGATCTTGCCAACCTATTCACGATTAGAGATATTATGTTAACAATTAAAACAAGAGGACCGCACGCATACAAAAATCTCATCGTCGCCTTGGGCCTATCAGGTCATGTTTTACTGGCTGACGTTCTGGCTCTAATGAAATAGGTCGCTAATTTGGAACCTACTTTTTCCAGAAATGGATTTTGGAGGCCTCCTTTTGGCTGTGCTCACTGCATACTTACATTATACAACAACAATCCATGCCATCGTAGGATATGATAGTGGCCCGAATCAACTGAATATAACAACCGTGTCTTTATTAGAGGTAGGAGGATGTGATATACTTTCACCCAAATTAAACATCGAGTCGGTAAACATACAATTACTGCAAATAACCGATTATAGTAATACAAAAGTCATACAATGTAAAGTAGAAGTAAAACGGGAAGTAAAATATTGTGGAATGCATTCTCATGTAGCGTCAGTAGCTAATGGGTACAAAGAATATATACACGAAGTATCACATGAACAATGTGACTTAATGCATAAAACGGGAGTATTAACAGTAGGAGACAAAAAGCAAATTTTCGGGTTAAGTTCAAACAACTCTTTTTCTCACACTCTAATGATAGCAGGTACCACTACTAATTGGGGAAAAAGTTCAGGTACTACATCCTCAGACCCTTTCGGCACTTGGGATTACGTTGTTGTCGAAGCAACTTATAAAATTTCAGTACAGGATTATTACGCTACTATTAATTTAAACGATGATAAAATTCACTTAACATCAGCTCTAGTATGTACAGTCTCAGACACCACTTGTATCGATGTAGAAGGAGGCCAAAACTTTTGGAATCCATTACCGACTGAAACATGCAATTTCAAAAAATTCGAATTGTACTTCAGTTTAGCAAACAAAACTTACGACAACACTACAATAAACGAAAATTTATATTCCCTAATAACAGATGATATACCATTTGTATTGGCATACAAGTAATTGATGCCTGTATGCAATATCTTACTAATGAGAATTGAGCACCCAAAACTATAAATCTATGAAAATAATGAAGGCCTATCTATTTTTAAAAATAAAAAAATCGCAGTAAAAAACATGGATATTTTTACATATGTGAATTCAAAATTTGTTTAAGTTGAAAGACACCTTCGTACAGAGGTGAAACAACTTTATCGGGATGTTTTAACTGAAAAATTGCAAACTCGAACAACAAGTATTTAGGAATTCACTAATTTTAGCCACTCAGGCACCTGATGAATTCGCTTGTCATTTAAAGAAAGGCCCAGGTTATATGGCACTATTAGCCAGAGAAATAGTCCATATAATTCAGTGTGTTTAAGCCGAAGTCGTTTTTCGTGAATTCAAGGAATGCTATATGCAACTTCCAGTATTTAAAGGAAATCGAACATTTTTTTTAACTCCAGGGACCCATATTATTTCAAATACAGGTAATCAAATAAGTTGTGAGACATTTGTTCCATTAATGTATTTCTTAGGCGAAAAATGGTTAAAAATGTTACCCAATCCTATTGAAGGGCCACCACCTAATGTCATGATGCCTAAAACACAGCCCACATGGGAATACACAAACCCCTCATCTTTAGACACAAGTGGCATATATTCACAAGCCGATCTAGACAAATTAAGAGATCATATTACGTTGCATGCAGAGAAACCTATGGTCGTAAATACCTTAGCTAGGGGAGTGATGGGACATTCCACAAATAATCAGGGAATCTCAGTATTTAACCTTATAGATGAAGATAGATTCGATAGGATCTACCAATCTGCATGGGGAAAATTCTGGACTATTTTTACAAACTTTGGCACAGCTAGTGCAGGATTAATAGGAATAATAATAATAATCTTTAGAGGAATTAAACTAATTGCCGATACCGCAATTCACGGCTATACCCTACACAAAATATTCGGCTGATCACTATATCTTTTAGGAGCCTTTTGGGACTCCGTGACTAATTTATTGTTACATCTAGGAAAACGACTACCAGCTGACGGAACCAATAATACAGACCCACAGGCGCCTATAGCATCGGCACTATACGCGCACACAGAAGCGCAGAACACCCCATTGAACACAACTCGATATCTTGACTCAAATACACGTAAAGAAGGAGCCATCCCGCTCACTATAGACGCTACTCTATATCCTCATTCACAGCTCAAGGAAGCTCGTAGTACAATTAACTACTCTATTTAACATTAAACCTTCTTCAGCATGTCGCATGAATCCTATACAACTCTTTTGAATTAATTTCTTCAACAAAAAGGAGAACCTCCTCTAGAATACAAGTTATCAATTGCTTCAGATTCCAACAATGAATATCATATTCGCAAGTTCTTCCACATCCTCGATTTACTACATTACATATTAGAACATCACCTGAAAACTCTACGTGGATAGCAATTTGTACTGTCCAGGATATTAAACAAACAGGAATGGCACACACTTAAATAAGCAAAAAACTTCGCTGCTATAAAAGTAATTAATTTAATATCAAATAAAGGTCTCCTTAATTCAACTTACGAAGAAATTCTAGGTAACTCACTTCAAAAATTTCATATTTCTGTGCATGACTCTTCTATGAATCTTCCGAATATTCTCACAAACAACTCTGTGAATTCTGTAGAAAACATCCACACTCTTACTCCTGAAACACCTACTACATATACTTCTATAGACACTGAACACCGTTCTACAGATACTCATTGCACAAAAAGAAGAAAACTTTGCAGAATTCCAAAATCATGTTTACCAACTAAACATTTTTATGTATCACATGATAAACCAGGTCCGTATGGAAAAAGTTATAAAAAATGTTGTAAATGTGGATTCAGACCCCCAAATCAATATCATAAACGTTATTTAAAATTCCGTACTTCAGGAAGACAACTTCAATGGAGTACTATTACGAAGAACCTACCCATACCCCAAGAAATCCAAGGAAATTACTCAGATGTAGCTCCATGGGCATTTTAAATCACGTAAAAATTCGAAAGAATTTCACTATCAAATATGGATTACCATTGCCACAAATAAGAACCTACCCAGATCTACATTCGCGATCGCATTCGTTCTTTCTCGCGCAAGCCTCTACTTTAGAACACCTTGTAATTCAAAGCGGAAAAACAAAAGAATAAGCCAAAAATAAAGCAGCACTAGGACTTCTTAAATTGTTGATACAATATTATGATTTTTGTGATAAACATGACTCAGAAACATATCAGGAAAAAATTAAGAAAAAAGATTTGGAAGTTCAAACTAATCCCAGACCCAAATTGGTTCCATGGGAAAATTCCTGTAAATACTGTAATACACAGGTACATTCTACAAAAGATTTTCTTAGAAATATCGTTAAAAAAGTTGATAAGACAACACAAATCCCACCCTCTACTCCGTTATGAAATCCTCAAATTCTTAATCGACTTCTTCGACCTTTCTCTAAACGCACTCCTAGGCCTAAAAGCACTCAATTATAAAAATCTTCTTTTATACTAACTTTTGTTTTCTTTTTACAGGCTTCCGAGAAGCAAAATGAATTCAAAACTTCAACTTTTACCTGGTATCTTCTTGATCTTATTCCTAGTAACCCCATCTGATGCGACAACCTCGTACATCGATACTCCTTTTTCGCACTCATTAGGCGTTTATCTTGAGCCTATTATTGACATCCAAATCCTTTCCGAAAAATATCATTTTTTGTCTTATTTAGACATGTTCGAATTATATAATTTCAAACATCAGATAATTGAGAACTATATCAAACTCACTATAGGATGTATGCAGAAATCCGCCGTTTGCAATGCGAATAGTCATAAAATTGATATAAAATCAGTAGACTATTTTCTTCAAGAAATTTCGTCAATTTCTAATCAAACGTATAATATTAATAGTTCTTCATCGAAAAATGATCCATTTTAGAAAAAAGTTCAGCTCACATTTGAAAAATTAGAAGAAAATCAAGAAACTTCTCTTCATTCACCCGAAGATAATTTATTTCTTATCTCTAATTTGACATTTAACATATAACAAAAGATCTAGAAGAGACTATTGACTCCTATACCTCTCTTTTACGACACCTTTTAGAAGCCCTCACGCATACAGTTACAAATTCATGTCACCCTCTACTCTTTCCAGACTCTTTCCTTAATTTTAAACTAAACCTCTCTACTTCTTTTTCCTTTAGCATTCTTACATTTTCAAAAATTAAACATTTCACGGTTAAAAATGATTTAATTTTTATGTTAACTATTTCTATACCTTCTTCAGATAAATTCCATCTATTCAAGCCACATGCATTTCCTATATTCTTTGACAATAAGGATAAACACACTTGGTCAATTCACCATAAACCTCAAATTTCTTATAAATGTCATTTCGTTGTAAATATGAACAAATATTATTTCTGGAGTCCATTACAAGCTCATTATGGCTGGCTCTATTCAGCCTTTTTCCCCGAACGATTTCAATTATATTGCCCTGAAAAACCAGATGTTTTTATTGATATTCAAAACACTGGAATAATACAACTAGATCCAGACTGTAAACTAAACTGTCTAATGACATCTTATTATCCTAATAAAAATCTAAAAATATTGGATTCTTCAATTCCAATACAAAAATCAACCCTTTCACTTTCTTTCACCAGAACTTTGCTATACAATTATTCTATCCAACAACCTTATTTACTTAAAAGAATACTTTTTCATTTTGGACAGAAGGAAGACATGCCATTATTTCTCCTTGAAGATGAAATATTTATCCTAGAAAAACTTTCTAAAATTCTACATTTTTCCAAAATAACGAAACGTTATTTTTTCCAAATCGAGGAATTTTATTAATTTTAACAGTAATAATGCTACTTACAGTTACTCTACTTGGATTATTGATTTTTAAAATTGGAAAAATTATTAAAAACTTTAGAAGACAAAAAGGAATCACGACTGAAATAAAATATACAACTCCATTAACTTTAACGGACAAGCCTTTACTTGACGAAATCAAATTTCAATTTTGAAGGAAAACTTAGATTTATAATTGCATGATAATATACCCAATTACTATTAAAACGAATTAGATATAACAAAAAAAAACTACAAAAATCCATCAAAATAAAAAAATATATATATAAATTAAAAATTAAAAAAAAATGCATGAAAATTTAAAACCTTCATTGCACAAAAACAGTACATTTTAATTTTTTTTTAAGAAACAAATTTTTTTTATAATAATTATATTTATATTACTAACAACATTTATTATAATTTAATGGAATGGACGTACCCTTTTCCCTAGCTGCTCGTAGGAACAACAATGATAACACCAAGCATAGTTGTAGTAAGTGCTGTTCAAAACAATCGAACGCGCAGGGCTCCCGACAATGGGTCGGGCAACAATGCCGACTATCCTAGAGTTGGGGGAGCATTTAATCAAAGTCTCTTGAATTCCCTTGAAGTCTTCTAAATTAACTTCAATTTTACTGGAATCAATGGGATTTTTTTATTTTTTTCAATTCATTTAAATTCATTTGGAATTCTCGTTGAATTCTTATTAATGAATCCTGAATTCTTTCAAATTCTTTTGAATTCTTTAGAAATTTCGAGAATGTTCTTCAATTCTCCCTGAATTCCATTCACACAAATTTTACTCATTTCGATGAAAATTTTATTTTAAACATTTTTTCAAATTATTATAAATTTTATAAAAGTCTCTTGAATCCCCTTGAATTATTCTTAATTAACTTCAATTTTACTGGAACCAATGGGATTTTTGAATTTTTCAAATTCATTAAAATTCATTTGGAATTCTCGCTAAATTCTTATTATTGAATCTTGAATTCCTTTAAATTCTTTTGAATTATTCAGAAATATCGAGAATGTTTTTTAATTCTCCCTGAATTCCATTCACACCCCATTTTACTGAATTCGATGAAAATTTTATTTTTAACATTTTTCCCATTATATATATTTTAAATTCTTATGGATTCAATCAAAGTTTCTTGAATTCCCTTGAATTCTTCTTAATTAACTTCAATTTTACTGGAATCAATGGGATTTTTTCTATTTTTTTCAATTCATTTAAATTCATTTGGAATTCTCACTGAATTCTTATTAATGAATCCTGAATTCTTTTGAATTATTTTGAATTCTTTAGAAGTTTTGAGAATGTTTTTTAATTCTCCCTGAATTCCAGTCACACTCCATTTTACTCAATACGATGGAAATTTTATTTTTAACATTTTTTCAATTATATATTTTTTAAATTCTTATGAATTTAATCAAAGTCTCTTGAATTCCCTTGAAGTCTTCTAAATTAATTTCAATGTTACTGGAATCAATGGGATTTTTTTATTTTTTTCAATTCATTTAAATTTATTTGGAATTCTCGCTGAATTCTTATTAATGAATCCTGAATTCTTTTAAATTCTTTTGAATTCTTTAGAAATTTCGAGAGTTTTTCTTATTTCTCCCTGAATTCCATTTACACCCATTTTACTCAATTAGATGGAGTTTTTTTATTAAAATTTTTTTTTTTCAATTATATTCTTTGAAATTCTTATGAATTTAATCAAATTGGCATAGTGGCATGAGTCCGAGGCCTGGAAAACTGGAAAATTGGAAAATGAAGCTTACAAAGTAGATGTGTATATTGGTAGATCCTTTGGTATTGAAGTCAATTTCTTTCCAGAACAATCGACAGTGGCTCCAGAACAAATGCAGGGCGATGGACAAGGTCCAGGAAGAATGCATTCACCAGCTCTTTTTGTCAAAAGTTCCTCATCACCTGAGACAAAGAGATTAAAATCCCATTAGAAAATTATTCAAAGGGTATTTTCCTAGCTATACTTTGACGACAGGATGTTACTGAATTTTCAACAATGAATGTTTGTCAGTTACTGCAGGTGCCGGATTTTTAAATGAGATGCTAATTGATCATAGAAAGGCGTTTTTGAATCTTTTTGATATTGGAAAAAATTCATCAGATGAGGATGAAAATGAAATGAGTGAAGGGTTTTAATAGGAAGGGGTTCGAATTACCGACCTGAGTTCATCCTGTCGTAGAAACAAGAGATACCAGAAGTCGAATCGTGCTTACCCTTACATTTGAACTTTTCGTCCCGAATCGAGTCGATCTTCCTATTGTTTAATCTCTTCGGAGACTCACATCTTGGTCCGGAAGTTTCAATTTTGTGCGTGTGTAGGTAAGCACTCAGCCAACGAAGATTGCAGTCGCAAATGAAAGGATTTCTCGCCAGGTGCCTGAAAATATTTTTTATTCAATTCAATAATTCTCTTTTCGGGAAGTGGAACAACCGGAGGCTGGGAAGAGTAGGAGGAGGATGAGGAGGATGAGGATACGGAGTAGGAGGAGGAGGATAAGGAGGATAAGGAGAAGCAGCAGGAGGATGAGGAGGATAAGAAGGAGGAGGAGAAGGAGAAGGAGGAGGATGAGAACGGTGAGGGGGATAAGGAGGATGAGGAGAAGGATAAGGAGTAGGGGAGTAGGAGGAAAAATAGTAGGAGAAGTAGGAGAAGGATGATAATGAGGAGGATAAGGAGGAGTAGGAGAAGGACGAGGAGGGTGAGGAGAAGGATGAAGAGTAGGAGAAGTAGGTGGAGGATAAGGAGGCGGAGGATAAGGAGGAGGTTAAAGAGGAGGTAGATGAGGAGGAGGATGAGAAGTAGGGGGAGGAGGAGACGGATGATGAGTAGGAGAAGGAGGAGGATAAAAAGGATAAGTAGAAGGATAAGGAGTAGTAGAAGAAGGAGGAGGATGAGGATAAGGAGGAGGAGGATAAGGAGCAGGAGAAGGAGGAGGAAGAGGTGAAGGGTGAGGAAAATAAGGTGAAGGAGGAGGATGAGAAGGGTGAGGAGGATAATAAAGATAAGGAGAAGAAGGAGTAGGGGAGGAGGAATAAGAGTGGCAGAAGTACTAGGAGGAATAAAATTAGGGGGATGAGGAGTAGGAGAAGGTGGAGGAGGAGGATGAGAGGAGGAGAAGTAGGAGGAGGATAAGAAGGCGGGGGATAAGGAGGAGGTTAAGGAGGAGGTGGATGAGAAGGAAGATAAGGAGTAGGGGGAGGAGAGGAAGGATAATGAGTAGGAGAAGGAGGAGGATAAGAAGGAGGGTGAGGAGGGGGATAAGGAGAAGAAAGATAAGTAGGAGGATAAGGAGTAGTATAAGGAGGAGGATGAGGATAAGGAGGAGGATTAGGAGAAGGATAAGGAGTAGGAAAAGGATGAGAAGGATTAGTAGGAGGATAAGAAGTCGGAGGAGGGTAAGGAGTAGGAGAAGGAGGACTATCAGGAGGAGGAGGATAAGGAGTATGGGGAGGAGGAAGAGTAAGATAAGGAGGAGGACGATAAGGAGCAGGAGAAGGATGAGGAGAAGGATAAGTAGGAGGATAAGGGGTGAGAGGAGTGAGAGGACGATAAGGAGCAGGAGAAGAAGAAGGATGGTGATGAGGAGATAAAGAGCAGGAGAAGGAGCTGAAGAAGGGTGAGAAGGATAAGGAAGATGAGGAGGATGAGAAAGAGGATAAGGAGGGGAAGGAGTGGTAGAAGGAGGATAATAGGTAGGAGAAGTAGAAGGAGAATGAGAATGAGGATAAGGAGTAGGAGAAGGAGGAGGATGAGGGTGATGAGGAGGATAAGGAGAAGGGTGAGGAGGATAAGTAGGAGAATAAGGAGGAGAAGGATTAGGAGAAGTGGAAGAAGAGGAAGACAGTCTTCGCAGCACAAAGTGCTCTCAAAACAGGAGAAATAGTGAGATTTTTCACGAAAACAGGGGAATAAATTCTTTTGAATAAAATGTTTCATAGGTACCATATTGAATTTAATATAAAACGCTGAAGATTTCAAGTCGAAATATATTGCATTTTGAACGAAAGAGTTGATTTTTCAAGCTACAAAAGTTACCTTTTGGATAAAAAAATTTTTATTGAATTTTTAACAAAATAGTGGGATTTTCAACCGACAAAGATAAATCTTCAACCCTATAGGTAAATTTTTAACTACAAAAAATTTATGATTAACCGAACTTGAACTTGAACTTTCAAGCAAAAGGTGAAAAAGATTACTTTTTAACAAAATAGTTGAATTTTTATAAAAATAATTCAACTTTCAACAAAATGCTGGCATTTTTAACCAAATAATTGAATTTTTAAATAAAAAAGGGAAATTTTTAACCAAATAGCTGAATTTTTAAATGAAAAAATTAATTTTTAACAAAAAGTGTAATAGTTGATATTTCAACTAAAAAATATTTTAACCTGAGATTTTGAACTAAAATGATGAATCTTCCAACATAAATAAATTTTTAACAAAATAGTTGAATTCTCAAATAGAAAAGATTAATTAAAATATCAATTTTGAACCAAAAATGAAATATTTACATTTTCGTTGAAAAAAATTAATCTTAACCAAAAAACAGTGATTTTCATCAAAATAGTTAAATTTTCAACCAAAGATATGAATTTTCAACTGAAATGTTAAATCTTCAGCAGCAAAAAAAAATTGATTTTTCACGAAGGAGTTCAACTTTCATCCAAGTACTTTAATTTTCAAACCAAAAACATAAATTTTCAACAAAAAATCTAATATTTGATATTTTAAACAAAAAATATTTTTATTTTAATAAAAAGCAGTTGAATTCAACCAACAAAGACGAATTTTAAACCAAACAGTGAAATCTTCAATCAAAACCGATTATTTTGTGTTTAAATAGTTGCATTTATACAAAAAAAGATAACATTTCTATCAGAAGAGATGGATTCTTAACCAAGAAAGATTTTTAGGTCAGAAGAGAAAAAAAATCTCATCTAAACTTTTAAATTTTCAAGACAAAAAGGCAAATTTTCTACAAAATAGTTAAATTTTTAACTAGAAAATGTAAATTCTCAACGTAAGAGTTAAATATTCAACAAAAGAGATGAATTTCAAAATAATGAAATTAATTTTCAAAAAAGTAGTTCAATCCTAAACCAAAAAATATGAATTCTCAATAAAAAATTTAATAGTTGAGTTTTCAACTAAAAACGATCAATTCTCAACCAAAAAAGGAATAGTTCAATTTCCAATTAAGAAAATTAATTTTCAACGAAAAAAAAGGATTTTCAAAACAAAAAAACGAGTTTTCAACCAATCAAATTAATTTTTAACAAAGTAGTTCAAATTTCACCCAAACAGTTGAATTTTCTACCAAAAAAGATGTGTTTTTACCAAAATAGTTAAATGTTCAACAAAAGAATTAAATTCTCAAGCAAGTAGTAATATTTTTAATTTTAATTGAAGTCAATTAATTCAGTTCGCATTAGAGCAAGAAAAAAAACGAGAAAAAGGGAAAGTTTCTTGAAAACAGGGGTTTTCCGTGCTAAGTTTCTAGAAGTACGAAGTTTCTAGAAGAGCTAAGTTTCTAGAAGTGCTAAGTTTCTAGAACTGCTAAGTTTCTAGAACTGCTAAGTTTCTAGAAGTGCTAAGTTTCTAGAAACTAAGCACGGACACGAACCACTTGATCTGTGCAACGGTCTTGATGCCGGTAAGGCAGGAATCTATGATTAGAAACAGTTTTAATCCACCATAATCAAGTTATAAATGAATTAGGCTACCAAAGCCGAGTTTTGCGGTCGTTTAAAGCGAAATTGAGGATATAATAAGACGAAATTAAGGATATAATTATACTAACATGACGTTGATGCTGCGTAGGTGAGCAAAGGTTCCGTTGCTGAGAGATTGGATGTTGTTATCGTAAAGGGACAAAAGTGTGAGGCTGGTCAGGTCTCGAAACAGGTCCGTCCGAATACAGGAAATCTCATTGGCGTTCAACAGTCTGGAACGAAAGTGCATTATCGATTATTGAGTGCATTTTAGCCAACTAAGTTTTGATTGATCAGGTCCATAACCCTTTTCCGCTGCTTAGATATGGCTATTAGTGCGAATTAAAGATAAATATAATTCTGCCAATATATCAGGCGAAATTTCAACATCGAAGTCAAATTTAATTTAATTAAAAATTTTTTTAATATTAATTTTCAATTGAAAAAATTAATTTTCAACAAAAAAAACGAATTTTCAACAAAATAGTTAAATCTCTGTTATAATGAATTTTTAACAAAGTAGTTCCACTTTAAATAAAAAATAGTTTAATTAAAATTTTTTTTAATGCCTTAAATTCTTCTTATATCACTTCAATGTTACTGAAATGAATTGAATATTTAGGATTTATCCATTTTTTAAAATTTATTTGGAATTCTTCCTTAATTTGTGTTAATTTATCTCACTTGAGAGTCTCCCTGAATTCTTATTAATTTTTCCTAATTTTTCTAAATTCTTTTGAATTCTTTGGAAATATCGAGATTTTTTAAAAATTCTCCTTGAATTCCGTTCAACCCCTTTTTACTCAATTCGATGGCAACTTTTTTATTTATAAAATTAAGTTACTAATTCATTTGGAATTCTCCCTCAATTCTTATTAATTTATCCTAGATTCATTTATATTCTTTTAAATCTTTGGAAATACCTAAAATTTTTTTTTTAATTCTCCTTGAATTCTGTTCATCCTTATTTTACTGAATTTGATTGGAAATTTTTTTATTTAAAAAATTTGTTATGGTTACATTGTTTTAAAATTTTATGAATTTCATCAAAGTCTCTTGAATTCCCTCGAATTCTTCTAAATGTATTCCAATTTTACTGAAATCTATGGAATATTTTGTATTTTCTTAAATTGAAAAAAAATTATTTTCAATTAATTCTTATTAATTTATCCTGAATTCTTCAAAAAAATTGAATTCTTCGGAATTCTCTCAATTTTTAAATATTTTTGAATTACTTTCAATTCACTTGAATTTTTTAAAATACACTTCTAATTTCTATAAATTTCATCGAATTATTTTCAATTTACCTAAATTTTTATTAATTTACTCGAATTTTATTTAAATCAATGATTATTTGCATTTTTTTTTAATTAATTCGAATTCTGATGAATTCCAACTATTTTCTGTTTATTTGGAATAATTTCCCCTGAATTCTTATTAACTTATCCTGAGTTCTGAAATTTGTGTTTGAATTTCTTTGAAATTCTCTACATTATTTTTTAATTCTCCGTGAATTCTTTTTAATTGACTCGAATTCTTCTAAACTCACTTAATTCTGATGAATTCAGTGGATTAAAAACCAATCCTTCTTAGTTTTTTTTTTTTAATTTCAACTTGAATTCAAAGGCCTTTTATCGAATTCTTTTAAATTCCCTTGCATTTTTCTAAATTCCCTTCAAATTTAATGCATTAAATAAATGTTTGAAATATTTTTGAATTATTTCTATTCATTTGAATTTTGTAAATTTGGCTTTGCTGAAATCAATGGAATTTTTGGATTTTTTTTCAATTAATTCGAATTATTTGGAATTATCTTGAATTGTTTTAAGTTATGAAATTCGTATGAATTTCAGTAAAGTTTCTTGAATTCCATTGAATTCTTCCAAATTCGATCTAATATCCCGAAATCAATGGACTTTTTTCAATTCATTAGCAATCTTTTGAATTCAACTTGAAGTGTTTTGAATTTATTCTGAATTCGTTAAAATTCAACGCGAATTCTGATAATTTTCATTGAATTCTTTTCAATTCCTCAGAATTCTCTTGATTTCTTTAGAATTTTTTTAAATTTATTTATATTATTTTCAATTCGTTCTAATTATTTTGCTTCTTTTCTAAGCTACTTAATTCAAGACATTTTTTAAATATTCTTGAAATGTTTTCAATTAACTCGAATTTTATATAATTCAATGGCACTTTTTATATTCAAATTTGTTTTTTAATTGAGTTAAATTCTGTTGAACTCGACCTCATTTCTATTCATTCCCATTTTACTCACTTTTTGGGAAATTTTTTGATTTTAACAATTTTCTTCAATTCACTGTTATGAAATCCGTATTAATTTCAGCAAAGTTTCTTGAATTCAATCGAATTCTTCCAAATTCACTCTAACATCCTAAAATCAATGGACTTTTTTCAATTCATTTGCAATCTTTTGAATTTAACTTGCAGCGTTTTGAATATATTCTGAATTCGTTAAATTCAAGGCGAATTCTGTTAATTTTCATTGAATTCTTTTCAATTATTTTGAATTCTTTAGAATTATTTTCAATTCATTTAAATTCGTTTGAATTCTTTTGAACTCTTTTAAATTCTTTTGAATTCTTCTAAATTATTTTGAATTATTTTGAATTAGGCCGTGGCAGCCCTGTTTATATTAGAAAAAATATTATCGATATACGATATACGTGAAGTGTTTTGAATTTATTCTGAATTCGTTAAAATTCAACGCGAATTTTGAAAATTTTTATTGAATCCTTTTAAATTCTTTTAAATTCTTCTGAATTCTTTTTAATTCGTTTAAATTCTTTTGAATACCTTTGAATTCTGTTAAATTCGTATGAATTCTTGTAAATTATTTTGAATTATTTTGAATTAGGCCGAGGCAGCCCTACTTATATTGAAGAAATTATTATCGATATACGATATACTTTAAGTGTTTTGAATTTATTCTGAATTCGTTGAAATTCAACGCGGATTCTGAAAATTTTCATTAAATTCTTTTAAATTCTTGTGAATTCTTTTTAATTCGTTTAAATTGTTTTAAATTCCTTTGAATTCTGTTAAATTCGTATGAATTATTCTAAATTATTTTGAATTATTTTGAAGTAGGCCGTGGCAGCCCTCTTTATATTGAAGACATTATTATCGATATACGATATACTTGAAGCGTTTTAAATTTAGTCTGAATTCGTTAAAATTCAACGAGAATTTTGATAATTTTTATTGAATTCTTTTAAATTCTTTTGATTTATTTAGAATTCTTTTTAATACATTTATATTCTTTTTAATTCGTTTAAATTCTATTGAATTCTTTTCAATTCTTTTAAATTATTTTGAATTATTTAGAATTAGGCCGTGACAGCCCTCTTTATATTGAAGAAATTATTATCGATATACGATATACGTGAAGCGTTTTGAATTCATTCTGAATTTTTTTTAAATTCAACGCGAATTCTGATAATTTTCATTGAATTCTTTCGAATTCTTTTGAATTCTTTAGAGTTCTTTCTAATTCGTTTAAATTCTTTTAAATTCTTTCAAATTCTTTTGAATTCTTCTAAATTCTTTTTAAATATTTTGAATTATGCCGTGGCAGGTCTGTTTATATTGAAGAAATTATTATCGATATACGATATACGTGAAGCGTTTTAAGTTTATTCTGAATTTGTTAAAATTCAACGCGAATTCTGATAATTTTAATTGAATTCTTTTGAATTCTTTTGCACTCTTTAGAGTTCTTTTTAATTCGTTTAAATTCTTTTAAATTCTTTTAAATTCTTTTGAATTCCCCTAAATTCTTTTGAATTCTTTCAAATCCTTCTGAATTCGTTTAAATTCTTTTGAACTATTTTGAATTCTTTTACGTTCTTTTAAATTCTATTGAATTCTTTCGAATTCTTTTGAATTATTTTGAATTAGGCCGTGGCAGCCCTGTTTATATTGAAAAAATTATTATCGATATACGATATACTTGAAGCGTTTTGAATTCATTCTGAATTCGTTAAACTTCAACGCGAATTTCAATTATTTGTATTGAATTCTTTTAAATTCTTTTTATTTCTTAAGGATTTTTTTTAATTCGTTTAAATTCTTTTGAATTCTATTGATTTTTTTACATTCTTTTTAATTCCTTTGACTTCTTCTAAATTCTTTTGAATTCTTTTAAATCCTTTTAAATTCGTTTAAATTCGTTTGAATTATTTTACGTTCTCTTAAATTATATTGAATTCTTTCGAATTCTTTTGAATTCTTCTGAATTCTTTTTAAATATTTTGAATTAGGCCGTGGCAGCCCTCTTTATATTGATGAAATTATTATCGATATACGATATACGTGAAGCTTTTTGAATTTATTCTGATTTCGTTAAAATTCAACGCGAATTTTGACAATTTTATTGAATTCTTTTAAATTCTTTTGATTTATTTGGAATTCTTTTTAATTCGTTTAAATTCTTTTGAATTCTTTTAAATTCTTTTAAATTCTTCGGAATTCTTTTTAAATATTTTGAATTAGGCCGTGGCAGCCCTCTTTATATTGATGAAATTATTATCGATATACGATATACGTGAAGCTTTTGGAATTTATTCTGAATTCGTTAAAATTCAACGCGAATTTTCACAATTTTATTGAATTCTTTTAAATTCTTTTGATTTATTTAGAATTCTTTTTAATTCGTTTAAATTATTTTGAATTCTATTGAATTCTTTTTAATTCTTTTGAATTCTTCTGAATTCTTTTGAATTCCTCAAAATTCTTTTTAATTCTTGTAAATTATTTTGAATTATTTTGTCAGCCCTGTTTATATTGAAGAAATTATTATCAATATACTTTTATTGATGATACTTACAAGAGTTGTAAGCTATTTAGTCCGTGGAAAATACCGCTAGGTAGTTCAGTGATTTTGTTCCCATAAAGAACTCTGGAATAAAAGAAATACTTTAGTTAAGTAATCTAGAAGACAGATAATATAAATTGCATTTTTTTTTATATACGTACAGCGACACAAGGGACTTGAGTCCATGGAATGCGTCAGCTGCAACCTTTTTGATTTTGTTGTGGCTCAAGTCTCTGGAAAGAGAAATCAGAAGAACTCATTATTTTCTGCTCTAGACTCTAAAGTCTCTAGACGAAAAAGGGAATAAAATAGAGGCTATTTTACTTACATTCTTTGCAGCTTTCTGTAAGGGGAGAAAGCCTTCGGAGGAATTTCCGTGATTTCGTTTTGCTCTAAACGCCTGTAAAAAGATGTAACAATTTAAAAAAAAATCTTTTCTTCTTCATCTTATCTAAGAGCTCATCCAGAAATAGTTGAATTTTCAACTAAAAAAGATAAATTTTCACCCAGAACGGAATAGTTGAGTTTCAAGTTAAAAAAAAAGCAATTTTCAAACCGAAAAAAATGAATTTTCAAAAAAATAGTTAAATTTTCAACCAAGGAATTGAATTTTAAAATAAAATGGTGATTGTTTAACAAAAAGAGATTCATCTTTAACCAAATTGCTGAACTTTCAACTAAAAAATATCAACTTTTAACAAAAATTGAATATTGTTAAACTTTCAATATAAAAAATTAATTTTCAAACAAAAAATAATAAGTTTTCAATCAAGAAGATGATTTATCACCAAAAAAGTCGAGTTTTCAACAAAATACATTAATTTTCAACCAAATAGTTTAATTAAAAAAAAAATACGAATTTTCAAACCAATAATGGAATAGTAGCATTTTCATTTAAAAACATAAATCCACCAAGAAAAATAACGCATTTTTTACAAAAAATTTGAATTTTCAACTTGAAGAGATCACTTTTCAACAAAAAATGGAATAGTTACATTTTTAGTTCAAAAAATTCATTTTCAACAAAAAACTCGAATTTTTACCAACTGAAAAAATGAATTTTCAACAAAATGGTTAAATTTGTAACCAGTTAATGAATTTTCAACTAAAATGATGATTTTTAACAAAATAGTTGAACTTTCAACTAAAATATATCAATTTTTAACCAAAATTGAATATTGTTAAAATTTCAATTTAAAAAATTAATTTTCGAAAAAAAAAAAAATTTCAATCAAGAAGATTATTTATCACCAAAAAAGTCGAATTTTTAACAAAATAGTTTAATTTCCAATGAAAAAATATGAAGTTTCAAACCAATAATCGAATAGTAGCATTTTCAGTTAAAAATATAAATCCACCAAGAAAAAAATGAAGTTTCAGCAAAAAAATTAAATCTTCAACTTAAAGATATTACTTTTCAACAAAAAATGGAGTAGTCACATTTTTATTTCAAAAAATTCATTTTCAACAAAAAACTCGAATTTTTACCAAGAAAAAAATGAATTTTTAACCAATTAATGAATTTTCAACTAAAATCATGATTTTTAACCAAATAGTTGAATTTTCAACGAAAAAATATCAATTTTTAACCAAAAATGAATATTTTTAAACTTTCAATATAAAAAATTAATTTTTAAACAAAAAATAATAAATTTTCAATCAAGAAGATTATTTATCATCAAAAAAGTCGAATTTTCAACAAAATACATGAATTTTCAACTAAATAGTTTAATTTCCAATTACAAAATATGAATTTGCATACCAATAATGGAATAGTAGTAACATTTTCAGTTAAAAACATAAATGCATCAAGAAAAAAAAACGAATTTAAATTTTCGAAATTAAATTTTCAACTTAAAAAGATCACTTTTCAACAAAAAATGGAATAGTTACATTTTTAGTTCAAGAAATTCATTTTCAAAAAGAAAACTCAAATTTTTACCAACAAAAAAATGAATTTTCGACAAAATGGTTAAATTTTTAACCAATTAATGAATTTTGAACTAAAATGATGATTTTTAACCAAATAGTTGAACTTTCAACTAAAAAAAAATAAATTTTTAACCATTATTAAATATTGTTAAACTTTTAATATAAAAAATTAATTTTCAAACAAAAAATAAGTTTTCAATCAAGAAGATTATTTATCACCAAAAAAGTAGAATTTTCAACGAAATACATGAATTTTCAACCAACAAAATGGAATTTTCGATTTTTCATTATTTTTTGTGCGATCAAAATTTGAATTTTCGATTTTTCAAGAAAATTCAAACCGATGTCATGATAATCTTGTAGGGCTTTCAAAAGGCAACGTTTTTCTTCTCTTGACTGTTTTCATATGGTGCAATGTTTGGCTTAAAATTTTCATTTTCGATTGATTTTTTTAATTTTGTAAATGCTATAATTCTGATAATTTTGTTTAATGGAAAAAGGTCATTGGGATAAATTGTTCGGCTTTTTAAGTAATACGAATAGCCGTACATAAAATTCTTGAATCTTAAAAAAACTGGTCTCAAAAATTTTAATAGTGCTCTAACTTTTTGAATTTCTATCCAAATGGCTGATTAACGAACTCATTCTTTCTTTTGGGACCTAAAAAAAGTGTTCCGAAGATCGATTCGATCCGTTCCTTTTTTCGGCTTCAAGGAGGTCTCAAAACGTGGAGATCCGTTGAAAAACAGTGATGTCAAATTTCAGACAATTCTAACACTTTCTCAACCATAAATGATGAGAATGTAAAAAAAAGACTTTACTACGAGAAAAATTTAACTCACTTCATCTCCAACTTTGACCAAGAAACCTTCATCGTAAATTTGTCCACCCTGTTCCGCATAGAAGCTTGTTTGATCCAGCAAAATTCCTACTTCCTCTCCCGAGGAAACTTCTTTCACAAATTGCTTACCGCGCCTCAAAGCAATTACAGTACTTGTGCACGGAGAAAAGACATATTCAGCTTTCTTATCGGGAGAATTGACAATGTACTTGTATTTCGGGGCATCATTGGTGGGTTTGATTCCTTTGTCTTGTAGCTCCGTGATTGCGTGAATGTCTAAATTCACTCTGTCGTCGATTTCTCCAGTTTTTCCCTGAGAAGCGATCTGTAAAAAAACAAGTGCTACTTTAGAAATTAAAGTTTTTACTTAAATTCTGATTACAGGATGTCTACTCAAATCCTGGAAAAAAATTCCTTGACAATTTCAGGTTTTTTCCAGGTATCTCAAGTTTTTTTTTTAAGTATAATTTTCCATAGTATGGAACCATTCAAATATTTGGCATCTTTTAAAACAATCGACTCGGAATATGTACAGTTTCGCGAGTTTTTTTATAAATAATGTTTTTTTTTTCATTTCTAGGGATTCAATTAATATTTTGAATTTAGAAAGCTATGGGAAATTTGTATGAGAATATATTCTTAAATACATTAGCACCATGGATTAATTAAATAATTAAATAACACTGAAAACATAATTAATCATTTCTTGAATCAATCTCTAAAGTCCATGAATTTGAAAAATAATTCAAACTAATTTTTATTTTATCTTCTTATACTTGAAATTCAATGTATATTTAGGTAAAATAAAAAGTGACGAATTTTCAACAAAAATTATGAATCTTCAACTGGAACAGAAACTTTAAACGATAAAGATACATTTTAAACAAAAGTGTTTAACTTTCAACCAAGTAGTTCTATTTTTGAGTAAAAAGATGACTTTTTAACTCAAATGATGAATATTTAACTAGAATACTTGAATTTTCAACCACAAAGATGAATTTTCAAACAAGAATGTTAATTTTCTACCAAAAAAGACGATTTTTCAACAAAATGCATGAATTTTCAACGAAATAGTTGAATTTTAAACTAAAAAAGTTCAGTTTTCAACCAAAAATGGAATAGTAAAATTTTCAGTAAAAAAAAATATATTTTCAACCAAAGTGATGAATTTTCAACTAAAATTATGAATTTTCAATTGGAATAGATGAATTTTAAACCAAAAGATAAATTAAAAAAAAAAGAGATCAACTTTCAACCAAGTAGTTTTATTTTTAAGTAAAACGATGAAATTTCAACTAAAATGATAAAGCTTTAACTGGAATATTTGAATTTTATACAAAAAATATCAATTTTAAACCGAAAAGGGAATATTTAAATTTTCAGTTAAAAAAAAATATAATTTTTCACTACAAAGGACCACTTTTCAAACAAATGTTTGAATTTTGAACGAAAAAATATAAATTTTCAATCAAATATGAAATAGTTCAATTTTCAGTTGAATAAATTAATTTTCAACCAAAGTGATGAATTTTCAAGTGAAATGATGAATCTTCAACTGAAACAGTATAATTTTGAACAAAAAAGATGAATTTTCAACTAAAATTATGAATCTTCAACTTGAATAGATGAATTTTAAACCAAAAAGATGAATTTTAACAAAAGAGTTTAACTTTCAACCAAGTAGTTTTATTTTCTACCAAAAAGATGAATTTTTAACTAAAATGATGAATATTTAACCTGAATACTTGAATTTTCTATCGAAAAGACGAATTTTCAAACAAGAATATTAATTTTCCACAAAAAGACAACCTTTCAACAAAATACATGAATTTTCAACGAAATACTTGAATTTTCAACTGAAAAAGACGAATTTTCAACCAAATAGTTGAATTTTGAACCAAAAAATATCAATTTTGAACCAAAAGGGGAATAGTCACATTTTCAGCTGAATAAATTAATTTTCAACCAAAGTGATGAATTTTCAACTAAAACGGTGAACCTTCAACTGGAATAGTGGAATTTTAGACAAAAAGACGAGTTTTCAACTAAAATGATGAATCTTTTACTATAATAACTTTACTTTCAACCAATAAGATTAATTTTTGAATTAAGTCGATTAATTTCGACCAAAAAACGTTAATTATCAACTAAAAAAGACAATTTTTCAACCAAAAATTGAATAGTTGAATTTACAGTTAAAAAAATTAATTATACACCAAACTGATGAATTTTCAACCAAACTGATGAGCTTTCAACTAGAATAGCTAAATTTGAAACAAAAAGATTAATTTTCTCCCAAGAAGATTTTCAAAAAAAATAATGAATTTTCAACTTAAAAATATAAATTTTCTACCAAAAATGGAAAAGTTAAATTTTCAGTTTGAAAAATTAATTTTCAACCAAACTGGTGAATTTTCAACTAAAACAATGAGCCATTAACTCGAACAGTTTCATTTGGAACAAAAAGATGAGTTTTCATCTAAAATTATAAATCTTTAACTGGAATAGTTGAATTTGCACCAAAAATATGAATGTTCTCCCAAGAAGATTAATTTCTACCAAAAAGACGAATTTTCAACAAAATACATGAAATTTCAATTAAATATTTAAATTTTCAGTTAAAAAAATTAAGGTTCAATCAATGAGATGATTTTTTTAACTAAACTGGTGGAATATTCAACTGGAATAGTTACATTTTTAGTTGAATAAAATTAATTTTCAACCCAAAAAAAAAACACACACACACACAAATTGTAATAAAATTTTCTACCAAAAAGATCGAATTTTCAACAAAATACTTGAATTTTCAACAACAAAAAATCAGTTTTCAACCAAAAATAAAATAGTTACATTTTCAGCTAAAAAAATTAATTTCGCACCAAAAAAAAACGAATTTTCAACAAATTAGTTAAATACAGTAATATAAAACTACTGTTCGAAATAAATCATTGTTATTCAATTTTATATTGCTATTAAAAAAACATTTAACACGCTCTCGAAAAAATTCCCTGACTTTAAAAAAAATCCCTGACATTTCCAAGTTTTTCCAGATATACAAAAATTCCATGACAATTCCAGGTTTTCCAGATAGGGTAGATACCCTGGATTAGATCTTGATTTACGAAATAAATATCTTTTGCCCACCTGTGCTAACTTTTTCGCCTCTTCGTAACCTTGCATATCTACTTCAAGACCTTTTTCTTCAGCCATCAACTGAGTTAAATCAACAGGAAAACCGTAAGTATCATACAAACGCCATGCAACTTCTCCTGGGACAACTTTACACGATTCCAGTTTTCCAATGGTTCGATTTAACAAGTTACGACCTCTAGTCAATGTCTTCAAAAATTGAGTCTCTTCTTCATTAATAATAGAGATGATCGAGTCTGGATCTTTCTTCACTTCAGGAAAAACATCGCCTAAAACAAAAAGACCATTAATTAATGTTAAAAAAATTGATTATAAATTCATTATACTTTTTTAATGTTTAAATTATATTTTATTAGAGGTTCCTAGTATACGTTACTTTTTTCTATATCATTTTGGATTTGCACAATTTTGTTTCTACAACCACAACTAACATACTTTTCTCTGATACGCTGTTTCACTTTTTTTATTACATGTTTTAAAAGTACTATTAAAAATGAATAAAAAATTCCATTTATTTTCCACGTGAATACGAACTGAATTATTAAAAGAACCCCATGAGAAAGTCGAACTATAGTTGGATGAAAAGTCCAGAATTATATTTGCGGTTGAGAGTATTTTTTGGTTAACAATTTTATTCTACTATATATTTTCATAGAAAATTCAACAATATAGTTGAATTTTTTTTTTTCTTTCTGGACAGGAAAACCTTTTTTGGTTAAAAATTCAACTATTTTGTTCAAAGATCGTCCTTTGGGTTTGAAAATTCATCTCTTTTGAAAATTAATCTGTTTAGGTTGAGAATTCTACTATTTTATTGACAATTCGTATTTGTTGGATGAATTTACCTATTTTTAATTTTAAATTAAAATCTTTTTTGGTTAAAAATTTACTATTTGGTTAGAAAATACAACTATTTCGTTGAAAATTAATTTTTTTTGGTTGAAGATTCATGATATTAGTCTTTGGTAGTACATTTAACTATTTGGTTGAAAATTAACCTTTTTGTTCAAAATTAAAAATTTCGAGTTGAAAATTTAATTGCTTTTGAAAAAATCGTTTTTTTTTTGCTTGAAAATTTAACAATTTGATTGAAACTTTTTTCTTTCTTGACTGAAAAATATTTTTTAGTTTAAAAATTCATCTCTTTTGGTAGAAATTTAATCTTTTTTGGTTAAAAATGCAACTGGTTACAAAATTCACTATTTTCTTGAAAAGTGGTCTTTTTTGGGATGCATTGCACTATTTTTCATTCAAAATGAAAATCTTCTTTAGTTTAAATATCAACTATTACATTTTTCGTTGAGAATTCATCTTTTTTTGTTGAAAATTCCACGACTTGGTTAAAAGTTGAACTGTTTTGTTAAAAATTAATTTTTTGGTTGAAGATTCATCATTGTAGTTGAAAATTCGTTCTATTTTGTAGAAAATGAATCTTCTTGGTTGAAAATTCATCTTTTTTGTACAAAATTCAACTATTCGGTTGAAAATTAAATTTTTTATTGAAAATTCATAATTTTGGATTCAAGATTCAACTGTTTTGTAGAAAATTAATCTTTATGTCTTCAAAGTTCAACTATTTTACTGACAATTCGTCTTTTTTGGGATGGATTATTCTATTTTTTATTTAAAATTCAAATATTATTAGTTTAAATATCAACTATTATATTTTTTTTGAGAATTCATATTTTTTGGTTGAAAATTTAGTTATTTGTTTAAAAGTAGAAGTACTTTGTACAAAAATAATTTTTCTGGTTGATGATTAATCATTTTAGTTGAAAATTAATTTCTGTAGTTAAAATTTCGTTCTTTTTGGTGGAAAATTAATATTTTTGTTGGAAATGCAATATTTTTTCTTGAAATATTAGGAATTTGAAGCTTTTTAGATTAAATTTAATATTGCTACCAACATTAATTGTATTTAAAAGAATATATTCCCCTATTTTCTTGAAAGATCTTCTTTAAAAGCGACATGTTTTTTAATGTCTTGAATTTCTGTTTATGATTCTTAAAAAATGAATCAAAACCTTTTAAAAAAGGGGGCAAAGGGGGGAAAATGGGTAAAAATTCTCAATTTGAGATATTGTAGGGGATTTTTCAAATTTAAGGAGGAAAAAAGGGTATAGGTACTAATTTAATCTAAAAGAAAGACTCACCGAGAATGCTTACGACGACATTCACTAAAGAAGCGAAAAATCCAGGCTTCGCATTGAGTTTTTCAGTCGCGTATCGGACACCACGTCTTAAAATTCTTCTGAGGACGTACCTGAATGAGAGAAAAACAAATGAGTTTAATATAAAAAGAGAAATTATTATAAGCTGAATGAAAATCTTGTTTAAGAATTTGAAAATACCCTCTGCCAGTATTATCAGGAACTCCTCCATCAGCAAGAGCGATCGTTAAAGTACGAGCGTGATCAGCTAAAACTCTATAAGCCATATCGATCCCATCTTTGTCGTCATTTCCAACTCTTCCTTGATAAGCCGGAGCACCAGTGCCTTTTTGAATCGCTTCAAAAATAGGCACAAAGAGATCGGTGTCGTAATTTGAACGCTTGTTTTGAATTACGGAGACCAAACGTTCCAAACCTAATCCACAATCTATGTGCTTTTTCGGTAGAGGACGTAGTTCACCACTCGACTCTCTATAAACATATTTTTAAATTATATTATTGATAAAATTCAGAGAATCTACTGTAATCCTGGAAAAAAATCCCTGACAATTCCAGGTTTTTCCAGATAGCTCAAGTTTTTTTCAGGTATAATTTTTCATAGTACGGATCCATTCAAATATTTCGCATTTTTTTCTTACAATCGACTCGGAATATGTATACAGTTTCGCCAGTTTATTATAAATGGTTTTTTTCAGTGTCTCGGGATTCAATTAATATAATTAATTTAGAAAGATTTGACAAGTTATATCACAAGACAGTCTTAAATATATTAGCAGTTTAGCACCATCGATTAATTAAATAACTAAATACTAAAAACATAATTAATCATTTCTTGATAAGTCCATGAATTTAAAGAATAATTCAAATAAATTTTATTTTATTTTCTCATACTTAAAATTCAGTGCATATTTAGGTAAAATTAAAGTGGATACCATTAAATTCAAGTCAGGTGAATTTTTAACAAAATAGTTGAATTTTCAATCAAAAAGATTATTTTTCTACCAATAAAAACCATTTATTAACAAAACACATGAGTTCTGAACAATATAGTTGAGTTTTTAACTAAGAAAAGATCAATTTTGAACCAAATATTTAGTTCACTTTTAACCTAAAAAAGATAGTTTTTCAATTAAAAATGAAATAGTTAAATTTTTACTTAAAAAAAAAATTGCAACCTAACTGATGAATTTTCAACTAAAAGGATGAAGCTTCAACTGCAATAGATGAATTTTAAACCAAAAAGACCAATTCTTAACGAAAAAATTTAACTTTCAACCAAGTAGTATTATTTTCAACCAAGAAGATGAATTTTCAAACAAGAAGATTAATTTTCTAACAAAAAGATGACTTTTCAACAAAACACATAAATTTTCAACAAAATAGTTGAATTTTCAACTAAAAAGGACAAATTTTCAACCAAATAGTTAAAATTTTAACTAAAAAATACATTTTTTCAACCAAATATGGAATAGTTAAATTTCCAGTTGAAAGACAAAATTATTTTCAACCAAACTAATGAATTTTCAACTAAAACGATGAATCTTTGACTGGAAAAGTTGAATTTCTATAGAAAAGACGAATTTTCAACTAAAAAAGATCAATTCACAACCAAAAATTGAATACTTAAATTTTCATTAAAAAAAATAACGTTCAACCAAAGAGATGAATTTTCAACTAAAATGATGAGTTTTCAACTGGAATAGTTGAATTTTAAACCATAAAAGTAGTAGAGAGTAAATAAAAGATTAGTAATATTTTCAGCTTAAAAAACTAATTTTCAATTTTAAAAAAATATATTAACAAAATAGTTTCAACTGGAATAGTTAAAGATTATAAAATAAAGAATAGAAAAAGTGTAATTTGTAAGCAAGTAATTAAATTTTCATTCCAACAAAGATGAATTCTGAAACGAAAAAAGTATTAGTTGATATTTCGACCAAAAAATATTTCAATTTTTAGACAAGAGATGAATTTTCAACCAAGAAAGATGACTTTTCTACCATAAAAGATGAATTTTCTACCAAAAGACGAATATTCAACCAGTTGAATGGAACGAAAAAAAAAATTTTTTAAGAAAATAGGTGAATCCTCAACTAAATAGATGAATTTTCAATCAAGAAAGATAAATTTTAAACAAAATAGTTTAACCATTAACTGAAAATGATGAATTTTCAATAAAAACGATCAATTTTCTAACCAAAAAGACGAATTTCCCACAAAATTCATTAGATTTCTACAAAATAGTTAAACTTTCAAACCAAAGTATAAACTTACAACAAAAAAGTTCATTTTAAATCGAATAGTTTCATTTTCTACCAATTTTTTCGCTTTCTACGAACCCGAGAATATAAATTTTCCAACTACAATGATGAATCTTGAACCAAAAGAAAATGAATTTAAAAAAATTTAGTTGATTTTTCAACAAGAAAAGATTTTAATTTGAAATAAAAAACAGTTGCATTCACTAAAAAAAGACGAATTTTGAACAAAATAGTTGAAACCTCAACAAAAACAGATGAATTTTCAACCAGAAAGAATAATTTTCAATTCAAAAAGATCAGAAATATAGTCTTGGGCTTAAAATGCTGGAAATGTATCCGACTATGTGATGCCCATATACAAAATTCTTTAAAAAAATAATTCTTACCAAAAAAAATCCAGGATCTGAAATTAAATTCCAGATCATATTCAGGGTTTTCAAGGTTTTTTTTTTTGAGGTCAAATTACCAACCTGAACATCGATTTAAAATTAATTTATTACCTGTTGTATTGAATAAAAACGAGATTCCAAATCTCGAGAACATCAGGATCGTCCATATTCACAAGTTCAGGAACTTCTCTGCCTCCGATTCTATCAAAATGCAATTCGCTGCACGGTCCGCATGGTCCAGTTTCACCCATTTCCCAAAAATTGTCTTTCATAGAACCAGGAATTACGTGAGTGGGAGATACTCTGTAGAAATTAATGTTAATATGAAGTCAATATTGGAAACAAAATCAAAATAGAAAATTAATAAATGCAAAAAGCATACAAATTTGAATAACTTTTACCCAAGAGAGAGCCAAATTTGTTTGCATTCATCATCAGGTGGCAATCCACTTTTTTCATCTCCTCCAAAGTAAGTAACGTAGAGTTGTTGAGCAGGCAGTTTTAAAACGCCAGTTAAAAATTCCCAGGCCCAAGTACAAATTTCTTTCTGCAAATTATAATTTTATTATAAGTATTAATTTCCATATACATAAAGGGATCAAAATAAGCTCAAAAATGGGGAAATAGGGTAATTTTTCACGTAAAAGGGTGAAAATAGGGAAAAGATTAAACACTTTTTTTGCACTTAGAAAAGAAGAATAAATCTTTTTATAAGAAATTGTATAGTATTTAAATAGTGTTAATAATTTTTTATGATTTCTGATATTAAAGAAATTATTTTCTTAAAATGGATAATATACTTAGGTAGTTGAAAATCCATTCACGGCGGTATAAAGAAGCTCGAAAGAACATAAAATTTGTTAATTAATCAACGTTTATATGTTTTAAATCGTTCTCATAAAAAATATTTCCTCTTCTAAAAATTCTAGTTCACAAAATTAAACTAAACACTAAACACGAAAATCACACACACACATTTTTTTATGGACGCGTATTCGAGATATCAATGCTCGAAATTTTTTTTTCAATTTTCAGAGTTGTTCCGACAAAATATTTTTAAACATGCTCTTGAAATTCTTTGGAATCTTATAAAATTTGAAATAACTTAAAATCTTCAAAATCCTTCACAATTTGTCGAAATCCTCATATCCCTTGAAACTTTTGAAATCCGTAAAAATCCTTTGAAATAAAATTAAATTTATTCCCTAAAGTTCTCTAAAAATTCGTCAAATTCCCTGGAAATCGTAAAAATCTATTAAAACAAGTAGAATTAATTTGAAATTCCTTGGATATAAATTAAATAAAAATTATTCATTAAATTTATCTTTAAAACCCAGTCTAAATAAAATGCACGCGCGTAAATCGCGCGTTCGCGTCCTTGGATTTTTATGTTCTAATATTAAAAACATAAGTATTTAAAAATCCATAACAAGACATGTTTTAATATTAAGGAATCTACAATTTTTTGAAACGAAATGTCTTGGAATTCTTTTGAATCCGTAGAAATCCGTTGAAATAAAATTTATCTTACTGACTAAAGTTATCTAGAAATTCCTTAAAACCCCTTAAAATACCTTGAAATCTATGGAAATCGTAAAAATCCATGAATATAAATTAAATCAAATTTTAAAAAAAGTTTAAATAAAATGAACGTCCCTAGATTTTTATTTTCTAATATTGAAAACATAAATTATTTAAAAATCCATAATATAAAATGTTTCAAAATTAAAAGTTCTAAAAAATGTTTGAAACGATTAAAATAATTTAAGAAATGATTAATTCTAGTTCGTAAGATATTTTTTTTTAAAACTCTTGCTTTCGTAATTTTAATATTTTCATGGATTGCCAATATTTTGGAAGTATTTGGAGATCATAAATATTGTAAGTTACACATTATTAAATTTTAAATATCAATATTTTTTAATTTTATTAAAAATTGTTTGTATTCGAAAAATTTACATGTAAAATTGATAATTCAGAAGTTGTTGAATTAAAAACGTCTAGAAACGGTCAAATAATACGAAAAACAAAATTGTGTAATTTTAAACGATTGTAATTTGAAATTGTCTAAGCACTGAAAACAGTGTCTATTTAAAAAAAAAATTAATGTACGAAGTAAAACTAAAAGACTTAACTATCGGCATTGTTAAATTAAACCCTGAGTGATAAAATCATTTTAAATAACAAATTATTTCAATTTGAAAATAAATAAAGACCATTTTTTAGTTCTATTTTGATCTCAAAAAAAATGTTCATTCAAGAAAAAGTAAGAGAAATAAACTGGTTTAAATTTTGATAAATCCTTACATTAATTATTATATGGAATGCATATTTAAAGAAAAAATATTGGACATCAAATTAAAACTGTGCTTACATTTTCCGAACTGCGGAAAGCTGGTTTTTGGTATTTTTTGAAAATTGTTCAATCGAAAAATGTCATTAAAATGAGTTATAAATCTTGTAATTCCTTTTTAAATTTTGGTCTAATCGTTGATGAAATTTAAACAAAAGAATCTCCAATGAGTACAGGCAGACTATCGTACTTTATTATACTTAATTTTAAAAATATTTAATTTGTATAGAATCAATGAAAAAATATTTTACGTTCAAAGTTTTATTTAAATCCTAAATAGTTTAGTTTGAAATAAGTAAAAAAATAAAATAAAAAATAAAAATTAATTATAATAGATAATTCTGTAAGTTAAAAAAAGCTTTTACTAATCGCGATAGAATATCCTAGTTTTAAATATAATAATTTTGTAGATGTAAAACGCACAATTGTATTTTCAAATATCGTACATTTAAAGAGAAAAGGGGAAGTTTTTCCAGAATAGGAGAAAAAGGGAAATTTGAAAAAGGGTTGGGGTGTCAGTTAAAAATTCCCAGGCCCAAGTACATATCTCTTTCTGTCAATTATAATTTTATTCGGATAAATATTAATTTCTATGTACATAAAGAGATAAAAGTTAGTTATAATCCAATGGAAAATAAAATTCCGACAGAAAATTTACGAATTATAAAATATTCAAGCTAGAAAATTCCCGAATATAAACAATTAAACATTTTTTTATTCATAAAATGATTTTAATTGTAATATACATTTAATTGAAATTTTTTAATTCGGATATTTTACAATTCGGCAATTTTCTCTCGGGAATTTCCAAATTCAGTAAAATTATAAACTATCGGAAATGGGACGACTGAAAAATCCCAAAAAATAAAATTCCCGACACTGTAAAATTCTCGAATTTGAACAATTAAAAATTTTTTATTCATACAATTAAATAAATTACTGCAATTTAAATTATATGAAAATTAAATTTTTTTATTTATAAACACAATTTAATTGTTTATATTCGGCAATTTTTTATTCTGGAATTTTCCAATTCGGGAATTTTATTATTTGGAAATTTTATAATGCAGGAATTATATTATCAGGGAATTTTCAAATTCGATAAAATTATAAACTGTCGGGAATTTTCTAATTCAGTAATATTAAAAACTGTTCGGGAATTTTATTATTCGGTAATTTTCCAATTCGGGAATTTTATAATTCGGTAATTATATTATTCGGGAATTTTCGAATTCGGTAAAATTCTAAACTGTCGGGAATTTTATTATTCAGGAATTTTCTAATTCAGTCATATTAAAAACAGATGAACGGTTGACCAAACAGGTGTATAAAGGTAAAGTAAATGGCAGAATGCCCAGAGGTAGACCGCCGAAAGAATACTTAGAATCTGTGAATGAGACATTAATCCGAAGAGATATAAGAAGCCATAGAAATACGAGAGCTTGCGTGAAAAAATGCATGGACGTGAAGGAAGCTAGAATAGTATGCCAGGACGGAAAAGTTTGGCGACAAATAATTTATTAAAAGAATGTGAGTAGAGTGAATAAAGCTTGAAACAAAGACCTTGGATACTAATGGACCTAATTGGGGAACCACACATAACGATTTTGTGCGGCTCTCCACGTGGGGTGATCGCTAGAGAGATTGATCAGCAACCTTGGTCGGAGCAGTGTTGCGGAACGAACGTGTCATTTAAATAAATAACATGAGAATTCTGGATCAATCTAAAATATCTATACCTTACACCTATATACCTATATACCCATCCACACACTACTAATTTCCAACCGAGCAATTCACGCCTTCCCCGAAAGGGAAATGGCTTAATGATGACTGGGATGTAGAATTCACATATTTACGGAGGTCGACTTTGTTTTCTGTGATTGAAACTGTACACAACTGTCAGGTAATCTTTATTATCTAGTTGTATTATTTCTTACTGAGTCGCGAAATAAATTATGATAAATTTATATTAATTATTAATATTTTCACATAAAATATTATCCTATTTCACTTTGCATAACTGAAAGTGAAATTTTAATATAATGCCGTAATATCTTCTGTTTACCGAAATAATTTATGTAAAATTTAACGCACAAATATTTTCCGTGTAGGAAAAGACAATGTTGAAGTAAGCGTGATGTTATTTGCGATATTAAGAAAAATGCGATGATAAGGAAAGAGCGATGATAAAAAAGTGCAAGGTAAGGGTCGATGTTATGAAAAGGGCGATGCTAAGGAAAAGAAGATTTTCAGTAAAAGGCGATTTTAAGGAAAAGGCCATTTTTGAAAAAAAGTGTAAGTGGTCAAGGTTTTAATTAAAGAGATATCGCTGATAATAAAAGTGGGCCTGCTTCTAAACTGTTTCAATCATTCTTAGGAAATATCCTTGCCAGCAATACCTGCAAGTTTGTATTTATTGTCTTCATTCACTGGCGCCGTGCTGTCCAGAGCAAGCGAGTTTGTGGATGCAATTTAATTTAAACTCGGTTTGAGAAGCGCCAATGGCTCGAAATCAAGGGACTTTACTCATAGGAGGGTAGGCGGCGAGTTGATATAGGGGAGGAAACGAGATGGATAACAAAAAGGCACCTCGTCAACGTTTGGGAATGGGCGAGAGCAGAGACCGTCACTAGTATCTTCGTGTGCTCTGGCAATCAAATCGCTGAGATAATTGGAGCTTTGTTACTGCACCAGTTACGCGATTGTTCCGCGCTCCACGACTTAATACCCGACCATTCTGCCCGTTTGGTGGCTTAGTACCTCCAAGTAACTGCTTCGGGGGTAATAACACTGATACTATCCAGTATCCACTGCGTGTGTAATAACAGCCACGTACGCGATTTCCGAGACGGTTGAAAGGAGTCTCAGATCCTACAAGACTCCATTCTATCGAGCGGAATTAGCTTCATTTCATTAGAGTTATATTACCAACTATTCGATTAAACACGAGAAAAATCTTGACATTACAAGCTTTAGGAATTAATTTAATCAAAATGGGCATCGGGATGGCTACGCAATTTTGATCTCTTGTAATATGATTAATCAAGTGAAATTAAATATTATCATTATATTATTATTATTATTATAATGATATGATGGGTAGCAGTACAGAACTTGATAACCAACAAAATGCGAATATTAAAGAGAGCAAAAAACATCCGGTAGAATCTAAATCACAATTTAAAGATGAAACAAAAATCCACTCTCGACCTAAAGTGGTACTGCACTGAGGGCAGAAAAGTTTTATTAAAAAAAGTTTATCCAGGTTCGTGGAAATGGATGTGGAAATTGACAATCTGAAAGTTACACTAAGCTAAAATTGGAAAAGGATAGGCTGCGGATTGTAATAAAAAATTCAATTTTCAGTTTAAAAAAACATTTTACCGAGATATTAAGTTTCTGAATACAGCTGAGCTACGTATGGTATAATAAAGCTAGCCAGTTCTGAGAAAATCAATACTCAGTTCTGAGATTAAAATTTCGTGGCTTTCGAACAAAAAATTTTCTGTTCCGAAAAAAAATTAAAAGCTTGCAATGTCACACTACGGGACACATTTTTTGTTCACATTACGATAATATATTTTGACTATTAAATCATTATAATTTAAAAAAATGGCAATGCTAAAGGGTTGCGCAAAATTATTACTACGTTAAAATTACAAATGAATGTTTATTTGGTTTTTCGAAAATATTTTATGCCATTAATCCATTTTCGATAAAAATGCTGGTTATATAGTTTTGTAGTACCACCCTTTATATTATAAAATCTAAGATAATAGACTCATTATCGAACTTTGGAGGAGAAATTCAAGAGTCCTTCAGAAAAAATTGTTTCCGTTGAAATTGTTTATTCAACCAATTTTGTATGATTTTTTGCTTTTTAGCTTCAATTTGGCGTAAAAGCTACAATTTTATTCCAATCCTAATGATCAAAAGCTGATTTTATTCTTTCAAAAAGTCTTTACAATCGCGTTTAGTTGGATTTTATATAAAAATTATTTTTATGAATCATACAGTTTGTATTCTTGTAAACAAATATTTGCATGAATAATTTCAATGAAATGCAATCGAACATAATTAAAATGAATCTTTCATGGAATAAAATGAGAGCTTAATCATTATAATTGGATGACAAATGCAGCTTTCGCCCAAAGTTAAAAACACGAAAATCCATATAACTTTCATTGAATAAACAATTTTTTTCTAAAGAAGGCTTATATTCCTCCATAGAAATTTGCAGAAATTCAAATTTGGTCTATTTTCTTCGATTTCATAAATAATATTAGAGATTGATCAATCAATTTTAACTGTTGTAGTCAAATTCACGATTGGCTTCTTGTCTCACCAATTAGTAGAATAACATGATGTTTAGTGAAAAAAATGTATCGAAACGTCAGTGAAAACCAACCATTAAAAAGAATGGTTTACATTTTTTCAGTTGGTACCATTTCAGTAAAAATTAGTTAACTTTGACTAAGCATTAGGCTAATCATAAATAATTGAGCCAGTGATTAATTTTTTACTTTTGAATGAGTCATTTCTTACTATAATTCAAATTTGGAGAGTTAGTTTTCCTTATAGGAGAAATGAAGATATTTTCTTTTTAGGTAGTTAGTGCTGCAAGTGAGGTTTCTAAAAAAATGTTTTCTTTAATTTTAGGAATTAAAATGACATTAACAATAATGTTTTACCAAAGAAAATATATTATTTTTGTCCAAAAAGTTCAAGACTTACGACAAATAATTATTTTAACGATAGTTTTTGTAACTGAGTTTTTTCTTAGTATTGCTGCTTACCAATTTTTTTAAAATGGTTGAATTCAAATGAATAATAAGTATTTTTCGGGGAAAACATTCCCTACAAGTCTTCTGTTTCCAATTTGGGAAATACGCAAATAATTATCGTATATGGTTTTTTGTTTGGAAAAAATATTTTTTTTTATTCAAAAAATTACAACCTTCAAAAGAATGTTTGGAAAAAAGTTCGGAAAATTTTCATGTTGTTGCCGTATTTATTGATATTGATGAAACATAAAAAGAAATTAATTTCGTGAATAAAGTAACATCAAAATGATTTCAACATTCTTCAAAAGTGTGATAACGTCCCTTTTGACATTTCTGACCCAAACAGTTTGAGAAAACAACATTCAACATATAATTAGGATAAACAATTTTCAAACATATTTTACTCTAATTATTATTCTCTCTCTACTATATTAATGCTTAAAATTAAATGATCTCGTACGTTGTGCCCTCTCACTTTAAAACTCTGAAACGAAATCAGTTTAATTTTTAATTTAACTTTCCTAGGTTCCACATCCATCATAAAAAGTAATATTACACATTCCCTACGAAAAAAAGTTAACGATCTCACGAACCAAATTGGGCGCCAGTGACTTCCCTATTTAACAAGGAAACCTAAGTGATTCAAAGAAACCACTGGTTAACCCTAAAGTAAAAATTTCATTTGGGCGTGATGCCGTGACACACAAATCAATTCTCGACCTCGTCAACGCAATCATTTGGTTCAGAGGGAGCAAGTCTAAAAATATCCTGAACCCATTCCGAAATTGAGCTAAAGGCTAAGTAAAACAAGACGCCTCGGGGACAAGGGGACCTCTACGCTCGTAACAGGCTCGCCCACTGCCCATCAGCACGTGCTGCACATTTCACGGTCTGTCGTACATTACCGTATGTCGGTCCTTTGGTTTGGTTGTAAAACGTGACGAGGTACTCGGGAAGAGACGAAAGCGAGTAGTCCTCTTGATTTACATAAATAGATTTTCCCCAATTTGTCAGAGGAAAGCAAGATCAGAAAAACCAATACCACCCTAGTGAAAATTTCGGATAGGAATTTATTCTGAACAAATACGAATAATTCTAAAATCGGTATCGGATCCAATGCGACTCAATCTGACAATGTTGCTGAATCCTTCTCAAACCGGACACTCTAAATTTGAATCATTCAACAGTGAATGTTTTGAAGTTATTTTTTACGGACTCAAATAATGCGATATCGACTGACAAATCATTGTTAAGTTAGTTTTCAAATCAGTCAATTTGACTCACTGATGAATTTGGTCACTTAATACGATCCAATCATGGTTATAACAAACGAATTTTCAAAAAAATATTTAAATTTGTAACAAAAAATGAATCTGCAACTGAAATGAATAAATCTTCTAAGAAAAAAAGAAATTGTTAACAGAACAGTTCAAATTTTGACCAAGAAGTTAAATTTTCTATCCAAGAAAACGAAGTTTTAACCAAATAGTTGAATTTTCAAAAAAAATTAATTTTCAACAAACTACACGTTTCAACCGAAAAGTTAAATTTTCAACCAAAAACATGTATTTTTTAAAATCAACTGCAACCAAGAAAGACGAATTTTGAACAAAATAGTTGACTTCTCAACTGAATAGTCAAATTTTTAACTGGTTGTTCCAATTTAAATTACCAGAATTAATTTTTTGCAAAAAAAAGTCATTTCGAATAAAATAGTTAAATTTTTAACCGAAGAGATTAATTTTCAACTGAAATAATGAATCATTAACCAAAGGAATGATTTTTGAACAAAGCAATTCATCTATCAACCAAAAAATTGTATTTTCTTTTAAAAGAAAAACAATTTTCCACACAAAAAAATTCTTTTCTAAAAAAAAAACGAATTTTCAACAAAATACATGAATTTCAAACAAAATAGTTCAGTTTTCAACTCAGGACATTGATCTTTAACAAAAGAAATGAATGTTAAACAAAGTAGTTGAACTTTCAAAGGACTAGTGCAAATTTTAATAAAAAAATATGAATTCTCGACAAAAAATTTAATAGCTGATATTTAAAAAATAATATATTTCAATCTTCAAACAAAAACAGTTGATATTTGACAAAGATCAATTTTCAACCAAAGATGGAATAGTTAAATATTCCGTTGAAAAAATTCATGTTCAACAAAAAAAGAACGAATTTTTAAAAAGATAGTTAAATTTTTAAATATAAAGAAAAGTTTTCAACTAAAATTATGGATCCTAAACAACAAAATTAATTTTTAGAAAAGTACTTCAACTTTCAAACTAGATGAATAATTTTCAATAAAAAAAGATAAATTCTCAACAAATGATGTAATAGTTGATACTTCAACCGGAAAACATTCCAATTTTAGATCAAAAGCTTCTGGTATTTCAATCTAAGAAATTTTAATTTTTAATAGACAACAGTTGAATTTAACTAAAATGATTCATTTTAATCCCACAACATTTATTTCCTACCGATAAAAATTAATTTTGAACAAGACACATGAAATTTTTACTGAACAGTTCAATTTTTAACTAAAAAAAATCAACATTTAACCAAAGATGGACAAGTTAAATCTTCAGATAAGAAATTAATGTTCAACTAAAAACCAACAAATTTAAATAAAAATGGTTAAATTTTTAAGCATGGAGATAAGTTTTAATTAATTAATTTTCAATTTTCAAACAAGTAGTAAAATTTAAAAAAAAAAGATTCTCAATAAAATGTGAAATAGTTAATATTTTATTTTTAAATAAAAAACAGTCGATTTTCGAAAAAAATTTAATTTTTAATAAAAAACAGGAGAATATCACCAAAAATATGAATTTTCATTTTTGAAGATTTGCTTTCTACAAAAAAAAAACGAAGTTCTAACAAAATACATCAATTTCCAACTAAACAGTTGAATTTCCACTAAAAAAGATAAATTTTGAACAAAAGATGTAGTATTCAAATTTTCAGTTAAAAAAAATCTTCAACCAAAAAAAAAAGAATTTCCAACAAAATAGTTAAAATTTCACCAAAAGAAATAAATTTTTAAACAAAGAAAAGTTAATCCTCAATAAAAAATGTAATATTTGATATTTCAACCAAATAACATTTTAACAGGGTATCTAGCGCTTCTTAAAAAAAAAAAACAAGGACTTTTCCAGGTTTTCCAGGACAAAAAAGTTAATTTTTCCAGGTATCTTTTTTTTACAGTGAAAAAATAATTTTCACGAAATAGTAGAATTTGTAGGTCCAGTAGAACTAAAAAAAGTTTCATATGCGAAATTTCTTTTACATCTTCAAACTCTGATTCTACGGTAAAATATCCAAATATACTAAAAATTCCAATCCAATAATTTTTTGTCTATTGATTTAATCAAAGTGAGTTCAATTCCGCGTGTAATAAACTTTTTTTATTATAATTGGTTGACATTGACTGAGTTATCGAATTTCAAGCTAATTTACGTTTAGTTTTCAATTAAATATATAAATTTTCAACGTAAGCAATAAATTTTCAACCAAAATCATTAATTTTCTTCAAAAAAAAAAACGAATTTTCAACCAAGATCATTAATTTTCTACCAAAAAATATGAATTTTCAACTAAAATCATTAATTTTTTACCAAAAATACGAATTCTCAACGAAATACGTGAATTTTTAAATAAAAAAGATCAATTTTTAACCGACTAGGTAAACTTTTAAATGAAAGAATGTTTTTTTTAAAACCAAAAATGGAATAGGTGAATCTCCAGTTTGAAACATTAATTTTACAACAACAACAAAAAAGAAGAATTTTCATCAAAGTTGTTAAATTTTCAACCAAAGTGATGAATTTTAAACTAAAAAATGGTGAATCTTCAACTGGAATAGTAGAATTTTCAGCCGCGGAAGAGATAAATAAATTTTCAACTAAAATTGTGGAATATTCAACTAAATTTCTTAAAATGATCAATTGAAAAAATTAATTTGTAACAAAAAGAAAATGAATTTTAAACATGGTACTTACATTTTTAGTTGAAAAAATGAATTGAAAAAAAATCGAATCTTAAAAAAAATGAATTATTAATAAAGGAGTTCAAGTTTAAATAAAGTTATTGAATTTTCAACCTAAATCATTAATTTTCTACCAAAAAATACGAATTTTCAAGGAAATACGTGAATTTTCAAAAAAAAAATAAAAAAAAAATTAATTTTCAACCAACTAGGATGAACTTTTAAATAAAAAATGGGGTTTCAACCAAAAATGGAATAGTTAAATCTCCAGTGTAGAACATAATTTTACAACAAAAAGACGAATTTTCATCAAAGTAGTTACATTTTCAACCAAAGTGATGAGTTTTAAACTAAAAAATGGTGAATCTTCAACTGGAATAGTAGAATTTTCAGCCGCGGAAGATAGGAATAAATTTTCAACTAAAATTGTGGAATATTCAACAAAATTGCTTAAGTGATCAATTTAGAAAAAAGTAATTTGTAACTAAAAAAAAGGAATTTTCAACGAAGTACTTACATTTATAGTTGGAAAAATGAATTTAAAAAAGTCGAATCTTACAAAAAAATTAATTTTTAACAAAGGAGTTCATGTTTTAATCGAGTAATTGAGCTTTCAACCGAAATCATTTATTTTTCTAACAAAAAAGAAGAATTTTCGATCAAATTTTTGAATTTTTAAATAAAAAAGATAAATAAAAAAATTAAAAAACTGATGTTCGTCAAAATAGTTCAATTTTAAACCAAAGTGATAAATTTTAAACTAAAATGGTGAATCTTAAACTGGAATAGTTGAATTTTCAACCGTGGAAGAGATGAATTTTTAACTAAAATTGTGGTATATTCAACTGTATTCCTTAAATTATCAGCTGAAAAAAAATTAATCTGTAAAAAAAAAATTTCAGCAAAGTGCATAAGTTTTTGGTTGAAAAATTTAATTAAAAAAAATCGAATCTTCAAAAATGAAAACGAATTTTTAACAAAGAAGTTTAGTTTTCAATCAAGTAATTGAATTTTCAACAAAAATCGTTAATTTTCTACCAAAAAAGACGAATTTTCAACAAAATACATGAAATTTTAATGAAATACTTGAATTTCCGAAAAAAATAAATAAATTTTTGTACAAATATTTGAATTTCAAAATAAAGAAGATCAATTTTGAACTAGAAATGGGAGAGTAAACTTCCCAGTTTAAAAAATTGATTTTTTTATTTTCAACCAAAAATTGAATTATATCAATCCACAATGTCAAATTTCCTGCCCAAATAGACAAATGTTCAACAAAATAGTTGAATTTCCTACCTGCAAACATGAATTTTCAACCAAATATTCGAACTTGGAAACAAAAAAATCAAACATTAATCAAAAACAGTTGATTTTTCAACAAATACTTAAATTCTCAGCGCAAAATTAAATAGTCAATATTCCAGACAAACAAAATGAATTTTCAACAAAATAGTTAAATTTTCAGCCAAAGAGTTGATAGTTAAATAATAGTATGTATATTACTATATATAGTATATAGTAATAATAATTGTTGAATATTTAATTAAAAAAGAAAATGAAAAGATATTGATATTCAATTTTATATTACGATTATACAAAAATTATTTACGCTCTCGAAAAATAAATGTCCTGACTTTAAACAAAAATTATCCAACATTTTCAGGGGTTTCTAGGTGAGTAGACACCTTGAATATTATATACAATACATGCTCCTCCAAAAAAACGGTTCAGCAGTTTTTTTCTGTTCAGCAGATAACAAATTTGAAAACAAAATTTTTTTTTCTTCAAGAGAATAAAAATTCCAGGACCATGAGAAAAATTCAATGACTTTTCCAGATAAAAATTCAAGGATTTTTCCACATTTTCAATGGTTTCCAGGGCGCTAGACATCCTGATTTTAATTTTAAATTAAAAACAGTTCATTGACCGAATCAGTAATTTTGTATGATCAAATACGTAACTTTCACTTTGTTAATCAGTTATTTATGTTTAACTTTAATCATTTAATAAAAATAAGGAATTTAATCATGAATTTAATAAAGAAGTAATTTGACTAATTTATCATATCCCAGAAATAAGTCAATGGACTGAAAATTTACTGAAAATCAGTCCTTTTAAGTGACTATTAGATTCAGTCAGCAATAATGACTGATTTTATAGTTAAAGCATGCTTGATTAATTTCATCAGCCAAATTTTGGCTGATTTAAATTTAAAGAGTACATCGCCCACAGTTTCATCCGAAACTCAGATTTATTCGAATTAATTCAGATTACAGACATGGACTAAAAAGGATTGAAAAGGTTTGAAAAGTATTGAAAAGGATTAAAATGTGGGTTCAAATTGAAAAGGATTGGAAAATGGCATCCGATTGGTTCAGGTTGATTCCGAATGGATCGAATACGAATTTCAGAATGATTCGGATTGGTTCGTAATAAATTTCCATGCGAAACTTAGTTAGTCGATCATCAAGGATTCCACCAAATAAAAGTGTTTTCTCGCCTCTTCCATAATGGCTAATGGCTTCCGACAGAGCTTACACAAGTGTTTTCTTGTAATAGACGAGTTTCTTTGTCAAGGGACACAATGAGGGTCGCCACCCACTTCAAGCGAATTGTTCTATTTGACAAAACCATGTTTTTGTTAGGCAACATTTCATCCTTTCTTCTATAACAGAAAATACTGAATGTAATTTTTACAAATAGTACAATTCCTTTAATTTTGTATGCTTATCATACAAAATTAGAGGTAAATAACATTTACCAATCTAAGTTATTGCCATTACTAAATTAAGGCTTTCCAATCTGAACAACTGATATTCTGAAGTATTAAAAATTGAACTTGAAATTGTACTTCAAGTACAATAAAGCTCAATTTTAAGCATTTAATATTTAAATTTCAATTTCGTTTACTAAGAATACAGGAAAAAAATCCTTTTATTAACAATATTTTGAACAAAAATAATTTTTATCACATTTTACAACTAAAGTAAATGTTGTAGAATTTATTTGCTAAAATTAAACAGTAATTACAATTAGAGTTTCTTGTAATCAGGCAATTTGAAATTCCCGTGGTTTTCCCAGTTATTTCCACTTACATTTCTCCCCTTACAAATTTTGAGATTGAAGTCGTTTTTTTAGTTTTTAGGAAGATATTGCAAAAGTAATGAAAATGTCAATGTTTTCTCAAAATTTAAATAAAATCTAATATATTCAACATTTTTCAACGTGTCCTTAGAATCATTTTGATGATAAATTTATATAAAATCGCATCAACTTAAAACCATTATTGTAAAAAATTGCGCTTGCGTGATGCAACATGTTTAAAGTTAAAACAAAAATGTTCAAAAAGTTTTAATACCTTATCTGCTGATAGAATATATTTGTCAGATATGTGAAATAAATTATCATGCGGTTTCTATTAAATTTCTTAATGGAAAAATAGGTTGTTATTAAACAAACTTGGTCAAACATATTTTTCTCAGTTGAGAAAAAATAATTTATTCAGAGATATTCAAACTATTTAAATTTTGAAATTTGTTTTAGAAAAAATAATTTTTTTATTTCAATATCAGTATTTTTTAAATTAAATTAGTTATTCAAATTTCCTTTCTAGATTCTGGTAAGGCTTGTCTTCTTTCAAAAGTGACAGCAAAACATCACTTTCAAAATACTCTGAATTTTCCCTGACCAATTTTTCATTTTCTGTGATCATTTATATCTGAAGACCAGGATTCTATTCTTGTAAGATTTTTAATAAAAAATCTTATATGAGTGGGATAACAGAATTAAAAATTTTCATTATTAAATTTATTATTCTTGGCAGTTATTTAAAGTCCCCCTTGTAGACAAAAGCATAGGAAATTCCTACATAATTTTTGTTTTAAGCACGACTTTTTTAGGAAAAATGTCACGGAAAAGTCCCAATTAATTTTTTGTTGAAAATTTTACAATTCCTAAATGATTTTTGAAACATATAGCTATTTGGAACATTTTTACTACTTTAGTCCCATGTTAGCAGTACTTTTTGGGGACAAAAGTCCCAACAGAAAATGTAAACATTTTGAAAAAATTGAACTTTTCTAGAATCTTTATTTCTAATTGAAATTTTTTTAATTTTTAAGAAAATTTGGTACTCAAGTACTGATATATCTCATACCTAGTACTTGAGCGAGACTTATTCATCTGTGATCCCGATGAGATCCCATGAAGACTTTTTTTTTAATCGACTGTATAGTAGGGTGGTCCAAAAATGCATTGAAAAATTAAAAAAAAAATATATATATATGTATATATATATATCAAAAGACTTTTTCTAAATCTCATCCAGAATCCTCACTATTATCTCAATCGAGTTGAAACTCAACATATCTCTTCAAAATCAACCATAGAATACGAATAAAATATCACTTTTAAAATATCATATTGTTTTTAGCTAATTTTCTCATAGAATGGAGTTAGAAAGACGCGGTTTTTCACCAATTTTCCATTTGTTGTCCAATTTTCAATTAGGAGGAAGTGATTGTTTATCAATGTTAACAATAGTGACTGTTTAAACAGTGTAAGATTATTATTATTATATCATTAAGCCGTTTCCCTTTCGGGGTAGGCGTGAATTGCTGGGTTGGAAAGTAGTGATCTGTGGATGAGTATATAGGTGAAGGGTAGATAGGTATATAGGTTCAAGGTATAGATATTTTAGATTGATCTAGAATTCTCGTGTTACCATTTTTTAGATGACAGTTACTCCCAGTGGGACCCTGCGGTGGTTGTTAACCTTTAGTTTTTAATTATATATATATACACATGGCTCTTATTTTCTATCTCTTAACAATAATAGTCACTTGCATTGTACTTTAATATTTTACTTTCCTCCGAGGTTTATATCATTTTAAATTCGCTCAATTTTCGCGCTTCTTTTACCATATGATACTACTGCCCCTAGCAGCACCTGCGAGAATCGTGTCGAAAAACATCATACGTTACACTTTCCCGCCGCGCGAAAAAAGAAAGGAATGTTGGCTATGTAGTGACTAAAATAAAATATAGGGGGCCACCCAAAATCTCCTTCAATTTTTCAGAAGCGGTATTCGAGTTCGCAGGTCGATCAGTAGTGGTAACGCACGGTCATAAAGAATCGCGTGGCTTCACGGAAAGTTCTGTGTGAAGGGAGGACGCTAGAGCGATGCTAGGGACTCGTGTAAGAATACGTGTGGGACGCCGGAAAATGCTGTCTGCCAATTCTGCTGTATGCTAAACGCTAGGCACTAAGTGCAGTGAGCTGAAACACTGTGTGCCAAACGCTATGTGCTGAGTGCTGTGATACAAATCTCCTCTGCGCTAAACGCTATGTGCTAAGTGCTGTGAGCTGAAACGCTGTGTGCAAAACTTGCTATGTGCCAAATGCTCTGTGCTAAACGCTACGTGCTAAGTTTTGTGTGCTGAAACGCTGTGTGCCGAATCGGCTGTGTGGCGACTTGTGAATTTCGCTGTGTGAAAATCAAGGTGGCGTCTAGTGCAAATGAGACTGTGTACCTCATGCCTGAAGCGTCACAGAGTCTCAGTGTTGCGCGCTTGAAAGACTAAGTGTCAACCTAAAGACTCTAGAAAACCCTATTGGGTGAGACTGTGTGCCGCAATACTTGCTTCGAAAAAACGATTTTGTGTTGACTCCGCGGTGAAGGACTTCTGGCGTGGCCGCCATATTCGTTGTCACATCCGTTTAAAGTGTCTCCTGGTGAAGAGTAGCAGTACTAAAATACTTCCCGGTAAATCCGATCAGTTTAGTGAGCGCTGTAGTTGACCGATCAGCCGACTCGCAGAACAACTGACACGAAAACCTCAAAATGAACAATCTGAGTGAATATACAGTAGCGGAACTTGAAGAATTTCTAAAGAAGTATGGCTTGCCAAGTTCCGGAAATAAGGTGGATTTAATATCTCGGTTGGATGAAAATTTTCCTAATGGATCTTGGATGCAAGAAGAGTCGCTAACCAACCCCGATAATATTGAAGTGGTAACCGAATCACCAACAAATACACTCCGGGATAACGCGGTTGACAGACGAACAGTAGGACGGACGTCCGAAATCGAAATGATGAGACGCGAAACGGACATCATTCGTAGAGAATGGGATCTGCTCCAGCGAGAATTAGCTTTGACACGGCGTGAAAAACCTCGCGAATCGCCGTCGACTGCAAGCTCTTAGAGCAATCGTCCAAACATAAAAATAAAAGGCATCAGTGATCTGTCGCGCGTGATGGTCCATTTACACCTCGTTTGCATGCAGGCGGAAAATGTATCTTCCTCTCACTCTACCACGTGACGATGTAATGCATTTATCTCATTCTAGATTTTTCTCTGCCCGTGAAAATTTTCCGGTTTGGTGGAAAATCTAGAGTGAGATCAATGCACGGCATCTTCACGTGGTAGAGTTTCATTCTAAATCCGTCCACATAGAACTGAATATGAACGATCTTCTGACGGAGATGAAGAAGATGTTTGACCACCGTCCGAAAAGACTTGAAAGTCGTCGCACTTTTGAAGACAGGAAATGGCAGAAGGATGAATCTTCCACGCAATATTATCATAGTAAAATGGTTCTGGGCAACCAGGTTCCTATAGAAGAAAATGAGATGCTGGATTACCTGATCGATGGAATCCCGGATGTCAATCTGCAAAATCAGGCGCGCATGAGAGGTTTCGAGAATGCATTCCAGCTTTTGGAGTCTTTCTCGAAGATCTCATTGACTGTCGAGACGTTGAGAGCCCAATCGAGAAGTGAATGCAAACCAGCTGACTCCAAGGTTGCAGGAAACACCGACGTGGATGACGGGAGCTCCAGAAAATCTCATCTGTGCTACAACTGTAGGAAAATAGGGCCTGGCACGTGACAAAGGATTGCCCAGTCAAGAAAGCAGGTGTCGACGAGGTATCTTTAGCCGATCACTGTTTCTTTCGGAGCATAGCGGTAATACTGGATAATGGCAAGCATTTAGAAACAAACTGTGAACTTGACTCAAGCATCACAGATGACAAGCTCTTTTTCTTTGCGCCCAGGTGATTGTCATATGATGAAAATCCAGAGCTAGAAAAGATCATCAGCGATTCAATTGAGAAAAAAGTGATCCGGCCTAGTAATTCGGAATATGCGTCACCGATTGTACTAACGAAAAGGAAGAGATGCATCTTGCGACTATGTATAGACTATAGAGTTCTAAGTAAAATCACTATGCGCGACAATTATCGTCTCCCTTTAATCGATGATCTGTTGGACCTCGATGTCGCATCTGATTCAATTAAATTAACCTCGTTCGTGACACCATTCGGACAGTATGAATATCTAAAAATTCCTTTCGGTCTTAAAACGGCACCGGCAACATTACAGCGCTTCGCGAATACTGCCTTTGCGAATTTTATTAAATCAGGGAAAATATCTGTATGTATAGACGATGTTATGGTGGCAACTAAGACTCTGGAGGAACAAATTGAAGTCTTGACAGAAGATTTTAGTGTTATGACAGAAAACAAAATGAAAATAAAATTAGAGAAATGTTTCTTTTTGTATACCGAAATCGAATTTCTAGGTTATGTCGTTTCCGCTGAGGGAATTCGTCCTTCGAAAAAGGGTCTTGAGGCAATCGAAGGGTTTCCGGAATCACAAACAGTGCAACAACTTCAAAGATTTCTAGGCTTATGTCAGTACTTCAGAAAATATGTTGAAGGTTTGGCAATAATAGCTAATCCCCTTTACGATCTTTTAAAAAAAGATGTACTCTTCGTTTTCGGTGAGTCACAGGTGAATGCGTTCAAGTTTTTGAAAGGGAAGTTGACTGTTAAGCCCATATTGGCAATATATAATCCTCGCGATCCTACCGAACTGCACTGCGATGCCAGCTCTGTTTCGGCTCTATTCTATTGCAGCGGAAGGAGCATGGGCGTTTTCACCCTATTTTCTTCTTTTCAAAAAGGACCACTGAGTGCGAAAGCAAGTTCCACAGCTTTGAGCTCGAGATGCCTTCCATCGTATATGCCCTTCGTCGTTCCGAGTATACCTTTCGGGAATCGTGTTCAAAATTGTAACAGACGGCAACTCGCTTATATTAGCTGTGGAAAAGAGACTTATAAATCCTAGAATTGAGAGGTGGGTGCTAGAGCTCAAGTTTTCACTTATACGGTCGAACATCGTCCGGGAACTCATATGCAACACGTGGAAGCTCTAAGTCGAGCTTTTAACGTTTTGGTAATAGAAGATAACCCGTTCGAGTGGAACCTTTCGGTGTCTCAGACCTAAGATCTGAAAATAACTGACGTACGTAAACTATTCAAGGAGCGTCAGCTCAACTGTTTCGAAATGCGCAATGGCGTCGTTTATAGGAAAAAGGAGACAATCTGCTCTTTTATGTGCCGTCAAATATGAAGTAACATGTACTATTCCCATATCATAACCAAATGGGTCACCTGGGTTGTTACAAGAAGGAAAAAAATTATTAGTAGAACCTATTGGTTTCCAAATCTGTCTGAGAAAGTTGACGACCAGGTTAGGAATTGTCTAAAATGTATCACCTTTTCTCCTATCACCAGGAAAACAGAGGGCTATGTACACATAGTTCCTAAGGGAGACGTGCCTTTCGCTACTATCCACGTCGATCATGTTGGTCCCGTCGACAAGGTAAACGCTAAAGGGTCCATAAAACATGTATTTCTCATCGTTGACGCGTTTACTAAATTTGTAAAATTGCATGCCATAAAAACCACTTCGAGTCGATAGAAAGGTTATCAGAACACCCAGAAACCATACAAAGGGATATGGGAAGCAAAAAATATGCGTCTTTGGGTTAATCCCGATGATTCCAAATAATGTAATCGATTTTCATTATGTTCGACTTCCTTTAAAGATAAAGATCCGAGACGGATTTAGGTCAGGAAGAACGTCCTTTTTTATATATTCATGAACCGACGCACCTCCCTTTTTTTGTCATTTTATTATTTTTTTCTCAAGTCCGAGCTCATACCTTATTATATTATCGAAGGCTGACTAATCCGGATCTATTCTACTTCCGGCGTGAGCCGCGAGAAAGCTCGTTTAATTTTTCTCATATGAACAATCTTAGTTTTCTTTATTCCCAGAGCGAGCTCAATTCTCGGGGCTCTTTTAACAAGAAGACGTGCTCACCAACTTTAACATCTTAAGTGTCACTCAGTAGAGTGCAGGAAGCGTTGCGTGCTTGTTTTCATTAAAAAAGTAATTCTCCCAAGAGCAAAAGATGGCGCTGACTGACATCTTCTGGAAATAACAGCCCTATGCATCACCCCCACTTTTATGATTTACTTAGCGTTCGGCCGGTGAACTAATCCAGTGGATTGCGCTATATTCATATATATTATGTATTTTGCCATTTTTATCAAATACTGGTAAGCATTTTGAAGTTTACAATTATTCTATATTATATATCTTGCTATTGTTATATAATTTTAATTAAAATTATGAATATCCTTTTTCAAAAAACAAAATTCAAGACAGACAAACTAATTTAAACATACATTTTATATACTGCGTATACATACATGAATACATATATAAATACACATATTTAATATTAAATATTGTATGGTAGAATAAAAAATTCCAGAGCATCCGTATTATTTCTGTAACCCCAATAATTGAGGTAGCAAACGAAAAAGTACTATGGGAACCCTTCTAGAAATAATTAATTGAAAACGCGGCCAGGCCTATGCATTGATATATTCCCAACGTTTTTTCAGGTGAAGCAATTTGCAGCCTTCTATTTTATTGCAACCGTTTTATATCTAATAATAGATCAAATTTGGGGGAAAATTCGGTTTATTTCAGATAGCGAAACAATAATTCAAACACTTTATATTTTTTCTGAAACATATTTGAATTTGACTTTTGAAAATTAAACGTATTTCGAGAAACTTTCTTTTTTTTCCTAAAGTCATAGATTTCGACGGAAAACCCCTTATACTGATGCTCGGATAACCATCCATCTGAGCGTGAAAATGACTTGAAATTTCAAGTAGATATTAATATTTTCATTTGACTTTTATTTAAGAAGACATATGTGCCAAAGTCAGATAATCAATCTGATAGTAATGAGAAAGATTTAAACTCATGTCGATGTTCTTTCTAAAACTAACCTAGAAACTTAGATTTATCTAAGTAACATTTAATCCTTCAGGGAATTAAGTGTTAAAAGAGAAAACGTTTTTATTTAAACATTTACAAAATAGAAATGTATAAGACCATGATATTTGTGTCCCTGTGTATACTCGAGTGCAAAACACACATTGTCACCCTTCGAATTCAATAAAGGGAGCTTTTTTACTACTTTTGAGACCAAACTTTAGAAACATTATCTTCTATGAAGTCATCTTGTGTAACGAATTATACAAAAAGACTTAATGAAAAGAATATGTTTGCAACCATCAGTGGTCTCACTGATTCTTTCCTTTTTCTCACTCATCTCTTTTTGTTATATATATTTTTCTCTAATGAGACGAACATACTGATAATATGAAACATATTTTGGCCCAGTTATACCTTTTTTGCTTAATTTATTACATTTATTACTCAGTCAACTTAATAAACTTTTAAAATAGTTGCAGTCGATGATAAATTCATTTAATTGGTTTATCTTTCACGCACTCAATAAAGGGAGCTTTTTCACTACTTTTAAGACCGATCTTTAGAAACGGATCATCTGTGTTGCACATCTTCCCTCTACTTGCTTTTCGTTATATTTGTTTCTGAAAACAAAACACAGTTTGAACGAAATTTTCTCTAAGAGAAATAATGGTGGGTGCAGATAACTTCATTCTTGTTTTAAAAATTGAGCCATTTTCGAAGCAATATTCAAGCTGTTTCGAAAAAAGAGATGAAAGGTAAAAATTTCGTTCTCTTTTTGCAAATGAAATTGGAAGATATTTACTTTTACTTCGGACAATAAGACACAGTAGAAGAAACTCTGACTTTGTTTTTGATTCAAGAAATGTCTTACTTTGTTTCAGATATCGAAACAAGAATTTAAAACTTTCATTTTGTTACGGGAAGATATTTGAGCTTGATTTTTGAAAATTAAACGTATTAGGAGAAACGTTCTCTTTTCTCTTAAAAATGTCCTAGATTTTGACGAAAAAATTCTTATGCCTATGTTCGAATAACGGTCGATCTGAGCTTGAAAAAATGACTCGACTTTTCGAGTTCATCACTATTACACTGGAGAAATTAATACTTTTATTTGACTTTTATCTAAGAAGACATTAGCCAAATTCAGATGATCAGTGAAAGTGGTATAAAGTGTAAATACATATATAGGGCTAGGTGAAGTGTGTACAAAAACCATGATTCGATTAACAATATTGAGATCATCGGTAGAAACTGGAAATATTGATTACAGTTGGGATAGAATATAATATCACAATATACTAATCTAGAACCCACTCTATATAGGTCACCAGATCTAGATACAACAATATTATACGGGCAGTACAATTTAAGTAAAACAAATGCTTCTGAACATTTCATTACTATCAATTATTGACAAAGATATTCTTCCTTTCTCTATATGCCATGTCACATTTTTGAGTCAGACTGCGACGTATACGATACTGTTCGAAGTTATTCGTACCAAAATTTGCATACACGTAGCCACGCCCTTTCATTGGTTTGCTTCTAAAATTAAGGCGTAATAATTAAAATATACCGTGTTTTTGTTTTGATTTACATACTAACATTTTTACGTTATCTATATTTTGTTTTATATCAAATTTCATGTTTCTTATACGAGATGTTATCTTTGTTTTGTATAAGGGAACGAAAATTAAACATTTTTAATTCATTTTCTTCAACCAGAATATTCGCTTATTTTCGTTGCGAAAGCGAAACGTATTGCCAGAAGTTTTCATTTTCATTACCTTTCAATAACTTTGTTATTGATGCTGGAAGCTGTTTAGAAAATTTTCACTTTGTTAATAATATATTTATCTTAATAAAGAAACGACATTATAACAAAATTTATTTTTGTTGAATATCCAATTAAACTAAGCTAAACGAAAGTTTTCTAAATACCCCAAGAACATTTTTGAACTTTCACGATATGCCCTTAAGATTTTTTGTGTGTATTTACGTTTATCTCTAGTTACTTGAACTATTTTTCGGTATTCGGATCCTTAAAAGTTTCTAAAGAAAAGTGTATAATTTCGCATTTAAAATGAAACGAAGGTACATAAAAATGTTCTTTAGTTCTAGTGATATTAATAATTGGAAACATAATATAATTTACTTTCAACTAAAGAACAGATAAAATTCTTACCTACAATTATCAAAAAACTATGTGAGATGGTTAGTGTCTTTTTGTTTTGACGTCTAAAAGAAATCAGCGAATGCGGAAAATCCAAAGTTTGATTAAATACAATTCTAGATAAAAATTAGTGTTACGTTTCCAGGCCAGTCTGGTCTCACCATCAGAGCTTACTTATTACATTTGAGAAATTTATTCGAAAATTAATAGGTGCATATAATGTCAAATAGAGAAAAACGAGTATGAGGGCTCATATTTACGTTAAAAGTTCGTAAAAATTGCTTCTTTGTTTTTGAAGAGAGAGTAATGTTGAAAAACTATTGTATATATTGTTGAGAAAAATAACATTTCGGCCTGGAAAAAGTATTTCAGAATGTATTTCTGTTAACATTTAAAATACGTGGAGTTATTTATAATTTCAAAAATTCCATTATAAAAGAATTTCACTCAATCAATGTCTACGTTTGATATAGAACATCAAATCGTAAGATTTTTTCGAATTCAATTATGAAATATTATTCGTTCATAACATATAAAAAATGTATCGACTAATTGAAATCGATTTTACTATTCAAAGTTCAAATGTACATACAATCTTGACCAGATGGTCAAAACTTGAGACTGAAATTCGACTGGCTTTATTTTGATTTGCATTTTAGAAGTAATAGGCCTGGCATTCAATAGCTACATAATTGCATCTGTTTGAACAGAATATATATTTAGCAATATATGTACTCGAACCAATTCAAGGACTATATTATAGTTTAAAATTTCAGTACTGACCAGATCATGTAACAGTCATCATATAATAGCTTATTTTAATAGTAATAATAATAGTAATCATTATAATATTCGCTTATTTTATGTATATGTACATCTTTAAAATATCGAGTCATATAGTCTTTCAAAAACTTCATCAACCCTGCACAAGTATACACTTCCCGGAAATTCCGTCTATTATTATCTAACTATTCCTGGTTTTCCATTCCAAGACTTTAAACGAACACGATCGTCTAGCGAGACGAGACCCACGTCCGTACCCCTCCAAGAGCCACCTTCTCTTGTATATGCATCCATTTACTCACCTCCCCTTCATATGCTTCCCTTCACCATGATATATTTGAAATATTTATAAAATTGTATATATGTATATGTTTGTGAATATTTTAGTTAGATAAGGTTTTTCTCAGGGGATGATTTCAACGATTTCCCCAAAACTATAAACAATGTTTCAATATTTTAAATTTAAATGCAAATTTTAATCATTTCTGAATAAAATACCATTTTATACCTCATGTGAATGTGTATGCGTTCCACTTATTTACATCCCATAAGGTATTAAAATAAGACAGACCATTTTAATTTTGAAGATTGCTTTTAAACATTAAATAACTCGTATCTTATTTTTCAATTATATATTTTTCACTTTCTTTAATTCTTAATTAAAACAATTGAAGTTAAATCATATCATTTTATTATTCTTTCAGTATTAGCTTAGCATTGCAAAGCCATAACTCCAACTTTAGAATATTTCGTTACACAGACCTTTAAAAATGCACCAATCCTTGTATCAACACACATTTCCTAGAAATACCCTCTTCCGCTCCTTCTTATCTTCTATTAATAGACGGTTAACAAACACATGCGTCTAGCGATATAAGGCCCAGACAGCCGAGGAGTGGGGGTAGGCGCCAGACATCTGAGCAAACAGAGGAGTGGGGGCTTATCTCGTCTGGCGAGCCATAGTTGCCCTTTACTACTACCATAATACCGGCCAGCAAGACATATTTAAATCGAATGTTTACAGGCAAGAAATTTAACAATATTTGCAAAGGCCAGGAACCTCGTTTTGTAATGTGAAAAAGAGGGGCGCCATCAGTGCTTATTGTATATGTTAACATGTTCTCTTTTTGAGTACACTTGTCGCAATAGAAGTTGTACTAAATTTTATTAGCAGGTGGATCGAACACTTGCGATAATTTATAATTGCATACTTTCAAGTCTCTAAAATTTGGACCCGCGCAAATTTTCAACACCTCGATCAACCATTCTCGAGCTTTTTGTGTAATGCCAAACTTTACACCATACGCAACAACTATCTCCACTACATCATTCACACTCATACCGGACTCCTGAAACATTATTTTGTCTCCATGATCTTGGTAAATATCTTCTTCCACAAAACGTACGTTTTCATTCTCTTCATATTCTTCAAGTTGGGCGGATTCTACTGATGCCATATCTTCAACGAACTTTTGAGAAATGCATTGTGGTTTACCAACAGCCTCACGGACTTGGATTTTCGAATCTAAAAGTATAATGGCATCAGAACAAATCTTGGACAATAAAAACATTATTATATGAACTTGTTAAGACATAGACTTAAAAATTGCCAGACCAAATTTTTGTTTGAAGTTAAAAGGCATAGAAAAATGGAACAAGACAGTATTCTAAAGAAATTTCTAAAATTATGCTGATAAAGATTCATAACTTTCATTTCCAAAATTCAGATGTCTTCCACATTCTTTTCAGGTCAAGAAGAACAATAATGCAATAACAATGTAATAAGAATAATTAAATAAAATAAAAGCAATCGAACGACTGAAAGTATTTGAAAAGATGATGAATATCATGGTGTCTATACGAGGGATGCCTTTAAATTCCTGGTGATTTTCCGATTTTCTTCGGGTCGATTTTTTAATTTTTCCTACTTAATAAGTCTTTTTTTTTAATTTAATTTTTTTTTTTATCATTTCTATTTTTTTATTTTATTTTTTATTGAAATTATACCCAACAGCCGAGGCCAATTACAGGGTGAATAGTTTAAATGTAAATTACATAATAATTATAATAATAGCCGTCACTTTTTCTTATATTAAATCTAAATTATGCTAACGCCTCTAAGTCGCCCATTAACATCCAGATCATACTGAATAAGTCCTACGTGAAGTAATAAATTCTCTTACTTTTGTTCTAAATTCACCAAACGAAATTTTATAAATATTAGTGTTAATGTTTTTGTTCCTGTTAGTAAATGTGACAAATTCATTCATTATAGCGCACATTCTAAAGATAGGAGAATTCCTAAGTGCATTGTTATTAGATGCTGGTATATAAAATAATTCACGCTGCCTGTAGTTGAAAGTCGATTCTCGAAATAGTTGATTAAGTTTATCTGAGAGATAAGCACAATCAATAAAATTTCTAATGATTTTGAATACAAATACTAGAAGTAAGTGTATCTTTCTTTCATTGTAAACATATCAACATTCTTGCATAAAGTTAAATAGTCACTCCCTTGTTGCGGGAATCTACCTTCCTTCTTAAAAAACAAAAATTTCAGAAAACTTTTTTGGATTTTCTCAATTGTGTTTATTTGATAATTTAGTTGCGGTTAACACATTATCGCACCATATTCTAATTTCGATCTAACTAGAGAAGTAAATAAAGTTAACATAGCGCTTTTGTTATTGAATTGTTTACAGGATCTTGTTATGAAGCCTAACGTTTTCAAAGCAGATTTTACTAAGGCGTTGACTTGAGGGTTACATTTTAGGTGGGAGCTAAAGATTATACCAAGGTCATTTACTGTAGCTACTCTTTTTATATTCTTATTATCCAGCTGGTACTCAAAATCAATTATGTCCTCTGATCGAGAAAATGTAATGATCTTACACTTATCAGGGTTAATAGGTAGTTCATTGTCAATACAAAAAAACTAGGTAATTGATCTGTTCCTGCCGTTAGTTTATTAGCTAAATTGTTCAATACCTTGATAACCTCCCCTTTATTTAATTCTGCATTTATTTCAAAATCCTTCATTTTTTCGGATTTGTCGTTCGGTTTTGTACTTTCAGATGATCCCACTTTAGTATAAACATCCTTTAAAAAATCAGCAAAAGCATTCACACATTCCTCAGGGTCCGTTATCTCCCTTTTATTGTACTGTAAAATACCCGGTATTATCGTCTCGTCCTTGAATTTGTTTATGACATTCCATATTTAAGACGGTTCTTCTTTTAATAATTGTTCAGTTTTCTTGATATTTTTTAAATTATCTCTAGAAATTAGTTCCTCGACTTTAATTCTCAGTTGAGAAAAAAATTATTCAGCTGCCCCATCTTTCTTCTTATAATATTTTAACTTCATTTTCTCTTTTGTATTAATACATTGAATTAATTCCCCTGAGTACCAGCAGGGAAATCTGGATTTACTGTTAATATATATTGATTTTGGAATAGACCCGTTTAATTGTCTATAAATTTCGTTATAAAAAAACTCACAAGCGACATCGGGGTCAGTAAGCTGATACAGAGGTTCCCAATCAATATTACTAATTTGTATAAATGAATGTGAGTAATCCATATCTTTCTTAAAGTTATACCTCTCTTTTATTGGCCTAGCAAATTTTACATTTGGAACACTATTTGTAACGTAATTAACTTGAGTTAAATCGAATATTTGCATAAAAGTATCAATTTAATTAGATTTTGTATCGAACACCTTTTGCTCACTGTGCTGGAGGAAATATCTAGTGTTAAAATCACCCGCTATTATTAGATTAGAACCATAAAGCTCATACAGATTTGTAAGGTGGTGAAGAATGGAAGATTTATCATTAACATTTTTTTCTAATTCAGTTAAAAAAATAATATTCAACCAATATAAGAAAAAAATTTGAAAAATTGATGAATATTCAACCAGAGAAATGAATTTTTGAGAAAGTAATTCTACTTTCAATCATGTGGTTTAATTTTCAAATCGAAAAGATGATTTTCCTGCAAAAAAGTTGAATATACAACACAAAGATATGATTTTTTATTAAAAAATTATTTCTACTTAGATAGTTCAATTTTCTACCAAAAATTGTCAACCAAAATAACAAAGAAATTTTCAACAAATTGATAAATCTTCAACCAAAAACATTAATTTTGGAAAAAGTAGTTCAACTTTCAAACAAATGTTTGATTTTTCAGGCCAAAAAGATGATTTTTCTACAAAAAAGAAGTTGAATTTCCAAAACAAAAGTTTGGTTTTTTATTAAAAAGTTATTTTTTAATTGAATAGTTAAATTTTTCTACCAAAAATCAAAAATAGAATTTCAACTGAAAATGGAATAGTTGAATTTTCAGTTAACAAAACTGACTATCAGCTCAAAAAGAAGGATTTGGAAGAAAAACAGTTGAATTAAACCAAAGGATACGAATTTTCAACAAAATAGTTGAATTTTCAACTAAAATGGACCTTACGAGAAGAAAAGTAGTTTAAATTTCCCGCCGAATACCATGAGCGCCACCGCGCGAAAAGCAGGAAAATCTATCATTAACATTTTTTCATAATTCAGTTAAAAAATTAATATTCAACCAACATAAGAAACAAATTGACGAATCTTAAACCAAAGAAATGAACTTTTGAAAAAGTAGTTCAACTTTCAATGAAATGGTGGAATTTTCAAACCGAAAAGATGATTTTTCTGCAAAGAAGTTGAATTTTTAACACAAATATATGATTTTTTATTAAACGAGAACCTTACGAGAAGAAAAGTAGTTAAAATTTCCCGCTGAGTACTACGAGCGCCACCGCGCGAAAAGCGGGAAGATTTATCATTAACATTTTTTTCTAATTCATTTAAAAAATTAATATTCAACCAAAATAACAAAGAAATTTTCAACAAATTGAATAATTTTCAACCAAAAGAATGAACTTTTGAAAAAGTAGTTCAACTTTCAATAAAATGGTGGAATTTTCAAATCGAAAAGATGATTTTTCTGCAAAAAAGTTGAATTTTTAACAGAAAGATATGATTTTTTATTGAAACATTATTTTTAATTAAATAGTTCAATTTTCTACCAAAACTTTTCAACCAAAATAAAAGAGAAATGTTCAACAAATTGATAAAACTTTACCCAAAGAAATTAATTTTGGAAAAAGTAATTCAACTTGCAATCCAATTTTGGAATTTTCAAACCGAAAAGATGATTTTTCTACAAAAAAGTTGAATTTTTAACACAAATATATGATTTTTTATTAAAATTTATTTATTTTTATTAATATTATTATTAATATATTATTTTATTCAATTTTTTACCAAAAGATCAAAAACAGAATTTCAACTAAGGAATAGTTCAATTTTCAGCCAACGAAATTAATTTTCAGCCCAAAAGGCAGAATTAACAAAAAACAGTTGAATTGGACCAAAGGATACGAATTTTCAACAAAATAGTTTAAATTTGCAATTAAAAAGCACCTTACGAGAAGAAAAGCAGTTTAAATTTCCCGCCGAATACCACAAGCGCCACAGCGCGAGAAGCGGGAAGATTTATCATTAACATTTTTTCTAATTGTGTTAAAAAATTAATATTTGACCAAAATAACAAACAGATTTTCAACAAATTGATGAATTTTCAACCAAAGAAATGAACTTTTGAAAAAGTAGTTCAACTTTCAATAAAATGGTGGAATTTTTAAACTGAAAAGATGATTTTTCTGCAAAAAAGTTGAATTTTTAACACAAGGATATGATTTTTTATTGAAGAGTTATTTTTTAATCGAATAGGTAAATTTTCTACCAAAAGATCAAAAACAGAAATTCAACTAAGGAATAGTTAAATTTTCAGGTAACAAAATTAATTTCCAACCCAAAAAGAAGGAATTGAAAAAAACAGTTGAATTGAACCAAAGTATACGAATTTTCCACAAAATAGTTTAAATTTTCAACTAAAAAGGACCTTACGAGAATGAAAGCAGTTTAAATTTCCCGACGAATACCACAAGCGCCACCGCGCGAAAAGCGGGAAGATTTATCATTAACATTTTTTTTCTAATTCAGTTAGAAAATTAATATTCAACCAAAATAAGGAACAAATTTACAACAAATTGATGAATCTTCAACCAAAGAAATGAATTTTTGAAAAAGTAGTTCAACTTCCAATCAAATGGTGGAATTTTCAAACCGAAAAGATTATTTTTCTGCTAAACAGTTGAATTTTTAACACGAAGATATGATTTTTTATTAAAAAATTATTTCTAATCAAATAGTTCAATTTCCTACCAAAAATTTTCAACCAAAATAACAAACAAATTGATAAATCTTCACCTGAAGAAATTAATTTTGGTAAAAGTAATTCAACTTTCAATCCAATTTTGGTATTTTCAAACCGAAAAGACGATTTTTCTACAAAAAAGTTGAATTTTCAACACAAATATATGATTTTTTATTCAAATTGATTTATTATTATCAATATTATTATTAATATATTATTTGATTAAATTTTTTACCAAAAGATCAAAAACAGAATTTCAACTAAGGAATAGTTAAATTTTCAGTTAACAAAATTAATTTTCAGTTCAAATAGAAGAAATTAAAAAAAACAGTGGAATTGAACCAAAGGATAGGAATTTTCAACAAAATAGTTGAATTTTCAACTATAGAGGACCTTACGAGAAGAAAAGCAGTTTAAATTTCCCGCCGCATGTCACGAGCGCCATGGCGCGAAAAGCGGGAAGAATTGTCATTAACATTTTTTCTAATTCAGTTAAAAAATTAATATTTGACCAAAATAACAAATAATTTTTCAAATAATTGATGAATTTTCAACCAAAGAAATAAAGTTTTGAAAAAGTAATTAAACTTTCAATCAAATAGCTGAATTCTCAAACCGAAAAGATGATTTTTCTACAAAAAGGTTGAATTTTCAACAAAAAGATATAATTTTTCATTAAAAAGTTATTTTTTAATGAAATAGTTAAATCTTCTACCAAAAGATCCAGAATTTCAACTAAGGAATTGTTAAATTTCCAGTTAACATAATTAATTCCTAGCCGAAATATAAGAAATTAAAAAAAATAGTTGAATTCAACCAAAGGATACGAGTTTCAAACAAAATAGTTGAATTTTCAACTAAAAAGGACTTTACAAGAAGAAAAGCAGTTTAAATTTCCCGCCGAACACTACGAGCGCCATCAGGCGAAAAACGGGAAGAATGATCATTAACATTTTTTCTAAAGCACCGGAGGATAAGTAACAAACTTCAGATTAATGACAAGTGACAAACTGTCAATGAAAACAGTTTTGTGACGTTTTGAATTATTGCAAGATTATTTTCACTTGTTATGCTTTATTTTTCACCCAAATCTCGGAAAAAATCAACCAAAAAAATTTCTCATCAATAATTACTTCCAAAAATGATAAAAAATTTTGTCTCTCACTTTTTATTTTCCCCAAAAATCAATTTTCAAAAGCCATGAAATGTGATTGTGTTTTTCTGGAAATGCAGAATGACAAAAGTGTGAAACTCCAAATTATTGGAGCAAACATAACCTATACTCGCGTGTGAAAACTCCGATAAATCTGTACAAATTAGTGATTTTTAAGTTCTGTTTCTTGTGTTTTCTGGAATGGAGGAAGAAGAAAGTGCTGCCGTGGTTTCTGGAGATGTAGAAAATATAATCATTAAGCTAGAACCCAGTGCAGATTTTCTGGGCGATGAAGATCCTCTCGAGTTCGAAGGAAATAATTCCGAATTTAGTGATGAAATCAAAGAAGAAATCAAATTTAATGAAGGATTTTCATCCAACGAGACTTCTCTCCCATCTTCGGGGGAAAATGAATCCAGCATTATCCAAACACCATTTTTTTTGGAGAATTACTTCAGTGACAACAAGAGTGCGAGTGTAAACGAACTGATTGATATGAAATATTTGACGTGTGAAGATTGTAAAATTGTCTTCGCCAGTGAACGATTATTGCAAGCACATCTTCTCACGCATATTGACATTCACAGAATGGGTTGCAACGTTTGCGATAAGGTAATTAACATTTTTTATTAACTTTTCGACCCCAGACATAACCTCAAACCGTTTCTTTTTTATTTTTCTCTAGCACAGTTGATTGTAGAGAGAAATTTCGTGGACATAAAAGATTGGTTTTTTCATCCCGGATCTTTTTTCGTAACAATCGTTTTTCGATAGAATCAATATTTGCGGATTTAATCGAAAAAAAAAAGATTTTTTTGGAGAGTTGGTTGATTTTGGAATTTTTCGAGTTTTAAAATATGTCTTGATAGGAATAAAAGTAGTGTTTTTTTCTCAGGCCAAAAAGAAATAAATAGGAGCCCAGAATTTTTTAATTTAAATTTTTTTTATCGCTACATCGTAATACATAACCTCAATCTGTAGAATTGTTTATAAAAGCAAGCAAGCAGAACGATAATTAATTTCAATTCATTTTGGAAGAGTTTTTTTTTAATTTTATTAAATAATCGTAATATATTTATCCAGACTACTATTTTTTGGTTGAAAATTTAATTATTTTGTTGAAAATTCAAGTATTTTCTCAAAAATTTATATTTTTTCGTGGAAAATTCAATTATTTTGTTGAAAATTGGTCTTTCTGGTTGGAAAATTCATCCTTTTGGATAGAAAACTCATATTTTTTCGTTGAAAAGTAATTCTTTGTAATTGAAAAGTCTAATATTATATTATTGGTTCAGAATTGATCTATTTTGATTGTTAAAAATTAATTATTTTGTTGAAAATTCAACTATTTGGTTAAAATGTAATATTTCTTGTCAAAAATTCATCTTTTTTGTTGAACATTCGTCTTTTTGGATAGATAGTTTGCCTTTTTGGATAGAAAATTCGTCCTGATGGATAGAAAATTCATCCTTTTGGATAGAAAATTCAACTTTTTGGATACGAAATTCGTCCTGTTGGATAGAAAATTTATCTTTTTTTATAGAAAATTCATCTTGTTTCATTGAAAGTTAATTAATTTTAACGGAAAAGTCTACTGTTATATATCTTTTCTAGTTGAAAAATTAACTATTTTGTTAAAATGTAATATTTTTTTGTCGGAAATTCATATCTTTTGTTGAAAATTCATCTTTTTGAATAGAAAATTCGTCTTTTTCCATAGAAAATTCGTCCGTTTAGATAGAAAATTAATTTTTTTGTTTTAAAGTTAATTCTTTTTAATTGAAAAGGCTACTATTATATTCATGGTTCAGAATTCATCGCTTCTGGTAAAGAATTTATCTCTTTTGGTTGAAAAATTAACTATTTTGTTGAAAATTCAATTATTTTGTTAAAATGTAATATTGCTTGTCAAAAATTCATCTTTTTCATTAAACATGAATCTTTTTGGACAGAAAATTCGTATTTTTGGATAGAAAATTCGTCCTTTTGGATAGAAAATTCATCTTTTTTGTTTGAAAGTTAATTCTTTTTAATTGAAAAGTCTACTAGCATATTTATGGTTCATAATTCATCGCTTTCGGTTGAAAATTTAATTATTTTGTTGAAAAATTAACTATTTTGTTGAAAATTCAACTATTTTGTTAAAATGTAATATTTTTTGTCGAAAATTCATCGTTTTGAATAGAAAATTCGTCTTTTTGGATAGAAAATTCGTCCTTTTGGATTGAAAATTCGTTTTTTTGGATAGAAAATTCGTCTATTTGGATAGAAAATTCATCTTTTTGAATATAAATTCGTCTTTTTGTATAGAAAATTCGTCCATTTGGATAGAAAATTCATATTTTTGGTTTGAAAGTTAATTCTTTTTAGTTGAAATGTCTACTAGTATATTTATGATTCAGAATTCATCGTTTTTGGTTGAAAATTGATCTCTTTCGGTTGCAAAATTAACTACTTTGTTGAAAATTCAACTATTTTGTTAAAATGTAATATGTTCTGTCGAAAATACATCTCGTTTATTGAAAATTTATCTTTTTTAATAGAAAATTCGTCTTTTTGCATAGAAAATTCGTCCTCCTGGATAGAAAATTAATCTTTTTTGTTTGAAAGTTAGTTTTTTTAAATTGAAAAGTCTACTAGTATATTTATGATTCGGAATTAATCGCTTTCGGTTGAAAATTTAATTATTTTGTTGAAAAATAATGCTTTTTTCATCGAAAATTCTTTTGGGATAGAAAATTCATCTTTTTTTTCATTGAAAGTTAATTCTTTTTAATTAAAAAGTCTACTATTATATTATTGGTTGAAAATTTATCTTTTTTGGTTGAAAAATTAACTATTTTGTTAAAAATTCAACTATTTTGTTAAAATGTAATATTTCTTGTCGAAAATTCATCTTTTCATTAAACATGAATCTTTTTGAATAGAACATTCGTCTTTTTGGATAAAAAAATTGTCTTTGCATAAAAAATTCGTCCTATTGGATAGAAAATTCATCTTTTTTGTTTGAAGTTAATTCTTTTTAATTTAAAAGTTTACTAGTATATTTATGGTTCAGAATTCATCGCTTTCGATGGAAATTGTAATTATTTTATTGAAAAATAATGTTTTTTCATCGAAAATTCCTTTTGGCTAGAAAATTCATCTTTTTTTTCATTGAAAGTTAATTCTTTTTAATTAAAAAGTCTACTATTATATTATTGGTTGAGAATTGAGAGAATTGATCTCTTTTATTTGAAAAATTAACTATTTTGCTAAAATGTAATATTTTTATGTCGAAAATTCATCTTTTTGAATAGAAAATTCGTCTTTTTGGATAGAAAATTCGTCCATTTGGATAGAAGATTCATCTTTTTTTTCATCGAAAGTTAATTCTTTTTAATTAAAAAGTCTACTATTATATTATTGGTTGAGAATTGATCTCTTTTATTTGAAAAATTAACTATTTTGTTGAAAAATGAACTATTTTGTTGAAAAATGAACTATTTTGTTGAAAATTCAACTATTTTGTTAAAATGTAATATTTTTATGTCGAAAATTCATCTTTTTGAATAGAAAATTCGTCTTTTTGGATAGAAAATTCGTCTTTTTGCATAGAAAATTCGTTCTCTTGGATAGAAAATTTATCTTTTTTTATTGAAAGTTAATTTTTTTGAATTAAAAAATCTACTAGTATATTATTGGTTGAGAATTGATCTCTTTTATTTGAAAAATTAACTATTTTGTTGAAAATTCAACTATTTTCTTAAAATGTAATATGTTTTGTCGAAAATACATCTCGTTTATTGAAAATTCATATTTTTAAATAGAAAATTCGACTTTTTGGATAAAAAATTCGTCTTTTTGCATAGAAAATTCGTTCTCTTGGATATAAAATTCGTCCTTTTGGATATAAAATTCATCTTTTTTGTTTGAAGTTAATTCTTTTTAATTGAAAAGTCTACTAGTATTTTTATGGTTCAGAATTCATCGCTTTTGGTTGAGAATTTATCACTTTTGGTTTATAAATGAACTATTTTGTTGAAAATTCAACTATTTTGATAAATGTAATATGTTTTGTCGAAAATTCATCTCTTTTATTCAAAATGCATCTTTTTGAATAGAAAATTCGTCTTTTTGGATAGAAAATTCGTCCTTTTGGATAGAAAATTAATCTTTTTTGTTTGAACGTCAATTATTTTTAGTTGAAAAGTTACTAGTATATTTATGGTTCAGAATTCATCGTTTTTGGTTGAAAATTTATCTCTTTTGATTGATAAATTAACTATTTTGTTGAAAATTCAAATATTTTGTTAAAATGTAATATTTTTTGTCGAAAATTCATCTTTTTTAATAGAACATTCGTCTTTTTGGATAGAAAATTCGTCCATTTGTATAGAAAATTCATATTTTTGGTTTGAAAGTTTATTCTTTTTAGTTCAAAAGTCTACTAGTATATTTATGGTTCAGAATTCATCGTTTTTGGTTGAAAATTTATCTCTTTTTGTTGATAAATGAACTATTTTGTTGAAAATTCAAATATTTTGTTAAAATGTAAATTTTTTGTCGAAAATTCATCTATTTTGTCGAAAATTCATCTTTTTGAATAGAACCTTTGTCTTTTTGGATAGAAAATTCGTCCATTTGGATAGAAAATTCATATTTTTGGTTTGAAAGTTAATTCTTTTCAATTGAAAAGTCTTACCGTTACATTTTTAGTTCGGAATCCATCTCTTTTGCTTGAAAAATGTAATTATCTTATCGAAAAATAATGTTTTTTTATCGAAAATTAAATTGATTCGTTGAAAATTAATCTTTTTGGATAGAAAATTGGTCCGCTTGGATTGAAAACTAATCTTTTGGTAGAAAAGTAATATTTTTTGGTTAAAAGTTAATTCCTTGTAATTAAAAAGTCTACTATTATATGATTGGTTCAGAATGCATCTCTTTTGGTTGAAAAATGAATTATTTTGTTGAAAATTCAACTATTTTGTTCAAATGTAATATTTTTGTCGAAAATTCATCTTTTTTATTAAACATTAACCTTTTTGAATAGAAAATTAGTCTTTTTGGATAGAATGTTCGTCCTTTTGAATAGAAAATTCGTCCTTTTGGATAAAAAATTCATCCTTTTTTGTCGAAAGTTAATTCTTTTCAATTGAAAAGTCTACTATTATATGCATGGATCAAAATTCATCTCTTTTGGTTAAAAATTTAATTATTTTTTTGAAAATTAGTCTTTTTGGATAGAAAATTCGTCCGCTTGGATTGAAAACTCATCTTTTTTGGTCGAAAATCAATTCTTTTTTATTGAAAAGTCTACTATCATATTATTGGTTCATAATTGATCTCTTGTTTGAAAAATTAATTATTTTGTTGAAAATTCAACTATTTTGTTAAAATGTAATATTTTTTTGTCGAAATTTCATCTCTTTTGTTGAAAATCCATCTTTTTGAATTGAAAATTCATCTTTTGGTAGAAAAGTAGAAAAGTTTTGTTTGAAAGATAATTCCTGTTTAATTGAAAAATCTTACTATCATATTTTTTATTCGGAATTCATCTCTTTTGATTAAAAGTTAATTATTTTGTTGAAAAGTAATTTTTTTGCATCGGAAATTCAACTTTTTCCTTGAAAATTTGTCTTTTTGAATAGAAAATCCGTTCTTTTTTGTTGAAAATTCATCTTTTGATAGAAAATTACTCTTTTTTTGTTGAAGTTTTATTTCTGATTAAAAATTTAACTATTTTGTAGAAACTTCGCTATTTTGGCTTGCAAATTCCACAATTTGCTTGAAAATTTCGTTGAAAATTTATTTTATTTGGTTGAAATTTTATTATTTTTTTACTGAAAATTTAATTATTCTATTTTTTGTGGAATATTTTTTCTTTTTTGATAGAAATTTAATCTTCTTGTTTGAAAATTCAACCATTCTGTTAAAAATTAATTTTATTAGGTTAAAAATTAATTTTTGTACTGAAAATTTAACTGTCTTATTTTTGGATAAAAATTAATTTCCTTGGTTGAATATTCGTTTCTTTTTGGAAAATTTATTTTTCTAACTAAACATTAGACTATTCAGTTTTTTGTTGAAAATTTGTATTTTTTTTTTTTAGTTGAAAATTCATGTATTTTTGTGAAAATTTGTCCTTTTTGGTAGGAAATTCAACTATTTGATAAAAAATTAGTTTTTTGTTTGTTTATTGAATATTCATCATTTCAGTTTAAAAAAATTATTTCTTTGGTTGATGATTGAACTATTTTGTTGAAAGTTCATTTTTGATTTTTGAACATTAATTTTTTTAGACTGAAAATGTAACTATTCCATTTTTGCTGGAATATTGATAATTTTTAGTTAAAAATTAATTTATTTGTTTGAAAACTCGTCTTTTTTTAGTTAAAAATTCAATTATTTTTGTAGAAAATTATTTAATTCAATGAATTCTTTGATTTTTTAAAAGTTTTTATTTAATTGATCCTAAATTCTTTTAATCTGACCATGAATTCTTAGAAAAATTATCAAATTCTTTTGAATTGCCTTGAATTTTTCTAAGCTCATTTCAGATTTACCGAATTTAATTAAGTTTTTTCATATCTTTAAATTGTTTTCAATTAATTTGAATTTTTTTTAATCACCTTTAATTTTTATGATTTTCATTGAATTCTTCTCGTTTACCCTGAATTCCTGTAAATTCATTCTATTTTACAGATATCAATGGATTTTTTTGATTTTAAACATTTTTTCCAATTCATTTACATTTTTCAAACCTACTAATTTTTTTCTGTCAATCTTTTGGTTGAAAATTAATTTCTTAATTGAAAGTTTAACTCTTTCATTTAAGTATTTTGTACAAAATTCGTGTTTTGGGTTGAAAAATTCAACTGTTTTGTGGAACATTTTTCTTCTTGGGTTACAAATTTTATTATTTGGTAGACAATTCAACTTTTTGGTTAAAAAATCACATTTTCCGGTTGAAAATTCAACTATTTTATTGAAAATTCTTTTTTTTTATTAAAATTTAATCTTTCACCTGAAAATGTATCTTTTCCACTTTTTGGGTCAAAAATTGACCTACTTTAAAAAAAATTATTTGTTTGTTTGTTAAAGATTCATCATTTTAACGGAAAATTCATCTCTTTGGTTAAAAATTAAATTATTTCTTTGAAAATTCATCTTTTTGGTAGAGAATTATTTGCGGTTAAAAGTTCAACTTTTTTGTAGAGAATTGTTTTCTTTTTTTTTTGTTGAAAGTTGACCCACTTTATTAAAAATTAATTTTCTTGGTTTCAGATTAATTTTTTTAGATGAAAATTCATTTCTGTTTGAAAATTAAACTATGTTCTGTTAAAAATTCAACTATTTTGTTGAAAATTCAAGTGTTTTGTTCAAAACTGATCCTTTTTGTTTGAAAATTCACTTGAAATTTTTAAATTCATCTGATTTTTTTTAGACCTGGTGTTAAAAATATTATCTGAATTTTTGGTTTCAGGATCTTAATACGGCAGAAAAATTTCAACTGCATGTTATGGCCATAACTCGTCAGAGTATTTACTGTTGCGATTTGTGCAGAAAATCCTGTGCTGGAGTTGTTCGTTCTAAGGTGCGTAAATTGGCTATAAATTTGTTAATATTCCATTTAATTTATTTAACAATGCGTAATTCTAAAGTCATTTACTTTTAAAAATGATCATTTTTCAATCTTAATTTCTGATTGATCACTTTTTTATTTAAAATATAGTTTTGAAGGCTTTAACAATTAATTATTGATTAATGATTGACAATTCTTTCATTTTTATTAATTTGGAAGGAAGCGATTTTGGTTTATAAAATTTTTCTGAATTAGAAGAAGGAATTTTCTTGTTTTTAAGATTTATGTCGATTTGGAAGGGAGTTTTTGGGTTTTTATTTTTTTTTCTAAATTTTAAAGGAGAATTTATTGTTTTTAACGTTTCTATGGGATTTTATTTCACAATTCTAATATTCATAGTTTCTCTCTGTTAAAAGTGTTATTGATTAATGATTAAAAATTCTTCAATTTTAAATGATTCCAATTTAAAAAGATGTAATTTTGATTATTTTTTGTAATTTTAGTTAAATTGTAAAGGTATACAATAAATTTTTTTTTCATTTTTTAACAGTGATAATCACGGCGTGAATTCATTTTTTGATCTGGAAATAAGTAAATGTGGGCTTTTAATTTTTTTTAATTTTAAGATAGGATTTTTTGTTTTAAAAATTTTTATTGAATTATGAGGTTGAAAATTTGGGGTTTTAACTTTTTTCTGAAATGAAAGAGGAAATATTGTTGTTTTAAACATTTGTATTGAGTTGGAAGGGAGTAAATTTGGGCTTTTAAATTTTTTCTTAATTTTAAGGAAGGGATTTTTTTGTTTTTAAGATTTTTACTGAGTTGAAGAGTGGAAAACATTGCAAATAATATAATTATATTTTTGAAAGTTTTTTTTTTAATAGTTTAATTATGAAGATTTACAATGGAAAATTCTTCAAATTTAACGATTCGCAATTTAAAATTCTCCCTTTTTTAAGATTTACAATTGAAGATTTATTTCTTTGGAATGTTTATAGTTTAAAATGATGTTTTCTTAAACTTTTTTTTTTAATATGTAGTTCAATAATGAGGCAATTGAATTTGGAGGTTAGAACTTGATTACTTCAGTCTTGTGTAAAATGTATCTAATTTATCTTACCTGATATCAAATGGTTTGAGCAAATTTTTGCATTTCTTATCAGCGACTCACTCAAACGACCACGTTTAATCGCACTTATCCATAGTTAACGTCTTCTTTTCGATAAGTCTATTTTTTCATGCAAAGTGTATATGCTCCACCCGGTCTGGCAAACTTTATGTTTGTTTCTTTTATAATAGTTGGAAATGTATGAAATGATATTCCATGGTCCCTTCCTTTGTTCTTCGTACAACCCACAATAAAACACCAAAGTACCATTTTCTTCAATTAAAACAATTGTGTGATCCTCGAAAAGTAAACACGAGTTCTCACTCACTACGGGTGCATCACTAATACTTGTGGAAAATGCCTCACTTTTCAAAGCGTAGGAATCTAAATTTTCAATTGCACTTACTTTATTAGAATAACGGACCTTCACTTCACCAGATAAACTCAAAAAGTATTCACTAGACACTTTTCACTTGCCGATAAACACATTTCTTTAACTAAGATAATACACACGACGCAATGTATACAATGCAATGTTTCTCCTGAGGTATTCGGACATTTTGAAATGACGTAACAAGTGAAAATACTCTTCCGACAATGCAGCCAACATACATTCTTGGAATAAAAATTTAAATTTGAAAACTTTATTTATAGTATTTATATATTTTTATCATTTTTATCTTTAATAAGCACTTTCAAAATTAAGAAATGCGTTTCCAAAGAATAATAAAAAATAATACAAAAATAATAATAATAGTAATCATTCAGTAAATGACAATATAAATTCACAATAAAAAACATTATTTAGATTTGCAGGTTATGTACACGCAGTGTCACGCGTTTTTATTAAGAGTGACAATTTCTTTTGCTCCCTTCTTTAGAAACGTGGTTTTTAAAATAGAAAATGTCAATGCCAGTCAACGTGACCTTAACCTCTGACTTGACCTCTCAACAAAGCCTGAGTTTTCAAAGTAATCGTAACACAAATCAGTGCTGGGAATAGATATCCCGTTATGAGACTTGATGCTGGCATTTCAACGTCAGTGAACTTGTGAAAAAGATATCCACAAAACTCGGAAGCTGCGAAATAAATGATTTTTGGGAAGCTGTCAACTGGACAGTTTTTGTTTATATAGTGTCTATTTTCAAGTGAATTTAACATGTTCGCGAGAGTGACTTTTTACCCGTCGCTTTTTTACAATGTGGTTATGGAGAAAGTTTCCGCGAGGAGATGGTTTGACCGGATCGACGAAACCGTTATACTGGGTGCTCTGCCTTTTCGAGGGATGACAAAAGAGGTTTGTGTTAATTGTAAAATAATTAATTATTTACAACAATTATGATTATTTCATCGTTATCATCATTATCGTGACCTCAACTCCTAATATTGTTGTGTTTGTCTGGAGAACGATTTTCAAATTTTGTATCTAGTTTCGATTAATCAAATTTGGAAAGATAAAGGACCGCATTTTTTAAATATAATTTAACTGAAAATTTACGGGGATTCATGGTACTTCGAAATGTTTTAAGATATTTTTAAAGGTTGCAAGGAATTTTCAATTGATTTCAATAATTTGGAAGGATTTCAAAGAATTTACAAATTTTAGGGTATTTTTAAAAACACTACGAAATGTTCAAGAATTTAAAAAAATGTCAAGGGATTTTAAAAGATTCTAAATAATTTTGGGGTGGCCGCGATTTCCACACTTTTCAAAATAATTAATTGAATTCTTATATTCTTCAGTTGTGATATAATTCCGTTTACAATTCGAAAATCTTTTACTTGAAAAATTTTCCAGTTTAAATATTTATTTTTAAGCATGCATTTGTAATTTAAAGAATTTTAAAATGCAGTCTTGAAGTTTTAAACAATCAAAAATTAAAAGCGTTTGAAGTTGAAAATTTTGTATAAAAAAAAAAACATTTTTATTTTACCAAATGTAAATATAAATAGATCAATTATTTTTAAAATAGATCTGTACTTTAAGTATTAAAAAGTGAATAATAATTGATTTGACAAAACGATTCTAAATCCGTTCAAGATTTAAGAATTTCCAGATTTTAAAGTTCAAAATTAAACTGTTTCAATTCGAAAGACTAAGTCATTTAAAAAATGTAAACGTCCGATTGAAAGTTGATAAATTATTTTCAATTTAAAAGTAACTTCATAATAATGTATTCGTAATTAAAGACTTTCTTTAAATTTTAAATATCATTTCAGTCTAAAATATTCAATTTACAACCCAATCAATTTGAAATTTGTTTAATTAAGAAAAAGAATAATTATTTAATATTTAGCAATATTTTCTTGTTTATTTAAGACGAGTAAATTGATACCAAATATTTAAAAGTGAAAAATTTGAAACTGAATTGTTTGACATAGAAAGCTTTGAATAATTAAAATTTCGAAGAGCTTTTAAATTTTGAACGTTACAATTTTAATTGTTCTATTCGAAAAATGTTTAATTTGTAAGTGAAATTGTTGAATGTTGATATATAAATAACAATTGAACACGATTATTTTGTAGAAAAAATTTGAGTAATTTAAAGAGATATTTAGAGGTTTTGAAAAGATTCAAAATTAATTTAAAACTTGAAATGATTAAAAATAATTTAAACGAAGTGTGTGTACCGACAAAATTCGGCTATTCGTGCTGAAATTTCAGTGCAAATAGCAGCAGCCTAATTTAAAACAAAATGTAGATTTTTGCAGATTTCAAACAAAAAATTTAGAAGCTTTTTAAGAAATGTGAAAGGCTTCAAACGAATAAAAACATTTTCTTAAGATTCTTAGGAAAATTGAACATGATTTTTCATTTTGAAAAATTATTTTAATGGAATATTTAAAAAGATTTCCAAAATTCTCAAAAAAGAATCGGAAAGATTTTAAGGACATTGTTTAAAATTTGCAGGATTTTCTAAAAAGTGTACAAAAAATTCGACTCATTTTAAAAAATATTTAGAAGTTCTGACAAAATAATTTGAGATTTGAAAAAATTTTAAACAACTTCTAGATTTCTCAAGATTTTGAAATAAAATTTTGAAGCTTTTCAAGGATTTTTAATCTATTTAAAATAAAAATAATTTAACTTCTAATTTAAGAAGTGTTCAGTTCAAAAAAAAATTTACTTTTCAATTTTTGAACTGAATCTGAATCTTTGAACTCTATAATTTATAAAAGTTAAACATTATAAACTTTGCAGTTTATCTGCATTTCCTTTAAAATTGTTCAACTGAAAAGTGTTAGTACCTTCCATTTTATACGTTTCTATTTTTACCAAGCATTTGAATACAAAATTTTTGAATTAGGAAACATTTAAACTTCAATTTTAAAAGTTTAAAATTCAAGAGTTCAACTTTGAGTACTTTAATTTGTAATTTATTTTTTATTACTTCAAATGGAAAAATGTTTAGCTTTAGAGTTCGAATTTTTTATTTTATTAACCGTGACAAATGTTTGCGAACCGAGAACGAACCAGGAAATGACCGGGAATTTTTCTCTTCAATTAAAATGGCCACCCTGAATTTGAAATATCTTAGGGTATTTTAAATTGACTTCAATAATCTGAAGTAATTCCAAAGTATTTGAAAGATTTTAGAGTATTTTTAAAAATTCCAAAGAATTTTCAAGAGATTTCAAAGGATTTGAAATATTTTAGTTTTTTTTTTTAATTCCAAGCAATCTTGAAGAGCTTACAAAAATTGCAATGGATTTAAAAGAAATTAAAAGGATTTGAAATATCTTACAGTATTTTAAATACATATTTAAATAATTTGAAGTGTTTCCAAAGGATTTTCAAGATTGTAGTTTTTTTTTTAATTCTAAGGGATTTCAAGAGCTTTAAATAATATCAAGGGATAAGAAAAATTTCAAAGGATTTGAACCATTTTAGGGTATTTTAAAAGATACCAAAGAATTTTCCATTGGTTTCAGTATTTAATAGGATTTCAATGGATTTGAAATATTTTCGGGTATTTTAAATTATTTCAAGGCATTTTCAAGAGCTTTAAAAAGTTTCAAGGAATTTTTAACTGATTTCAATAATTTAAAGGAATTTCAAACGGTTTTGAAATATTTCAGGGTATTTTTTAATATTCTAACGCATTTTCAAGAGATTTAAATAATTTTAAGGGATTAAAAAAAATTGTCATATGGTAAAGCATTTGAAATATTTTTGGTATTTTACAAGATTTTATATACTTTTGAGAACTTTAAAAAATGTCAAGGGATTTCAACAAATTTCAAAGGATTTGAACATTTCTAGTGACTTTTAAGATTCCAAGGAATTTTTAATTGATTTCAATAATTTAAGCAAATTTCGAAACATTTCAAATAATTTCCTAGTATTTCTAAAGATATGGAACGATTTTACAGGGCTTATAAGGTTTTAAAATGTTTTGAGATTTCAATAGATTTTATAAGATTTCCGAGAATCTCAATGATTTTAAAGGATTTTAAAAACTCTCAAAGTATTTTAATAAATTTTCCAGGATGCAGAAAATATCAGATTTCATAGAATTTCACGGGATTTTATAATATTTTAATGGACAACGAAGAATTTATTTAAAAAAAAGAAAGGGATTTTGTAGGGTTTCAAAGATTTGAAGAGATTTTCAAATATTTTTCGCAATTCATGTGAATTAATTTTAAAATTCACTCTGAATACTTCTGAATTCAATCATTTTTACTCAATACAATGGATTTGAAAAAATGTGTTGATCGTTTTGTTAGAAACATCCTGCATTTCAAATATTTTTAACTTTCCTTCAGTTTTTCAAAACTCATTTCAAACTTACTGTATTCAATTAGTTTTTTCATATTTTTTAATTGCTTTCATTGCACTTAAATTTTGTTTAAATCCAGCTTGAATTTTAATGAATATCATCGGCTTCTTCTCACTTCCCTTAAATTCATAAAAATTCACTAAAATTTTACTGTTATCAATGGTATTTTTTGAATTTTTGTTTCCAATTCATCTGAATTCTTTTAAATTAAACTTGAATTGTTTTAAATACTAATGAATTTACTCTGAATTTGTTATAATTTACCTGGAATTCTTATAAATTTCATCGAATTCTGTTAAATTCTTTTAAATTCAGAATAACATTAGTCACATTCAGGGTGGTAGTTTCAATCAGAGAAAAAAATTCCTGGTCATTTCCCGCTTTCCCGGTTTGCAAACATTTTTCATGGTGAATAAAATTAAAAAATTCGAACTCTAATGCTAAAAATTTGTCCATTTGAAGTAATAAAAACTGAGCTGCAAATTAAAGCACTCAAAGCGGAACGTCTTGAATTTTAAACTTTTAAAATTGAAGTTTAAAAGTTTTTCATTAAAAAAAATGTGTATTAAATGCTCAATAATTTACACAACTGAACAATTTTAAATTAAATGCAGTTAACCTGCCAAAACTTTTATAAATTGTAAAGTTTAAAGATTCAGATTCAGTTTCAAAAATATAAATCAACGTTATAATTTGCAATACTCTAAATTAAAAAATCAATCAATGAATTAAAAAATTTGCAAAATTATATCATTTTAAGCAATTTTAAGCTGGAAGCATTGAACATTGAAAGATTATATTTTGTTCTAAACTGAACACATCATAAATAACAAGATGAAATATTTTTATTTTGAATAGTTTATAAAATCCTTAAAATGATTCAAAATCTTGGAGAATTATGTTGTTTCACATTTTTACAAATTTTATATTATTTTTGAATTTTTTTCAAAAATCCTGCTAAATTAAACAAATTTCCTTAAAATCTTCTAAATTCTTTTTTTGACAATTTTGTAAATCTTTTTAAATATTCTCTTAAAATTAATTATTCAAAATAAAAAATCATTTTCTATTTTCCTAGGAATCTTGTGGAAATGTTTTTATTCTTTTGAAGCCTTTAAAAATTCTTAAACAACTTCTACATTTTTTGCTCGAAATCTGCAAAAATCTATGTTTTGTCAATTAGTTGACATCATTGCTTATTTTAAATTAATTTTGAATCTTTTCAAAACTTCTAAGTATCTCATCAACTTACATGAACTTTTTCTAAAGAATAATAGGTATTCTATTATTATTTATACATCAAAATTCAAGAATTTTGCTTCCAAATTAAAATTTTCTAAATAGAACAATTCAAATTTTAACGTTCAAAGTTTTTTTTTTTTAGTTTTGCATATTTAATTTATAATTACTAATTTTGAATTAACAGTAAGATATTTCTAAATATTAGGTAATTATTCTTTTTCTTAATTAAGAAATTTCAAATTGAATGGTTTGAAAATGAACTATTTTAGACTGAAACAATATTTGAAATTTAATAAAAGCCTAATAAGAGTTTCCCATTGAAACAGTTTAATTTTTAACGTTAATATCGGGAAATTCTTCAATTTTGAACTGATTCCGAATCGTCTTGTAAAATCAACTATTATTCAATTTTTTCAATTTTGAAGATCATTCATTAATTTATATTCACAGTTGACCAACTAAAAGCGTTTTTATCAAAATTCTTTGATTTCAAACGCTTCTAATTCTAAATTGTTTAAGTCATTAAAACAGTATTGTAAAATTCTTTAAATTAAAATGTAAGCTTAAAAATTAAAACCTAAAATGAAAAATTTTTAAAGTGAAAGATTTTTGCATTACGCATTCTAAACTGACTGATGTCATAAATAAAAAACATAAAAATTTAACTAATTCTTTTAAAAAACTGTTGAAATCAAGCTTCGACCGATTTTTTTTAATTCGTACAATTCCCAGTAAAAAAATAAATTTACTGTCATTTCCCGGTTTTTCCCGGTCTCATAAAATTTCAGGTTTAAATAGTACGCTTTTTCATGTAAATTGGACTATTTAAATTTGTTTTATTCCATTTATAAAATATTCGATATTAAAAATGTTACAAGAATCAAATTTTGGTCTTTAAATAAATAATGGCCAGGGAAAACGAAAAGTTAGGAAAAAATCAGGAAATTTTGAAAATTAATTTTTTCAGCCACTCTGTAAGCAAAACTTTTTTATTTTTAGCTGTCTTTAACAAAAGAGTTGTTGTTTTTAACGAAAAACTCATATAAAAAACTTTAAATTTTCTATTTCAGTTGATAGCGGAAGAAAATGTGAAAGCCGTCGTCTCTATGAACGAAGATTATGAGTTGACATTGCTTTCTAACAATGGCGAGGTATTATTTAAAAATCAATTTCACTTAAAAATTTTTTTCTAAATTAAATAATTTTATCTTGAATAATAAATAATCAAATTGATTTAGGAATGGAAGAAACACGGCGTGCAGTTCTTACAACTTCCAACGGTAGATATTTTTGAAACACCCTGCCAAGAAATGTTACAGCGAGGAGTAAATTTTATCAAACAATTCCAAAAAACTGAAAGCCAAATTTCAAACGATGGAAATTTCGACACTTCAAAGCCACGAGAATCGGTTTATGTTCACTGTAAAGCTGGAAGAACGCGCAGTGCGACATTAGTTGGCTGTTATCTTATGATGGTTGGTTTTCAAATTATTACTTTAACAGGTATCACAGTCCCTTCCCTTTTTTACCTAATCCAATTTTCCCCTTTTTTACCCCTTAAATTTGAAAAAGACCCTAACTAGAACACCTAAAGTTGAAAATTTTGCCCCAATTTTCCTCTTTTTTTTTTCATAAGGTTTCGATTCATGTTTTAAGAATCATAAAAATAAATTCAAGACATTACAAAACAGAAGGCTTTGAAAGACATTATTTTCTGATGATGCCAATTTTAAATATTTTCTGAACTAGTCAAATAAGGAGGAAATATCTGAAATAAGGAGATTTTTCACAAAAATAGAATATGATCTTTTAAATAAAATTAATGTAGGTACTAAGATTAAATTCAAATTGCAACGCTTCAAATTTCTAATATTTAAAGTAAAAATATTGCATTTGCAACAGAATAGATGAATTTTTAACCAAATACTTGAATTTTCTACAAAAAAACTGAATTTTCTACCAAGCAAAACAATTTTTTAACAAAATACATGAATTTTTAACTTAAAAAAAAATTCAACCAAACCGTTGAATTTTGAACTAAAACAAGATCAATCTTCAACAAAAAATGGAATAGTTACATTTTCAGTTTCAAAAATTAATTTTGCAACAAGAAAAAAAAAATTTCAGTCAAAAGGATGATTTTTCAAGGAAAATGATAAGTCTTCAACTGGAATAAATGAATTTTAAACCAAAAGGATGAATTTTTGACAAAAGAGTATAAGTTTCAACCAAGTAGTTTTTTTTCAACCAAAAAGATGAATTTTCAAAGAAAATGTTGAATATTTAACTGGAATACTTGAATTTTCAACCAAAAATATGAATTTTCAACTAGGAATTTTCCTTTAAAAAAAAACTAATCACCAACCAAACTGATGAATTAAGAAAATTAATTTTTACCAAAGAAAACGAATTTCCAAGAAAAAAGATAATTTTTCAGCCAAAAATGGAATAGTTAAATTTTTAGTTAAAATTATTAATGATCAACTTATTTCATTATTAATATTTAACTGGAATATTTGATTTTTCAATCAAAAAGATGAATTTACAAACAAGAAGAATAATTTTCTAACAAAAAAGACGATTTTTCATCATAATACATGGATTTTCAACGAAATAGTTGAATTTTCAACTAAAAAAGACAGATTCTCAACCAGATATTTGAATTTTCAACTAAACTTATGGAATATCCCATTGGAATAGTTCCATTTTCAGTTTAAAAAAAAAACTAGATTTCAAAAAAATAGTTACATTTTCAGAGTGTGAATTTTCAACTAAAATGATGAATGTATAACTGTAATAGTTAAATTTTAAACAAAAAAGATTAATTTTTAACTAGAATCATGAATCTTTGACTAAAATAATCGAATATTCAACCAAGAAGATTAACCAAAAAAGACCAATTTTCAACTAAAAAAGATCATTTTTCAATAAAAAATGGAATAGTTAAATTTTTGTTTAAAAACAATAATGTTTAACCAAAAAGATGATTTTTTAACTAAAAAGATGGAATATTCAACTGGAATAGTTACATTTTCAGTTTAAAAAAATTAATTTTCAACCAAAAAGAAACTAAATTTCAGCCAAAGAGGCAAAGTTTCAACTAAAATAGTTAAATTTTGGTGTAAAAAAATTCATTTTTAGCCAAAGAAAAAAAGAATTATGAACAAAATAACTTATTTTTCAACCAAAGAGATGAATTTTCTATTAAAATAATGAATCTTCAACAAAAATAAAATAATTTCTAACAACAGTTTAACTTTCAACCAAGTAATGAAATTTTCATTATAAAAAAGATGACTTTTCAGCATGAGATGCATTTTCAATTAAGAAGCTTAATTTTCTACCAAAAAGAACGAATTTTCGACAAAATACATGAATTTTTAACCAGATATTTTAAAGTTCAACTAAAAACGATAAATTTTCAATCAAAAATAAAATAGTTAAATTTTGGGTTAAAAAAAATAATATTAAGTCAAAAAAAGACTAATTTTTAACAAAATAGTTAAATACAGTACTGTAAAGTTACTTTTTCAAATGAAGAATAATTGTTATTCAATTTTTTATTGCAATTTAAACAAGAATTATGCACTCGAAAAAATGCATTGACTTAAAAAAATCCCTGACATTTCCAGGTTTTCAAATTATAGTGGACACTCTGGTTTAAAATATTTTTCAAAGCTAGCTAAAAAATAAATTTTTTAACACAAAAATGACTATGGAAACGAGGTTCACGTAATACTCATATGATATAAAAAGTTTTTAATAATAAATTGAATCCCTTTTTTTTAAGAAAAAGTTCCTTTTTTGTGCCTAAAATTGAACTACTGAACCGCTGTGATCCCTCGTTTATAAAATTAGATAATTTCTTTTACGAGTTAATTATTATGACAAATATTTTTATAAATTTTCAGAAACACGGCTGGACACCCGAAAGAGCAGTAGAATACATGAGAAGTAAAAGACAACACATTCTAATCCACACAGCCCAGTGGGTAGCCTTAAAAACTTTTTACGAGAAAAATGTAGCGAAAGAAAGCACACAAATATCTTCGAATAGCTAATAAGAAAAGTGTGCCTGTTTTTTTTTTTTAATTTGTATAAACTTTTACTGGAAGATTCCGATTTCGTCTGATTAATAACTATCAGTTTTCTTCGATAAAATACATTTTTTTATCTAGATAGCCTTCGAGAATTTATGAAACGAATTCAAATATACTTATTTGAATTGTCATATCAGATTTCTATATTTATAGTACATTTAAGACAAGAGTGCAATTGAATCTTGAATAGAATAGATAAAAAGTAAACTAGGGGAATTACATTTTTAAAGGGATTGAAAAATAAATTAATCCAAATATTCCATTTACTCTTTAGTTTTAATCGCTTGTTCCATACCTTGAAACTTAAAAGAGAAATACTTTTGCCTCGGCAAAAGATTAAGAATAGATTAATATTTACAATGTCGAAAAAAATGTCACTGACTTAAAATTAACTCAACTTTTCCTACAATTAGGAATTAATTAATCTTCGGGTTTCAAGAATTTTGGCTTCTTGGGCAAAGGTTCCACGTCCGGTTGTCTCTCCCATTTTTTGTTATAGGATTTCGTGTGATGACCTTCGATTTTTACTTTTTTGTTCTTAGACCACCTATTAGCCATTTCAGAGTCTGAAATTTCAGCCTCATTGTCATTTTCGGCTGTCCCGAGTTTTCCTCTTTTTGCTAACTCTTCGAGCTCCATGAGCCTCTCAATTTCGGGATTCATACCCTGGAAACTCAATCGTCCTTCGATTAATCTCTCGCAGAAAACATAACTTGGTTCTATAATGAACTGGCCTCTGAAATTTATAAAATAAAAATAAGGCATTGTAAATTGGAGAAATATTGATTAAAAATTATACAATTTCTGATGAGAACAAGCAAGTTTTATCATTTTGATTTTTTTAAGAGATCAATTTTCAACCAAAAACGGAATAGTTAACTTTTCAACCAAAATGATGAATTTTCAACTACAAGGATGAATCTTCAAGTGGCATACATAAACTTTTAACCAAAAAAATTAATTTTTATCAAAGAATTCAACTTTCTACCAAGTAGTTTTATTTTCAAGCAAAAATATGAATTTTCAACGAAAATGATAAATATTTAAATGGGGTAGTTGAATTCCCTACCAAAAAGATGAATTTTTAACCAAGAAGATTAACTTTCAAACAAAAAGATTAATTTTTCTACCAAAAAATATGATTTTTCAACAAATTAGTTGAATTTTCAACTAAAAATATCAATAATCAACCAGAAATGGAATAGTTAAATTTTTAGGTAAAGGACAATTAATTTTCAACCAAACTGATTAATTCTCAACTATAATGATGAATCTTTTAACTGTAATAGTTGAATTTTAAACCAAAGAAATGAATTTTCAACTATAATGATGAATCTTTAACTGGAATAGTTGAATTTTAAACCAAAAAGGTGGATTTTCAACTAAAACTACTCTTTAACTGCAATAGTTGAATTTTCAAACCAAAATTTAAATAGTCAAATTTTCAGCCAAAAAGATGATTTTTCAAAGAAGATTAATTTTCAAACAAAAAGATTAATTTTCCTACAAAAAAGATGACTTTTCATCAAAATACATGAATTTTCAACAAAATAGTTGAATTATCAACTAAAAAAGACAAATTTTCAATCAAATAATTGAATTATGAACTAAAAGTATCAATATTTAACCAGAAATGGAATAGTTATATTTTTAGTTTAAAAGAAATTAATTTTCAACGAAACTAATGAATTTTGAACTATAATGATGAATCTTTAACTGAAATAGTTGAATTTGAAACCAAAAAGATGAATTTTCTACTAAAATTATGAATCTTTAACTAGAATAGTTGAATTTTAAACCAAAGAGATGAAATTTCAACTATAATGATGAATCTTTAATCGGAATAGTTGAATTTTCAACCAAGAAGATTAACTTTCAAACAAAAAGATTAATTTTCTACAAAAAAATACGATTTTTCAATAAATTAGTTGAATTTTGAACTAAAAATATCAATAATCAACCAGAAATGGAATAGTTAAATTTTTAGGTAAAGGACAATTAATTTTCAACCAAACCGCCCGGAAATAATCGCTAATCATCTGAAAATTTTGAAACTTGGTATTAGTATTGGCAAAACCTTCACCTGCAACATACATGTTGTCTCATATTTTCATTTTTTTTTTTGCTGAGATTTTCATGAAAACCTGCATGAAAATCGAGCTGTCTAAACTTTTTGGACATACAGTAGTCACTTCCAAAAATCGTACAAAGTTGCATTAAAAAAAACAAAAAACAAAAATTGAAAAAGTCACACGTTCCGAGCCCTGCTGTTATTAAAAATGTCCAGATTAATGGAGAAATTCGGAACGTGGTCGTTAATAGTCTCGAAAGTAATTGTGACAGGTACGTTCAGAACCGGTGCTAGAATGTAAAAAAATCCTGATTGAATAAACCTACGCTCTGTGAGACATACGCCTTCACTATGAGCGCTAGACAATTGACTCGAGTCTATATCAGTGACACTCTGCATAGTGTGAACTTTTGTCCCAGTGCAGCTGTTATAAAGCCGGTATTCAATGCAATATTAATAGTTTCAAGAAGGAGTATTATTATACTTGTATTAGCAACAATGCAGATTATTGCTATCGCTTATGAATACAATTTTTATATTACACTCTTCATCTGCAACTATTGTAGTTGTCCAAAAAAAAACTTTTTTCTAAACTGGCACCATTTACATCATTTTTATTTATTAAATATTAAATAGTGTCGAGTACTGGTCTATTCTTAGGTGAAGAAACGAGAAAAAATCTACTTCAGCCGGTATTTGAACCCGAAACGCCACTATACATGACTGAAGAGTTGAACAATTACGCCACTGAGGCTGTTCCCGTTTCTCCAGCAAATATTGAATATTTAACATAAAAAATGAATTAATTGCCCTAGTCGACAAAAAAGCGGCATTGTTTCAATTTATATTCTCATTATGTGAAAATTCTTTAGACTGATGTATTCATTTGAATAGTTTCATGGAGTAAAGAGATGCAGACGCACGTCACCATGTGATATAGCAGAAACCATAAATAATCTACCACAGCCTCGGTGGAATAACTGGTTAACGCTCTACTCATGTATAGTGGCGTTCTCGGTTCAAATCCGGGCTCAGGTAGATTTTTTTCTCGGTTCTCCAACAAATAACAGACCAGTAATCGACACTATTTATTATTTAATATTAAAAGTTAATTAATTTTACCCTGGTTGACAAAATTAGACACGTGTACAGGGGATTTTTTCAGGGAAATATATCACACAGATTTTTCACGGAGTTTAGAAAATATGAATTTTCAACAAAAAAGTTAACTTTTAACCAAATAGTTCAGTTTTAAACTAAAAAGATGAATTTTCAAGCAAGAATCTTAATTTTCTACCAAAAAACAACAAAATTTCAACACAATAATGAATTTTTAGGTAAGCAAGACAAATCTCCACCACAAATGAAATAGTTAAATTTTCAGTTAAAAACAATTAATTTTTAGGAAAAAAAAGAATACTCAAGAATGAAGTTTAATTTTCAACCAAACCCTTTCGAACTATAATCAAGAATCTTCCACCTGAAAAATAAATGATTAAGAAAGTTGTTAAACTTTTAACTAAATAGCTAAATTTTAAACTAAAATAGATAAGTTTACAATAAAGAATGAAACAGTTAAATAAACTATTTTTGAACCAACCGAATTTTTGAATAATTCTAACAAAAAAGCAACGAAATTGCAACAAAATACATCAATTTAAGAAAGACAAATTTTCATCAAAAATAAAACAGTTAAATTATCAGTTAAAAAAAAATCAATTTTTAACCGAAATAACCAAGCAGTTGAATTTTAAACTGAAAATGGAAAAGTTAAATGAAACAGTTAAAAATTTGCAAAAAAAAAGAATGTTCAACAATATAGTTAAATTTCCAACCAAAGACAAGAGTTTTCTACAAAAATAGTTGAATTTTCAACACAAGAAGATGAATTTTCAACCAAAAAAATGCCTTTTTAAAGAAATTTTTGAATTTCGAAAAAGATCAATGAAAAATGTAATAGTACATATTTCAACCAAAGAATATTTTTAATTTTGTATTACAAACAGTTAAATTTAACCAAAAAAACTAATTTTCAACAAAATAATTGAATTCTCAATCATAAAAGATTAATTTTCAACCAAAAAGTTACCTTTCTAGCCAAAGAATATGAAATTTCTACCAGAAGATTAATCATTTTAATAAATAATTGTAATTAATAATTTCCAAACCAAAAAGACAAGTTTTAAACAGAAGAGTTGAATTTTCAAGATAGAATTACAAATTTTCTACAAAAAACAAGATTTCAACCAAGTAGTTGAATTTTTAACCAAAAAGGATTACTTTTTAATCACATTGTTGAATCTTAAAGAAAATAATGAAATTTTCAATCAAATAAAAAAAATCTCAACTAGAAAATGATGCATTCTCAACCAAAAATATAACAGTAGACTTTTCAAGCAAAAAGAATTAACTTTTAAACAAAAATATTTAGATTTTCTAATTGGGTTCGATAAATTCAGTTCGCATTTAAGTTTAAAAACGAGAAAAAGTGGAAACACTACTTTAAATAAACATTTTAGTTCATCTTTATTACTTTTAAACCATTGGGTTGAAAAACTGTAAATTTTTATCAGAAAAGAAAGTTAGTTTTTCACTGCACACTTTTGAGGTTATTACAAAAAATTATTTTCGAATCTGAACACGCAGATTAGCCTAAGTTATACCTTTTTAGTGAAAAAATTGTTCCAAAAAAGGAAATTCAAAATCAGATATAGTGTAGAGGTCCCTTATCAGAGTATTGTTTTTTTTTTATTCATTTTTGTTGTTTTTATTTTCTGAATGTCTTGATATTTGTATGCATATAAAGTTATCCCCTTTTATATTACCATCATCATAAATAATTAAATACAAATTTTTTAACTCATTTTTAATATACATTTACTTTTTCAAGAAATTGAGAAAATAAAAACAACAAAAAATGAATAAAAAAGTCAAATCATATTCGATTTTTATTTTTTTTTAATTTGTTGACTTAAAAGTTACAATTTAAGCTACTGTGCCGGTTCAGATTCCAAATTTTTTTTTGTCTCATAAAACGAATCATCCTAATCAATAATCAAATAATTATAAAGTTGCAATTGCCATAAAGAATATGAACAAAGAAATAAAATATTTATAGCATTATTGACATTAAAAATGTTTAGGAAATCTATAATTACGAGTTTGGATAGTGCGCATGTGTGTAGCAATAATTACTAATTTAATCAGCATACTTTTACTAATTTTCAGTGACTGAATTTTAGAAACAGAAATTAGAAAAATTTAACTGTCAATCAGTTATATTGTACTAATTCAAATTTAGAGAGCATGAGTAGTGGGTAACTGATGACTCAAGGAAAAATTTCACCAACGGTGAAATTTTCGCAGAAGTTATTTACATATATGATGATATGGGTTTAATGAATCTGATTGCTGATCAGAATGCTAATTTTCTGCATGAGGCGATAAACACTTAAAGGGTCATGATATTTTCATGATTACGATCCTACCCCACATATTCGCTCCCATGTAAATATGAATTTAAGAAGCCTGTTAAGTCGTTTATCAATTGATTTATTAAACAAATAAAAATAAAACATTTACATTTACTACCTCATAATTTAACTATTCATGAAGCTTTTTATTACTACATACCTATTTTATCAGAACGTAGTAAGTTATTAAGCCTGGACTATAATAATAGATGTTTAATATGTAGATTATTATTATTCTTGATTGCAATTAGCTTAACCGGAGGTCAATTTTTATCTTTTATCATATCTTTAATGAACTATTCCTATCTTAATAAAAACGCGAGCAATCAGAATCAGGACAAACCCCTTCCGCAATTCCAATCTTGAATGCATGTTCTAGGTAGCAGATTCGCAGAATCAATTTGAATCAAACTTTACGCTTACATCTGGATTTAAGACTAAAAAGGATTCGCTAAACTCGGACACATTTTATGCTTCGTTAGTGGTATTATCTATCTTGGCATGAGTTTTTATTGATTTTCAAGATAACGTATGCTAAGAACAACTGTACATTAATCTAGGCTCTGCCTACACAGTAAACCCCGGAATAGGAAACCGTTTTGTATATCATTCTGATTATTAACATCATTTCAAAATGATCCACTTAAACTTGAAATGTTCAGTAGTTTGTTCGAATTTTCCTTGGAATTTTGGACACGCTTACAACATTGGATTTTTTGAAATAGAAAAAAACTAACGCTACATCAAACTGGCTTCATTTCCTTAGAATGTTACAGTTTTTTAAATCAAACTTACTCTTTTCTTTGGGAGAACAATGGAGCCAAAGGTCAAGTCGAAACTTCGAAATGCGATTTATTCAAATAGTTGAAAAATCGAATTTCGAAGATACGACTTGACTTTTAGATCCAATTTGTTCCAAAGAAAGAAGTAATTTTGATTTAAAAATTGTAATAATCTAAGTAAATCAAGCCATTAGATAGGTTAATTCCTGGCGACAATATATTTCAAAAACAAGGAATGGTTTAGAAAATTTTGAATTTCAGGGTGAAAGAAAAGTTTCGACTTTCCTATACTGTGCTATAAATCTCTGTAGCTCTGGAAAGTAACTTTTTTTTTCTTTCTATAAGTATATTTGATTTACATAATTCCGTGTCTCTCTTCTGGAAGGTTTACAACTTCCTTGGGCCAACAGAAAAGGTTTCAGAAAATGTTGAATTATTTTCAACCAAATAAATGAACTTTCCACAAAAAGTTGAATTTTCAACTAAAAAATATCAATTTTCAACAAAATAGTTAAATTTTTAATCGAAAAAAATTAATTTTCAACCAAAAAGGGAATAGTTAAATCTTCAGTTAAAAAAATTAATTTTCAACCAAAAAGGAAGTTAGTTTTCAACAAAATAGTTCAATTTTCCACGAAAGAAATGAATTTTCAAATAAAATGATGAATCATCAACGAAAAAAAGGTATTTCTGTCGAATGAGTTCTACTTTCAAATAAATAGTTCATTTTTCAATCAAAAAGATTAATTTTTATCTGAAAAATACGAATTTACAAATAAAAAAGATAAATTCTCAAAGAAAAATAGAGTAGAAAACTTTTACTCACAAAAATGAATGTTTAACAACAAAAAATCAACCAAATATTCAAATTATCAACCATAATATAAATTTTAACAAAGCAAAAAAAAATATTTATTTTAAATGAAAAACTATTAAATTCAATCAAAACGGATGAATTTTCATCTAAAAAATTTTTTTTAACCAAATAGCTTAATTTTCAACCAAAAGATAAAAATTTGTAAACGAAGAAGAATTCAACCAAAAAGGACGAATTTTCAACAAAATACATGAATTTTCAAACCAAGAAGATCATCTTTCAAAGAAAATTGGAGATATTACATTTTCGGTTGCAAAAGTTAATGTTCATAAAAAAAAGAATTTTTAACAAAATATTTAAATTTTCAACCATTGAATGAATTTTTAACAAAACCAAAGAATATTTTTATTTTTAATCAAAAACCCATGAATTCAACCAAAAAGGACGAATTTTCAATTAAAAATGATGTAGTTGAATTTTCAGTTGAAAAAATAAATATTTTACCGAAACAAAAAAAGAATTTTCAACAAAATACATACATGGATTTTAAACCAAATAGTCCAATTTTAAACTAAAAAAGATAAATTTACAACGAAAAATGAAATAGATCAATTTTCAGTAAAAAAAAAATAATTTTTAACAAAATAGTTAAATTATCAACCATAAAATTAATTTTTGACAGAACCAAGAAATATTTTTATTTTAAATTAACAACGATTGAATTCAACCAAATAGGAGGAATTTTCAACTAAAAAAGATAAATTTTCAACCAAAAATTCTATAGTTAAATTTTTAGTTGAAAAAGTGAATGTTTAACCCAAACAAAAAAAAAATTTTTATTAAAATGATTATATTTTTAATCAGAGATGAATTAAAAAAAAAAATAATAATAATTTGTAATAAAAGAGCTCCACTTTTAATGAAGTAGTTAAAATTTCAACCAAAAAGTATAATTTTTAATCAAGAAGATTAATTTTCTACCAAAAAAGATAAATTTTTGGATGATGAATGATGATGATTTTTCATGATTTTTCAACCAAATAATTGAATTTTCAACTGAAAAAGATCATTTTTCAACAAAAAATAGAATAGTTAATTTTTCAATTGAAAAATCTATTTTGAAAAAGAAATTCAACAAAATAGTTCAATTATGAACTTGGATGGATGGATTGTTAACAAAGAAGTTCAAGTTTCAACCAAATAGTTCAATTTTCAACTAAAATATGAATTTTCAACCAAGGGGATTAATTTTGAATCAAAAAGACAAAAATGTTGAACGAAATATCTGAATTTTTAACTCAAAAAGGTAGATTTTTAAAGAGAAATGGAATAGCTGAAAACATTAATTGTCAACACAAAAACGAATGTTTAACAAAATATTAAAAATTTTACTCGTGAAATTAATTTTTAACATAACCAAAAAACATATTTATTTTGAATCAAAATTATTCAAAATCGACTAAATTCAACAAAAAAATACGACATTTCAACCAAAAAGAGATCAATGTTGTACCAAAAAAGATGAAATTTCTACCAAAATCAAAAAGGTGAATGTTCAACTAAAGAGATGAATTTTCAAACAAAATTATGAATCTTCGACAGTAATATTTAAATTTTCTGTCAAAAAAATTAATTTTCAACCAAAGAAAACGAAGAGTCACCTCTGGCAATTAATTTTTTTTTCATTCAAAAATTTTGTCTTTAAATTTATTAGGTTCAATTTTCCAGCGAATTTCAATGAATTCTAATTTTTTTGAATGTAGGAAATTTCTTCGAAAGCTCAGTTCCGAAATTGCAATGTGCATTTAAATTGTAGACGGTAAGAACAGAAGAATTGACAATTTGCTGATAAAAAAATCCAAAATCTGTATAAAAGCGATGCATATCATTTTCATCCAATTTCGGGATCAAATTGATCAACTGGCATTTACTGTGTGCAGTTACTGCGGAGTGAATTACAGTGCACACCTTGCAAAAGGAGTCAATTACGGAGATGTGGTTGAATAGAAAAAAAAACAGATAGATAGTGTGAAACTTGGAATTGAAATAAGTTCCAATAAACGACACAAACCACACAAAATTTAAATTAAAAAAATATAAAATTTCTGCACAAGAAATCTAAAAAATTCCGTTATCAACCTCAATAAATTATTTCCTTATTTTCAAACAGATGTTATTAAAAAATTTTGGGCAAGTTAAACTAATATAATTTAACATTCAGTAACTTTTATAGAATTTTAAAAACTGTAACTTACATTTTAGATCGTCAATAGTGTCACTTCCATTCCTTTGCGGCGGCTGTTGTTACAATAACTGTAAAACAAAATAATTTAAAATTTAAAATATCTTTATTATGTGAGTTTTGGAATTTTTTTTCGAAAAAGGGATCAAAGTTCACCCGACCGATATTTGGTTACCCGATCCTGGTAAGAACGTACTCTCTTGTCCAATTTTTAAACTTTTTGACTTGGGTATTTTTCACGGAATTTTCTTTCAAATCAATCTGAAATTGTTCAGGAAACAGTACAACATTTTAAATAAAGTTTAACACTTGTCAAAAAGAAAACAATTACTGATTTCCAAATTTGATATTCAGAGAAAGGGATAATTATTTTTCTATTTTATTGATTCTACTTTATTTATATTTTTAATTTATAATATACTTAAAATTCCAATATTTGTCGGGGCAAATCGGTTTACTTGGACATATGTCTTGAATTTGAAAAATTTTGAGTCAATAAATACGGTTTCGTGAAAGATGGCGTTTAGTCTGTTATATGTAATAACACGCAAATGATTATACAAAATCAAAATTATATATATTTTTAATAACGTTTTTTCGTAAAAAAAAATTCACAGCCCAAAAAGCTCTCAAAACAGTCCTTCTATTTTGAGAGGGGAATAAATTCTTTGAAATAAAATTAATGTAGATAACAAATTGAATTAAATATAAAACTTTTTAATTTCCTAAGATTTCAAGTCAAAAAATCTTACATTGTCAAAAAAAATAGTTCAATTTTCAAGAAGAGAGTTATTAAAATTTTAACCCAAAATAAATCACTTTCTTACAAAATTGTTGAATTTTCAAGACAATAATTAAATTTCCAACCAAAAGAGATGAATTCTGAACCAAAAATTTGATCGCAAACATTCCAATTGTAAAGAATTAATTTTCATTAAAAAAAAGAATGAATTTTCTATCCAAAGAGACGTATGTTCAACAAAACAGTTGAACTGATAGTAGTAGCCTTTTCAATAAAAAAAATTAACATTGAATAAAAAATAGTTGGATTTTCTTTTTGGGTTATTTTTTTTGTTTAAATTAAAAATTTTTAATTTAAAAAATTTTTTTTTAAACGAATTATTTTTAATTGAAAATTCTACTATTATATTTTGGATTCAGAATTCACCTCCTTTGGTTCAAAGTGTAATTATTTTCTTAAAAATTCAACTATTTTGTGAGAAAGTCATCAAAGTCATCAAATTTTCAACAAAAAAGAATGACTTTTCAACAAAATTATTGAATTTTCAACAAATAAATAAATTTCCAACCAAATAGAATAATTTTTAACCAAATGACATGAATTCCGAACCAAAAATATAATTCAGTTCGCAGTTAAATTTTCGACCTAAAAATATGATAATTAGAACTTTATCATTTATAAATTTAAAATTTATATAATATAATTATGAAAAAATCCTATCTATATGTTCCTTATTTCTCTATTCTTTCTTTATCGTTAACCATAATTTATTACTGATCAATGAAAATTGAAGTCAGAAGCGCCGACAAAATTCCAAGAATGTGAAACTAGAAATTCTCCACTGGAAACGAAAAAAATATATATAACTTTTAAAATGCGAGGCAACACTCTATAATTTCCTCAAGCTATATATCCTTCTCGATTTTCTAGAGTGAATTACGATCCCTTCCAGGGAGGAATAAGCATTATTATCGTCTCGGTGCAGACGAGGAGCGCAATAATTGAGTAACACTTTTACAATTATGTCACGAAGGAGTGTGTCGTCGAGTAAAATTGAAAATAAAATAAATCCTCGGGCTTCCTGACTTGATCGACGAGAGGCGAGGATGTATTAAGATAAATGGGTGATTCGCACGACATCGTTTCTAAAGCTTGGAAATCGACTTGTGAGCATCGTTCACCAACTCTATGCATAAAATTCTGCGTATGGGACATTCCATTTCATATATAAGCCCTGCCCAACATTTTTATTTTTTTGTTTTTTTCCAACTGCGGTGAATTGTAGTACTATAGAAACCCATTGTAGGTGCAAACCCATAAGCCATCATATTGCATGGTTACCACCTATATATGGGGGTGCTAGTTGCTACACTTTGGTATCCAGATCATTTTTCAGTGAAATGTTATTGCGTCAAAACCAAATGAAATAAAGTTTGTAACCAACACAGAGAAAACAAAGTGTGAATTAAACAATCATTTCAGGGTACAATGTACCTGCAACAAAAATTACCCGTGGTATTGTGAATGCTACACTGGAACAGAATTTCTTCATTATCTCCATGTCTATCTGTAACAAAATTGATCACTACGTTTTTATTGTGAACGGATTCGAATGGAAATTTGACAAGCTTCATGATGGTTGTCACACTGATATGATGGTTCGTATGTTGGTTGGTATGGATGGTTGGAATGATGATTGATATGGATGGCTGGCCAGTATGGATGGTTGGTATGGATGGTATGACGGTTGGTACTCTCTGAATTTTAATCAGTCAAAAGTGACTGATTTGAAGTCAATTTTGAGTGATTCAAATAATTCGGATTCCACGACTGAGAAATCAGTGAAAAGTGACCTTTCAAACCAGTCCATTTGTCTCACTGGTACGACCAGTCATTTTATATGATCCAATCTATTGAATTTTCATCTGAAAAGGTCAAATTTCAATCAAAAAAGATGAATTTTCAATAAAGAAGATTAATTTCTACCAAAAAGGACACATTCTCATCAAGCTGCAAGAATTTTCAACAAAAGAATTAATTTTTAACATAGCAGTTCCACTTTCAAACCAGTAGTTGAATTTAAATAAAAAAAGGTATTATCCGCCAAGAAGAATAATTTTATACCAAAAATAGATGAGTTTTAAAAAAAACCTGAATTTTCAACCACAAAGTTAAGTTTCCAAATAAAAAAGATTAATTTTCAATTAAAAAAATAAAATGAAGTTTTAACAAAATGCATAGTCAAATTTTTAACCGAACAAATTAATTTTCAACTAAAATGAGGAATCATTGACCAAAAGAATGCATTTTTTAAGAAAGCAGTTCAAGTTTCAATTAAGTAGTTGAATTTAAAAAAAAAGTTAATTGTCGACTAAAAAAATATTAGTTTTATAGATAAAAGGCGAATTTTCAATCAAATACCATAATTTTCAACAAAAGATTTAAAATTTCAACTAAAAAACATTCATTTTAAACAAAAAAAAAAGTATTTTCAATCAAATATTAAAATTTCCCAACAAACAGATGAAATTAATTAATAATGAAAAAATATTTTTATAATCATCCCTATCATATTGTAATAAGAATAAAAAATATTATTATTATTATTAAAATTATAAATAAATCAAGAATGAAAAAAAACTCAAATGATTGTATTCAACTAATTATAAAGATATTGAAATATTATATTTCATATCTGGCATTTGAATTTTCAACATATGTAAATGATGAAGCATTTCCCAAACGAAAGCATTTTTAACTAAGCAGTTCAACTTTCAACCAAGTATTTGAATTTTCAACAAAAAAGAAAAAAAAACGAATTTTACACCTAATAGTTGAATTTGCAACTAAAAAAGATTAATTTTCAACCAAATAGTTGAATTTGCGACTGAAAAATACTACTTTACCAAAAATTGAATAGATGACTTATCAATTAAAAAAATTAATTTTAAACCATACAAACAATTTTCAACAAAATAGTTAAATTCTCAACCAGTGATCAATTTTTTACTAAAATAATGAATCTTCAACCGAGAAAATGAATTTTTAACATAGTAGTTCAACACTCAACCAAGCAGTACAATTTTTGATTAAAAAGAGATAAATTCTCAACAAAATATGTATTAGTTGATATTTCAACTAAAAAAGATTTCAGCTATAAATAAAAAAACAGTTGATGTTTTATCGAGAAAAAAAAATTTATTTTGAATAAAAAAATTTTTATTTAACCAAAAAGATGACATTAGAGCCAGAAATATTTCTTTTTTACTAATAGAGGCAAGCAAAATCAGTTGCATTTTCAAGCAAAGTAATAGTTGAATTTTTAAGCCAAAAAGACGAATGTTCTAGAAGACAGTTTAATTATCAACTTAAAAAGGTACATTTTCAACAAAAAATATACTTCTAACCAAACAGATGAATATGACGAAAAAAAATTAATTTTCAACTAAAGAGTTGCATTTACAACCAAAAGGGTGAACCTTTTATAAAATAGTTGAATATTTAATAAACGAATTGAATTTTCAACAAACTAATTAAATTCTCAACAAATTAGTCGAAATTTTAAACAAAAAGAATTAATTTTCAGCCACATATAGTTAAATTTCCAACCAAGGAGATGAATTTTCAACTAAAATCATGAATCTTCAACCGAAAAAATTAATTTTTAACCAAGCAGTTTAACTCTCAACTAAGTAGTACAGTTGAATTATCAACTTGAAAAAGTACATTTTCAACAAAAAATATAATTTTTAACCAAACAGTTGAATATGACAAAAAGAAAATTAATTTTCAACTAAAGAGTTGCATTTGCAACCAAAGGGGTGAATTTATTATATGATACTGTTAAAATAAAAATTAAAGATTATTTTATAAACTTCAACGTTTTTTTATTGAAAATTAAACAAAATTCCCGGTCCACATAAAAATTTCCGGTCACTTCCCAGTTTCCCGGTCCAGTGGCCACCTTGGATTATTTTATTTATTTCACATTACACACTTAATCAAAATCTGAAGTTGCATGTTTTGAGATATTCGTAATTCAAATTTTCAATATCAAAAAACTACAGAAAGGACATCTATTTTTGAAAAATTTCAATCAAAAAGTAGTATCAGCACCTAGTAATTCTTATGCATATCGAGCATACATTGAGACTTCACTCAACTATGGGTGAGCTGCCGAAAACTGTCATCTCACATCATCTCTATGGTATAATGATACTGCTGAAAAAATGGATGATTTCGATGCTAATGGTGATTTTGAAAAATCGACAGAAATATACAAGTGCTTATAAATCTATTGATCCTATCGGCCATTTACATTGTGACACTTTCAATCAAGATAAATTTCTCATCAACGGTGTAGAGTTACGAGATCGGTTCGTTGGATCAGAAGATAATTTCTGTCTTATGGATAGTACAAGCAACTGTCATATTCACATTGAGGAGGCCTCGCTACTTCTTCGTGGAGCAAAAATCAACCCTGGTATTCTTCTCGCACACGCTTAAGCTCTATCTCAAGGCACTGAAAAATATCCGATTACACGTGTCGAGGTGAAAGCGATGACGATACACTCGGGTGTTCACACAGAAACCCTTGACTGTGTTATTCTTGGGCAATTATCAAAAAGAATAGTAATCGGATTGCCTTATGTTGATGGTACTCATATACCTTCGGAACCTCTACAACCATCTTTCAACGCTAAAAATTTGTACATCGAGGCATATAACACGTTATTCACTGCAACTGGAATTCATTTTCTAAATGCGGAAAATATTATTGATCAGCAACAATATCCAGTCGGAAATTGTTTATTTACCTTTCATCTCACACCAGATCTCTCTGCTAATTGTTATTCTAACTGCAATCTTGTAAAACATGGTAGTCTCAAAATTGAGGTACGATTTGAAGAAGCGCGTGCTAGTACAGTTAATTGTATAGTATATGCAGAGTATGATAATGTTTCGGAAATACTCGTCGAAACAAATTATAGTTGATTTCAGTGCTTAGTGTAAGTGGGGATAATGCTTATACCTATAGGGAAATTCAAATGATAAAGTGCGTGTGCATTATTTTGTATTAGCCAAATGAAAAAGATAATTTTTCCAAAAAATGACGTTTCAAAAATATTCTAACCGAACACAAGAAACAGCTTTTACTTGTCAAGGTTTTCGCCTTCAACTTGAAAAAGTAGATAAGTATAATACATTTGCGTCAAGTGCAATGACCGACATCGAAGCGTTCATAAGATTCGAAAGACGCGTGCTCTAGTATAGTTTTGAAATCAGTCTTTAGTGGATAAGATAATTTTTAACTACATCCTGTAAGCGAAAAATACCATGTTATTTAATAATTATACAAAAATAAAACAGAAAAAACATAAAAACAACAAAGATGAAAAATGGAAACTATTAAATATAATAAAATTATTCGAACATGAAAATTAAAACATACGAAATTGATTTGTTCTTTAAACAGCGCTCAATATACGTAAAAATATTCAAATGAAAGCTCTTTGAAAGAAGGTACATAACTAGGAAAAAATGGACTGGAAAATCCAAACGCATAAAATTGTATTGATTTGATTGAAAACATTACAAATTGAATAAATTCTTTTTTAAGCTTAATATTAATACAAATATGAATAATTAGCCTTTGAAATTGAACAATTTTTATTCGTTTGAATTCAAAGTTCTAAATGATCATACAGTAAGGATATAATCTAATAACTGAAATTCCATAATTAATTCATGATCAATTTTTCCCAATGTCAGGGAATTGTATTTCTAGGGAAAAATTTGTCTTTTTAATTCAAAGGGCTGTCTTTTTGAATATAAAATTCATCTATTCCAGTAACAATTTGATCTCTCTTAAATAAAAATGCAAGTTTTCTGTTGCATTTTGAACTATTTGGCAAAAAAATCAACTGAATTCTTTTTTGGATAAATATTTAACTTTTTTCTTGAAAAATTATTTTTTTTTAATTTAAAAGTTCATCTATTTCAGTAGAAATTGCATTTTTCTTGGATAAAAGTGCGAATGTTGGTTGGAAATTGAACAATATTGTGAAAAAGTCATCCTTCTTCGTTGAAAATTAAAGTGTTTTGTTGAATATTCAACTATTTTGTAGAAAACTTAAGTTTTATTTCAAATTCATAGTTTGGTGTTAAACAGTTAACTAAATTCTTTTTTGAATGGAATTTCGACAATTTTTTTCTCAATTGGTCTGTCTTATTTAATAATTCATCTGCTAAAACGCAATCTAACATATACACGCGAACATAAAGAGATTTATTAAAGCTTTTTCTAAGATAATCTTCAGAGTACAATATATTTTTTCCAATATGAAAACTTTTATGTAACGGCAATTAATTATTTTATATTTCTTCAATTATATATATATATATTCTTATTTTGAAATTTTGATTTAGCTAAGAATAAGTTTTTTCCAAATACTTGAAAATAGTTTTAAGTATTTATTGTCGTATCGGCATACAATTTCTACTTCGAAGTTATGTGCTTCGTGTTTATGTATATTATTATTGAAGGAGATAAAAAAGCTTTTGCCCGTCAGGAAGAATTCTAGAATAATGATTTTATTGCTTTGTGGATTTCATGTTTATGAGCAATATAGTTGCCTTCACTAAAAATATTCCTGCTAGTAAAATAAACTAATGAATTGCTTCTGCAAAAAGTTTTTGATTTGAGAAAATAGTTTATTAATTTTATTTACCATAATATTCCGATTATACTGTCAGAAGTCAAAATATAATGTAGGGAATTTTTGAATTATGATTTATCTTCAAGACTTTAGATAAATTATTAGGATTATAAATTTTTGTATTGTGGCATATAACATTTATATAAAAGTATAAGTAGGTATAAGTATTAAAAATAATGCAAAGAAGTATACAATATTTTCTATTTAATTAACATAGAAAAAGCTGTATTAAATCTCTTTATGTAGGTGTATACTTTTCTATTCTCATCACATGGACGAATATATTTATTTAAATGAAAAATATTTCCTAAAAATCATGTTGAGATTATTTCAAGCACGTGAAAGCACTTGTAATATTTTTTATTTGTTCCAATTAAGAAATGCCGTGAAGTGATATCTATTGATATCTGTTGATGGTTGTTGCCAACTTTTTGGAAATCAACATTACGAAGATTTCGATACAAAATAATCTAGTACTCTATAGAGACGTTTCTTTGAAAAGCATTTTACACGTGAATGTAATGCATTTTGTATGATTTGCTTTAAAGTATCGCCACGGGTCAATTGATCATCCGTGGATGGTCCAAATGAGTGAAAACAGGATGATCGTATTAACCATCCCGGAAGGATACATTGATTATCATCATAGTGAGTCTGAAATTCTCCTCACAGTCGGACTAGCCATAGAATGGGAGTACCTCTAACTATGTCGAAAAAATTATGGTCGGCATCTAGGAGAACTAAATGACTCTCTGAATTATAACACATGGTATGGAGGGAGAAGCATTGAATATTGAACCAATCGTGAAGTTGTTGGCTCTAAGTAGACTCGAAACCGGAAAGGCAATGGGGCACGACTGCTTGCCCCCCTCACGAAGAACCAGATTCGAATTATAATTTTTGTGGAGGAAGTTGTATAAACTTTAGATGCTCACATCCAATCCCAGATGTCCTAACCAGAACGAACCCTCCTCTAGATTTACACTGACTCTATATGTAAGCCGTGAACGAAGCAGAAGAGGGCAATTCTCATTTGAAATGAAACCTACAATCATCACCCTATTTGCTCTTCTATGTATTGCTATTCTCGTTGAAGCCCTTAATCTTCCAAACCTAGCGTGTCTGAAAACGAGAAATAAGAAAGGTTGTAAGAAGAGTGAAGAATGTTGCTCGACGCTTTGCAGTAAGTAGAACTTATAAATAAATTCATATGAAAATTCTACATATAAAAATCCTAAACAACTTCTAAACTGAAAAAAACTACATTACGAATAAATGTACACTGCCGTCAAAAATTCCTCACATGGCTACCACGAACTGTAATAAGAATCACTGATGATTTTGAAAAACGATAACTGGGTCAGATATGAAGCTAGACATTTGTTTAAGAAACAATAATGAATCACAATTTCTACTTGATAGACGATCTACGAAAGGTGTAAACAACTTCTGAAATTTACAGGACAGATTTTTACGGGCTCCCGATGTCATTTTTCAGATGGCAATTGCTCCCAGTGGGACCTTGTGGTGGTTGCTAAACTTTCGTTTTTAATTATATAAATTCGGTTTTGATTCCTTCGGAATAGAACTGAAGGGCCTCAGACAAAGCCACCGAACGCATTCTCGGATTGGGGATAAAGGGTTCCTTTACCAAGTGTTTCTGCTGAATATAGCTACAATTATTATTAAGCAGTCGCGAACAATTTTCCAGGGATGGTCTCGAAGGAATGATCCCTAAGACGAGGCATAGCAACTGTGCCGAAAGCTGAATGGCACCTGGGTGAGGTGTCTTGAACGGTGACTCTGGGATACCGGACGACCTGTCAGAGTATGCAGCCTTATCTTCGCACGCGGGGCTCTACAAGGATGGACGAACACTTTCCCTAGTTGCTCGTGGTAACAACAATAACACCATCAAACCACCGAAAAGTTGAAGCCAGAAATATCCAGATCTTCAGCACTTTTCTTTGAGGACAAGAAGGAGCATTAAAATGCAAGTTTCTCCTAAGCCCCAAGATCTGGCTGAAGGTGATGCATCCCTTCGTGGAAAAATCTCGCAAGAGTCCGACCTCTGGACCATCAATTGCTCAGTTTATGCTGCTGCAAGAGCTTTGGCTGATTTAAATCGAAGGCTCTAACCGACGATGGATCAAAAGACCAAAAGACGCGTGCATCAACTGAACCAGAAGATTGGATGGGCATGACAGAATGCGTCCCGTGTTTAATGTGTGATTGACTACATAACATCTGGTGGACCTTTCACGGAAAGGCTTCGAAAGTTCGCCCAAGTACTGAGGATCTTGAATCACACACTGAACAAGTCAAAACTGCTGACAATCAAGCAGCATATTGTTGACAAAATACAGCTGTTATTTGACGCAAGAAGAAGAATACAGATTAGAAAGAGATGGATCAAGGAGAATCAAAAGTTTCTCGCTGACCAATCTTGCCTCTTCAGTGATCATCCCGCTTCTGTCAAAAATCCATCCAAGCCCAACGAAGTTGAGACATTTTGGAGAGAGGTATACAAGATCCCAAAACTACTCAAGTTGAAAGAAGATACTGACAATATCATCCGCTCCAAGGAATTTTGCGACAACCTAATAAGATTTGAGCATCATTGTCCATCAATCACTGCCGAAGATGTAAAAAAAGATTTCAGAGGCACAAAGAAGTTTTCCCGTGCTGGACCAGATTGTATCAAGAACTTCTGGTGGAAGAAGTTTACCTTCACACACCAACATTTGGCTCGCATATTCACCTCATATTTAAAGTCAGAGACGCCCATTTCGCAGTGGCTGGTGTTAGGACGCACTGTAATCCTACCAACAAAAGGCAAGTTGGTTAAACCAGAGAATTACAGGCCAGTAACTTGTTTGGACCCACTGTATAAGGTTTTTACAGCTGTCCTAAACAACAGGACTGTTCCGCGAATTGAGCCTGTGGGGCGTGAGATGTACGAACAACGTTGCTCGGAAAAAGGGGTAGCAGACTGTCGAGAGAACCTGCCAATTGACAGGTGTGTCTGTAAAGACGCTGCAGCCCATTAACGTGTCCTGTCAGTGGCCTGGATTTACTGCCGAAAAGATTTTGATTTAACCTCTCATAGACTTATCATCTATCTGCTGGAAAGCTTGAAGGTGCATCCACAAATAGTGACCGCATTTTATGTCAAGAAGTTCCAAGCGATAGGTGCAGAGCGTGTCATGCACACACTGAGTACCTAGAACATATACTATCCATATGTCCTACGCATGCAGAAACGACGTATCTCTGCAGATATAATACGACCCTAGAAGTGTTCAACTACCGTCGATGTCGCTCTTACAGTGTTAAATGTGACCCTGCCCCGTTGAACGTTTCGAGGAAGATAGAGTCAATTGTCGAAAAGAAAAGTGCCAAATTTTCTAGAACTAGAATTTTCGTAGAGCAGTCTCCATTGCATACTCGTGTCCTGAAATCGTTCACCAGGACTTCGAGAAACGAACTATGATTGCGATCAAATTCTAAGCTCCGCTGACCAAAACAGCACTTTTGAGGAAAAGGAGAAGAGGTATCAAGACGTGAAAAGGGAGTTGCAGCGAACGTACTCAAAATATTCGGTACAAGTGATTGTCCTTGTGATTAGTGCTCCCGGAGGTGCGAAGCTATCACTGCTGCGTAAACTCAAAGCCATATTCGGATGCACGTCGGTTTGTTTTCGTTCTGCCCTGCGACCACCCATCTCGCATTCGTGGTTTGTTTTCATAGCTGTGATATACCGCAGTACTACTGGAAGTCAGTGTCATTCTTATAGATGGAGTTTGCTCATTCTCATTCTCATAATTTATGCTTGTGAAAGTATCAGAATTGTCAAAAATTTCAAACCTCAAGTTTTTAACGGATCTCCACGTTACAAAATCGCGTAAAGCCAAAAATCATGTTTGGATGATGGCCTCTTTTTGTCCGTCTGTAGGTCGGTCAATATTTCCATCTGTCCATTAGCGCGATAACTCTAAAAAAAATCAACAGATCAAATCGAGCTTTGACATACTATTTTCGGGTCATAAAAGAAATGACAAGTTCGTTAACCAGCATTCCTTGACCAACGGTTATGGTTCTATCCATCGAAAATTTTATCTCAAAATCGAATATTTCGTTTTTACCTCAAACGCAGACAGATGCGATACGGAAAGGGTCGAACAGTTTATATTATAAAGTGATTACCTATTATCACAAGCTGAATGAGTGAAAGCTATTGACAATCAAGCAGAAAATCCTTGACAAAATACGGGTATTTTTCGACAAAAGGAGGACAGTACAGAAGATGGAGTGGTGTGTCAGGGAGAATCACTGACCAATCGCGCCTTTCCAGTGATCTCCCTGTTTCTATCAAAAATTTACCCAAGCCAGACGGGGTAGAGACTTTTTGAATAGAGGTTTACAAGATACCATTACTGCAACTCAAAAAAAGCACTGAGATTATCATCCGCGTTGAGGAGCTTTGCGATATCTTCATCACGTCTGAGAAGGAATGTCCGTCAATCACTGCTACAGAGGTGGAGAGAGCACTAAGAGGTACGAGGAATTTATCCCCTCCAGGACCATATGCTATCAGGAACTTCCGGTGAAAGAAGTTTACTTCTACACACCAACACATAGCCTGCATCTTCACTTCACATACAAAGTCAAGACGCCTATTCTTAAATTGTTTGTGCTAGGACACAACTCCACTCCTACCAAAAAAAGGTGATTTGTTCAATCCAGAAAACCTCAGGCCAATATAAGTTGTCTCGAAACCATATATCAGCACTTGCCGAATTTTCTGAAACCACTGTCGTTGTGAGTTCGTCATGTCCTGTGTTTCAAGTTTTTGCGACACTGTTTTCTAATAAATATCTAAATGAACCTTTTATTAGTTTATCTGTTTCATATAATGAAATATGTGCAATTTTGAATTTCAGATTTGTACTATCAGAAATGCCAAGCTGTGACAGGTGAACTAAAATGCTGCTCCAAGCCACACACACACGCTAAAAGTCCGGACAGTTCACAGGTTAATCTATGTTCCTCAACCAGCTGAGTCCAAACGTACGGACACTAATGTAGTAACAAGTTCGTTATAAAGCAAACTTCAAATAATTATACTAACTTTGTAACATCTCATATTATCTGTTTTGAGTATGTGATCATTTCGAAACTTTATAGAATCCTAGAACAGTCAGATCCTTTTTGTAGATGAAAAAGATATATTGCGGAATTGTAAATTCGACCAACGGCATTAGCTGCGTGGTGAATCTCGAATTTGAAAAATTCGAAGATATAAGGCCATTTCAAGTGCGGGTGGCACTAGGATGGGTTACTGTCTCTGCGGACTTTGTATGCTCGATAATCTTACTATCGAATGGCCACTTTCACAATTGACATTCAGAGACTGGCTGAACTGGGAAAAATGGTTTTCTGCAGTTTTCGTATCTCCTGGCCAACCTGATAGGGCACAAAGTGTCGAGTTACGGTAGAACTTATTACCATAAAAACTTGCCTGCAATATGAGGCCTGTTGTCAACTTCGCGCTTCGAGAAAAGTGACGAACGCATTTATGTCATTTTGTACTCTCCATATCGTAAAATCATCATTAATCTCAGAGACTATGGCTTTTTGCCAGTTAGCATTCCATGTAGCCAAGGCGTTTCACCTACAATATTCCCACACCACCCTCATTCTTATAGAATCTCAATTAAGGTATTTTTACAACTCTTCCTTCAAAAATCTGCAATTTTCATCAACTAAGTATCAAATTTCTAGTTCACCTCTTTGTTTCATCCATAAGTTATGATTTCAAGTTTGTTTAGTAATAAATATTTGAAGTTAAATCTCGTGATAGGTATTTCAGAAATGTGACTTTATAGTACTTTATTCCAAACCAAGACTTCATAGTAGGCCATGACTGAAATATTACTTTATAGTTAGTCATTTTAAAATAAGACCTTATAGTGAGTAATCTTAGAAATCTCAGTAAAGTAGGTCATTCCAAAAGATGAATTCATATTGAGTAAATTAAATATGAGAATTTATATTGAGGCGGTTCAAATATGAGTATGAACCAATAAGATCCGTTTTGTTCATATTTATTGAAGCTGATTGACAAGTGGAATCATTTAGACACTCAGTTAATTCAATATACTCTGATTATAAACAAGTACAAGTGCAAATATCAAACATGATTATATTCTTTCTGGTTTCGGCAATTCGAGGAGCCTGGATTGAAGTCCTTACCTGAAATTCGCAATCGTCACATGCCTGCAAATATTTTCGGTATCACAAGACTCTAAGCTAAAAGTTTCTGAAAAGAACATTAAGTGAAGCTAGTCAACCAAAACTATTCAATTTAATGGGCCCCAAGCAAAACCTAAACGCGGTTCACAGTCATGAACAGTTCAATTGTGTGCAATCGTTTCAGGCGAAATTAGTCAAGGTGACTTATTAATAGCAAGGATTTCCGAAAGACTATTGCTCTATCTACTGAAGCTTCCGATGACAGAATTAGACAAGACAGTGGTGATGGTATTCGCTTTACCACGTTAGCAGACTTTTTTTTTGTACGCTCGTCTATCATTGATGCTTCTGAAACTTGATTGTGAAAGAAACTACCCCTCCCTGATAAAGGAAGAGATGAGCGATCTGATGATATCACTCTAGCAACTTCTGATATTATCATGTTCCGGCTATCAAGCCAAATCGCTAGGCCCGCTGTGCGCGGATCACCTCAATAGTTATGAAATTGATGTTAGGGGCCATGCTACTATTAAAGAAAGATACCGTAACGTATCTCCGAAGGTACAAGAGATAATGGTCGAAGCGGTGAACCGGTTTTTCCCTGAGGGTAGCTTCGCGTAATCAACTAGCGGATGGTCAGAACCTAGTATGATGGCACGTGAACCGGAGGAAAAGAAGGATATATGTTTAGATTTTTGTAGATTATATGCTATTTCTAAGCAAAATGCTTACCCATTCCCCTACATGACCCACACGTTCATAAAATTAATTATTAAATTAATTGAATCAATTTTAAATATGTTGAACGCCAGACCTTACATGATTCAGAAACGACAAAATGACGACAAATGAGTGAACTCTCGAAAGATCTCGTAGAACTAGAAGTAGAAATTTCCTTTTAGTAGATACCCTGGTCCATTGCGCCACCTGTGATTGGTCGAGAGGCTTGGTCAAAAAGAAGGGGTGGGATAGATGACGTGGCCTCTCCTGGTTGGTTGAGGGGCTATAAAACTTGCGAATCTAAATGAACACCCAACAAATGAGTGCGTCGATCTACATCACTACAAAATCATTGAAAATCCTGGCCTTCATACAGCTACAAAACTGTGTTCAAATTAATTTTAGAGGAAATTTGGATAACTGGAAAATTTAGGAAAATCCTGTTATATAGAGTTGACTAAGAATGTGTACGGGTGTATCTCTGTGTGTATGCGTTTGGGTGTTTCAATGAAAAATAATCTTATTAAATTTTTTGTTTGTTTTTCATTACAGATACTATAATAACAAGAATAACAACAACAACAGAAATATTCCAGGGGGTAGAAGTGGAGTTCTTCACCATGGACACATCTATCCCTAGAAACGTTAACATTCTTCGTAGTGAGTATTAATTTTTTTCTCATGTTTCAAAACAAAAATAAACTCTGTTCAAACAAATATTTGATATTTCTGTTATTTATTTTCTTCCATATTACAAAGAATATAACGAAAGAGACCTCGTTTTCGAGACTGCAAAACCCAAACAGGACGACGGCGATGAAGATGCTTTGGAACCAGGCGAGATCCGTAGAAATCAGAGCTTCCTGCGGATCTTCGAGGCAGCTCTTAGACGTTTCAACGCGGCGAGAGAGGAAGGTGCTGCTGCTGCTACTGCTGTCACCACTACCTGTGAGACAAAAGGCACTTTCGTGATAGATCTTACGAGCGAAGTCTATACTGATGATGATGATGATGATATCATAATAATAGAAATAGTGTCAGATGAATCGGCGTGCAAGATGAGGAAGGCTCGTTTTTTGAAAACATATTCTTTAAAAAATGAAATGAAAATAAATATTAATCCAGATTTCTGTAATATTTTGTAAATAGTTTTGGGTGTCGAATTGTAAAAAAACTAGATTTATCGTAGTTTCATAGATAGTTTTAATTCTGCATTGATTCTTTTTTCTCCTTTACCACATTTCTCTATGTATGCGTGATCATTTATAAATCTTCAAAACAAAAATTTCAATAAAACAAATAAAAAGGTTCAAACAGATACCCTCATATACTTCAATATCCCTTAATTATAAAATTATACAGTTTTCACGGCAAAGAACCTAGATTGAACACTCTAAGTTTATAAGTTAATTTTAGATTTTAAAACATTTTAAAGATTTTAATAATGTTTTTTTCAAATATATCAAAAATTTTTAACTGTTTTAAAGATTTGACGAACATTTTTCGAGATAAAAGAATCACGAAGATTTCAAAATAATTCAATGATTTCATACATATTTTTTTAGATAAAACTCAAAAAGGTTTTAAAACATATCAATGATTTCATGAAGACTTTTTTAATATTTCAAAAAATTTTCAAATCTTCCAGAAAAATTTCCAAGGATGTCAAAAAATTCCCAAAGATTTCAAATTTCTTCAATGATTTCATAAAGACTTCAAACATTAGATATATAAATATTTTTAAGATTTCAAAATATTTGATAAGTTTCCCAGATTTCCCAAAGATTCGAATACAATAACAGTGAATGAGTACTTTTTTTGAAATGAATGTAAAAATTCTGTTTTATTTTTTTAGCAAGAATGAAAATAATTATCCAGACCTTTAAAATGTTTAAAACCTCTGCGAAATTTTTAAAACTTCTGAAATACTTAAAAATCATTGAAAACTTTCAAACCATCAAAATCTTTAAAATCTCAGAAATATTTATGAAATCTTCGAAAGCTTCAGAAACTACTTCTTTTATGATCTTTCTGTCTCCTTCTACTGGTTTCAAGTAAATAAAAAATAAGAAAATGGGTCCCCGAATGTGTGGACAGATGCCATTTGACTAACACACCACTGCCGGTACCGCAACCATGGATATAAGCTCGTTATCTTGGTTTCTGCGGACCCGGCAATCAGCTGGTACCAAGTATGTATTAGCTCACCCGATGTAATATAAGATGATTCCGCCTCCACATCCAGGATATGAGCTAATAGCCTGGATGCTGCGGGTCTGTCCATGTCTCATACAAGCTTATTATGAGACGTGGCCGTCGTCATCACCGTAGCCATCGTCCCCTATTCCCACAATGGTAGAGTTTTAAAATGTTGTTAAAACATATTTTTTTCTTTTCATTTCGTCAACAAGATGTACAAAAAAAGGGTCTTCCCATTCTTGCACGCCGCTTCATGTAATACTTTTTCTATCATTATGATATCGTCATCATCATCAGCATCGTATTCGTTCGTAAGATATATTACAAATGTGCGTTTTATCGCACAGGTAGTGGTGGGGATAGATATGTCCATGGTACGACCTCTACTTCAACCCCCTGGAATTTGCGATTGTTGTTGGCCAACTGAGGGTCATTTCCGATGTAATTTTCTGCGTAGAATCCGAATCCGAGGTCAGAATTTTCCCAGCACGTCAAGTTTTTGAGAGATCCTAACCTAAAAGTGCGAAAAATGCGGTTTTTTGGTATATTTGAGCTTATGCTACATCGCAAAAAAATTTGGTTTCTGAAATCGGGTCATGCCATCTAAAAGTATAACTCTCAATCTTTAAAAAGCTTTTTTAAAATTGAAGATGTCATTTTTCTTCGCAGAGATATCTTTCAATGAAGTTTAGCCAATAAGGAGGATTTCCCCTTCCATACGCAACGCTTGCGCAGTTGAAAAAGTCGCGATCCGTAAACATCATTGCACGAAGCTGCATGACAGTGATGTTAACGGATCTTTTTTGCAGACAAACCATTTTTGTAGTTTTCATATAAAAATAGTAAATCTGTTCAATTATGACTAACGTCATTTAGTGGACGTACTCTCTGAGGACAAAAAAATAGTTTATTTATCGAAATCCAAAGCAATAAAATAATATACGCAATCTACAAAAAAAAAGTAAACGAAGATAAATATTTTTGCTTTAGGGAAAATAACACTGGGCAATTTGAGAAATATTCAGGAAATTGAAATTTTGAATTCCGATATTTTTGGAAAAGTGGACATTGAAAAAAAACTGATTCTCAAAACTTCTCGTTTAAGTTATTAGCACTATAATACACTGCCCTGTTTCGATGTATATTCTGAACTGTAAGAAAATAAATTAAATGTACTAAAGCTTTATGTAAAGATGTCCACAATGTTAAAAGGAGTAGGAAATTTTTGTGAATTTTGGATTTACGACTTTGTATATTTTGGGGTCGAATGCAGAAAGATAACAAGCTTTCTTGAAACCTATAATACCATTTATGAAGTTTCTTATATTTCAAAAACACAGACTTGAAACTTATTATTAATAATATCGTAAATGATACATGAATCTTTTAATCGTAGGCACTATTAACTATTTTTAACAGGTTATGCGACGTTGTTATATTAAGCACCTAAATACCAAACAATCTTGAATCGACTAGTTATACATTATTTAATTTTAAAAGAAGACTGATAATGAAGAAATAAAGGAGAAAACTTCTTACTTGTTTTTAATCAAGTGGAAATCAGATCAAAGTGGTAGTCCACGCAAATTTTAAATTGATAAAAATTTACTAAATATGGATAAAAATCGCCTAATTGTTGCCGCAATATTTCAAAGAATCCGAAGGTAATGAAGAAGCGTTTTCGATAAATCTCATAAATATTGCATGAAGTTTTTTTTTCAATTTCGTCAGGTGATCAACGATTAATATACAATAAGCAACCGAATTTAGCCGATGTCGCTTGCGAATTTCTTGGCTTGGACATCTTTGCTCGACACAACACATTTACAATTCGACGTGCTCGACCATTTTTGCTAGACAAAAGATCCGCAAAGTGCTTTGCGTATATTTTTCCCTTGTATTTCGTGACGTATTCGACTTTTATTACAAACTTCAGGCACCGCAAAGTACTTTCCATACATTTTTCCGTTGTTTTTCGTCAATTTGCTCAATATTCGAAGTATTAAACATTCATTTTTTATTATAAATAATCAAAAATTATAATTTTAACCATTATAGTCAGACGCAGCTTACTCTCATGATTCCGCTGATATAAAAAACTGATTTTTCGAAAAAATGTCGCTTAACTATATTGTTTCGTTGTACGTCAGCATGCACTATAGTACTTAATGCTTATCGGCATTACCTAAAATGGTAGATATTGTTGAAAACATGCATAAAGAAAGAATAATTAAACTAGAATAAAGTAGTCTAAAATAACGAGTTAATAAATATGAGCAGTATTTAATAAAAATATTTATTTCGTAGAATCCTTCATACATAAGTGTTCTGCAAGATGGGAGCCAGAGATTACCTTTACTGTTGACAAGCCTTTCTTGACAGTTTTGAGAAGCCAGTCTGGTGGACCACTATTTATTGGTCGCGTTAAAGAACCTCAAGTTTAGTCTAAAAAACTAATTATGTAATTTACCTCATCTTTAACATTACAAATTATTTATGATGTATAACACAACAAAAATGAAATGTAATTTTTTCATATATATCATTCAATAAAAATTTAAAATGCATTTTCCAAAAGGCAGCCCTCATATGCTAACCTTCCTGGCGGCTGACATTTCCACCTATCCTAGCACGGCCGCAAAGCCATGCTAGAAAACTCACTATTCCGCGAAATATTTGAGTCGTTCCTTGATTCTGTTATATTGAGTTTTTGTTGTCAAATTGTCGTACGTATACAAAAACGCTAAAAAAGTAAGGCACGCATAATGCGAAAAAGCGTTAACGCACCGCGAGTCCGCGACTTTTTCAACTGCGCATATCGGGGTTGTCTAAACGGTTTCCAATTGGAATACATAATGTTGCGCAATCGCCACATGTGAGCGCTATATTTTAATTAGAATCTACATTCAAAATTTACTAAATTTGTTATTATGATTCACAATGCAGAGACTGTCTCCTATGCTAGAGCCTATACCAGTGACCTTCGCTGCAAATAGGCCTTTCTTGTACTTTATAACTCACAACTCACATAATGTAACTGCAACGCTTTTATTCAATGGTCAGGAGTGATCCTGTAGTATTAGCTGAACACAGTTTTCCTAATCCGAAAGATATATTTCTCCGTTATATAAAGGAAGAATAATTTTGATTTTGTATGTCTCTAGAACTCTTTATAACTATATTTTATTGTGTTTTTAATTAAAAAATGAAATTTATATTTATTATATGTGCAACTTTTTTTGTAGATACAAATTATGTTGCAAATAAAATTAGAAAAAATGCCTAAATTTTTATATCGAAGGGAATAGGGAAATTTCCATTTCTAAAAAAAATTACACTGATATTCTTTCCATTTTTGAAATTATTTTCTTCTGATAAAAAACTTCCACACAAATAATTTAATATGTGACTTGGGACACATGGAGTATCCGTATTTTAAAATTTTCTCCTGCATGATTCATCCTGGGTACAAAAATCGAGTTGCATTTTACGTAGCATTTTATACTAACCCGTGCAGGAATTGCCTAGCTTGGACATTTATCACTGTTAGCCCGCTCGAGGGCCCTAGTAGGGGCCTATAATGGCTACCCTTGAGAGCAAACCGCGCGTGCGTGATTTCTGTCGGCGTCGCGGACGGGCGCCATTTGGCAACAGCTACTAGCATCGCTTTGAAATTCCTTTTCGCAGGCTTTGCATGAATATTTTGTATGCAGTATTTTAAAATTGTAGGTAAAAACTAATGAATAATTTTTTTAATGAAATTGGGCGGATGAATTGCATCAGGGGCACTTTATGTCAAAGGCAAACAGGTTTATCATCGATTTATTATATTTTTTGTTATTGTATAGTGGTTGGGGTAGTATATACAGATGTCAAAGAGTTTGCAAAATTTGCAACATTTTGGCAGATATTTTTAAGTGAAAATTGGACCACATTTTGACAATTTCTGTTGGTTAATGTTTTTCGGACAAAAAAATACTTATATACAAATGTACACAGAAAATGTTGAAATTGAATAAATTTAGGCAAGATTTATCAAAATATTCATTTTTATATTGCTTATGCAATGCACAATTATGTATTCTTGTTTTTTGACCCAAGGGTTCCTAATTATAAACTAAATGAATAAATATAATATTCCAAGTCTCCTAATGTTCTTCGCGAAATAGTAAAAATGTCCCTTTTTTTGGAAAAAAATATGCTCAAAGTGTTTCGGTTATAAACAAATTGCTAAGATAAAGTGCTTTATTAAGGATTGACAAGACTCATATATTTTATTCTATGAAAATTTCGTCGTATTATATGTGAAAGTAATATTTATTTACGACTTATGACATATTGACTTTTTAAAAAACATTATTGTCTAATTAATGTTCCTGCTGCAATTGAATATACAGGATGTCGGTTTTTCATGGAATGGACTAAAAATTACTTTTCAGTAACAATTTTCGACATTACTTTATTTTCCGGTAGCTATTTTTTAGCATATAGATTTTTCTAGCTACACTACATATCAAAACGACAGATATATGTACAGATATAGTGTCTTATTTTCTTTTACGTCTAATATAAACTAATGAATGTGGAAAATCACAAGATATACTTCGACAAATTTAAAATTATTAAAAATGTTTTATCAAATATATTTCCGGATAAAAATCTTAGTGTTATCTTTCGTAGAGATCCCTGTTCTCTCTATCTTACCATTTCTTCACTTTTTTACATAATTTGTTCAATCAAAATTACCTATTCATTTTATTACAAATCTTGACAATAGTCTCACTGCAAAACTAGGAACATATTTTTTTATGCATTTTTAAACATAATACGAGCATTCACGTTGGATATTTTCACTGTATTGAATATTAGCTTGAATAATTTTTTAAATAAATTAACGATCTGGATACTTTTTAGTGGATAAACATAGATTTTTGAAAGAAAATATAAAAAACAATGTCTACTTGTTCAAAAATGGCTAAATTGTGCATTTCTGTGAAAATTTGTTCAAACCATTTACAATTTTTACCAGAAAATAAAATAATATCAATGATTGTTAATAAAAGTAATTTGCATTCCATTCCATGAAAAACTGAGAAAGCCATCTACTCAATAATAGCTAAAAAGTTAATTTGATTATTATATCTGATGATAATGTTGAATAAATAATTAATAAGTTACAAGTCGTAAATGAATATTACTTTTACATATACTGCAACAAAAATATTGTGTGATAAAATACCTTAATAAGTGTTATTAATTCGTAAGAAAAAATTTTTCCTCATTAATTTGTTTATAAAAAGTAAAGAAAATTGTGTATTCTTGCTCACTAATTTGAAGCAATTGCTAACATTTTGAACTAAATAGGAGACTTGAACTTTTGAGAATACCTATTTCTTTCGCGAATGAAAAACTTTCAGAAGATTTTTTCCAAGAAATAAAAAAAACATTATTGGTACTTGCGGGCAATTTCAAGAGACTCTATATATTATATTTATTCATTCAGTTTATAATTTCACTATTCTCCTTGGGTCAAAAAATGATAATACACAATTTTTTCTTACATAAACAATAAAAAACTTGATATTTCTATACATTTTTTTTTAAATTTTTATAAATTCCATTATTTCCTGCGTGCATACAAATATTTTCGTTGGCCAATCAATATTAACTGTGATAAAGATGGTCAAAATGTGGTCCAACACTTAAAACTCCAGTTTTAATTTAACAGTATCTACAATAATATTGTAAATTTCGCAAATCCCTTTCCCATCAATATTTGAGACCACAGCTAGTCTATAATAACAAAAATTTAAAAAAAAAATCAATGACCCGCTTGTTGCCTTTGAGATGGAGTCCCCATCAATTACAATTTTTATTTAAAACGTATGCCAGATAATTTTATCAGTTTAGTTTTGAATGCGTGAATGAAAATTTAACATACGTCATTCAGGGAATGTATCAGACTGACACGTTATCAGTTCTTTTTTTAACGAAATTACTCATCAACTAATAGCTTGAATGCATTTTTGATACCATACAGACGTGAAGAAAAAGACGAATGTCTGTCTGGGATAGAAAATTCATTCGAGTTATTAGATTATGATAAAGTTCGATTTAAAAAATTGGTCTCGTGCCAGTCTAGTACATGCCTCTAAGTTTAGAATTTTAATGATTTCAAATTTTGATGCCATTCTATTCATATGTGAGATCGCTGATAATTTTTAATTATCTTTCGCAGAATGGTAATTTTAACGGAATTAATGTTTTGTAGGACTGATGATTATGAGGCGGTGAGCCAAAACGAAGAGTGCAAATATCTTTTCTGTGGATAAACCTTTCGTGGTCATTTTGACAAAAGATCCTTTTGGGCCTCTTTTCCTCAGTCGTGTTTATGAGCCTCAAATTCAATAAATAATACCTATCTCTTTCAATCCTCCCTTTTCTACCTCAGCTTATTATATCATTGCTTATTAAAGATAATTTTCTGCATCTTTCTGAATGAACATAATTTGCCTATTTTTTCAAATACTTATTTTTGATTGTATATCTTTTTTTAAATAATATTTAAATAATTGGGTCAATTAAATCCGACATTTTTCCTCAAAAAGTAGTAAAAATGTCACTGAACGATAAAAATGTTTCACCAAGGAGCATGAACGTGTTCGCGTTAAGTGGAACAAAAGAACCGATGGGACCTCAGAAGTTATTTGAAGTTCGTACTGACCGAAATTCGTGTTAACCGTATAAAACTCCATAAGACCCTGTATAATGTTTACTGTGAATATAATCCTCCAATTATTTTGCCAAACCATCTCTTTTTTGTTCCAGCAGTCTATATTTGTTTACTCACGTCAATATTTGTCGGTACCTTTGTCAACATTATTATACGTATTTTCGTTCAATGCCCTCTTTTTCAACTCAATCTATTCTTTTTAACTATATTTTTGAAACCTCTCTTTTCTATCCCAGCCTCATAAATAAATATAGTCACCCCTTTTTCACAATCCTCTTTTATGTAACTCAGTTGTCCCTAGTCCGCTCATGTCTAACTTTTTAATCCCTTGGTAAATATAAATTTCTACATATCTTCATAAATCCTTTTATTTTCTGTATTGTACACAGTACTCCTTTTACTTGATTATAAATTTTAGTTGATCATTTCAGTTACAAATATGTTATACAGTTAGGAAGCTCGAAGAAAGCGTCAAATTTAAGGAAAATAAACTGTTAGGACATTGTGTCGGAAGTGCATATCTGTTCATTTAAGAAGGGCCGTCGATCCTAATTTAAAAGTTTTAGGCGTTTTTCTGCAACTAAAGTTTAGAAATCAAACTGAAAATTGAAAAAACTATTGTAAAACTTTTTAAAGAAACTAAATTTTGCACAGTAATAATGTTTACTACTAATTGCGAAACAATTAACGTTGTTTTTACTACACTTTTAAAAGCTATTCTGTAGCAACAAGAAATACACTTGAAATATAATTTGGTATATTATTAACGGAGGATAATCTTATATTTTATAATATTCTTCAGACGAAAAAGCATTGTTTGAAAAATCATGTACTTCATAACTAATTAAGTCAAGGCTGCGTCTAGTCGTCCCGAAAAATTGGCAGAGTTGGAAAAGGCGAAATTTCGGGACGATGAGAAACTTCGTTAAATAAAACTTTGCATTGTCTTTGTCTGAATATTAATTTCAATATGATAACAAATCTCAACGTTAATATAAAACTGTTAATGAATAATCATTATTCTTATCTTATTTACGTACATGAAGGCATTTTCTAACAGATCAAAACCAAAAAGTTACTTTTGAATTTGGATGTACAATTCAATAACATCGGGATTTTTAAATTATTTCTTTATAACATCTGGTGCAGTATAAATAATACGCAATAGTCTCAACTTTATTACAAATTTTTCCTTAGTATTGTAGCACATAGGCATACAAGTATTATAGAACCAAGAATTATATGTGTATGGACAAGTTAAGTGTTGTAATTTTTTACGTGAAGCCAGGAAAGATTTGCTACTGCATTTTTAAAATTTATCTTATTGAGTTTCTTTTACATTATATATTCATTCTTTCTCATCTAAAACAATCACTTATTTGGCCCGATGAAAAAAGCGGCAGTTAAAATGTCCTGTTCTTTAGATTCGGTTGACCGTTTGATCCAGTTTTGTAAACAAATCTAATGAACCGGCTGGGAAATTAACATTTATTTTTAAGTTACTTTTGTTTGTCCAATTTATATTAACTAACGAGAATAATATAACTCAAAATTAATTATTATCAAATAACATTCACTAATGAAAACACACGCATACAATGCACTATATAATACTTAAGAGGTCGTGCACATAATACGTCCCACGTTTTTCCTTTGCTTAAATGAAGACGAGAATAAAATTGCCTTGAAGCGAAAAGGGATACAATGATATAAACAAAAGAAAAACGTAAACGTGCGACGTATCATGTGGACGGCCCCTGATGCTTATCGGCAATGAGCTAAAATGGTAAATGTTGTTTAAAACAATATATGTAAAAGGAATAATTAAACTAGAATAAAATAATCCAAAATAACAAATTAATATACATGAGCAGAATTTAACAAAATATTTATTTCGTAGGATTCATGAAGAAGAAGTGTAAATATTCAAGAACACGGGAATCAGCGATCTTTACTGTTGACAAGCCTTTCTTGACAGTTTTGAGAAGCAAGTCAGGTGAACCTCTATTTATTGGTCGCGTTAAAGAACCTCAAGTTTAGTCTACAAAACTAATTATGTAATTCTCCTCACCTCAATCATTAGAAATTATTTATGAATTATAAAATACTAGAAATTAAATGTAAGTTTTTAATTTATATCATTCAATAAAATTTGTTTAATGCTATACTTTTTCAACTTTTAGTTGAAATACTGAAATTTTCAAAAGCAATCTGAATGATTTTTGGTAAAAACTCACAGCCTATAAATAATAATTAACAACAATAAATATGTGCTCTATTTCTTTAAAATTCATACTTTTTGAAATATACATACATACATACATACATATATATATATATATATATATATAATTCAATATTCTTTTCTGTCAGCCATTGTTATAGATATATCCGCATGAACAATACATGAAACAAAGATTTTTTATATTTTTAGTACAAACATGAAAATTTAATATTATTTTGTTTCAGTTTTCTAAATAATATTTCACAGAAAAGCAAGATTTTCAAAATCTTATTTACATCTCAAAATTCTTTTCCATTAAATTCAGTAACAGTTTTCTAAAATAAAATTTATCTGAACTTAAGATGTTGAGATCTGAATTCTAGAACGTTTTCTTTTGTTCGCAAAAACATTACTTGAAACGAGATCAGTTTTGCTGAATTTTATTTTATCAATTTTAAAATGTAAAAAAGCGCTTACATTCGGTTTTTTACTGTGTTTATATCTTTTTTTTTATTTTCGAATTTATTACACATTTGAGACTTTCATTAATGTGAGACATTAATGTTTTGCGCAACTATAATATTAAAAGTATTGACTTTGAGAATATTTGCATCTGTGAGTTGAATTGAATACATGATGATTTTTATATTACAACTAACATTAAAAAATTCATTCAATTTATCATTACTCTTCTAATTTTCTACTATTTTTTTATTATTACTTTATTATTTCGTGATAATCAAATATTTTAAGATTTCAGTATATGCTTTTTTCCTAAATCTGATT